>OY728164.1:2101551475-2102801475 GCA_963277665.1 Viscum album | reverse complement strand
CCATTGTAATGTCAGCGTGCAGGTCAAGAGGAGCTCATAGAGAATCATCATCATCTGTTGAACAGTATCAACAGCTGCTGCAAGCATAGGATGAGTTTATAGAGATTATGCGTAGGGAGCAGGAAGGGCTTTGTCGATAACAACAACAACAAGAGATGCATTGATGTCAATAGAAACAACACGGGCAGATGATGGATTACACGTGATGTATGACTCAAGGTTTTGGGATGAAGTTCCCTCCATCATCTCCAACAGATCGTCTAGAAGACTCTCCCCCTCTGTGATGTATTTAATTTTTATGATAAAAATTTGAATGTAATTTTTTTGTAATATTATATATTTACATTTATATATATTTCATTTTATATATTATTGTGAATATTTTGTTTTTTATTATTTTTTTATTTTTTTTATTATTTATTGTTTTATTTCTTTATTATTTATTTAATTTTTCTAAATTTTTTATTATTTTATTATTATTATTTTATTATTATTATTATTATTATTATTATTATTATTCTATATTTTTTTTAATATGGAGGATTTTATTATTTTAAAAAAATTATTATTTTATTATTATTATTATTATTAATTTTATTAATATTATTCTTATAATTTTAATTAATAATAATATTATTACTGTTATTATTTTATTATTATTTTATTATTATTAATATTATTTTATTAGATTTTAATAATATTAATTTTTTTAAAAGTTTTTTGAGACAGGCCCATCACAAATAGTTATTTTCAATGGGACCCTCACAAATACTTTCTGGGATGGGCCCATCGCAATAGTGTTGTCAAAAAACTCAGAGAAACTATTTGCGACTGACTATCACAAAAAATACTTTTTTCGACACCATTTTCTACAACGAGTCATTTGAGAAGGCACCCCATCACAAATTCCCTATCACAAATAACTCAATTTCTAGTAGTGTTAGACTCTGATAGATAGTTTTCTCATGATTACTTTATCTAAAAAATCATAATTTCATGCTGGTTGTTTTGTTGAAATGATCAAAAATTGATTAGTATTTTATCCAACTACAAGGATAAATGTTTTTAGTGCTCTAAAAATATTTAATGTAATGTAGTTATTCATATCCTACTATAGATTTTAGAATAATTATTATAATAATTTTTCAAGGATTTATTGAGTTAGAAATTTAGAATCATGGATTTCATTGATCTATTAGAATTTTATAAAATTATCTAATAAAATTTAATGACATCAAATACTTACTATTCATTTTAGTTCCTTTTAAAATAGAAAATGATAGTAATGAACATGAAACCTTCTGTGAACCTACAGCTTTCATTCATGAATTCTTTATTTCTACCATTAACCTGTTTCCAATATCATTGAATAACCTATGCTTTCTTCCTTATTTGAGTTCTTCTATACCTCCATGAAATCTAATTCTTTAAAATAGTTTCTAAATTCAATGAGGTTATCCTCCCTGAGGCCTCTCACCAATTGTAATAATGTTCATATGATGATAATCAACTATGCAACATGCTTCAGTCCTACCACAAGACAGAAAAAAGTAACCATACACTCCATTTAGACCTATTATAATACCATTCATATGCCACATGATTTCAAACCAATTATAAGGAAGACATATTAAACCATTATTCTTCATGTTACGATATAATGCATGTTGAAATCTACCGCTTGACTATATAGAAGCTACCATAAGACTCAACTCTACAATATTATTCCTCCATCATAATTGACCACATAAATTCTATCTTTATTGAAATTGAAATCATATATCCATAGAGATTTATGGTAAAAATGATATGATTATTGTGACTCCCTAAGCCCACGTGATCTATGCTCAGTGTGAGAAACAAGTAATGGTAAATGTTCATTCTCATTACTCATGGATGTATGACTTAAGCACTTGGATTGACCATCATAGGTTAATATAGAGCCTGAACCTCATGGAGGTGTCCTACATATCCTATTTATGGAATGAATTAGAGACATCACAGTTCCCTTTATTGGGGATTAAACATTGATGTTGACTTGGTCTTTGTAGAGTTTTATGTTATATATGATATGATTATTGAAATTCCCTAATCCCATGTGATCTATAATCATTTTGAGAATAAACGGATGGCATATAATAAATGTATTTTATTATGTATGTGGGACTTATGTTTTGAGGATGTCCTCAGTGAATTGATGTGGGGCTTGAACCTGAGTATGGTGTCCTAAGTATCTTGGTTATGGCAAGAATCAGAGTCATCATAGTTCCCCTAATTAGGGATTACAGACAGACATGGCCCTTATAATTGGGCCTTAAATGCCAAGGATGAACAAGGTCATCAAATCCTGCAATTCCCTTGTATTTCTTCTTCTTTCCTTCCTGTCATGCAATGATTTTCCACTCAACATGCCTTGATTTCTTGCTTGACATTTCAGAGAGTGTTTTCTTTATTTGTTCAAATACAATTGTATGACCCAGTTGAGTTTTCCAGGAGAGTTCAAATAAAATTTATGTAATGTCTTAAGTTTTTCACATGATCAAGGCTAGATTTTTCAAAGGACATCATAAGACCATGTCAGTTGATCCTAGAATCCATTTCATGATCATAGTGAACTTTTCCATAGGGTGTCTCATGATCGGGCTGTCATTCCCTGGTGTAATCATGAGAGATGGATGACACACATGGAGGGCATCACGAGAGTCAATGTGACATGTCTCAGAGGGTTTTCATGTCTTGAATGACATGTATGAAGGGCATTTCAAGACCTAGATGGGGTGCCAAGAGGGCGTCATAAGAGCTAGTTGGCATGCCCAGGTGCTACTGAGAAACTCAACTGACATGAACTAGTTCCAACATGTGATTCTCGTGAGATGTCTGAAGAACATAATGGGGCTTGAAGGGAAAGCTTTGAGGGTTTCACAAGACTTGGGTGGCATTCATTATGGGAACCATGTGACTTTCTTTGACATGTATAGATAAATTTTCATGACCCAAATAGTATACCAAAGAATCATCATGAGATCAGGGGGACATATCATGGTGCTTTCATGTGTCATGGGTGGTTCACGCGAAGAAAATGAGGGTCAGCAAATATATTCTTTATTTAAGTCTATCATATTTAGTATTTATTATAGAATTTATATTGTGAATGATTATATCTTTTTGGTGTTATCTTTTATTATGTTTCATGTGATCTAGGTGTGTGGTATGTTCTTCATATATTCTGCTAGAATTCCTTCCCGTGATCTATGGGTGATCACACAAAGTGCATGTGCATGTTACATGATCACTCTTGTTTTTCACCTGTATCAAACCTGACAGAAATTGTTTTTGATCATGAGATCCACCAATCTAAGAATACGCTTTGTCACTTGGATGGAAAAGGGATGAATTCTCCTTTAGAGATTCTTTATCCTCCTCATAACAGTCATGGTTGCGGTGCATTTTCCATTCTAGGGTGGGGGATTTATATACCTCACCACCCTAGTTGTTAATCACTTTATGTGGTTCATATCACATAAATATAGAATGGAGTCATTGAAGGGTTTTAGTGTCACATGTATTTACAAGTCTCTACCATCAATCACTTCGAGGGAATTGCATGATTTTGAGCAACAGTGATCCCATCCTGTAAATTCTTCCTTTATTGAATTGTTTACAATTAATGGGGACCTGTTGAATCATGATGGCATATTGTAGGACATGAATATTTTCATTTTGACATGTGCATGTGCCTTCATGAGATCAAGGTTCCTGTTTAAAGGCTTTTGTGTGATCTCTAGTGACTTTCCTAGGACTTTCTGCAAGATAAGGATGTTTTTCAGGGGTCATAGAAAGATCATGCTAACTTGTTAAGGAATCTCGTGAGACTATTTTGTAGAGGTAATTATGTGTCCCAAGGGTTTTATGACCATGATAGGCTCCCACATCATCTCCTTTTTATTTCCATTGTTTATTTTACAATGGTTCTTAGCCATAAAATATTTCAGGATTGATTTTATAGACAAATACTCTACCTCTTGGTGATGCAACATGTGACCAATAAATGATCTATGCATATATGGGATGATTTAATGGAAAATTTTATGCATTTTTTCATTATGAAGCCAAATGGGTAGTTCAAGATCACCTAAACATATCTTAGGCTCTTCGTGTGATAAGGATGACATGTGAGAAGGCATTCGTGAGATGAAAAAGACATATCAGTGGGGTATTGTGGCATCTTACTGATCACCAAGGGTGTGCCATGTGATTTTTATGACCACAAGATTCTTCCTCCTCATCCCATTTTATTTCTATTTTTTTATTTTAAAAATTCTTGGGGGTATCTTGAGTTTTCATGAATGTTTTCTAGGGAAATCATTCTCCTGGTCGGTGATCTATCACATGAGTTTTACAATCGCAATAGGCCTCTGCCTTTTCAAAAAAATTCCCCTATTTTGGAATTATTTTCATATGGGTTGTTAGGACCACTCTAGTTAACAATCCACATGCCCTAGGGAATCTTATTTGGATATCACCGTATGATCAGTGGTTATCTACAGTGCCTTCATAAGAGTAGAAGGGATTATTAAGAGGGGCTATGTGGGATATGTTGTATATTATGCTCTACACATTACCATCTGTATAATCCTCTACTATTCATGTAATTGCGTGTCTCCTGGGGATTCATGAGATCTATGAGTATTTTTCCAAATTATTCTTTATTTTATTTTATGAGGAAAAAGATACACATATCTAGGAATTCCTTCCTTTTTTAATTTTTCAATGCTCATTTGGTGGGAATCAACAAATTCCCCCCTCGATAGTGAAAACCATGAGGAAAAGGATCAATTCTGAAGAGAGTAAATTTCCACATGAGAATTCTGTGTTTTCACAAATTGTTGTCTTAGATGATGCTTGGTCTACTAGGAGATACTTGGTGTTCTATGAGATAATCTATAAATATGGGCAGATATCTATTCATTTCACTAGATACTCATACCTCAATTGCACTCTCACCTTACTTACATCACATGACCTTGTCACAAGACCTTTCCAAAAGACCTGATCATGAGACCTCGTCATGAGCCTGCTTTTGTGAAGATTGTTCCGCAGGACCACTTTTTCTCAGGTTCTCATTCGAACCAACTATGAACTATATTTCAGTAATTATTTGAACTTTTTCTATGAGGATTACAACTGTATTAAGGGTTTGGGGGTATTTTTTATTGATCATGTGATCCTCTATCTATCATATGTCTCAATTGACTTTGTTTGCTCCACATGATCACAAGTATTTGAGGGGTCATATGATTGTGTGATGCCTTGTGGGTTCATGCGACTCATGAGACCTTGTAGAGTTAGGAGATTTAAAAATTTCTTATTTGATACTTGAATCCCATTTTGATTCATATGATCTACATGATTCTTCAGTTTAAAATATCTTTTCTTTGAAAATAATTTTATTTTATCTATGCCACATATGCCAGTTACTTTTATTTAGATGGATTCTAGTTCTCACCTAGGTTCCTCTATTGCGGTCAATAAAAGGGCCATGATTTTTAGAAACCTTATTATCATACCCTGATTTCATGTGTATTCTGATAACAAGATTATAAATTGGTTCTACTCATTCAAGATTTAAGATTATCCTAAATCTCTCGAGTTTCCTCAATACAGGTTTGGTTTGTTGGACGATGTTGATATCCTGCCTTTAGACTTAAATCTACCATCTCACGGGTGTCGACTACTTCTCACAGTATTCATATGAAAATTGATAAGAATGGGAATCTGGCCAAATATCATCTCTAGGATTTTTCTTATATGTTGGAAAAATCTCCCTTGGGTCTGGATGGTTTTGATTTCACTCATCAGCCTATTTGTTAGAACTAATCGAGTATATTTTCTTCTTTAATAAACAATCTAGGCAGTGTATGGAGCTTGAAATGGGATATCCATCCTATTGTTAATTTCTCTAATGAATGGGCATGTCCTTTATTGGTTAGGAAAAGTTTTATAGAGTTTGTTGATCATTTATATAGGGTCCATATTTATTACGCCGTGTGGATTTCCCAATTTATCATCTACTACCATCCTGATCTCCTTTAAGAATTGATCTCCCATTGGTTCCCTGTTACCAACACATTCAATTTTTCTAATGTTTAATTGGGCATCATCTTATGGTATATCTACCATATGGGTAGGATTCCTCCTATCATAGAGATTTATGATTAGTTCCACCCTGAAATAGATTTTTGGGATGATCACATAAAGACTCTATTTTTGGTGATGGAAATTCACACTGTTATGAAGGATATGATGAGGAAGGAGATGATGATAAGCTCTATTTTCTCTTTCAAGGACTGAATTGATATTTTCCTTTATCATAGTTAGGTCATAAAAACTATTATATTCCCTCGTTGATTCCCATCTTAGCAGGTCTGCAATAGAATTGGCTTGTATTGGGCCATCTTGGAAGCTGGGGACTATACTTTTTAGGGATATTGAGTGATCTCAAATATCTATATGAGCCTTAGGTTGGTAGGATTAATGGACATGTTTTTGAATGGATGGATTTTCCCAGCTATGGATGCATGTTCAGGGATCCATTTCAGCATGTTGGTGATGGTCATGTGGCTTTATAAAGGACAATGCCACAATTTGGCAGTCTCAATTCTTGCAAACCTTTACCATCTTTTAGACCACATTCAAAAAGGCAACACCCCTATATGATCAGTGGTCCTCTCTGGTTTTTGTTTAACTGGAGAAGAGATCATTTCCATTATTATGAATACTACAATGCCAGTAGGATTTCTGATGCCTTATCCCATCCCAGATGACTAAAAATATATGGGGTTAAAAACATGTCTATAAGCCCTGATGATGTTAAGAATACAATGAGATGATCCGATGGATTTGATTTTACCCCTTATCATGACCTAGATGGTCTGATTATTAACAACAGTATCATTTACCTTGAAAAAATTTTGTATATGATCTCTCTTTGGTATGGGTTTATGGTATCTAGGGTCAATGAGTAGATCATCTACAAGCCTTATAAACCCTATATGTTTTTATTTTAGCTTCTCTACACCCAAAGAGTATGTCTTATTCCTCTAGTTGGCATACAAGGAGATCATGACCCTATGATCATCCACTAGTTTAGGATGATATTGTCACATGAAGATACTAATGTCGAGAACATTATTTATCATGTTGATGATTCTACCTTTCTTACCAAGGATTGCTCTTATGTTTAGGTAGTATCTTATCCGAATAGTGTGCTCATCTAGCTGGTTTTTCATGTGGACAAGCCTTTTTCATTACCAACCCCTCTATCTATGGAGATGATGGAGTTAATCAATGAACTAGGTGAGACATCAAGGAATCCCCCTTGTTCTATTGATCACTACCCTAATAGTGATACAAAATCTATTGAGTAAATTAGTCTTTCAGCATAGTCTATGGATGATATGAATCTTAAGAGAATAGTATATGAGGCTTCATATCCTGCATCCTTACCGGATCAACTGGTCATTCCTCCTACCACACCTGATCCATCGGTCACTGAGTCTCAGACATAATATAGTCTGGTCTAGTAGTGGATTCATGCCTTGATTATAGAGACTCATTTGGAAGTATTCTATGACCAATGGGAATGCCTTCATCAGTTATTTTATCATATAGGGGAAAGTATTTTTGACCAAAACCATTGTACAAAATTATGAGGCAAATTATTATCACTTGAAAATATGTAGATACCAATGAGAGGTAATTACCTGATCTTGAATATTAGTCTACCCTTTTTGGGTAGATTAAGGATATGTTAGAGGCACCAGAGTAGGGTCACCAGTTGATATCTAAACTAGAAGCTTAGATGGATGCATGGATTGTACATATATGGAGTCATGAGGATATCATAACCCATCTGAGGTCCAACCTTTCAACATCATCATCCTCATTGGAAAATTCTTAGAAAAGAGTTGAAGAGTTGACTACTTTTGTCAATACTCACCATTCTGGGTAAAAATAAGAAGTTGTGGGGTGAGTGGAACTCCAAAATTTGATCGATGCTTCCCACCAAACTCTCACTGACTTGGTAAAATCTACCAATTGAATATTATTGTAGTTTAATCATTTTTCTTGTGTTCTAATTTTGAAGATATCCTTAGAGAGACTCCAAAATGTGGTGATTCCTCCACTTTTTATATTCTATTATTGAACAGATCTACTAAAATCTATATGCATTGTCCAATTTTTCTTTCATTCATGATGTTATTAACATTTTGTTGCTTTTATATTATATGAATTTCCAATGATACATGTCCCTTAAAAAATATCAATTAAACATGAATTCCTATATCTGAATGTTTAAGTCATAATAAATTCTTTTCCAGAAGTACTCATGAATTCACACCAACATGAGAATCTTCATTGATATATATGTTCCAGCTATATTGAGACCACCTGACATGAAAAAGGACAATTGGGTAGAATACATTTCCCAGGGGGAGAGTACTCATTAATTTTTCAAAGTCGATATGCTTGGGGAGAGAAGATTGATGTTTTCTAAGACCATATAGTGGGCCCTTAAAGCTCTTATATTATTTTAGATTAGATCTATGTCATGATTTATTTTAGGGTATTCTATCTTGGGCCTTCTATTGAGGTAGTTTAGGGTCTTTTAGCTCCGAAGATATACTTATTTAATTTAGGGTATTTTATCTAGAACCATCCATTACTGTTGTTTAAGGTATTTTAGCTTGTACCGTATATTGTTATATTTTAAGTTATTTTGGTTCAGACAATCTATTACTATAGTTTATCATCTTTTAGCTCAGACCAACCATTACTATAGTTTAGGATCTTTTAGATCAGACCTTTTATCATTTTATTTTAAATTATTTTATCTCAGACCTTCATTTGGTTTAGTTTAGGTTCCTTTAGCTCTGAACTTATATAGATATGTTTTAGGTTCTTTTAACTCATACCTTATATCACATTAGATTTGGGTCTTTTAGTTTAGACATGTTATCACCATAGTTTTGGTTCTTTTAGCTCGGACCTTTTATCACTTTTGTTTAGGAACATTTAGATTCAACCTTCCATTGATATAGTTTAGGGTCTTTTAACTCATACATGATCAATGTTTGTGGAATATGGTGTAGACATACTAGGAATGACCAAAAACACGATGAGGTTTTGGGTTCTGCGATGGTGTTTTTGGATATCACAAGTATCATAAATCCCTTTTTATATAGTGATGCATTTGGTTGATGGCCATAGGAACATATACTAGATCCATCGGCATACATTCATAGTCAAGAAAAGGGTCTCCTAAAACCAGGTATCTTTTCTAGGGGAAATGGAAGATTTATGGGGTAGTATCAGTTGAGGGAGAAATACTAGAGATGATAGGTCAACTAGGATAGTTTGAGTATGGGTGATGTAAGTCATGACCAAAAAGTTTGAGTATCTGAATATGGGATGGGGAAGATGTTTTGGGGATGACTCATAACACTCTAAAGGGTCAGGTTCCCCTGCGTTGTTATTAGGGCTCACAATGATTAATAATATTTTCTTGTAAGGAGGAGATTAATTTATTTGGTTGCTCAAGTACCTTATTTTTCAGTAGAATGGTTAAGAAAAAGATGATATCCACTCCTTTACGAGGTCCATGAAAGATTTTTGAAGACTCAAACATCCAGATGATGAGGTTGGGTATAAGATGAAATCTATCCAGGAAGGACTTTGGTAACCTAGAAACTATTTCTCTTATATATTGTAATGTCGATCCTTATGACCTTTGGTTTTGAATCAAGAGGAATGGGTCATCAAATTTTTGGGAATCGAGTGTCACATTCCTACTTTGAGAAAGGGTACAAAACGCGGTGGCATGGCATCAGGGATGTCAAATCCACTCATATAGTTCAATAAAGAGATTTTAAATAATGTTCCAAAGTGCTTGATTCAGGAGGATGACGTGGGGAAATAATATCAGGAATGACCCAAAACATGCTATAATGTTGGGTTCTTCTGTAGTGATGTTAGGGCTCACAAGGATCAAAAGTACATTTTTATAGAGTGATGCCTTAGGTTGATAGCTATAGGCATATATACAAGATCCATAAGAATACATTCATAGTTAAGAAAATGGTCCCTTGAAGTCAGGTATCCTTTCAAGGAGACATGGAAGGTTTCGATGACCCGAGGAATTGAAATCATGAAGTTTGGTTAGTGTAAAGTGTAATATCCAAGAAGGGTTCGATTACACTAAATGTTTATACACCACCTAGATAACATATTATTAGGGCGAGGAGTTTTGAAAATTCATTACTCTAACTTTTTCCTGAACCAAGGGGTCCATTAAAAATAGCTTGGATTTTACTAGGGTTTCCGAGAAGAGCCTATAAACATTATTCCTTATTTATTTCTGCCATAATTTTATCTTAAACTTTGGAGATAAAGTTTTAAGCAAGCGAATAATTGACTTTTGTGTTAGATTTAGTTCCCTATAACAAAATTCTATGTACTTTACGATAACCTATATTCACAATTTTGAATATTAATAAACTTATTATCACATCATGATTGTTAATATATGTAATATAGTATGTGATAATAGTAGTTTTCTCACTAAATGGTTACAGCAGTTCCCTGCTATGATGAGAACCTAGAAGTGCTATGATACATTTCTTGAATATATGTTCTACAGTTTTATGATATCATTTGAGGGACACAACTGATACACGCTATCAAGGGTGGATCCCCATAGGCCTTTGAGGCACCTTATAATGGTGTATATCTTGGGTAATATCAAATGTAGGATATTATGAGAACAAGGCCCGCTAGTAGGAAATATGCATATATATGTGTCATTGGATGTTCCTTTCTGTAGACATTTTTATTGATCCTTAGACTATAATATTATTATTAATGGGTATTATGAGCCTTATAATTTAATGTATTTATGAAAACCATAATGACCTATATTTACAGAAAAGTAGGATTTGTTGGGTGTGTCACGAGTAGAATTTAATTAATGATTGATGTGAGAAAGGATTTTTTCCATCTATTATTTAATGGAAGTTGATATCACAAACCCTTTTATGGAAATGATATAGCTTAAATAAATACAAATCCTTGGTGTTCTATGGGAAAGTTCAATTTCTGGGAAGCCAAAGAAATAGGCATCGAACCTCTAGGCCGATGGCACAAGCGTGAAACTTGCTTCATTAGAGATGTTGTGATAAAGGGATTATATTACACAAGAAATGTTTATATGAGGTATTATTTCATTGCAGAATTAAATTCTTTATCTATGGGTTCATTAGCATGTTGCAAGTTTCTAACCTTGTACTTTAGGATAATTCTCCTAATTCCACTAATAAAGAGGCCTAGAGGGGCATGCACTAAGTGTATCCCAAATATTAGCTAAATAATAATATTATTGTTTATTATTTAACAAGTTTCATAAATATTATTCCCACACATGGTTTAATAATTATACATGTTTTCTTGATCACAAATATTCTGTCACTAGTTATTCGAGAGAATATAATGTGAGAAAAATATTTAATAAATATTTATTTTCTATTTAGTGAATACAATATTTATTTATTTATTATTGAATAATGTCATGATATTTATTTAATGAATAAATAGTCATTATTCAAGGCCTGGTAAATCTTGTGAAGTAATGGAAAACTGAGTTTAATGGTCTAGTGAGAAATAATAAATATTTAATATTATTTGATTAAATAATATTCAATTTAATTCACAAGTTAAGAACATGACATGAAATATTATTATTGTTATTATTTGAACTGAGGTTTAAGGGGGATTAAATAAATAATTAAGGGTGCATATGCAATTATTTTATTTTAACCCTAACGGTTTATAAACCCAATTATATTGTTTTCTAAAAGAGATAATTCATTTATTTTGGTTGTGCACAATGGATTTTGATAATTATATCAATCCCTAGAGATCTACCATTTCCAAGAACACTCCCAAGAATGGAGGGTGATGATCCTCCACCTCACACTCTCAATTAAAGAGAGATTAAAAATAACACTTTGGAAGTAGTTCTTGAGGTGATCAAAGGACGATGACGCAAGTGATAGGATATTTTGTTCTAGCACCTAGAGATTCTTACAGTGATGTTCAGATATTTTTAGAACATGTGTGGATCATAGTTAGACAAAATCTTCTTTTGATTCCTATAATGCAGCAATGGTACAACATAGATCTATTGTCAGATCTACCAATAAATAAATAATCCAATCAATGTAGTTCCTTATTTAATTAAATTAATTATAAATAATATGTGATGATCCTCTCTCTTATTTTGGTGTTCTATACCTTGTCTATTTTCATTGATTCAATTCCATAGATCACTATGTTTATCATTTTGTATATATTGTATTGATCATCGATCATAAAAAAATGTGGGAACAACACATCACAAGATTCCTCTATTCCTAGAACCATCAACTAGTATCATAGTGGTCACATAATTATTTATAATTATTTAATAATCATTTATTGATTTACTCATTTTTTTTAGTTTTCAATTCAATTTTAATCATTCTTTTAATCCTAATTGTGATATCTTCTTCTTTATCCTTCATTTCTCATAGATCTAATCAATATGATTAATTTTATAAAAAAAATAAAATAGAATAACTCATCTGGAGGTTCTAAGGATTCTAGATGGATAACACAGGAGTAAAAACTGGGTAGCTGGAGTTAAAAGTCATGTACTTTTGTTCAATGCACCATGAATTAATTCAGAAAATAATTCAAATTGGGTTCATTGATGACATGTGGTATATTTAATTCCGTACACCATGTAACTACTTGGCCTGCCTTTATCTATAGTACACTCCATGTATGCCATGTACATGGAATGTTTTTCTTTTAAGTCACATATGGACCATGAATTTCCACACACGGCCTACCTGACTAGTGACTGTGAAATTTAGAGACCACACACCATGTAGCCCATTTTGCATGTTGTGTACTCAATTTTTATAAGGCACAATTTACACATCATGTCCAAATTCATGTGACATGAATAGAAATTTAGAGATGTACATGCCATTTAGCTAACCTGTACATGTAGTGTGATTGTGCCAAATTAAGTAGAATTAAAATTTATATATAATACTGAGTAAAACTTATCGGCATGTGCTTTTTCATGGTCATTAAATTGATAGGACATGCCATGTGATAGGTTTTAATATATACATGTGTGTGTGTGTGTGTTTTTGTGTTTCATTAAAATATACATAATGTTCCGATTAGTATATCATGTGTAATCCATATGACAGATATTACTCTTTGTGCATTAAAGCATGAAACATTACCAAAAAATAATGTAATTAATGTAATCATTAACTTCATACTACACATCATGAAAGTATGTGATAATTTGTATATTCTATATTCCATGAAGAATAAACTGTATAAGAGTATAATACATATTGGGTAGATTTTAATGAGTATTCATTATGTTTCCTCTAAATTACATTTATATACATAGTTAATTTTAAATAAATTCATTTAATTTGCTTAAAATTATTATGGATGAGAATATCAAGGAAATTTGAATGAAAATTAAGATAAAATAATTGGTGAATTAAAGATGATAATTAATTTATTTGAGTGCTACTTATCTTAAATAATAGCAATTAAGACATGAATTATAGTTTTATTAAATGCATGATTTATTTCATGCTTGTGGGTGATCATGAGAATGGAATAAACATTTTTATGTGATTGGTTTTATTTAATTTATTATTAAATTAAATTATGGGCCTATATGCATTATCTCCTATTATTATGTAAGGGACTATATGCCCATGGTTTCTTTTATGTAAACCAGGTTCCCATAAATTTCTTGTGAGTAAAATAATATGTAATGTATGGATCTCTCATTCTAGTGGTTGTGGTTCAAGTTTGGAGTAGAGTATAATCCAATCCAATAGAGATACATAGATGGACAGGTGGAAAGCTATAACACAGACCTTAATTTATTCAAGGTGTAATTTCCACTAGGTCAATAGTTAGTTTATCAACTGCTAGATAAACTAACCATAAGTAAACTATCATGATCATACCACTTTATTATTTTATTTCTATCATGTTTCATGGTTATTTCAATATGGATATTTTTTTATCACATGAATTAATGAAATTATCAAGCATGCAAGATAAAAATAAAATAAATTTTCTTATTCCTAAATATTATCTAATACATGGTTAACCACTTAAGTAAATCCACTTAATATTAACAAGAAATTAGTAAAGATAATAATTGTAAATTTATGCATAAAGGAAAAAAAAAATATCTCAATTATATATATTAATTACGTATATCCTTTCACTACTTTAGTTAAAATCGAACCATAGTTCAAAGTGATTGACCATCCAAATTTGGGGTGTTTTTAATTATCAGGGAATTATAGCTTGATGTTTTGGGTTGACTTAACTTAGTTCACTTCATGGGTTAACTGCCAAAGTAGGAATTTTTATAACTGAGAGGCTAGGATTGAGGAAATCTAATTTAAGGATTTCATAATTGGGGAGTCCACTCAACAGATAAATGAATTCTGATTTCATACAGTTGGATTTGGAATGCCTACCTAAAACCATTCAAGTTTCTTGACTGACCAAAGTTGAAGTAATGAGAATAGGGATATAGATCCTTTCCACTAGAATGTCCAAGAAATAGGATATTCCAAATTCAATGGTGTGAGAAATTAGGTTTTGATAAAATAGTAGGAGGTTAATAAATATGATATTTATTTATTTTTATAATTTAATTAGATAAAGTACTAAAATTCTTATTATCTTAACTTATAGAAAAAAAATTAAAATTACTATAAACATATCACTATGATCCATACTTTATAAAGATAATATTCTCATTATGAAAAATTCCCAAGAATGGAAATGGTGCTTATACGTTACCCTTCACCTTGAAAGGAAAATTTATGTGCTAGAAGAGCCTATTCCTAGTGTGATTGGTAACAAGGTTAGTGATAAAAAGGTATATCTCTATGAGGAACATCTAGATGATGCTACATATTTTTAGTTTTTAATGTTATCATCCATGACCAATAATATTTTGAAGCAACATGAGGTCATAGATTCATATAGAATGATGCCTCACCTTTAGGATCTCTATAAAGAGAATCAAAGAAAAGAGAGGTACAAGATATCCAATGATTTTTTTAAAACTAAACATGGGGAGTCTACACCTGTTAGGCCTCATGTAGTAAATATTAATAGACACATTAAATTCTTATACATCTTAGGTATTAAATTCCAAGATTATTTTCTCATATCTCTCATACTTTCATCACTTCCCAAGACCCTCTCTGGTTTTATTAGCAATTAAAATAGGAGAAATAATTGGAAGAGTCTTTCATAAATTCTTACTTTGATTCTCCAAGTGGATAAAGACATGGGGTATGATAAACCCATGGTCCTTATGGTGAATATAAAAATTAAAAACAAGGTGAATGGGCCTAAGACTCAAAAAATTATAAAACTCTCGAGCACCATTCTTTTAAGAAGAGGAGGATCCAATGGTAGGGTAAGGAAAAGAGCCACTATGTTTTTTATGTGGAAAGCTATGCCACTAGGAGGTTAAATACTCTTAAAATAAAGGGTAAGTTGATTTTTTATTCATTATTGGGTTTAATCATTCAATATATACACATTGGGTATTAGTTGCAGCCTTTGGTGATCAAATATGTATCCAAATGCTTGAACTAAGAAGATTCTGAAAGATTGCTAGAGGAGAGGTGGATCTGAGAGATGGTAATGGTGTGAGGCTGGCTTCCCTATCCATCGGTGACTGCCACTTTTAATTTCCAATGTGAATGATTGTGGTTTTAAAAGATTGTTATTATGTACCAACGGTTACCAGGAACATAATTTTTGTATCATGCCTAGATGCATATGGGTTTATTTACATGTTTATTTATAAGGAAAACATATGTTATGGTATGAAATATTTAAATAATGGTCTTTATTTATCAAATTATAAAAAAATACTGGTAATTCATACTAAATCATGTTCACAAGACTCATATAACACCCATCTATAGCATTACCATCTTGGCCATGTAAACATGAATCGTTTGAAAAATCTCTTCCTATATGGTTATTTAGATTTTTTTGATATAAAACCACATGAAAGATTTCATGATGGTTTACAAGGAAAAATGACCAAACCACAATTCGATGGATAGGGTGAAAGGACAATAGAGATTCCAGTATTCATACACACTTATGTGTGTAGACTATTTCTAGTAAAATCTTGTGGTGGGTATTCTTAATTCATAAATTTTACTGATGAATTGAGTATACATGTTTATATATACTTGATGAGGTATACGTCAGTGTCCCTTTAGAAATCCAAAGAATTTAATAATGAAGTATTGGATCATATTAGAAAAAAGATAAAGAAGCTTCAATCAGATCTTGGTGGTGAATATCTTAACCATGAGTTTATTGGCTTTTATGGGAGTTTGGGATTATATCTAAACTCATTCCACCTTACACACTAAATTGGAATGGTGTTAGTTAAAGGAGTAACCATACCTTATTATACATAGTAATTTCTATGATGATTCATGTAGATATTCCATTATCCTTTTGAAGATATAAATTACAAACTATGGAATAAACATTAAAATGAGTACCAAATAAAGTGGAAAATGGATTTCCCTTTGAGCTACGGAGTGAAAGTAAACCAATTTTTTCATTTATGTGTATGGGGTTGTGAGGAATTTGTTAAGGCTGTATCAAGAAACAAACTAGAACCCTAGGGTAAAAAGAGTATCTTTATAGAGTATCCTAAGGAAACAAAGGTATAATATCTGTAAAACCCCTTAGACAATAATGTAATTGTCACCAGACAATCTATATTTATTTAGAGGGAGAGCATACTCAAAAAATATATTGGAAGAAAGGTTTACTTTGATGAAGTTGATGCTCAAAATACCAAAGAGTTTGTATAGAAATAGGTTCCATAGGGGGCCCATGGAAGGATTAGTTCATGAAACACACGAACAATATAGGATCACCAGAGAAGTAAGAGAACTAGAGAGATATTGGTTTCTATTTATTGAAGATGGTGACTCATTATTGGTTGAAAATAATGAACTTATCTCCTATAAACAGTAAGTAGAGATATTTAAAGCTACAAGATGGAAAGAATACATGAATTCTGAAATGAATTCTTTGTATCATAACTAATTTTGGGTTATGGTCGATGTGCTAATTAATGTAAATAATGTTTTGTGTAAATGGGTAATTAATAGAAAACTGGATATAGAAGATAAAGAAAATACCTATAAAGCAATAATAGTGGATAATGGGTTTAAATAGAATCAAGTAATTTACTATAATGAAACCTTTTCACCAATTTCAATGTTTAAATCCATCAAAATTATACTTTCTATAGTAACTTACCAAGACTATGAGATTTGGTAGATGGATGTCAAAATTGTATTCCTTAATGAGAACCTTCAAGAAGACGTCTATATAACACAACCAGAAGGGTTTACGAATCCTGGTGTTTCAAAAAGGATTTTAAAGTTGCAGAGATCCATTTATGGGTTGAAGCAAGCATCTAGGTCAAGGAATATTCAATTTGAGGAATCCATAAAGGAATTTTGTTTAATTGATAACGAATGTGACCCATATGTTTACAAGAGGTTTAGTGGGAATTCTTTTTTATCCTAGTAGTATATTTTGATGAAATATTTCTTATAGGAATTCCATACCATTCTTATAGTCTATTAAGGACTAATTAAAAAAGTGTTTCTCTAAGGACTTAGGTGAAGTAGAATATATCCATGGGATCAATATCATTAATGATTGATCATATGGGCTACTTGGATTATGTTAAAATATATATATTAACCAAATACTTAATAAATTTATTATGGTACAGTCCAAGAAGAGATTGGGTCTAGTGTCACGTGGTTTATATATTTCTAAGAAAATGTGTTCTTAGACACTATAGGAGAAAGAGAGAATCAGTAAGATCTCATATGCTTTAGAGATATAATCAATCATTTATGACATGTTATATACAAGAAATTATTTTTCTTATGTATTAATCATGGTAGGTAGATATAAAGAAGATCTAGGAAAATAGCATTGGTATGTTGTTAAGGTTGTCCTTAAGTATCTGAGAATAACTAAGGACATGTTTCATGTAAATGGTGGAGATGAGGAGCTAGTCATCATGGGATACATTGATTACAATTTTTAAATAGATCAAAATGATCTAAAGTCATGTTTAGGGTATGTTTTCTCTCTTAATGTAGGAGCTGTGAGATTGAAGATTTTAAAGAAGCCAGTTGTGGCTGATTCTATAGTGGAGTCTGAGTATATTGCGGCTTCTGATCCAACTAAAGAAGCTATTTGTATATAAAACTTTTTCTAAGATCTTGATGTGGTACCTA
This sequence comes from Viscum album, assembly GCA_963277665.1. Classification (NCBI taxonomy): domain Eukaryota; kingdom Viridiplantae; phylum Streptophyta; class Magnoliopsida; order Santalales; family Viscaceae; genus Viscum; species Viscum album. The sequence goes on along the minus strand of OY728164.1, from coordinate 2,102,782,999 downwards.
GTAATAATGATCATATTACATTTCATTATGATAATGCTGCAGTGGTGGATCTATAAAATGAGTCAAGGTCACACTAATGGACAAAGAAAATACTTAGGAAGGAACACCTCCTGGTGGATTTTTATCAGAGAGGTCAAGTTATAGTAATTAGAGTACCCATGGAAGATAACATGGAAGACTCCCTAACTAAAGTTCTATCCTATATGAATCGTGAGTATCATGTGAGAGCTATCAGACTAATGTTTGTTAACATTTGGCTCCAGTGTAAATGGGAGTCTATTATAGTTAGTTCCCTAGAACCAACTTATGTGTACATTATGATAAACTGTATTCATAGTTTTTAATATTAATAAAATTATTTTCACATAATTATTTAGATTATTCATAACATAGTATGTGATAATGTCCTAAGAGTAGTTGTCCCACTAAAATGTCATAGCAGTTCCCCATTGTGATGAGAACCCAGAAGTGATACGACATTATTCTTAAGTATATGTTCTTTAGATGGATGATATCATTTGAGGGACACAAATTATATTGTATATCATGGGTGGATAATCAGAAGACTTTGAGGCACCTTCTCATGGTGTACGCCCTTGGTAATATCCAATGTAGGATATTATGAGAACAAGACCTTCTAGTAGTATATCCATATATATATGGGTCATTGGATGTTCTTATCTGAGGACTTGTGTAATAAACCTTATAATTTAAGATTGTTATTAATGAGCATTATGATTCATTTACATTGATATATTGAAGAAAACCATGATGACATATGTTCCCAGTGAGGTAGGATACATTGGGTGTGTCATGAGTAGTATTTCATTAATGAATAATACAATAAAGGATTTTTCCCTTCTGTTCTTTAACGATAGTTGATATATCAGGACCTTTTATGGAAATTATATATCTTAAATAAATCCATTTCTAGGGTTTTTTATAGTCAATTTCAATTTTTTGGAATTCAAATAAAGTGACATCAAGCACATAGGTTGATAGCACCGGCGTGCAACTTGCTTGATTAGAGATATCTCAATAATGGGATTATATTACATAGTAAGAATCTATATGAGGTATTATATCATTATGACATTAAATTATTTTTCTATGGGTGCAGTGGTGAGTTTCTAGATACTATCCCTGGACATTAGGGTGATTCACCTAATTCCACTGAGAAAGTGGTGTACCACAAACTAGGTATATCCAAAATCTCAGTTAAATAATAATAATATTATTTATTATTTAAAAATTTGAATAAATATTACTACGCCATTTGGTTTAATATTTATTCATGTTTTCTTGATTTCATGTATTTCATGACCAGTTGTTCAAGAGAATATAATGTGAGCATAATATTTAATAAATAATTATTTTTTATTTGGTAAATATAAAATTTATTTATTTATTAGTGAAAAAATAATTAATAATTATTTAATAAATAAATAATAATTATTTAAGGCCTAATATATATTTTGGATGAATGGAAGGCTAAGTTTAATAGTCCAGTGAGAAATAATAAATATTGAATATTATTTGATTAAATAAAATTTAATTTAATTCACAAGTTAGGTGAATATCGATAAATAATATTTTTATTATTATAATTTGACCTGGGGTTCCATAGAGATTGAATAAATAATTAATGTCACTTGTGAAATTATTTTATTTTAACCCTAGTGGTATATAAATACAATTATATTTTTTTCTCAAAGAGGCAATTCATTTATTTTTGTTGTGAACAATGGATTTTGAAAATTTTATCAAAACCTAGAGAGCTCCCTTCTCCGAGAATGATCCCTAGAACAAAGAGCGATCTTCCTCCACCTCTCACTCTCAATCCAAGGGAACGACCCATCACATGCATCCACTATGCTCATAATCTTCATTTTTCTCAGGCCTCACTTTTCATTTTTTCGACCAGAAAAGTTTTGTGTCTCTTTTTCTAGTAGTTTAAGGTATTATTATTTAAACCATTATAGTCTAGAGTTTAAGTTCATACATATTTGATCAAAGTATATACAGTTTAAGGTCATCACAAGCATGGAACTAAAATGGCGGATGATACCCAAGATCCCAATTAGGATACATAGTGTCAAGAGTACCCCAACATCCTTCTGAGTGGAAGATAGAAATGTTGTAAATCATGTATTGAGGTCCCCATGTCATGATCAATGATATGGTACAATCATATCGGAAGTAGTTCAACCCATGCTATGTTTTTGAGTTCTACCATGGTTATATAAGGTCACACAAGGATAAAAAATCCCTTTTTTTCATAGTGACACATTTGGTTGATGACTATAGGTTCATATATGGGAGCCATAGGAATATATACGAATTCAACCAAAGGGTATCTTGATTCAGGGTATCCTTTCTAAGGTACATGAAAGGTTTTGGTAACCTGAAGCACTCGAGACACAAAGTGTGGTTCATGGATTAATGTGCCTTTAAAATACAGTGGAAGATCCTCATACTCTGGCTGACCAGGGTAAGGTTAGTGTGGTCCCTTGATAGTGGATGAACAATGGGTGATGTCCTATATAGTTTATCATCATGTAGTGGGTACATTTTCCATGTAGTTTAACATCATGCGGTAAGGACATATTTCATGCAGTTTATTATCATGTGGTTTGGAAGTTCATGTTGTACAATTTTAATTTCATGCAACTAAGACATAGGCCTTGCAGTTTAACATCATCCAGTATTGAAATGGGAGCCAACGTGAAGAACTTGTGCATGATATATTATGTACACAAGAAATTCGTACATATATTTGGATCATATGTAAGAAAAATGAGATTGTGTAACTTATATCCTATGTAGTTGGGGTGTATTTCTTATCGGTTGTTGCAGCTGGGCCCAGGATCGAAGATCTGGACATCACTACATATCATTTGATGACATGAATCATGTCATGTGTAGTTCTTGAATTAGAAACTATCTTCATAGGTATAACCCATGCACATTGGTGGGAATTGTTTCCATTGATTATTGTGGTTGGGCCTAGGAATGGAGATTTGGACGTCACTACATATCCAAAGAAGACAGGAATCAATCCACATGTAGTTCTTAAAGAAATTTGTAGTTTAACATCATGGAGAAAAGATGTGGGCTTCCTAACATGAAAATGGGAATTGTATCTAGACCCAAGGATTGAAATTTTGGCTTCACTACATATCCTATGGAAATAGAAATAAACTCATACATCATTCATGAAATTTTATGCAGTTTAACATTATGCAGTGAGGATGAAGATGAACTGACATGAAAGAAAGGATATATTATTTCTAGGAACAAGGGTTGAATTTTTGGTATCACTATATATCTAATGAGATTGAGAATCAATCCACACATAGTTCTTGGATGTAGGTTTGGTAGGAGACCAACACCAACAAAGATGTCCAACTTGGGTGAGGTTTGCAGAAATGTATAGTTTTATGTCATGCAAGGGACATTAACCATGTAGTTTATCATCTTGAAATGTAGACTCAAGGTATACCTTTTAAGGTATTTATTTTAGGACCATGATGAACATATTGTAAGGTTTTATGCCTGGTTTTTTTTGGGAATTGCTTACTAAAATTCCTAAGATCACGTGAGCTACGCTCGATTGGGGAAACAAGGATCGACAAGGGTTCCTCTCACTATGCAGAGAAAATTATAGATTTGATAGGGGTATTTTTCATCATATAGTGACTATACCATTATATAGGATCGATGATTCCCTATGTATCTCATGGAAAATTACAATCAAACTGTATGTATTTCTAGAAAACCTATGCACTTCAATTTCATGTGTAAAGGACATTAGTTGTGTATATCAATGTCTTGTAGTAAGAACATTGATCACCTAGTGTGAAGTAAAAGGGAGGTGGTGTAAGGGACCAAAACTAGATGTTCAGACATCTCTATGTATCCTGTGATGATAGGAATCAAAAAACACATAGATCATAGATAGAGATATTCCCTATGTGTAATTGAATCTCACATGGGAATAGGGGCATCTCATCCTTCCTTTGCACAGATCTGTCTCGTGTGTAGTGATTAATTAGTGATATTATTTTCTATATAGTGTAATGTCATGCGGTGAGGACTTGAACATACAATTTAGTGTCTTGTGGTAAGGACTTCATTTGTGTCATTTACCTTCATGTGGTAAGGACTTCAGCCATGCATTTTATTGTATTTCTACTAGGACATGAGGTTTTATGATGTTTATTGTATTGATGTCAAGATGAGATCATACAGTTTAACTTCATGTAACTAGGTATTATTCGTACAATTTATCATCATATGCTCAATATGACTCTGTAAATATTATTATCATATGGTTAGGAAAACTCCAGATAGTTTATCTTCATTTTTTTAGGACGATCTTCATACATTTTATCAACATGTTGTTAGGATGGTCTATTTACATTTTATCATCATGTGGTCAGGATGATCTTTATATAGCTTATAGTCATGTGATCAAGATAATAATTGTGTTGTTGATCATCATGTGGTCAGGGAAAAAGATGATTGATTACATATATTCAAAGTATTTCTTAAGAAATATCTCATTCGTGGGTTGTGTGACACACTCCGCATTCATGGTGTCCAATGATTAAGATATATTATGATAGAACTTACATATGACGTAAGTACATTCCCTTTTGGGCCCCATATTTGGAGGATTATTCCCTAGTACCATTGAGGTTTAGAGAACCAATATATGTTATCCTATTAAGAATTAATGGAGGAGAACATTATAATCAAAGGCTCATGGGATCTGATTCTGATGGACCTCTAGTTTTTTTAATGTGCACAACCTATTCTCATAGAGTCGCTCCAATTCATCTAGCAGCTTTTTTGTTTTCTCATATTCTAATACCTATATGAAAATGGATATTCTTATCGAATAAAGTTATACCTCTATGGGTAACACTTCCTTACCCTCATACACCAATTGGTATGGTGTTTCTTGTACAGTAGTACGTGTAGTGGTATGGTAGTCCCATAAAGCAAGAAAGATATTGTATGGCCATGAATTTTTATTCTTATTCACCATGGTTTAGATTATATTTGACATATTCTTATTAAATGCATCAGTATATCAATTTTTTTCTTTATTGTAGTGAGATGAGTGATTGGACTCAATATTGTACTCCTGGTACAATTTCTTCAACTCTGTAGAACAAAAGTTAGTATTGTTATCCATCAATATTATTTGAGGGACTCCAAACTTGGTGATGAAATGGGACTTTGTGAAGCTAATAATGTTCTTTGTCCTAACTTTTTGAGGTGTATTTCCTCAACCCATTTATAGAAGAATTTGGTAAAAGCAAGGATGTACTTGAACTTCATAGTAGTGGTAGGGGATATGGCCCCACTACATCCTTTCCCCAAATGGAAAAATAGCCATGATTATTTAGTTGTATGTAGAAATTCCAAGGGCTAATGGATAAAGTTTTCATGGATCTGGAACACATAACATTTCATATTGAATTCTACGCAGTTCTGTATCATTGTTTTATAGTAATATCCCATATTTTTTATTCGATGGGAGAGGCTAATCCCATATTGACTGGCATAACAACATCCTACATTAACTTCCTCCATGTAGAAGAAAATATCTCCTTCTATTATGCATCTGAAGAGGTTTCCATCAAAAACACGCTTTTAGAGGGATTTTTTTTTTCATTTTTACCATCCATTAGAGAGAAGTTTGATGCATGATGCTGAAAATATTCCCATACAGCTCAGTCTATCAGGAGAGACCCATTTTATAGATAATCAATTATGGGATCCATTTATCCAGGGGTGGTTATCAGTTCATCATGCTTTGGAGAGGTTTTAACCTAATTGATTTCTTTTATATCACATATGATGATCAATGAGACCATTCTTTGATGTGTGATACGAAATATTTCTTCCTCCTGATCATGGTTAGCTAGGATAGTGGCTGCATTATCCATTTCATCTTTTTGAGAATTTTGTGATTAGGGAACATGATGAAACGTGGTCTCAAAAGGGAAATCTACCACCAATTCCCTGACATACCTAGTGATAGGGTCTAGTTCTTCTTTTTTTATGAAATATTGAACATTGATCAGATTTATCACTATTTATAAATCCCATTTGATTTTTAGGTAGGGTATGTGCAACATTATGGCTAGTTATAGTCTAGTGATTTGGGCTTGGTATTCTTCCTCATTGTTTATGTAGCCTTTGGATAGTGAGACAAATTAGGGAAAACTGGTTTGTCTGGAGAGACAAATACAACCCTTAGACCAACCTGATTGAGCTTCAGTGTTTCCATCCTTTTTCCAATAGGATGTTTGGAGGCTCCATCAAAGTACATCTCTCATGTTTAGGGAGCTTCATGGGAATATAATACCACCACATATCAAATCTTGGTGTCTATTGGTATATTATCTAAGAAATGATGTGTTACGAGGAAATTAGTCAGGGCTTGACATTTCACTGACTTTTGTGACATAAACGGAATGTCATACTTCTACAGAATGACCACCCATAGATCCAACCATCCATTCAGTATAGGGAGGCTAATGATGAACTTGATTTAATTGAAATTGGAGATTAGATTGACTCTGTGGTTTTTCAAGTAAGGCATCATATTTTTCACTACAAATATGAGTGCAACGTGGTTCTTCATGACATCTGAGTATCTATTTAAAGTACCTATAATTATCCTTCTAAGGTAGAAGATACTATTTTCACTCCTTGAATTATTTTTCAGTGTGAAGAGGTCCCCCGTGAGCATTCCATAGAGGCCACATACAAGATGAGTGGCCTTTATTCCTCCAAATAAATCAGAACTGGTGCGTACATTAGGTACTGCTTGAGACTTTCAAAGGCTTTGTGATAGTCATCTTCCCAATGATAGGAAATTCCCTTCTTCATTATCCTAGTGAAGAGGAGAGGTTTTCTGACCATGTTTGTTTTGAATCACTCAATGTAGGAAAGGTTCTCTTGGAGCCCCCTCAATTATCTGATATTTCTAGGGGAGACATTGATAAAATAGCACTAGTCTTCTCTAGGTTAACCTTGATTCCATGGTGGCACACCAAAAAGGTAGGTAACTTCCCTGATTTCACCCCAAAAACACATTTTAGTGGATTTATCTTCACACTATGTTGTCATAGATTGTGGTAGATTGTTTGAAGATACATAAAATGATCATATCACAGTTAGGATTAAAAAACCAGATAGTCAAAATAACATTTGGTTATACTTCCCATGAATAACTTAAAGATATTATGCATGGTGGATTAGTATTTAGTGCTAGAATTCTTTAATGAAAAGGGATTGACCTAATAGAAAAATATCCCCTAAGTTGCTCTGAAGTTCATAGATTCCTTATCTTCTGGGGATATATTTATTTGATTGTACCCTGTATACTTTTCCATGAAGTAAATGTATTAAAAGTAATAAATTTAATCATTCAAGAGTTCTGTGATCAGAAATGGGAAATAATCCCTTAGGCGGTGTCGATTAATGTCTCTAAAATTAATATAGACTCTAATATGTCCATTATGTTTCTTAAAAGGGGTTGTGTTAGTGAACCATCTTGGTTATTTAACTTATCATAAAAAGTTTGATTTGATAAATTTGTCAACTTTTACCTCTACATTGGTGGCATGAGAGGGGTGCATCCTCCAGTCTTCTGTCATGAAGCCTTAATGCTCATAAGGTGAACTGAGATGGTGAATAGCCATATATAGATTTGTTCTAGGAATTTCTATATAGTTCCAAATGAACACATATCTATTTTTCTTGAAAAATGAAATTTACATCTATTTATCTTTAAGGGGAATGAAGAAACTAATTAGTATAGGTCACAATACTTCTTATATTCCTAGATTTATCTGTCTGATCTAATCAATGGTGGTGGAGACACCTTCCTCAAATGTGGGAGGGGAGTTTCTAAGGTCATCCTCATCTCTGTCCAACTATGAGTTTGTAGAGACATTTTTATATGAATGTGGAAATATGGGGGTTTCTCCATCACTATCAAGGTGAGGGAGGCCATGAGTATAGACATTGTCGTCCCCTACCTTCTGAGCCATTGAAAAGATATATTGGAGCTGATTTTTTTTTACATTGTTTCTAGGGATAAGAGAAGCTTGGATCTCTAGGAAAAGTTCCATCATCTCAACCATATTTATAGGGAGCACATAGTCACTATCAAGCATACTTCAGGGGTTTGTAGGGGTTGTCACCAAGCTGTTTGGAGCTACAACCTTTGTATAATCACCCATCGTTTGGTTTTTGCCTCCATTTTTATAGAAGCTATCCTCATCATATGTGGATTAGTATGATAAAAAGAGGGAACTATCATCATGTAGTATGCAAACTTTTACATCAATGGGGTATTTCAAACATTTATGGATTTTTGAAGGTACTGTAATGTAGCTATGGAGCTAGGGACTTCCAATCTAGACATTGTATGTGTTTTCTTACTAGATAACGATAAACCCAACATCATATGTGAGCTCCCAAAAATAATTTTTGAGTTTGATCTTTCCAATATGTCTTTACTCATACTAATAATACCCTTGAATGGTTAGATTTGTGGGAGAAAATCCCCTTCACGATATCCCAAATATTGGAGGGTGTAAATCGATATGATATTGATCCAAGAGCCATTTCCAATCAGTTCCATTAATATGTTGACATTATAAAGACTCCCTAAAACATATAGGGGTCCAATGTTACCTTAAATGACCTCTTCCTGATCATTCTCTATGAACGATATGGGGACATGTAATTATACTTAAAAGTTCTCCATTTGATAGAACTCAGTTGTAGTGAATTATATCTCAAATTCTTGTGGGAATTTGAGGGATTTAACAAGTTCCTCTATGATTTATTTTAAAATATGAAGTAAATTAAGGACTGATATCTTGGCTAGGACAACCACCAACTACTTCAGAATATTATACTTTTGTGCCTATGGTTAGAGTTTCCTGATGTGGGGTTGATCTTATATATGTGGCTTGGGAACTAAGGCACTTTTAGTAGACAATACTGGTGATTTTTTAGAGGTTGTAGGTGGACCAACTTCTACAAACATGGGTATTGACATAATCCCATATTGTATGGAATGATCAGATAATCATTCCCCTACTAGGAAATCATGTAAGACAATTTAGCATGGATGACCATTAGATAGTTCTAAGACACCTCCATGTCCTTACTAGGCTTGCTAGAGTTCCTTATCATAGGTATCATCTACATATATGTCCTCTATGGGGATGTGGTTGAAATATTAGGTCATACAATGCCCATGTTGTATGTTATATCCTCATGTTCTATACATGAAGCCTCTTGTTTCCCAGTTATGTGCAGGAAACTCATATTTTGAGGCATATTCATCATCAGATAATGGGAATTCCAGTATATCACATTTAAAAAACCAATTATGATCTCTTAGTCTGATAATGATTTTATTTGGTTGGGTAGTGCATGTGCATTGGATGTTATAGGGAAGAGATCTGCAAGAGTTTGAGATTTCATTGGGGAAGAATATGACTCTTCCTATTTTGTTTCTTCCTAATTTTGGTTGTCACACTCACTTTTGGGAGGAAAATCGAATCTATCCTCCATGGGTGGTGGAGATATTGCGGGTATTACAATATATTCTCTTAGGGTGTCATGGAATCAATCAACTATTTTTCAATTCATCTAGTTGTAAAACATCCATGCACGCCTGACTGAGACTTTCTACTGACAATCCTCTTCTTCTGACTGGGAATGGTTATACAGGACACCTTCTCTGAGGAATTATCTAACACCATATTTTTAGAATATACCAAACCTTAAGGGACATGTTTGAAGTTGAACAATTCCTAGATATTATGACACATTCTTATATGTAAAGGGAAGTAGTTGGGACGATCATTGAGGTCCACCTCGTTGGGATTATTAGGCTATAGTAACCTAAGAAAGATATTTTCCATGGATTACACTAAATATTGAGGGGCTTGTTCATTTTGGAAGGATCTTACTTTATTCATCCATTCCTAAAATCATGGGTCATCCTGATTTCTTTTTTTTCAAGAAAAATTATGTAGTTGTCACCGTTCAAGAGGAGGCACTATGTGGTTTGGGAAATTCTTGGGTTCTTGGATAGGCATTACTGTTGGCTTGAGAGTTAAAGCAGTAGCTTTTTCATTTCCTGGCCTTTTTACCTATGTTGATTTCATGAGCCTATATTTGGACCAGGTTCTGTTAATAGAATAATCAAGATTTTTTTTTCTTTATGTGAACTCACGTAACCCAACTAGATACCATATTGAGATTAGAGACATCTGCATCTTATCCCAGATATTTTCTGCATATAGATCCAGTAATTATTCTAATGAGAGAGGGATTATAAGTGAATAGGTTAAACCCTTCCACCTAGTTATGAATTCAGATACCCTCACATTATCATATTTTTTGTAGTTTGTTAGGTCAACAATTGTCAATTTCTATAGAATGGATTTGAACTAATATAAGAACGGATGACAAAGTTATTCTCATCCTACAATGGATCCTACTAGAAAACTAATGTACCAAACAAAGGTTAGGCCTATCAGAGTTTACACAAAACACCTCAACTTTGTCACCTCCTGTGGATCTTGAGGCCCCATCATCATCCCTCATCAGGATACAAAATGTGGGAGATTCTTCTCAGGTTCACATACAAAATCAAAGGTAGAGATGGTAGGATTGTTGAAATTGGGTGGAGGAAAAGTATCATCCACACACTCAGGATATGGATTTCTCTCATAATGCATAGGTGTGTGTGTCACCCTTACATAGATTCCATTAGAGTATCCAAGGACTCGATGAAATTAATTAGAACTAGGTGCACTATTATTTAAGTCACTTCCCATATATAGGGAGTGGGTGTTGGCTAATAAGGTGTCCTCACCTTCATTTATCGATGAGTATCGATTCATCTTAAGACTGAATGATTTCCCTTATAAGGGAGAGGTTTCCGCTGTAATGGAAAAATGTCATGATCATTTTTGACTTCCTTATCAGTGTAGAATGACTACCTAGATCTGGAGCCAGTATAACATTCAGATGCTTCTTTTAATATCATATCATCTTTTATGGGAGGAGGGATATTCACCCTATCCTAAAGATGATACCCAATAGTGATATTTCCTCGGAGTAGCTCCTCATTGAGTTATTAGGGAGTTTTTATTTCACTCTCATAATGTGATAGCTTTTTCTCTATGGGATGAACCTCAAATTTTCTAGGTGGTGATTGGGATGTGGTCACACCTTTCCCATTTTCCTAGGTAGTGTTCTTCCATGGAGGTGGAAACTCATTATTCAGGGGATTCTAGATTTTGGATCCTTCTCTAGTTCTAGGTATATGCAGCATGGATTAGTGCATCTAGATAACCATCCTCTTGGGGTATGTTTTTTATTTTAGACCTTTTAATATGTCCCTTTTTCATTAATATTTTCCATATTAATAGTGAATACATTCACAGAAACTTGTTGGGAAATGGTTGTTATTCCATTACTTTTGACGCAACAGAATGAGTATGCACTGCCTTCATCAGAGTCATTTTTTAACCCTTGGCCATATTGAGTGGTTTTGTCTTGTGAACCTAGTGGGGTATGATCACCTTCATCATACGCTCATATTTTATTGGTTTATGAATAGTGTCCTTGAGGGAGTTTTTAGTCCTGATTATTGAATGGGTCCCAAATAGTAGAATTTTTTCTTGCAGTGGGAGGAATAGGCGGTATTCTGACTGTTGATCTTGTCCACCAAACCTGGAGAATTCTAATTACTTATGTGGTGATGACGATAGTGAAAATGTTCCAATCCATGTGGATTGGGGGTTATTCAAGGCTTCAATTATAATTGATTGGTCCTATTGTTGATGATTCAATGATTCCAATTAGGGATTTGATGATTCTTGATACAAATGTTGAGATACAAATTCTCCCATCCCAATGGTATGGGGGTGATCTATAATCACCATTAATTTACCCAGGTCCCTCTTAGGGGATGATAAACCTTGAGGTGGTGATTGAGATATAAATTCCCAAAGCCCAGTGGGTTGGGGTTTGTTTGCAGATGTTGAGCATATGTCCTGAATCATCTCAGGAATTGATTATTCGAGGGGTGGAGGTGGTGGTAGATATTCCCTTGGATGGATGGGATCGGTCCTCCCCTAGAAATAAGATATAGTAGCTACTACTATGGCCCATTTTATGTGGCACAACTGTGATCTCATAAAAACTAGGTGTGATGGAATCCCATGATGTTAACCAATATTTACGGGAAACATTCTGGGTGATCGCATCTTCGGTCTCTATGTATGAAAGTTATTCTCATTACTTTGAGGGGGATAGTTCAAATACTTAATTGTTATCATATTCCTCCATTCATGCCGTACATGAATCATAAGTGGGGGAATTTATTTTTAGTGGCCAACTGGACTGATCTTTACTTGGTACCCTAATTTCACTGAAGGATAAAACATTACAGGATGACGAGTCTGAGGGGTTCTATTGTTCCAGGGGTGCGGAAAAGTGTAACACTTTATACTCCCCCTTCCTTCAATACAGATGCATGATATGACTTTAGTGATTAGATTTCAAAGGGGTATGATGAAATGGATTCAATCATGTTTGATATTTTCATTTTTTTTTTCTGGTTTTGGATCCCTTACCATAGAGATAGAGACTAGGTCTATCTGATAATAGATTATCTTGGTTATCTAAAGGTGGGAATCTTATCCTAGATAAGGGAGATGTTGATCCTTCAGTTTCTGATGTTTATCCAACATATTTTAGTGTTGATAGGGAATACACTCATTTTATAGCTCATCTGTGAACTTATAGTTAGAAGTGAAAAGGGTCCAGAACATGATGGGGAGGTTTTTTCGGGATAACTCTTTCCATGTGTCAATGTCAACCACCACTTCATCAGAATTACATGCCTCCATTTGGTAATATAATAGAATATTATCTTGAGGGTCCCCTACTGACTAGAGTGGAGTGCTGCTAGAATTTGGTGGAGAACCATATGTATTTGACCATGATGTTTTGAACACCACTGTATATAATGGAATCATAGTTTTGAACAACTCTCTATATGGAGGTGTCTGGGAAAGGGGATCATTTCATTTTATGTGGTAGATAGCATTGTGGGGAGGTTGACCATGGTGGATTTTATCAGTTGAGTTCTTGTGATTCATCTCAACACTACCACGAGGAGGACTATCATGTTAATGGTCATATTCTACATAAGTTAAAGAGTTTATGGACCCTTGTGGTGTTTGGAATGTGTCTTGAACAACCTCAGGGAAACTTTTATTGAGTAGATTGGGAATAAGGGTATTGATATTCATTGTGGATGGAATATTCTGACCCTCATTTTTTAATTGTTTAGGGATATGAACCTGTTGTATGATAACTGCCAAAAATTTATTATAATATAGTTGTATAGGGATATGATCCTGCTACTGAGAAAATTCTAGAATATTCCAATGATCTATCTCATTGTTGATGGGGATATAATCTCATCCCAAGGAATTTTCCATTCTTACTTGGTGAGCCTCTGTTAGGATGGGAGTATTAGACCAATCATTTGCCTTTGAGATATGTTGTTGGTCTTTTTTAGCAAGGACATGAGCCTGCCCCAACGAATGTGACGCTCTCACCTAGTGAAACCTGGTTGGAATAGGAATATGATCCTAGTCGACATGTTCATTCCCTATTGGAATATGTAAATGGACTTCCAGAATGGGACAATGGATATGAGCTTCCTCTTAAATTTTCTCATAATTATACTAGTACATTTTCTTCATCAATGGAAGTTGGAATATACAAATATCTTCTGTGATCTATTGAAATATGTAAGGTAGGTTTACTAACTATAATATAATCCTACCTAGAGGATTTTTCCATTCTCAATAGGTTATATATGGCCAAAATGGGGATATATTCCAGATCTTGGGCCTTTATATTCTGTCGTTGTACTTGTTTGATAGGAATACAAGCCTATCCCGATGCTTTTTCCCCTCTTACTTGGGGATCTCCTTCTAGAATAGAGATATGATCCCGATCCAAGGCCTTTGGAATATCCCAACAGACTTTTTTGATAGGTGTGTTCCCCTATCTTGATTTTTATGTCGCTCTCACCTAGATATCCTCAGTAGGAACATGAGTATGATCCTTGTTTGTTGCCTTATTCTTTACTAGAATATTCAAATGATTCTCCTGGATGGGATCAATAATGGGATATTTCTTTAGAGTAGCCACTTGTTTCTAATGATTAGAGTATTGATATGTCCTGGCAATAGGGATACGAGTATGCATCTTTTCCAATATCTATAACAATTTCGGAATATGTCTATGGAGTTCTTCATCTATTTCTAAGATGTAACGTCATTTTAGAAAAGTGTTCGTAGTGATATAAGCATGCACATTTTTTTATCTCCACTATATATTGGAAGATGTCTTTGATTGAAGCAGGGATATGTGCCCTCTTTTTTTCCTTCTTATTCCATAGAAATATACCGATGGGATTCATGCACGGGGGTAGGGATATGTAGATCACCCATGATTTTTGCAATAATATTCCCATAGACATATTTCATGTGAGCAGTAATATGAGCCTTTTAACTTGTTACTATAAAAATATACCTGAATACTTCATCAGTGGGAGTGGGTATATGGGCCCACTCATATATACCATGCATCGTCCTCACCTTATGTGTCTTCCTTACTTCCCATGCATGGGAGTCAAAGGTGGTAGAGTATCAGGTAGTAACCTCAGTAGAAAACTGATAGGTACTGGTGGGATAGTGCTGGTGATGGTGGATGACTAATTCCTTTCTTGGTGGAACCTAAAGTGAAAGGGGGCCATATTTTACTCCCTATTCCACCTTCATCAGAGACTAAAGGTGGTAGTTTTTTCACTTTGGATATAATCTCCCAAAGTGGTTGGTTATGGGGATGAGGTCCACTGGCTTAGCTACAGCTTTTTCTGGTGATCCATAATATCTGGTTTCTATACAGGGAAACCTTCATGGGTATCTTCCAGGGTCATGATTGAACCATGTCAGTATTATTACCAAACGATCATGTTTTCCACCTGTTGTTGAAGTTGTCAAGAAGGTGAGATCATTTATCAACCCATAGAGGTTCAAGTCATATGTGATTTATTAGAACAGTCACTAGATAATGAATATATTGCCTTGAATTTGTTTTTTATTAGATAAGTATGTATATTCATGCATACAACAAGGAACAAGGTTATCTATTAGTCAAATATCATATCCTTGATATAATCAATTAGATATACTAGGTTAGCACAATTTTCCTTTTATTCCCGATCTAACCATACTGCTCACTTGGACTTGTCAAAGTTAAGATTTAATTATTTATGGGGACCACAATTACATAGGATCGGCTATAAGATTCATTTCAGGCTTATCACCTTTGTTTGTGTAGGATATAAAAAAAGTGTCCCGGTGTATGACCGATCACATTATTATTTAATTTTCACATCTCATTTTACATTTTTTCACGTATTGAGTGCAATAAGAATGGATTGATGGATAATAAGCTAATAATTTTTTATTTCACAGATTCATGTCGAGTTCAAAAATTTTGTTTAGTTAGGAAAAGAGTGTGTCTAGGAACCCTCCTTGAGGTTGGGCTAGTTTGGCCCAATGGTTGATTGTGGGGGTTTATTTTGTACATGATCATTAACATCAATATATCATTGTCTCTATTTAATGGAAACTACCAATGGTTCTCCCATCCATAATTAGATATAGAGTTACTTTCCAAAGGTAATAAATCACATGGTTTTACAGGCCTGATGGCACTTCGGGAATCTCATTGGTCGAAGGGATGAGAGGTCGGGAGCATCACACCATTTTTGGGGGATTTTTTCTTACATTTGGACTCTCTTTTAGATTTAAGATATGTTTGTGAATCTCTTAATAATCTCGATAAAGGATGGGTTACCCTAAAAAATATTATTGGTTAAGTATCTCTTTATAAAGAAGATGATGATCTTTTTTAGTGAATACATTTGTATGTATCAAAGGTTCTTTATCTTCTTCCTAGTAATGAGGAGTTGTTTTTGTACTCAATCTATATAACCTTGAGCTTTAGAATTTTCAGCCATGTGTGGGAGGTGGTTAATATTCCAAGGAGGGGATTTTCCCATTATGTGGTGTCCTCTAGATTCTAGTTATTAATGGAATCAAAACCCATATAGTTCATTAAACCCATGTAGTTTATCATCGTTCAAAAATTACTTATATGAGTTCTCTAAGGAACTAAACATCCAAGATTGAATCATGGGGTGGGGACATCCTACGTATCTTGATTATAGTGAGAATAAGAGTTTTTGTAGTTTATTTGTTTTCTATGACCAATGAATGATGATATAGAATGACCATCTCATGGGAATGTTTTGGTATTTATGGTTGAGATATCAGATACATGGAGGACTTATACAAAAGTAGATGTCTATTGGAGCTCGGGCCTTAGGAAGGTGTCCTATGTATCCTGATTATTGTAGTAATCAGATTTCTCACAATTCATTCGTTCATTTAATACTGAACCCAAGGTAGATGTCCTCATATGGGGGAGTTTTATATCATGCAACTCATCATGGATTATATACTTATATTTCTCTAGTTGAGGGAGATTCACGATGTGAATTATAAGACTATTGTAACTCCCTAACCCATGGGATATTTGTTTGATGTGATAAATAAGGGATAAAACGTAATCAGTCTCACTGTATATGGACGCAGTACTTATTCACTAGAACAACCCTTAGGGTGTTATATAGATATTGGGCCTCAGAGAGGTGACCTGCATGTCCTGGTTATGGAAGGAATCAGATTCATCATAGTTCAGATGATTTCTCATTCTACTGGGGGATGAGTTAGAGTTATTTTCACATGGGAATGATTGGGTCTCAATGGTTGAAATGTTAGAGACATGGTGGGACCCACACTGTGGTGGATTCCCATTTGAGTCTGTGATTGTTCCTTTGTAGAGCATCCTACATATCCTAGTTTTGTTAAGAATCAGATTCCTCATAGTTCTATTGATCGAGGATTATATATTGATGTTTTTCTAGCTTTACATAGGTGTATAGTGAAAATGATATGATTATTGAGGCTCCCTAAACCCATGTGACCTATGATTGGTGTGAGAAACAAGGGGTGAAAATTTATAATTCTCATTACTCATGGATATTGGACCTATGTACTGGTATATCCCATTAGAGGTTAATATAGAGCTATAACCTTGGGGATGTGTCCTATGTATCTTGGTTATAGCAAGAAACTGAGTCATCAAAGTTCCCTTGATAAGTGATTACAAACTATGGTTTCCCTATTCTTTGTAGAGTTTTATGGTATAGATAAAATGATTATTACAATTCCATAATACCACATGATCTATTCCCATTGTGATTATTAAGGGATGGAATATAATCAATGTCATTGGTTGTGTATGTGGGAATTATGTGCGGAGACTACCTTTTGAAGATTAATATAGGGTTCAAACCATAGGGGGGTATCCTACATATCTTGGTTATATAAGAAATTAGTGTCATCATAGTTCCCTTGATAGGGGATTACAAACTAACATCTCCCTTATAATTAGGTATTACACACCAAGGATGGAAAAAGTCATCAAATTGAGGGATGCCCTTGGATTTGGCATGCTTTCCTTCTAATAATGTGCTGATTTTCCAACTGACATGCCTTTCTTTCCTACTTGACATGTCAGAGAGTGTATGCCTAACATGTTCAAAGATAATTGTATGATCCAGATCAATTTTTTAAGGGACTTATCATAATATAGATGTAATTTTCAACAGGTGTGGCATGATCAAGTTAGTCTTGTCCAAAGGACATTTCATGACCTAGTTAGTTGATTCAGGAAGTCATCACATGATCCTAGCAGACTTGTACATAGGGTGTCTCATGATTCGACTGACACACCATGGTTTCATCATGATATTTGGATGACGTACTTGGAGATCATCACGAGAGTCAATGTCACATGTCTTGGAGGGTTCTCATGTCCTGGTTGACATATCTGGAGGGCATCGCGAGACCTGGTTGGTGTTCCCTGAGGGAAGCGTGTGATCCAATTGACATGACCAAATGCTACCACAAGACTCGGAAAATGTGAACTGGTGCCTCCTTGTGAGTCTGGTGACACATCTGTTGGACATCATGATTCTTAAATGGAAATCCTATAGGGTTTTTCTAGACTTGGGTGGGATTCCCAAGGGGAACCATGTAACTTTATTTGACTTGTCCAGAGGACTTCACATGATCGAAATAGTATACTGAAGAAGAATCATGGGATTAGGGAAACATGTTTGAGTGTTGTCACATGTCCTGGGTGGTTCACATGAAGCACATGAGGGTTAGGGTATATGTTATTTGCTTAATTTTTCCATTTCTAGTAATTATTCTATCCTTTATATTGTGAATTCCTTAGATTTGTTCAGTGTTATATTTTATTATGTCTCACATTATCTAATAGGTGTGTGGGATGTTCTTTACATGTACTTCTATAAGTCCTCCACATGATCTATTGGTGATCATGTGAAGAGCCTATGCATGTTTCATGATAGCTTGAATTGTTCTTCAATATCTTACCTAACTAAAAATTTTCCAGTCACAAGATCCACTACTCCTTGAAATATATTCTGGCGCTTGTATGAAAAACACCCAACTCCTCAACTAGAGATTCTTCATCCTACACATAGTGGTCATGGTAGCGGTGCACTTTTCATGATGGGTGGGGGATTTATTGGCCTGTCCACCCCAGTTGTTCACCACTTTCCATGTTTTATATCATGTAAATCCATGATGGAGTAGGTGAAGTGCTTCATCATCCCATGTCTTTACAAGTCTCTATCATGGATCACTCCAAGGGAATTTCTAGAATTTCAATGACTATGACACCATCCCATTTACACCACCTTTAGTGGATTATTTTAAATTCATTGGGAAACTCTATGTCATGATGGAATGCCTAGGGACTTAAATATTTTCATTTTGACATGTCAAAGTGCCTTTTTGAGATCAGGGTGCCGTTATAAAGTCTTTCATGTGATCTAAGGTGACATTCCTAGGACTTTACATGAGACAAGGATGACTTGTCAGGGGGGACTTTATGAGATCAGTCCGACTTGTGAAGGAGTCTTGCAAGACCATTTTGTGGAAATCCTTAGTGCATCTCAAGTTTTTTATGATTATGATAGGCTCCCTCATCCTCTCAATTTTTTTCTTTTTTTATTTTACAATGGTCGAGAGTCGTGCGATATTTCATGAGTAATGTTAAATACAAATACTCTACCTCTTGGTTATGTGTCATGTGAACAATAATGGTTATGTGGAGATGCGTGAGCATTTAATGGAAAATTATATCCATTTTTTCTTAGGGATCCAAAGGTGGGTTGCAAGGTCACCAAGACATACTCAAGGCTCTTTGCGTGATGAGTATGACATTATGATAGGATTTCAAAGATGAGGTAGACATGTCACTGGGGTCTCGCGGTGTCTTTTAGATCTCTAGGGGTGCATCACATGAAATTTACGACCGCAAGAGGCTTTCATCTCCTCCCATTTTATTTCCTTTGTTTTATTTTAGAAATACATGAGGGTCTCATGAGTTTTCTTGAATTTTGTCAAGGACAGTCATTCTCCCCATCAGTGATCTATCACATGATTTTTATGAATAAAGGGGATAATCCTTTTGAAAATTTCCCTCCAATTTGTGAAGTATTTTTGGATTGTTTTTTAGGAACTCATTGGTTGACAATCCACATGAAATGGGAGGTATTATTTGGATGCCTCCACGTGATCAGTGGTATTTTAGAATTCCATTGTGGGAGAAGAAGGGCTTGTCGATAGGGGATCCATAGGATTAGCTGTAAATTATGTGTTTCACATTCCCATCATCGTGATCCTTTTAGGATCATGTGATCACATGTCTCCTGGGGGTTCACATGATCCTTGAGTCTTTGTCCACATTTTTTTCCTTTTCTTTTATGCGGAAAATGATACCCAGATTTTGGAATTTCTTTCTTTATGAATTTTCTGATTCTCATTTGGTGGTAATTAACAACCTTTAAGAGGTATTCTATCAGGATCGAGAGAAGATACCAATGCTCAAACTTATTCATGAATTCTTCTAAATAATTTTCATTCTCATTTTCATTTTTTATTTAAATCTATAACACTTATCTCTTTATTTTTATTCTCAATTCCCATTTTTTTGGAGTGATAAACTCTGAGTGGTTAATGAAGGGAAGGGAAAAACCTTTTTAATGTATGAGTTCATTTGATTTCTTAAAATATAATTCTTTCTTTTGTTTTGTTAAACTAGTTCCAATAAAAAAATTAGTATTTATTATCCAATGTGATAATATTTTGTTTTATATTATACTATTTATTATTTCTTTATTCGATGAGAATTATTCTCCCCCAACCTTGTGTTGGTGTGTATGTGATAGAACATGCCAAAACTAGGTAGTGAAGTTCTTGGTGATCATTAGAAAATGTGGAAGTGGAAGTGGGATTTATTCATTATTTAGGAATTACAAGACCAGATTGGGAATTTTTTAATTTAGTTGAGAGGACCCTATACAACACTAACACATATTAGAAGGAGTTTCGACCAACCTAAGATCTTAATTAGTTATATTCTCACCAAAACCATTAGGTAAAGTGATAAAAAATAAGTGATTATAGAATTTTTCTCTAACAATACATTTAGAATAAGATTAGATAATTTAATAATCGGGGTATCATTGCAATAGGTTTATCCATCCTTAACCTAATCACTTTCCCATTAATATTTTTTAGAAACTTTATCAATTTATTCTATTCTGTTCAAAATCACAAACCAAAAATGTAAACCCATTTCCTTGAACAAAAAATTAAAAAGTAGTTTCTATGTGAAATCATCTCTAGAAGACTACCTAGGTTACCATTATCACTATATTTAACATAGGAAATAAATTGTTTTACAACATCCAATGAAAATTCATGAAGTAAAAACTTGGTGTCATTCCTAGAGAGGTAGTGCCACAAAATAATAATTTTAAACCTTCCATGACATGAAATTTTACTAACCCATTAGTAAATTTTGGTTTCTATAATAAGATAACTTTATTTATATTAAGAAACCTAATTCTATAATCTTACATTGATGAATTAATTCTCACATACTCAAGTGAAACCCATAGTGTTCACTCCAAGCTTAACGATATGGATGAAAACCCCAATCAGGCCAACCAAGATCTATGTGAACTATAATTTTCTCATCAATAAAATAAAAATTTATACTTAAAATTAAAAATTACTTTGAATTAAACATTACCCTAATTTAATTTATTCCAAATATCTATGGCCTTGTAAGGGTAGACCCAAATACAAACATATAGGAATTCACTCATGTTTCCTCAACTCCGAAGCCCTAAGGAGTGGATAAGAAGCAAGTGAAGTGAAGATCATTTTCCTTCAACTTAAAGGAGCTATGAAATAATGGATGTACATCCTATAACTAGTTGAAGTCCATAATTGGGATGAACTTCAAATTTTATTTATGAAAATATTTCTTCCCATGTATATGGGTAAAAAAATAAAAAAATGATATATGACATCAGATAATAATTATTTGAGAGTCTCTATGAGTATTAAGAGAAGTTCATGAAGCTTTTTTTTTATTTTCTAATCAATTTGTTGAAGAGAACCATTTAATTATTTTATTTTTCCATTTATTACTTGTAAATGATAGAAATATGTCTAACACATCATCAGAAGGATCTTTGATATATAAATATTCTACATAAGAAAATGTGATAATTGATAAAATTGTAAAAAAATAATAATAATTTGGCATAATAGGTACTAGAATAAGAGTAATTCATGTTGTATTAACTTTTGATTCATCACCGTTACATGAAACTAAATTTGAAGAGATGACTATTTTAGTGAGACATATTTCTCTTAAGCAAGAAACTGACCAAAAAAACCCAAAGGTATGTTGTTTATTTTCATCACTTAATCATTTCACATATCATTGTCTTGAATATAAGGGTATATAATGTAAGAAATAAATATTTTAACCAAGAATATTCCAAAAAAACTAGGGATGGGGAGAGCCTCTACAAGTCTTGTATGGGTTTGGAAATCAGTAGAACCAAGTCATAGTCCCTATCTAAGTATTTAATCAAACCTTCCACCATTAAAATAAAAAATTTATTATTTTCAGAACCCACAACCCTTAGAGAAAACTAAAAAATATGTCTAAAAACAATCCTAACAATAAACCCATTTCCAAAAATAATAATCCCTTGTAATATCCTTCAACTAGTGAACAAACCATGATTCAAAAACAATAAGGATCAAAGGTTTAAGGGATAAATAATATATTGGATGAGTTGAAAACATACTAAAAGCCTTGTGGAAATTCAAAACAAAAATCAAAGAAAACCACCTGAAAAAAATGATGCTTATCCCCAAGGATGTGGTTAGTGTGATCAAAAAATGAAGTGGAAAGGAACTCACACAACCAGAAACACTCAAACATGTACCTAAACCCCCAAACCTAAATTAAAGGAGCATAAAACTTAAAATTCTAAAAAAAATTGCAAAAGTGAAAAAAAAACCCAAAAAGAAGGAGATAAAGAGAAAACTAAAAGCATAAAAATGGATAGGTGAAACATGAAACACAACATTAGAAGAAACAAAGGTATAATAAATACATACCCCCACCATTCCCATGATTTATGATATAATTGAAGTATATTTATGAATAATCAATTAAAAAATAAATTTTGGACACTTTATAGAGAGTGGAAGTCAATATCCCCCTTCTTAAAGCCCTTAAATAGATTCAAAGATATGTTATTTTTACCAATTATCTATGAAATAAAAATATTATACTTAAACTTAAGGAGGGTATGATATTAGTAAGAAGTTTCTTATCATTGATCGGACCCTCAGTTACCCACAAAATTACAATATCAAGGGAAATTTTCTATTCCCTACACTATTTATTCATTTTCTATTTAGATTATTTTTATGATATTGTTTCTTCAATAAATGTTATTCTTAAATTTATATTATTATTATTTTAGATATAATATTTTAATTCCATAAGGTTTATAGTACAACTTGTAAACAGAACTACTATTTTTCTAGCATGAGTGTTGGAAGATGTCCTTATTAAAGTCCAAGACCTTTTATTTCCATATGATTTGTATGTGCTCGACATGGGGGAGGATATAGAACCAATATTATCACCCATCATATTGGAGATATAATTCTTGAATATATCCAATACCATCATTAATGTCTGTGAAGGAACTCTCACCATGGATTTTAGAGAGAGAATGGTCCACTTTATTATTTTTGACTTCACAAGGCACCCTTTGGATAACCAATCACATCTTACACTATCCAACCTTGAGGAGGGTGAACCCTTTGAATATCCATGGATTTTACCTGATTTTTTAAACATATAAGAAAATTTTCTTATTGAAAATCCCATGGAATATAAGTCTATTAAAATTTCTAAAAATTATATTTTCAACATGGAAAAAGATGTAACTCCTGAATTTTTTTTTGGGATATAATGATTTTTTCTATATAAAGATCCTAATGTATCTCATTTTTATAGGAATTCGAAGCCTTTGGATTGATAAATATTTTTATAATTTTATGACTTGAACAAAACCAAAATTTTCAAATTAGAACCACTTCCCACTAAATTGAAATATATTTATTTAATGGAAGAATAAAAGTTACCTATAATAATTTCTAGCACTCTATATACAAATAATGAACAAATTCTCATTTTATTTTTTAGAAAGAATATCCACTAAACAAAATTGATCATAGGGGATATAAAAGAATAATACTATAAATATTCTTACATAAAATTTTATTTAATAAAGATTCCCACCCAATTAGGTAGACCTAAAAAAGATAAATACCCCATTGGTGGAGGTATTAAATAAGGAAATATATAAAATCTTAGATTTTTTGATATTATGTACCATTTTAGACTACCGATTGGTTTTTTCCATCCATGTGGCTCCTAATAAAACCAATCTAACTATTGTGATGAATAAAAATAATGAATCAATTCCTGTGATAATTCAAAATAGTTGGATACTTTTTGTTGATTATAGGAAGCTAAATTAGGTGACTCAAAAAGATCACTTATCTATCCATCTTATTAAACATATGTTAGAAACATTAGTAGGAGGAACTCGTTATTTCTTATTATATGTATTTTTAGGTTATTTACAAGTACTTATTGCTCCAAAAGATCAAGAAAATACCATTTTTACATGCCACTTTGGAACCTTTTTTATATAAGGATTCCATAAGGATTTTGTAATACTCAGGTACATTTCCAAGGTTCATGGTAAGTATATTTTTTTTTTACATTGAGGATTTCTTAGTGCAATCATTGTAAGATTCCATGGTTTTTGAAAACTCTTTTCATCATTTTTTGAGATATCTTGAAAAGGTTTTGAACACATGCATTGAAAAAAATCATATTTTAAATTTTGAAAAGTGTCACCTTATAGTGGAAAGGAATTTTCCATCGGAATATATTTCCCAAAAGTTAATTGGTTAGATAAAAAATTGATGTAATAAATCATTTCCTTTACCCCACTTCTGTGAATCATGTTAGATCATTTTTAGGACGTATTGGATTTTATTGGAGGTTGATCAAAGATTTTAGTAATATTGACCCCCTCTCTCTATATTAATTTTGAAATATGTTGAATTTTACTTCAATAAGGATTTAATGGAATCTTTTTATGAATTGAAGGGATGATTGATAACCCAACCAGTGATGAAAACACCCAATTGGGAAGAACCATTTGAGCTTCTTTATGATTCTTCCAATAAAGTATTTGATGTAGTTTTTTCTTAAAGAATTGTGGGGAAAGAAAAATTCATTACTTATGCCTCAAGAACATTATATTGTAACCAATTAAACTACAAAACAATAGAAAAAAAATTTGGATGTTTTTTTTACATTGGAAAAATTAAAATAATGCCTATTAGAAACTAAAGATTGTGTTTTTTCTGATCACGCAACTCTTAGAAACTTGATAAGGAAGGAAAATTCAAATCATGTGACGATAAAATGATCATACTGGTGAATGAGTTTGATTTATAAATCAAAGACAAAATTGGAGCTAAAAATTAGGTGTTCGATCACCTATGTAGATGTCCCAACACCATTTTAGAATAAATACCATACCAAAACCCAATGAATGGCCACATTAAAAGTGAAAAACTCTACATAGTCAAAGGGAATGTATCATTATATGTAGACATAGTAAATTATTTTGTAACTTCTCAGGTACCATCTCATCTTAACTCCAACAAAATTAAAAAATTAAAAGATGAATCAAGATTTTATAATTGGGAACATACATTCAATTATAAATTTTTTAATGATTAATTTATAGGTAGATGTTTTTCTGCTAGTGAAATTGCATATATTTTTTGTTTTACCACACTTTAGATTGTGGACACAAATTTAGACCTCAATAGACAGTTATAAAAGTCATATAATTTAAAATTTATTGGCCCACATTGTTTAAATATACACATGAATATTATAATAAATGTGAGAAATATCAGTTTTTAGGAAATAATTCAAAATTACAAGAAATGACTCAAAGGTTTATTAGATTATGTGTACTTTTTGAAGTGTGGGTAGTAGATTCTTTGGTATATTTTCCAATTTCATTTTTAAATTTTTATATTATAATTATTTTGGACTATGTATTTAAATTAATTCAAGTGAAGGAAAAACAACTGATGGTTCTCATGTTCTGTGTTATTTTTCTAGGCCTGACATATTTTTTAGGTTTGGAGTACCAATATATGTCATTAGTTACCAAGGGACCCAATTTTTCAAAAACAAATGGAAACTCTGTTGAGTAATTATGGATTAAATCATAATAAATATACACCCTATCATCCCAAAAGGATTCTCAAATATTATGTGACCATTATAAAAATCCAAGGCATTCTAAAAAATATAGAAAATTCCAATATGAAGGATTGGAGCCAAAAGTTGGAAGATACCTTATGGGCCTATCAAACAGCCTATAAGACACCCATAGGAAGAATCCCCTACTGGTTGATTTATAGAAAAACATTTCAAATAAATGTTGAATTAGAACACAATGCATATTGGGCTATAAGGATGATGAACATAAACCTTTAAAAATCTATAAGGGATATGATATTACATCTATAATACTTAGAGGATATCAAAAGTAAAGCTTTTAAAAATTTACAGATTTTCATAGAGAGAATAATAATATCTCATGAAAATATAATTCAACATTAAACCTTCCATCCCAGAGATAAATTGTAATTATAGAAATAAAAATTCAAGCTGATTCCAAGTAAACTTCATTCTATATAGGAAGGTCCCTATATAGTTACCCATATATACCCTTTTAGTGTTGTGAAGATTGAAATAAAAAAAAAGATATGAAACCATATTTATAGTTAATGGTTATAGATTGAAGAAGTACCATGGGAACTTTACCCAATATCTAATGGAGGAGATCATACTCCTCCAATGTGTTTATCATTTAAATTAACTAGGATTTTCCATTCATTAACATTGGATTGAATGTTTTTATTACATTTAAAATACATTTACATGATAATTCAATCTAAAATGTGATCAATTCTACCATTAAGTGTGTAAGAGGGAACCTTTTATTTTAGGACCTCTAATTTATGAATTTTATATTTTATTTTAAAACATTTTATTTAAAACTTCTGAGTTTTCATTTAATTTCTTGTAAAATTATAAAACCTTTAAGCTAAAATTAAATATATTTAAAAAAAATGGAACCATGAAATTTTTTTGAAACTAATTGGATGCATCATCCTATAGAATACTAAAATTGAATCATTTCAAAAATCTAAATTAATTAATTTCAAGAAAAAACCTATTATTTTTAAAACTAGTTCGATGAAATACGTTCCAACATTTTTTGTCAATTACCAATGATGCTTCTGAAAAAAATTTATTTATTCTTGAAAATACATTATATCTTGAGTAAACCATGTCTTACTTGAATAACTATATAATTATGAGTAATATAGTAAATTCCTTATAGAATTTGAGTATTCTATATCATACATTATTAACAAATTCAATTGAGTTTTAAGCCCATTTTGTTCAATAAAACCTTATTTTCAAGAATACATTTAAATTTAATCCTTATAGACAATATAATCCATGAATTACTTTGTTAGGTAGCTACATTACATGTCCACTAACCCTATTCACCTTTCAAAAGAACCCCTTTTATGGTCTATGTTGAAATAATGTGTGGGACGAGAAAGGAATGGAACTCGAAAACATGTCTTGTATGTTCTTTTTGAATTTGAATAAGGATTTTCTAAAAAAAAATTGCCTCTATTTTAGGAAAAAAAACATGATTGAAAGATTCAATAAATTTTCCTAATATCATTCAAGGGTTCCCATCAAGGATACACTATTGTTTGAAGTACAAAAGTCTCACTCCTTCAATAAATATTTTTATTATAAAGATAAATTCAGATCTAAAAATGATGAAACAATACTATTGGGAAATATGGAATAAGAGATGGTGATATTTCTAACACTAAAGTTTACAAAGGATAATTTTTTCTTCGATAATCTTTCGATGTTCACATATCCAAAGTTAAAGATTTAAGTGTAGGGTAATTTACAAGCCAATATTTTCATATGTTTTACCTTGAGTTTAAATGATTTTATACACACCATTATGTGGTAATATTGTGCTTTTATCATAAAAAATTTATTTTAGGAATAATATTTATTTTAATTAATAAATGAATTAAAACATGATATTTAATTGATTATTTAATCCTTTCGAATTATTAGAATAAATACTACATTTATTTTTGAATGTTTGGATGAATATTTTAGGTATTTAATGTTTATTATGAAGAAATAAATAATTTAAAATGTGATTTAGATAAGTCTTAAAGTTATTCAAAGCTGAATATGAAAATTAGTTCATATAGGAAAATTCCATGTATGTGAAACCACCTATGTATGAGAATTAGGCTATATGAATATAACCATGTGGGTGTATTTACCATGTAATGAAAATATACTTAATAAAAATTTTATATATGTTTAAAATTCTGGTACATAGTGATAAACATATGAAAATCTTTTATGTGTAGGTATTTTAGATCCAATTCAAATAGAAAAATATATTTACGTCATCACCATCAATGTAAGGTGATCCATGTAGGTGATTGCTGGAAACATAAGGATTTTTTTTGGCTACACAAGATCCCTTTGCAGTTGTAAATGAAGATTAATTTGAATTTCAAACTAAAGCCTATAAAATCCAAAGTAATATCCATGAAACTTATCAGATTCTTCAACATTAATGATTATATTCATATAATTTTATCCCAGATCTAAGGAAATAATTTTCATATTCTATAGATGACCTTATCATGCAGAAATTAATATAATGATAAAAAAAATTAAAAATTAAAAATAAGGAAATTTTTAAGTTTTGAAGAGCGATTTAAAAGTTGGAAACTATGAACCTTTATTAGAAAATTGATTATGGACAATAAAATAGAATATTCTCAAACCAATGATTTCATTATATAGACTACATTTCTTTCTCATTTTAATTTTTTTTGAATCTGTAATGCTTTTCTCTTCCTTTTTCTTCTCGTTTACACTTAATAAGTAGGGTTAAATTCAGTTTGATTAGGGAGGGGAAGGTAAAACATGTTTTATTAAGGATATTTTTTACTTTCTTGTAAAATAATTCTTTGTTTATTTTGATAAACTGGTTTCAATACTAAAATTAAAAACTTTATTATCTAATGTGATAGTATTTTGTTTTTTGGATTATGTTATTGATTATTTCTTTGATCGATGAAAATTATTAACCCTCTACTTAGTGTTTGTGTGTATATAATGGACCATTCCAGACCTAGGTGGTGAAGTATTTTGAGATCTTCAGCATGAGTGTATGTTTTAGTGGGAGTTCCCAATTTTTTGTGAATTACAAGTCCTGATTGGGAATTAGCCAAGTAAACTGAGAGGACCCTCAGAAACACTGATGTAAAAAATAAATATTGTAGACCAAAATAAGATCTCATTTATGTATATTCACACTAAAGCCATCTAGTCAAGG
The DNA here is from genome assembly GCA_963277665.1 of Viscum album. Taxonomy (NCBI): domain Eukaryota; kingdom Viridiplantae; phylum Streptophyta; class Magnoliopsida; order Santalales; family Viscaceae; genus Viscum; species Viscum album. The sequence continues at coordinate 2,102,753,730 of OY728164.1, read as the reverse complement.
GAGGGTGAAGAACAAATTATGGAATTTTTCCCTTACCACCCTATTAGAATAAGATTGGATAATTTGAGAAAAAGGATATCATTGTAATGGAGTTATCCAACCCCAACCTGATCACCTTATCATTGAAATTTGTTATCCACCATCTCAATTTCTTCATTTGTGTCCAAAATCACAAACAATAAAATAAAACCCCTTCCTTTATCAAAAAGTGACAACTAGTTTTTATGGGAACTCTTATCAAGGAGACTACCTATGTTACCTATATCACAATATTTAACTTAGGAAATAAATTTTCTTTCCATGCCTAATGCCAAGAAGTACAATAAAAGACCTAGTAGTATTTCACCGATTATTTTTTTTTCATTACCATGAAAAATCCATTTCATTAATGCTAGTTTGGTATATTTGTGAAAAATTAATTTTTCCACATCTGAGGATAAAAAAACAAAAAAAATTCTAGAACCCACTTTCATAAAAACATCCCCCTAATTAGAGTTAGAAAAGGTGTAATAAAAAAATTATTGAAAATGATTTTTAATCACATAAATTAAATCCTTTAAAAATTCATAAATACAAGTTCAAACCACTTTCCTATTTAATTAAAAATTTATCAAAAACCTTTTTTCCAAGATCACACTACTTTTAATTTTTAAAATTACCCTTCCTAAATCATTTTATAAAGATATTTTAGGAAAATCCAAAAAAATGGAATATAAAATAAATACACACCAACACAAAGATTTCAATGGATCATATTAAAAAAAACTGAAACAATTGTGAAATAAAAATACTCAATAGTCAGGGCATACAAAAAATTCATATAAGTAAATCCCTAAATAAGCCCTTAACAAAATCATAGTAACATTAGAAACACACTAGGTTCTGAAGATAATGATATCAGACCTATTTTCCTAAGTTCACTCTCTCTAGGTCCCCACTTATAAAAATCAAAACATCTCATTATACACCTCTTGGGGTCACTTAGTACAATACGCACCCCTATAAGGGAAAAATATCCTAGGGAACTAGCTAGTGAGTAGACAGCACACTAGTGTAACATATAACCATAACTACAATTATCTATATAGGTTCACATGAAATAACACTGTGGAGGAGATAAAATGATAAAGACAAACAACCATCACATGGTCAATGATAAAGCACAATAAATAAATTTAAATTTTTACCTCCAACATCCTCACAGGAAACAATCCCTTTATACATGCATAAGAATCCTTGAATATGAAAATTATAAATGATATCCACCTTGGGGACCACAATTTACATCAATAAACACAAATAATTGGGCTCAATTAAGGGTCTCACAAGTTTTAGAAACAACATATTTAATAGTTCTAGTAGGGGATTTCTTTCAAAACCTTCTCAAAATACCAAGACACATTACACAATTTGAAAAATTAACTTAAAAAAATCATTGAAACTAAATCATTGAAAATAATTCACATAACTCATTTAAAACCAAACAAATAAAATAAATTTTAAAATCACATGGGGAACCAATCTCTTTTTTCATTTAAATCATTTGAAAATTCCCCAACACTTTTGTATATTTAAATCATTATTTATAAACCATAATTTTACCATTCCATGACTAAAATGATTTCAAGTCCCTTTATTCATAAATTTAAATAAATTAATCCCCTTAGGAATCTTTTAAAAACACTTGGCATAAAAATGAACCTTTTAAAAAACTAAAAAAAATTCATTAAACACCTTTATTCTATGTGATACAACCCTTAAAACATTTATGAAATACATCACTTTAATCATGTATATATTTAATTTGACAAAAATTATGTTAGAAACCATAAAAAATATAATAAAATTCCATATAAAAAATGAAAAAAAATACTAACATCATTCTAAGAGGAAACCCCTTACAACTAGTCACAAATAGTCACCTTCAATGGTAAAGGCACAAACAGGAAAAAAAGAAGGCCCATAAAATTCCATAATAACCAAATCTCAATATTAGAACCCCTAAAATACCCTAATATAATCCCAATATCCCCTAGTATTCATTTTAGGATGAGGGACATAAGGAAAATAGAATAAAGGTGAAGGGGAAAGAATGAACAAAGAGGAAGTAGGGCTTTACCATGGGGAAACCACTAGGAATCGATGGAGGGAAGCCAAAAATTTAAAGAGGGGAAAGGGGAGGATCTTCTTTCATGTTCCTAGATCTGGGATTAATTATAGAGGATAAGGATTGGTAAATACCTTAAAAATAGAGAGATGTATAAATGGAATTTCACTTTTTAAGAAAATTGGATAGCTCACACAATTAAGATACATTGTTTGGTAAAATTTAGGACAATCATGCAGCACGCAATGGATAATAATAACTCACTCCCACATTTTGGATACATTATTTACTAAACCTTCCATCGACCATGAAAATATTATCCATTAAAAACTACATAAAAACTGCATAGCCACCACCATGGTTTACTCTAACCATGAGAAGTCCATTTTTCAAAACACAAAATAATAAATTCTCACACAATTTTCATTGTCTTTCACATGGTATGAACCTAACCATATAGTTCGTATAAATACCAAGAATGTGGTAAATTAATTGAACTAAAAACTCTAACACAAAACACCCTTCATAGTTTCACCTTAATCTTTCATTCTAAACCATGTATAAATTAAATATTTACAGAAAACCAAAATTTCAATCCCAAAACATTTAAAATTTTAAATTAACCCAAACAAATATAAATTTTAAATTACAGTTACATGTGGGTATCTCACATCAAGTGTCCCACATAGCCACAAAATTTTAACTTTATCAAACAAAATATTTTCCACCACTTTTTCTCTAAATACTTCCAACTTCCATAAAACTCATTGGATTTTAATAAACCCGAAATTTTTTAGAGTTATAAATTTTATTTTTCTTATCATTCTTATTTTTGATGTCTCATATAATTTTAAATTTATTATCTTCAAAATTATTACAATTTTACCCATGTTTATAGTACTTTTATCCTTTATAAACTTTTTGACACTCCTGATGCCTATTTCATCCCTTTATTTTAGTTTCTTGTCTGACAACTTTATAGAATAAATTTTTTCTTCAAGATATTTTATTTTATTTTTTTAAAGGTTGGGGATGAAGCCTTATTTATTATTAAATCAAAGAAAATACCTCATTTAACTGGGTAAAGGGAGACCCATTACATAGCCTGAAGTCATAGTGGAAATTTAGCCCATTACATGGCCCGTAGGGCCAAAGTTTTGGTCCAAAACACATTTTGTAAATAGTACTAATATAGTATCCTACCTTCTATAGTACCGCACAGTACCCACCACTGCTAATGTGCACTACGGCTGCTACAGTAACCAGCCACTACTACAGTGCCCGTATTTTCTACAATGTCACAACTACTTCAGTATACTATAGTACTACTACATTACCTGTGCCCAATGGGATTTGAACCCCCGTTTTTATTATAGGATTATGGGATGCTTACCACTAATCCAAACCCCAACTACAATATTCCATTTCCACTTCAATATTATTTTTTAAAGTTAAAACTTCCTCTCAAAGGGATTCAATAAATTTTTCTCATTAATCAACACAAATATTAAATTAACTAATTAATTTATCTTATTTTAAAATTTTCATCTTGAAATATATAAATTCTCATAGATTTTAAAGAACATATCATTAATCTTTCACAACTCTCTATAACCAAGTGATTTCATATTCAAGTAGGAAAATTTAATATGAATATCATTTTAAAATACCACTTATCTTCTAATTATTCTATTTTATTTCAATATACTCAAGATATCCTTAATGTTGAACCTTAAGATCAATGATACAATCCAATTATATTTCCTCCTCAATTTTGGTTTGAAATTTTTCATCAATTCTTAACATTTCGTCTTCTGATTATGATTTAAAATTAGTTTCTCATTCTTTAAAAAACACCATATTATTATACATTTTCTTACTCAAAAATATTTTCCATTGAAAAAAAATAGTTTTGTTTCATGATTTTTGGTTTCTTCTTGGTGGAACTTCCATCATTATTTTTGTAGGTAATAAAATTTAGCTTCTCTGTTAAACTTCTATAGAAACTTTATAATAATGTTCTTGGTCATTAAATAATTAAAACTATCCATTGGTAAATTTCTGTCAAATATTTATTTTTCCTTATTGAATTTTGTTTCCTTATGTGATTAGAATTCATCACTTACATATTATTATACATCTGTAGAATCATGAATATCAAGTTTCTATGTGAGCTTAAATTTTATCTCCTCGTATGAATAGATCAATGTTTCTTCTAGATTCACTCTCATATAATATGAAACTATCTTTTTATGAAAATCATAAATAGATAAACCCATAAGTTTTACTTATCCAATTGTTAAAACATATTTATTTTACAAATGTGGAAATGTCTATATAATTTTATTTATAATATTCACATCCTTCATCTCATCTCAAATTCCATTATTGGATCCAAATATCCCAATGTAATGACTGAAAAAAACAATTTATTATCTTCATTTTATAAATATTTAGATCATTAAAATTGTTATGTAACACTTGAATCATCACATATTTAACATTTTTGTATCCTTTATAAACATTGTAAAACATTTCACATATTACCGTCACGGAAGTACAACTAATAGTTTTCATGTAAATATTATTTTAAAATTTTTGGTTTAAATCATTTTGTTCCTTCACATCATCATTAAGAAATTTTCCAATCACTTCAGTCATATAGAGTTATATGGAATCACTAACATGTATATCATGAATAAAAGTAGAGTAAAAATAAGGTTTAAGAGGTTGTAAGTATTATATCAATCAAGTCTTTTAAATATAGTAATTTTACCCATTGAAAATATAAATCCATTCATGTTGATAATTTTCTCCATTTCTAAAATATTTGAAAGATAAATTACTCATAATTAACCTTATGTCTCTAATACTACTTGTTTTAACCAATGCTTCCAAAAACACCACCTAAGAGTGGAGTGAATTAAGGTGTGTAATCTCTTTCTTCAACTTATAATGCATCATGTTGTAAAAAAACTTTGAACCTACAAAAGTTTAAGATATTTCCACAATATCAAAAAAATTATATAAATTCAATGATTTGAGACAAGGTGTATAAGAAATGATGACACAAAGGTCAATCTCAATTATTTCAATATAAATAATCATCACTGATCGACAAGGGTGTATATATTATTATTCAATGTTCTTTGAATAATATAGATCTTTGGTGTAGTTCTTCTCTACCTTTTCCAAATATATAAAAAATTTCTCCATAATTGGTGTTTATATTCACTAAAATATTCTTACTTATTTAAAATTTATTTGAAAACCATAACATTCAAATTATCTAATTTTCCCCAGTTGATTATCCCCCCCCCCCCCCACAACAAGGGTCGTGTTGAAACTATTAATTATCCAATAAATCCCATTATAATAAAATCATGGAAATCATTAAATCACATCGGGATACTCATTATTAATGAATTAAGTTCTTTACAATTAACTCATTTAAGAAAATTCCACTACATTCTACTATGACATTCCCTATTATGATATGATTCCATTAACAAGAATTAGATAGATATTCACCATTTTTTCATGGGGTCAAGTCATTGCAGTATGATTTCATCCATTATGGTGAAACATCTTTGATTTTGGTATAACAAAATATTTCCTAAGAATATACCAAACCAAATATTTTCCTGATTCCCTCCTTCAAATGTGATTTTTACTCATTACTATACTAATTATTTATTGTGGAATGATGTTTACAGCTTTTTTATGAAGCCTTAAACCAAACTATCAAGACATTTTTAATATTTTCACGAATTATTGCTCACAATGTATCTTCTCACATTATGAAATAACCTTATCCTGGTGGTTTTTTTTACTATCCAGTAATTCAATTTATTAATAAAAAGAACTCTTCAAAATGTGATCATCATGGTTACATCATGATATTTTGTACTCTAAATAAATCACTTCTAAACTTCTCCAAAATTCACTATACTCCACTAAACTTTCATACTAGTCCAAATAACACACCCTTTAGTCTTTAATTTTCAACAAAAAAACAGTTCAATAACCTATAAACTTGAGTTTCAACATTATCTCCATTTATTGACACAAATTCCAACACTCACTAATTAGAGTGACCTTGGTTCCAATAATATTATCTAGATAACCTATAATTTTAGAGAGATATATCTTAAAAAATTTCATAAATTTTGTATAAAAGGTATAGATATATTCATAGATAGTTTTTCTATATTTGAAGTAAAAATTCAAGAGTTTTTGTAGAATATGTTAATGTTATTAAGAAGATATGAGGAAATATGTTAGGTTTTAAACACGGTGAATTTCCATTTTATGGTATAAAAAGGAATTTTACTTGGAAATAAGATCTCTACATAAGGTATTCAATTTGATTCTGTTTTTATAGAACTGATTGAAAATATTCCACTACCCACACCAGGTAAAGAATAAAATAATTTTATAGACCATGTTGAATTTTAAAAAATGCTTATCGAGAACCTTTCTAAGTTTAATAAACCAATGTGCTCATTTTATTGAAAAGGATACTCAATTTAGTCTTGATTATAAATTCTTGGAAGTATTTCAATTTATAAAATAGAATTTTATTAAATTAAATATATTAGTATTACCATATTATAACATACCTTTTTAATTCATCTGTGATTCTAGATACTTTTCCATTTTTTATGATTAAACAAGGAAATTTGAAGAAGTAACATTTCATTTATTACTTAATAATTTTATTGAATATAGCTCAAAATAATTATTCAACTAATTTATATGAATTGATTTTATTTTTACATTATGGATAAATTTACACCATAACTAAATGGATCAAATATTTTGATATTTAATGACCACTTAGAATTGAAGTGATTGATAAAAATGACGGATGGAAAACAAAAACTCATCATATGGGTGATACACCAAGATTTTTATTCGAAAATTATGGACAAGAAATTAGCTAAAAAAATTTATCAAATCACTTTTCATGGATTTAAGTTAAAAAGGAAGCTAACCATAAACCCATTACGGCATCATTTCCTAATGAACACTAGTTTTATATGAAGATACACCAATTTTAATGGTATTTAGACTTAGTAAACTAATTTTTTGAAGGAATAATTAAAAAAACTTTTTCATACCACCAAATAACTGAATATTATTTTATGTGAATAAAATATTACTAGGAGGATCCATTTCTTTTTTATATTGGATCATATACAATTATCATGATATGTATTCCAAATAATGAAGTGACATTTATTCTTAGAAAATGAAATTATTTATTGGTTTGAGGACATAATGGGAGAAATGATATAATATAAAATGACGCATCAATGAGTATTTTATTATAATAAATTATTTAAGGAATTTATAGAATTTTTCTTATCATTTTATAGTTACCAAAGGATGGGAAAATTTAGTAGAGATAATGAGATACCATAATTTGGAATATTTAAAGTGAATTGTTAGATTTTTTTGTATTTATTTTATTATAACATTTCCAAAATAGCAATAAAATGAGTATATTTTAATGTTAGTGTATTATTTATCATAGTGGGTAGAAAAAATTTCCCTAAAAAACAAAACAATGTCTATTATAGTGAAATTTTTTAGGAAAACATTTTGAATCAATTTTTAGTATCATGGGATATAATTAGTGATAACAATGTTTACTTATAAAATCATTTCTTCATTTTGTTGATATATAATTATGAATGGAAACATGAGGTATGAATTATATACCATACATAAATGATTAGATGATCTTAGGTGCCAAATATGGCCATAAATAAATTTTGTATAAAAATTTAAATGGCTCAATAAGGGGTTTTTCATAAAAGTTAGATTATTTATTATGTGGTTATAGGAGAACCTAGACAAATCCCCTAGGTATTTCACCATATAAACGTGATTTTTTAATGTCCTATAAATTACTTATATAAATATATCACAATTATTTTTAGGCTTTCAATACATTTTATTATAATCTAAATGGAGATGGGAAGAATAAAATGTTGTAATTTAAGGATTTTGAGGAGATGAAAATTTAATCATATGATAATTATAGTAAATTCAAGGAAATAACTATCATATTTTATTATTATCACATTAAAAATAGGTAATTTTGTGAGGGGAATATTTTTTTATTATTCAACTCAAAATTAAATTTTTCCTGGATAAGATGATTTCTAGGTGGTATGAACAATTTTGAGTTGGGAATTATTTTAATAATTGTGTAATTGTAACTATAGGAACAAAAGAAGGTTTATTTGTTATCATTGGAAAAAGTTTGAAACCATAAATTAAAGGTTACTCAATGAAGGTTGCACTCACATAAACCTTATAAAATAAAATAAATAAGAGTTAGGTTTAATACACTAAAGCATGTTCTTTTTTATGGTAAACCAGTTTTATAAGTTTTCTATTACATTAGTGTTTTCATAACATAGTATTACATCATTATATTACCTATTGATTGAGCAATATTTTTTTTATATAAATGGAGGCACATGAAACTTGGTAAATAAGTTTTTCTTATGTTTTTAGGGGAGATCTGTATGAGGTTATATCTCTTTCTTATTTGATTAATTTTTATTAACAGATTCATTTTTTGTTTAACATTTATTAATAATTCAGTGAGCTAAGAATTGTGATGGTATTACTCATGTTTGGGGGTATGGGATTTATTTTCCTATAAGAAAGATATTAATTTTCATTCATTTATATATGTTCCATTTGATCACATGATAGAGTATTCTGAATAGTTGGTCTTAGATGAATTTGGTAAAGTTCTTGATCCATGTTCTATATTTTTTAAGGTTTTTTAGAAATAAAAAAGTGTTAAATCACATTTCATGAAATACTTTCACATATAAATTTTATTTTCCTTATCTATTTATAATCCTTTTAATATATTCCCATAATACTCTCCATGTTGTGAGTAATATTTAACACCTGTTATACATAATTTCAAAGAATGTGAGATTGAGTTTGGTGTCAAAATGATTGAGGAAAAATTTTATAATATAATTATATTAACTGAATTGAAATAACATGGACATCTATATCATTTCTATCCCATATATTTCTATCAAAACCCTTATCATAAGACTATGTGAAAAGCCTAAAATTCCTACCAACACTTATCTTAGGTGAATTTCATTATTATATTTTGTAATAATAGTGGGGGAGTTTCTTTATGTTTATAAATTGAATAAACAAATACTATAAAGATGTTTGTATACTAAATATAAACCAAAAAATATATTTCAGAATATCACTTTTAATTTCTAAGACATTTTTTTCTCTATAAGTTAAAAATAATTAAAAAAAGAAAGATTTATGAAGTAACTAAAAATAATGTACATAGAAAATTGATTGAGAATTATATTTTTTTATAATTTTTTCATTTTTGATTCTAAAAGGAATCAAGGGATGATATATCAAGGTAAATATATTTCATAAAGAATGGAAGAATTATTATCATTGATGGTTCCAATATCTATCATGAAATTTTATAAACAAGAGCCAAGATCCTAATATTATCCATTGTTTTTTATAATAACCCACACAACTTCATCACCAAAAAAAACTAAAAAAGTCTTTGAGAGTTGAAAAATGTTTTGACTCAGTTTTTGGAGAATTATAGAATCATTATTCCTTTATTGGACCATACATGAGTTAGAATAGAGACTTTTTTTCTAAAAAACTAATTAGTGATGTGGGAAATAAGTCAAGGAAGGAAGGTATAAATGAGCATGTGTGAATAAAGGGTGTGGAGGAAATTGTAACTAAATGTGAATAAAAATCAGGAAGATATTCATTTATTAGTAACTATAAGTTTGGTTATTAATGGTTAAAAAAGAAACTAATTATGGTTATTGATTTAAATTTGGTTAGAATAAAATTTTTATGTTTTTTCTATAAGTACAATATGATAAGTGTGAGGGTGAGATTAATGAATTTTTTAGAATAATATTAATTTATTTATATCTTTTTCCCCTCACACTTGATAAATTTTTTGATATTTCATTTAAATTTACAATTATTGAATAATATTTAATGAAATTATAATATCATGTTTAATAGGCTTAAAATTTTGATTAATTAATTCCATAAACTATTTGAAATTAATTTAACAGTCAAGATTTGATTAAGAGAATGGGTGACCATCAAATCCTTTATATAAATAAAAATCATTTAAAAAGGAATCATGATATCATAATTATAAATGAGCCCATTTTAACACCAACAATCCATGGATGTAATAATGGAAATGTATATCAAAAGATAACAGTATTCCTATATCACTATCCATGAAAAATCACAATAGACTAAAATATCTATATCACTGGCTTCAATTGGTACACTTCTTATGATATACTCATATTGACATTACAACATGATTTTACTTGTGAACCCATGCAAGGATTTGGGTATGCTATGCCTATATATCTCTTAAAATATGTACCATGAACTAAAAAATATTATTGGTATGGTAGTGACATGGATTTATCATTTCCCATGATTGGATCATCACATACAATATACTGGTATCATTGTACAATAATGTGTTATTGGTTATAAGAAGATGATATCAAAGGATATAGAATCAGACTCATAAAATCATATGAAGGTATGTCAAAAATATAAATAAATTGTATTTGATAACATAAGGATATCACGATATATCTATGGTATTCTATTTTTAGATTTTTTAAATAGTTTCTATCATATCTTACGATATTAGGATTTCAGGAGTGAAAATGGAGGGTTGTTCTTGATCATTGGATATAACTAGAGGATGTTTCTCATTATGACAGAATAGAAGAGGATATTTTTTATTATGATATAAAATAATAAGGATGACATGACGTATCATAAGGGGTTGGAAGTGAAAAGGGGAATGTCATTTCTAATGATTTTTAGATATCAACCACCCAGGAGGACGTATCCACCTATTACATACTTGAATTGTTTTCCACAATAGGGGATTGAGAATATATCTCCCTCTACAATACTCTATATCATATTATTGTGTAGTTTAACTTGAAAATTTTAGTAATAATAAAATCTCAATCCACAATGATTTCAAAATTATAGGACACATAAAAAGAAAAATTATGGATGATCTATAAGGTATGGGAACCATGAAGAAGCATGGTGATCCATTGAATAATAAGAAAGAAAATTTGTAGTAATGAATATTAAGGAATATATATATATGATCAGTCTATTTGAATTTGGAAATTTCAAAATGAACTAAGCCCATGGAAACCATCAAATCGAGAGTGAATTTTAATAAGAGGACTGATAAAAAAAGTGGAAGAATATAGAAGTAATATATTGATATATATATATATATATGGAATATTCATAACGGTAAGGAATCTTGATCATAGTAGATTGAATATAAACAAAGATCCAAAATTAAAGTCAGGAGGTTTACACTTTTGTAGAGGTATATCATCACCTAGGATACATGGTTGGTTAAAGGAAGTAGGATATATATATTCATGACTAGAGAATTATTACTTAATCTTGCTTTATTTTTTATTAATAATGAGTTTATAAGTTTTTATAGTGAGGGTGAATGAAATATATCCTTCATATTTTTGTACTTATTGAGATCCTACATTTATGTTAATACAACTTTTGTTATTAATTATATAATTTTTTGATCAATGGTTAGATGAATTTTGGGTTAAGTGTTAGAAAAAAATTAGAAACCTAAACTAATCCCTATGGTATTATACATTTATTACTGAGGAATGGTTGTTATACATATATCAATGGAAAAATAATAATACATTGATGTTTGAACCCCTAATTCTAGGGGAAGAAACCTCACTAGGAATCTTGAACTTAATAGTATGTCTAGAGTGATTCTGAGAGGAACATTCTTAGATTATGTGATGTTGTTAACATGTTTCTTCTAGAAATTCAACTACTATAAAATATAAAGTATATATACTACTTGTATCTCTATACTCTATTCTCTCATTAGTTAAACTATATTTACTAGTTATTATTTCCTTTTTCAACACAAACACACTCACTCACTTATATGAGGATTCCAAAACATTTTTATTTATATCTTGTTACATCCACACATCCATATTAATTCATTTTCACTCTTATTACATTAGTGATCAGTGAATTAACCCATGTATTATCCCAATATATATGACCATCTATCTTACCTTTTGTGTTCTTTAGTGACCCTGCTTATTAGAAAGACTATTTTGTAGCTCACACTTTATAAATACATAGAGTAATTGTATTTTACATTATGGTTGTGTACATTTTGATGTAATTTATTAATGTGTTATTGGATTATATGATAATGTTTTTATTGTACTAATAATATTTGACATGTCTGAGTGTATTTGATAAGGGATATGGTATTCCCATATGTTATTAAGAATGTTATATGGATTTCATATTCCCACCATTGGTATAGTTGTTTTTTTATTTGTACAATAGAAGTTATTTTTGTTGAAGTTGTGTGGTACTCATTATGGGGATTTCTAGTTGGTTTTATTGGATCTGATTTTATTAGATTTATGTATGACATGTAAATATGTATATGGGAATGTGTTACTGATGGAAGTGTAAAGGTGGATGAAATGTGTTTTACTAATGTGGTTATTATCCTCAACTATTGTTATATTTAAATTGTATCTATATATATCTTCCATGAAGGATTTATTATACCTATTTACATGACACTGGTGAGGTTATAGGAGGAACCTACTATGTATACTTATAAGCTCAACCTATTATTATCTTTTTTTTTTTGAATTCCAAGACCGCGTTGAGTGTTTAGCTGAGAATTATTAGTTCTTATAAATAGTGACTTAGTTGGGAGTGTGTGGTGTCATTTTTTGAAAAATATTAAATTTCTCTTATTGTATATTTTCATGCTTAGTTTTTTTATTGTCATATACATTAATGTGGGTTATCTAATCCTTTGATAGAGGATATCTATCATATTTTATATTGTTTTTATCCATTTAGGATTGATTATTTATACTTATAAAGGGTAATGTCACCCATATATTGTGTTATATACCATTTTTACTAGTCACCACCCCACAACCTATTTGAGGTATACATTTGGGGTCAATATTTATCTTATTTCTAGCTCAAGAGGAGTCCTGGAAATGTATTTTCCTGAAAAATGTGATCTATTGCTCAAAATCAAACAATAATATCAAAATTTATTCCCCTAAACATGATATGAGTATATTAAAATAAAAAACATGTTTTAAATAAAAAACTATAAAAAATAGACTCAAATAAAAAGATAATGAGATCTCATTAACACGTAAAAATATTATCGATTTTATTTTTGAATATAAATGTGATTCTAATATTAAAATTGATTATAATTTTGAGACTCAATTTACTAAAAATAATTAACACTGTGCTATTTTACAAGACTAAAAATAGGGTCAAATATATCCAAAACTATTGGTACGGACTATTATTTTGAACATCTAAATTCATTTCATTAGATAGAAATTCTATTTTTATATAAATATTAATTAACATAACTTTATGATATATAAAATATACTACCATGTAAAAGGGGTAATTATATTTTAATTTTTCATGAATGGAAAAAATAAATTATATTAATTTTATATTGTATATAAAATGAAGTAATAATATTTTTGTAAACATCTATATAAAACCTTGAAATATTTCATTTGTTTTCATGAAATGATCTATATAAAAACCATCAATATTAATTATTTCAATAAAAAAATCATCCTTATATAAATAGAATAAAATAAATAGTTGAAAATATTGCATATAATAAACACCCATTATTATTTCATAATACTCTCAAAAAAATATAATAATATATAGGTGTAACAAACTATATAATTAAATTATTTAATAAATCAATAATAAAATATAGTCACTAATATAAAGGGTGTCACTAAACTGCATATACTATAAATTTGTCATTTTAAGTGCATATTGTAGTAGTTTATTTTTTTTAATTATGTGTTAAAATATTGATTATAGAAAATTTTAGGTTTTTATATTTAATGTTCATGATTTCATGGGTATTGGAAGAGACAAACCATGTCTAAATGCCATAAAAATAATCAACTAAAACCAATTTTGATACAAAAATCATCCATTGTATCAAATAAATATAAATAATGAATACATATGTTTTCTCTATTGAAAATTATTGGTCTAATATCTCCTATAATAGATTGATATAAATATCTATGATGTAACCAATAGACTCCCTTCTCTTATGTTTTCCATGGGATTAGTTAATCTCCCAACACAAGGGAAGGACTTCCTTCAAATCATAGTCTATTAGAATCTATGGTTAAAGGATTAAAGACAAATAAGGGATAAAGAGAGCTTTGGTTTGGGAAATTTTTAATACATGAATCTCATATTCATATTTCAAAAATCCGATAATAATTTAGCTTATATATATATTCACCTCTACGAAACTAAAACATTTTTTAAATCGTTGGTTTACTAATGAAATGTTTCATAACATTTTAAAAAATTAAAAAAAAATTAACTCTAAGTTTAATTACTCTTAATTATTATTTAACATTTAAATAATTATTTAGTCATTCAAACTTCTTTTTAACATTATCAAATGATATTTTAAATCAATCATAATATATTTTTTGAAAGAATGATTAAGCAATATTAATTATCACATAACGCATACAATGCCATGAAAAAAACCCAGTGTAGTGACCTTCACTATGTCATGGTTTACACCAACTCAACCCATTACATGGTTTATGAAACCATTAAATGTTTTGGTTATATATAATATTTATACCAATATCCCACTTTCAGTAAATCCTCATAGGGTTATCACACCTTTACCTTATGTCACATCACATGTATAAACTTTTAAAACCATATAAAAAACTCCTATAAAATATATCATCCAATTTAACTAAGTATTTCATCATATGTAACTTATAAAGATATATATAACTTCTTAGGTTATATGTCCCATTACTCTATGTGTTTTTAGGTGATGGATTTATTAGGAGGAGGTTCTAGGTGGAGATGGTAAATTTCAGTAGGGAAGAAAATTATAGTGTAATGCTTGGGTTACACCATAGTGTATTTTGAATAATTTTTATTCGCGTTTCATGTAAGGTTCACTTGACTTCACCAAATTTGTATAAGGTTATATTTTCAGCATGGAGCTCTAGGTTGCACCATAGGGGATCTTTCATAAGGGTAAGTTGGTACTAATATACAAAAGGGTATAATCGTATAAAGTTTATCCCTATCCCATGTAAGGGTGGGCCCCTTAAATTTAAATATATCATGGGTATTTGCATCCTAGAAGAGGAGATATAATGGGTAGTAGGAGTTTGGTGGTGTTGTGAATGTGACCTGTGGCGTAGATCCCTAGAGAGGCTGGTTTGGTGGCCTTGTAAATTTGATGGGGGATTGGTCTAGCATGGTGTTTTTGTTATAGTGGTTATGGAGGTGGTATTCTTATGAAATAGCATAAACATTTGCAGAATATAGGTACTTGGTGGCCAATTTTTAATTCTCTATTGATTTGGGGGTAGCTATAGCATAGTTCACGGGTCCTTCCATAGCCTTACTTTGGGTATATAGGATTTGGTCATTTACTATAGCATGTATTCTATATGGGACTTGTATTAGAGTCCATTATATCTTATCATATTGTTTTCACCATGGATTGAGTTAAAACCCTATTCACTATGATGTGGTTAAGAGTGTTACTCCATCATCCCATTAAGAATCTTATAGTTATAAATTACAGAACCCCTTCTAAACTCATCACTCTCCTTTCCTTTACCTTGACTCTTGTGAAACCTAAGTTCTCCCTTGGGAGTTATTTTAACCCATTTTCAATGGATTTGATTCCTAAATTCAAAAGATTAATTATTTTCATTTATAGGTGTGTTCCTATTATTTCCTCTCTTATCTTCCTCCACTTCCTTTGTCCAAAAAAATTTTTAGTCCTGGTAATGGGTTTTGGGTAATTTTATTGTGATAGATTGATAGGTTGTGATATTCTTTAGGTTTTTAAGGGTTTCTTAGTGTGATAATAGTTTTCTAGATATCTATTCTTGGTCTCATCCTTGCATAGTAATTTATAAATCCTTAATTGAGGTAGGGGATCTAATCACTTTCTTAATTTTATAAATTTTTTGAATTATAATGACTGTTTATCCCTTTGAGTGGATGGTAATAACTAACTAAATAAGATAATGAACCAAATCAAGTGAAATTTAAGGGGAGGGTTAATTCTCATGTGTTTACGAGTTTTATTGTATTTCTGTTGTTTTTCCTTTCCTTGAGCTTGAAGAACTATTATCATGTGTGAGTTATGGATGTTGTGATTTTTTAACCCTTTCTACAATTGATTATTTTAATTCACCTTCCATTAATGGTTAAGCACTTAAATATGGATATGAACTAATAGTGTGTAAATTTGGAAATTATGTGAAAGATATCATGTAAGAGATAGTTAAATATTATGAAATCCCTTTATAAATAGAAACTTTGAAATAGTTGAGCTTGAAATATACTACTGTGTATTACTGGTGGGTTTTCATTTAACTCTTGTGTTTGTGTTGATCTTGTGGGGTTGTGAAGAGATGGTGGTGATTGGTTCAAATGTGGAATAGGTTTGGGAAATTGGGATTTGTTTGGTTTGGCATGGGGTATGATGAAGTTTGGGTCAGTGGATGGTTGGTTGTTGTTGTTATGAAGTGGTTGGGAAATTATGTGGTAGATTTGTAGCAGTTTCTTGGTACATATGGAATATAATTGTCAATAATTTAATGATAATTGTATAGGTTGTAATTAAATAAGTATAGTCTCGAATTAAATAATTATGGGCTATAATTTAATATGTATTAATTGATTAATGAATTGAATGCTCATAAATGTGTTGGAATCAAATGATTAATGGATAAAATTAAATATGGGGTTCTTGATAGTGGTTTATTATAAAATATGGAATTAGGAAATTAAATAAATGAAACTTGGTTGGTAAGTACTAAATATTAAAATGGTTGCTTCTGTGAATAAACAAAGATTATTGTGGGTTGGGTTGTGTGTGGTTGTGTGTGGTTGTTTTGTGTGGTGAGTTTCTTTTAATAGTAGTAGTATTTGATGGAATATTTCCTTGGGTCTTATGGTAGTAACATGGTGATTATAGTGGTTTTTATGTTAACCCATAGGTTGAGTATGTGTCAAACTATCAATTCTTATATTTTATGTGATTTCTAAATTTACCATACCCGAGTTGCTTATCCTTACCAACACCTGAATGTTTTGGGTTTTGTGTGTTTTTTAAACATCAAAATTAGTGAGGTTGGATGGATGACATCCCACTATCCCCCACTTTCTCTTTAACCATTGTGAAATGTGATGATAGGTTAGTTTGTTGTGATGTACATTGATGATGGATTTTTTTTTTGTGATTCCTAGTGATGAAATCTTAGTTCGTGGTGATCCCCAATGATGAAAGATTAGTTGATGGAGATTCCTAGAGATTAATGCTTGGTTAGTGGTGATGCTTGGTGGTTATGGATTAGTTTTTGGTGATCCTAGTACTAGTGGAATGTCGGTTGGTGGTATATTTTAATGTGGTGTGTGTTGAGGGTCATGCATGGTGGGTTAATTTTTATTATACCCTAATACCTTGGATATATTTATATGTTTAGTATATGTAGAAGGTATTGGAAAAAAATATGTCAAATATTGGGGTGTGAGAGAAAGAAACTAGTGGGTAAGTGATTCTGAGGGACCTTTAATTATGTTATTTTGATATTATCTTACCACATTGGATGTGTTACTTTTTGGACTGAAATTTTATTTATTTTATTCAAAAATGAAGACCTTACATAGTACAAGCATTCTAGGCGGTCTAAAATGATGAATCCCTAAGGCATCCCCTGTAGAAATACCAATACACTCCTGAGGTAAAGATCACATCCTAGAGAAAACCACCAAGGGGACATCATGACTACTCCCTCAAGAAAGAGCATCTGTAGTGAAGTTGGCCTCCTTAAGAATATGTAAAACCATGCATTTATTAGCAATCTCCATGGTACAACCAGGAATAAGGTAATTCAAATACCAAGGCACCTCACCTTTCCCTTAGAGGTCCCAAATCAGCACCTCAGAGTCTGATTCCACTTTCTAGATCATCAATGATAACCATTTTCATAGCATAACACCAGTGTGTAACATCTATACCTCTACACCCAATGAATTCCCTAGCCCATGGAAGCTCCTAAAGACCACTAAGACCGAGCCACTATTGTCCATAACCAACCCTCCCTCGCGTATCATCACATTCATAAACAAACCATCCACATTAAGTTTAAGGCCATTAACTAGAGGATGTCATCTTACCTAGCCTCATTGTACCCTCAAATGAGCCACAGGTCTGTTAACAAAACTAGAGACCATGGTATAATTCCTCCCTCCTTCAATAGAGACCCTAACTCATATAGCAGTCCCTTCATTCTCACCTGAATAAGAGAATCCAAATGTCAAACCTCCCATATTTATTTATTCCTCACCACCCATATAGTCCAGAAAATTGAGACTACAATGGTGCTATGAACCTTGATCTCCAACCCATTCTTCTCCACTCCTGAAAACCGCCCTTCAAAAAACATCTGATGGGTGTTGCATGAAGCACTGTAATTACCCCATATATCCAATCTATAACATAGATATCACACCCATTCACTCCTAATGAATAAATGTACTACTGATTCAACTTGTGGATTAATGAAATAGTAACACTTGGATGACATTTCTATACCCTTTTTCAAGACGTTGTCCTCCGTAGGCAAAGCCTGGTATCACACTCTCTAGACTAGAAAATTCATCTTTGATGGGACCTCCTTACACCACAGCCGATCACCCCATTCATCTCATCTCCCTCTTTGTCGAATCAGGATACAATATTCATGAGTGTTAAAGTACCTAGAGTAGGTTTCAGTAAAGCATAAGCATTCTTCATCCTCCGAGAGAACAATTTCTTTAAAAAACTTCTTTTTATCAGAGCTGGAAATGTCCTCCATCGACCTTGGATGATGCCAAGCCTCCCTTACTGACATTTGCAGACCAAGACACCCCAAAAAAAATAACTTATCTCCAATCCAATTATCCATCCATAGGTTCACATCCCCAAGGCCAAGCACCCAATGAGAAGAATCCTGGAAGATATCCAAATGATATGCCACTATTTTCCCCAACATGGATAGTTTCCTTATATCTCAATCCTACCAATTATTTCCAAATTTTATTCTCAGATTTTTGGTCCATATCGACTTTCCAACAAAAAAAATACCAAGCCAGCCGAGCCTGCATGGATTTCTTGGATACATTTAATTCTATGAGACCCACACCTCTTTCCTCAATCAGTTTTGCCAACCGAGTTCATGAGGCCCAGTGATCCCTTCATGTATCATTGGAATCTCACCTAAATCTATTTATAATCATCTTCATGGAGGAAATAATTCTCTTTAGATGAGTGATGATAGATAATACATGAATAGGAATCAAAGAGACCACACTATTTATCAACTCCATCCGGCCCCCAAAGGAGAGAAAACTGTTTTTCTAGTTATGAATTCTCCCATCCATTATATTAATTAGATCCTCAAAGAATGATTTTTTCACCCTGCCATTAGAGATGGGATCCCTGAAATACAAAATTGGAATCTATTTCTATTGAACCCATAAAATTTTCTAGATGTTTTGAGTCCTCCTCCTTATATATGTAGAAGATATAAAGACATTTCTCTTCCTACCGTTAATCTTTTGACCACTCAAACTTCCATAGATCAGAATGATCCCCATGAAATTAACCAAAGATGACCTCCTACTATTTAGAAAAATTAGATTGTCATCAGAAAACATCAGGTGGGAATAGGATCTATATGAGGCCTATAAGATATAAGTCAGAATCTTCTAGTCCATCATCCCTCTATGAAGGTTTTGAGATAGAGCCTCCTGAGCAATGGAAGCATTGTGGGGTAAAGGGAATCCCTTTTCCTCACACCTTTCACATTCTTGATATAGCCAAACCCCTTCCCCAAAATATAAATAGAGATCCAAGGAGAAGAGAAACAATAGATTCATAAATCTAAAACCCATTCATATAACCCAATCACCCTCATGACTCGAATTATAAAACTCCATTCAATATTGTCATATTCCTTCTCTATATCCACCTGAAAAATAACATTGGGCCCCACCACCTTCTTGTTCAAATCCTCTAACAGATCTTGAGCCACTCCCACCCCCTGGATACCTCTCCCTTAGACAAACCCATGTTGTTCTTGGGAAATGATACTCAGTATTAACATATTCAGTCTCCTTTCCAGTAGAGTTTTCAATATCTTATATGAAATGTTGCATAGAAAAATTTATCTATATTGGAAAAAAGATGTTGGATCTTTAACTTTAGGCACATGAACCACTCTGTAATCACACATACCCCTATTGAGGGAACCCCCCCCCCCCTAAATAAATCTTGAGCTACCTTGATTACTCTCTACCCCACAAATCCCCAAGCCGCCACATAGAATCCCCCTAAGAACCCATCCGTTCTGGGATCACTATTCAGAGACATGATTCGAACCACCTCCCACACCTCCTCCCTAGTCGGAAAAACCTTTTTCATATCATTATTCACCCTGTCAATCCTCCTAGAAATATTCCAGAAGAAATACTTTTGATCATCATTATAGCCAAACTCTCCCAAGGTCACTACCTAACCACCTTCCAGCAGCAATTAAAAGTGCTCCAGCGCAATCCTACTAGCAACATCCACATCAGAGGAGAATGATCCATCTTCCAGCCTGATATTTACCTTAAAGTTTTTCTGCTTCTTTAGAAAATCATGGAAGAACCAGTTATTCCTATCACCTTCCTTGAGCCACCTCACTCAATCTCTCTATCTGAGCCTGCTCTCTACCTCTAATAATCTTTGGACTAGAAAGGCCCTCTTGTCACATAATCGTAAGAAGATAGAATCATACTAATTTTTTTGAATCATCACTTCTAATCGGTTAATATTCTCATGTAGAGACTCCACTAATTCATTTGAATAAGTCGCAGTCATATACCATCTAATAATATCACTCTTGAGCCTCTTCAGGCATCTTGACAGCCCCACCCATTCTCTTCCCTCAATCACCTTTTCCCATGAATCTTAAATCATTTCAATGAACCCCTCCCTACCATGCCAATTCACAGAGTAAAAAAAGAAATACTAACCCCACTACCAACCTTCAGTTCCATGAGTAAGGTTGAATGATCTGATATCCCCCAAGACAGATAAAAAACCAAGGTTCATGAGAAAGATTCTCAGCCTTTAATATTGACCAAGAACCTATCCAATATACACCATATCCAACCATCACCTCTTAAATTATTACACCATCTATATTTTCTCCCCTAAAAACCCAGATCCAGGAGCCCCTTACTGGAGATGAGGTTACTAAAATCAAGAAAATCATGGTTATAGGCCATTGTCGCACCCTTCTTTTCTAATATTTCTACAAGAGAGTTGAATTCTTTGCAAAAAATCCATGATAAACTAGCTTCCTCAAAGAAACACAGATACTCCCACAAGCTACATCTTTCCATAAATTCAGTACCGGCATACATGAAGGAAAACAAAATTTCCAGTCCTTTGAACCTGATTTTCACTGAAATACATTGATCAACAACCCAAACAATCTCCACTTGAAGAAACCTCTACCAAAAAATAGAAATGTGATTGTTAAACGGATGCCCATGCAAGTGACACCCAAAACCTGACCTCTTTGCAAACAAATTGATCTTTCTCGGATCCTATTTGGGTTCAAGAACCACCACCATCAAAGTACCGCATATCCATGATTCAGAAGCCAGAAAAACACACTTCGCCCGACCCCCCAGACCTCGAGAATTCTAGATAATCACAGAAGACGTTAATGAGGAAAACGACCACCCCTTGGGTATTGTTACCTTGTCCTGGAATGAACAAATCCTTGCAACAACCCTTCTTTGACATTGACCGCATCACCGAATGATAAGGCCCCTCCGAGGAGTATCCCCTCTTCGGTACTAGAACCTTATTCTTCATCGGGCTATCCTCTTCCTCCAATAGTGAGAACATATTCCCCAAAAACATGGGTGGAGTCGAAAGAGGATCCTTCTTCTGAGCCAAAGAAACCATTAATAGTCTCGGAGTAAATTTTTGGGCTGCCAAAATTTCTTTCTCAACCCCCTTAGGAAGGCCACTTTTTGAAGGAACCAAAATAAAACTATCTCCAAAACCTATCGATTCCAACAACATCATCTTAATAAATCCTAGAGATAGCATCGAAGAAATACACACCTCTCGCAAGGGTGGACATAACCTCTTCGGAATACATGTTAGAGACTCTGTGAACATCTTAGATTTCCCTTTGGAAGAAAGGGAGGATACCGCTAGAGGATCCACTTCAAACGATCCCAGATTCAAATCCATTGAAGACCCCTCCTATGACCCCAATGGCCACCAACTAGGCACCACAACATCCTCTAACACCGAACTGACCTTTTACCACATTTCAGAAAAAGAAACCTTCTTTATCGACCCAGATCCAATATTATTTGAATTTACCACCAAAAGTACTGCATCATTGATCCCAAACCCCTACAATGATGACGAAGTTGAGATAACCGCCGCCTACTTCTCCATATCTTGCTAGAAATTCCTCCCCCTCAAA
The DNA here is from genome assembly GCA_963277665.1 of Viscum album. Lineage (NCBI taxonomy): Eukaryota > Viridiplantae > Streptophyta > Magnoliopsida > Santalales > Viscaceae > Viscum > Viscum album. The sequence goes on along the minus strand of OY728164.1, from coordinate 2,102,730,858 downwards.
CCACCTGAGCTACCTCCAAGAACCACAATTGAACCCACAGGACGTGACTAGGAAGTTAAGACACCCCGGAAATGAGAGTTACGCTTACCCTTCCTAAAAAACTCCACACCATGACCTTGGAACCCACAATCTAAGCAGAATATCAGAGGGGACTGAAACACCAAATGTTTCCACCACACAAACCCCTTCGTAGATCGAATCATAATGAACACAGGAAACTTCAACACAAGGTTCATCTTAATATAAACCTATGCTTTTCTCAAATTCAACATCCGCTCTGTATTCTCATCCAAGAAAAGAAAACTCCCCAACACATTCCCCACCACTGTCAGAATCAACAGATTATGGATCGGAAGAGGAATCCCAGGGATCTTTATCCACACTACCCCCATACATTATTATTTAATGTATTGACACTCTAAGGCCCATAGAGATAGAGAAAATTGTGAGGTCCACAACACCTTCTCTCCCTCAACCAAGCACACACAAAATCATCCCTAGAAGAAAAATGGATGCAGAACATGAACCTTGATAAATCTGAAACAACCACCCAATGGAGAAGACCTCAAGAGCCTGTAAACTCCCTGAACACCTCTAGCGATGGCTTTATAGGATGAAACCTAGCAACCAACGTTAACCTATAAAACTCGGCCACACACTCCAACTCATTCCAAAAGATCACCACCACTCGAGCCCCATCTAGACACTCTATCCTTCACTATTCCATCTGAATCGGAGGGATAAAACTCATTCCAATATCCTCCTCCAAGGCGCCCCCACAGACCATATCCTTGAAGGATTTGGCCTTGAGAGACTACTCCAAGCCACCAACAACCATCTATTTCACCCCAGGTGATGAACTGCCAGAGGTTGCAGGAAACCCACCTGACAATACCTTATCTGCTTCGATGGGAACCACAAGAAGTCCATCCACTGCACTCCCCACCGCCGAAATCCCCTTCAACAAAATACTATTTGGATGTGTTACTTAGTTAGTGATATTTGGTGAGTTTAGGGTGATTAGTGGACCTACTTAGGTGAATGTTAGTGTTATTTTTCATTTACTAAATAATTAGTATGATCATTTCACATTTTCATAAGACAATTTGGGTATAATCCTATTGAGTGTACAAGTTATTCTCACTCTATGTATAATTAAACTATTTTTCAGGTGATCAGGAGGGTCTTATTAATCGATTTAGACCATAATAACTTGGATTTGGATTCGTAGTTGGGGTTTTGTCTTAATAGATGTCTGTATTTTTGTTTTAGATATTTATTCTTTATCAAACATCATGAACCATTAAATTTTTATTGTGTGGAATATTGTTTTTTATATATGAAAATGTATTGATTATTTGATCTATTTTATCTTTTTTCCATAAATTATATTACAAGGATAAAACCCTAAATGAATATTTGATACCATCGATTCTAGTCACCAACCTAGGGCCAATTAGAGGTGGGATTCAAGGGTAACTCCTCTTCATTTATGGACCATGAAGGGTACCAGTAGAGAGGGTTTCAAGAAAGAGTGGTATTAAAGTGATGGTTAAGATATAGGAAGGGCATTGGATTTAGGATTTGTGGGTATTTCATGGGTTAAATGGGAAATGGTACCAATAAGGAAATAGAATTTTAGGGCCCCCTTTGATCCAATGTAAGGACTTTGAGTCAACCAAATGACCAAGTGAATTCATACTATTTACAAGTTAGATATTGAGAAAAGGTATATGCATCATGATTGTTTTCTCTAGTGGTTGAATGTGGTAATTCTCTATAATTAGATCAACCTAATTAAATGGATTTAAATGAGTTTTATACTATCGGGCTTAGTTATTGTCTTCTGTTGGTAAAATATGTTATGTATTCAATCACATAAAGAGGGGTACACTTCTTCCATAATGAAATATTATTATCATGACACATTTTAAAGTCGTACAGGTGAGTGAAGGCTTCCCAAAGTGAATAATATTGTAGTTCACTTGATTTTTATTCCTGTTGAAACACTATTTTTTCTTACATTGGTGCTTGTATGGTTTAAGGATCATAGAGTGGTATTATCTTAAAACTCTAAGAAGTAATCAAATTCAACCTTAGTAAAATCTAAATAGAAATGTTAAAATATTTTTATTATTTACTTGTGTGTGTTATTGGTAATTACATATTTTTTTAAATCCTAGAGAATCATTAACTTGATAATGCAAATTATTTCAAACTTGTGTTTTATTAATCATGTTTTGTATTGATTTGGATTCTCTATTTTTAGAGTTATGAATGTTTATATTAACTTGACTAAGAGCATTTTAAAATTATATTAGATAAATGGGAAAATTATGATAAAATCATTATCAAATTTTTGATTTAGTGATGTTATAAATATTAATACCCGATATTATAGGATAATATAGACTAAAAAAGATATTGAGTAGTTATGTTTTTTAAATTGGTAATAGGATAGTCCTGGAAAACTATTTTTGAGTTTGATTATGATGATTTTGATAACTTACATCTTGTTGTATAGTAGTATGTGAAGTTATTTTTATTATTGTTTTCTTTACTTGATTTAAATCATGATGTGATAATTTCTTAATCAGTTAAATTTTTTCTTATAGTTACAGTTATAATGATTTTTATAGTGATATTATAATTGGTTTAGTGTATTTTATAAAAAAATTATGTTAGCCACATGATTTAAAATAATATTTAAGAGTTTTTTTTAAATGTTTTGAATGATGATTTAAAATTTTCTCATCTAAATGATTTTTGATTGATTAAAAAAATATGCATGGATTCTAAGAAATTTTTTTCATTTTTAAAAGCTGGTGTTTCATTTTAAGGACTTTTCAAGCATACTTTAATTTATTAAAATTATAAAATTCTAATTTTTTTTTCCTTGAAGGGTATATTGATTATTTCCATAATTTTATTTATGATTTGATTTATAAATATGTTTAAATTTTTTAATTATGGTAAAAATTTATTATAATAAGGTCTTTATAATCCAAGTACACTAATTTAAAATTGATTCATATAGGTTAAATAATGCTAAACTTCTAATATAGAAATAGGTGAACATTTAATACCCTGACAAGCATGATCGGTTAAATTAGATACATTATTGAGTAGTTAAGTCTATTTTAATTGTAATTAAATTTTTCTAAAAGTTTTCTTTGATTTTATCATGTTGATATTTGTAATTGTTGTCTATCATTTCATAATACAAATAGTGATGTTTCGTAATGTTTTTCTAACTTGTTTAAATCATTATGTGTTTTATTAGTGATTTATTTTCCTCAATAAGTGATAGACATGTTTTTTATAAAGGGGATTGTTTTTAGCCTTATTTAAAATAAAGATCAAATGTTTTCATTTAATGGGTTTTGTGAAAAGGGGAAGTTTTAAAGTAAAACTCATTATTGAATTTAAAAAAATAAAATAGCTTCAAATAATGGTTTTTATATTTTAAACACTTGTATATCTTAATATAAAATTTTACTCCCTGTGTTAATGCTTAATTTATAAAATAAAAAACATTTAGTAATTAAATGTGTATAGTAGACCATTTAAATTAAAATCATGATTCAGTTTTTTTTTCAAACCAAATGTCTTAATAAAATATTGTGACATGTGATTCGGTAGTTATATAAATCATAGCCAAAATTCTTAAAATGACATATGTTATTTTTCATGGGTTCATGCTATAGTTTGTGTTAGGTTAATTATTGTTTATGTCATGTTGAGAATGATAATTTTTTTATGTTATAAATTAAATTATGTTCATGGTTTATTTTTACATGTTTCGATTAATTATAAAGTATAAAGGGGGAAAATTTAGACATTAAGTGATGAACTAAAACCAAGATAATAAATTTATAAAAAATTATTATGTTGAAAATAATATTATTTGAGTATTATAATCATGTGATAATTTTAAGATCACTTGACATGATACATTCTAGGAGCACCTCTCATGAGATGTGTTTATAATGTTGATTATCATTCGTTGACATCATGATTTCTGTAACATGTTTCCATATTAAATGGAATTCACTTACTATTGAAAATATTTAAACAAAATGAAACTTTTCCAACATAGTAAAGTATTCCTAATTTTTCAATATTGTGTTATTTTAAAATAATTCATGGGGAAAATTTCCATTAATGTAGTCCATCCTATTATAATAAAATTGTTTATTTTGGATACATGCTTTGATGCGTCTTTATTCTTGTAAAAGTTATTGTTCCATGTGTTACCTTCCACTCATGATGAATTATACACATGTGTGAAGTAATTATTATGAGTCAAGGTTTTTGTTAATTAATTATATAGTTTTTGGAAGGATATAATCATGATTAGTTTTAACCTGTTTAAAATATGTACACTTTTACATAAATAGGCCTTCTCCTCATTTTCATGTATATCTAAAAAAAAATTATTCCAAAGTATTTATATGTCAAAAATAGAGTTATGAATTCCATTCCATTTGTAATTTTTAAAAAATAGACTATCATGTGTAATGGCATGATGTAGATTTTTTTTTGAGGTGAAATTCTAAAGCTAAGGAATATTTTAATAATTTTTTTAAATCCAAAATAATAAATTTTTCCAAGAATTTTTTGTGTTGAACATTTCATATTTAAATATGGGAGTAAAAGAATATTACATTAAATTTAACATATAAGTATGTTTCATTTGTAGTATAATATTTAATGAATATTTAATTTAATCATTTTAATAATGATACCTAAGGATAAATCATGCTCAAATTATTGTTTAGAATCATTAATAAGTAGAATTTTTGAAGCATCGGATATAATGATTTCTTCTGAATGAATTTTAAATATTAATAATGGGCCATGGTGTACTATTTGTTTTATGATTTTCATGAAGAGTTGATATGTTTTTTTATAAAATATGTTTCTTGAACCATAAATAGTCATATTAAAAATTCTCTAACATTAAGTGTTTTCCTAATACAATTCATACGTTGAAGATTTATATCATCTCTTTAAAAATAATATGGTGGGATTATTTATGAAAATTTTCCCATTTGTAGAATATATATTGATTTTATGATTTTATTGATGAAATCACATTACAAAAAGGATAATCATTTAAATATTGTGATAAAAATTGTTGTTGTAAACCTAAAATTGGGTGATGAAATTCTAACAATACATACTTAATTTATGTGAAAATAATGATAGAAATGTGATTGATTGAAATTAATTAAATATTTAGATATTATAATGATTTATGTGTGGAATTTTTTTAATTTATGTGGATTTAAATTGGAAAATTTTATGGTTGGTTGGGTACTAACATTTTTGGGTACACAATATTGTGAATTTTTTCCTAGGTCAATATGATATATTTGACCTCATGCTAATTTATTAAAATTTGAATTATCTCTATGGTAAAACCTTGAGTCATTGATCATTTTTTTCCTTGTTTCTTGATAGTGGTTTGCTTCTTTTTGATAGGTATCTTCCTTGAGAGTGTAGTTATATATTTTGGTGTTTCTTATTTTAATTTCCTAATCCTTTCTTGTGGTGGTGAGGTTCGTGAAAGGTAACTCTTGGGATGATTGTTTCTGAATTTCTATTCTTCCTACATTTATAAGTTGTGTTTTTATTCTTGATGATAATAATCATTTTAAAAGTATTTAATTTAATTACTCAGATATTCCATCTCATTAATTAGTAAAGTTTCAAGTTATAGTGGTGTCAATAGGAGGTTTATGGGGAGTTGTAAACTTAAAATATGAAGCATATTGTGGTATGGAGTCTCGGGTTACATCATAGGAGATCCTTAATAATAGTGATTTAAGATTCACTTAAGGGTCTCTTAACTTCAACTAGTTTTTGTAACGGTGGATTTTATACATGGAGCTCTGTGTTTCACCATAGGGAGTTTTGGATAAGGGTAATCCAGTTCTGATATAAACAAGGGTGGAGTCACATAAATGTCATCCATATCTTGTGTGAGCATAGTTCCCCTAACTTGTGGTGTATCATGGGTCCCTATGATGTAGAGGAGTACAGATGATGGGTAGGATGAGTTTGGATATGGTGTAGAGTTTTGTTGTGGTGTAGAGTTCTGGGGAGTCCAAATTAGTGGCGCTTTAAATTAGAGGGGAGTTTGGGTGTGGCCTAGTGGTTGGGGATTAGTGGGTTTGTAGGTGGTATTCATAAATATAGTAGAAGACTCTATGGTGTAGATACTTGAGATGGATAGTTTGGATGTCTCTAATGATTTGGGTGTAGTTATAACATGGATAATGGGTTTTTCCATAACCTTAACCCAAGTATAGAGTATGTGTTCATTCACAACAGTGTGGATACCAAATAGGAGTTGGATCAGGGTCTATTATAGTTTCATTACTTGTCTTTCACTTTGGTTTTGGGTAAAATTCAATTGACAATGGTCTGGTTAGGGGTGATGTGGCATGGTCTCTTTAAGAATCTACTGGGTATAAATTATAGAACCCCATCAAAAATCATCACTCTCTAATCCTTTCCCTCAACTATTAAGTAACCTAGGTGAATACCTGGGTTTTATTTCAACCCTTTTTTAGTAGATTTTATTCCCAACTTTTATATATTGATACTTGGAAGTTGGAGTGAGTTTCTATTCTTTCCTCTTTTATTTCCCCCTATTCAATTATCCATATAAGATTTTGGTCCTGGAAATGGTTATTTTGGGTGATGTTGTGGTGAGATATTAATGGGGGGACATTTTGATTTAGATTTTTTAGGGTTTATTAGTGTGGTATTAACCTTTTTGACTTCTCTTATTCACCTCATCATCATTCAGTTGTTCATAAATCCTTGATTGAGGTTGGGGATATGATATCTCTCATTATTTTTGTGCATATGTGGAATTAGAGTAATTTTTTCTTCCTTTGGGAGGATGTTAAGAACTAAATAAATATGGTAATGAACTAGATCATATGAAATATAAGGTTAAGGGTGAATTACCATGTGTTTATTGATTTTATGTTGTTTTCATTATTATTCATTTACTATAACTTAAAGAATTATTGTGAAGTCTGAGCTGTAAAAACTATGAATTGTAAACCCCAAATGTGATTATTTTTTCTAATTAATTGTTATAAAAGGTGAAGAAATTAAATATGGTTATTAAACAATTGTATTTAATTATAGAAATTATAATAAATATACCATGAAAGAGATTATGAATTGTAATTAAATCCCTCTCTAAATGTAAATTATGAAATGGTTGAGCCAGAAATATATTGTTGTGTATTGTTAGGGTGACTTATCATTAATCATGTGTTTTTGTGGATCTTATAGAGTTTTTTAGTGATGGTGGTGACTAGTTTTAATGTATAATGTATTGAGGTAGTGGGGTTGTGTTAGTTTTTGGAATGGATTATGTTGAGGGTTGAGTTAAAGGGGATGGTTAATGTTTGTTATTATGAGGTAGTTGGGTTGTTGTGTGGTGGATTTATTGACATTTTTTAGTAGATATGGAATAAAATTGTGAATAATGGAATTAAAATGTCATGTGATGGTATTAAATAAGTGTGGTATGGAATTAAATAAGTGTTGGTTGGAATTCAATATGTGGTAATTTATTATTAAATTGAATGTTGATAAATTGTTCGGAATCAAATGGTTAATGGATAAAATTAAATATTGCGGTGATTGAGAGTGGTTAGTTATTAAATATAAAATCATAAAATTAAATAAATAGACTTTATTGGTAACTAGTAAATCTATAAATGGTTGAATATATGAATATATAATGGAAATTTGGTTTGTTTTTCATTGTTTTGTGTGGTGTGTTAGTTTTGGTGGTGGAAGTAGTTGATGGTATATTTTTTTGGGTGTTGTGGTAGTAACATGTAAATTCTAGTTTTTTATGTGAACCCTTAGAATTAGTATGTATAAGACTATCCATTATTTTATTTTTCATGTTATTTTTAAACACTCCAACCCCATGATTTTTATATTTTACTAATTCTTGAATGTTTTGGGTTCAAGGTGTTTTCCCTAATATCCATGTTGGTGAGGGAAAATGGATGAATTATCTTTATCACATGTTCTCTCTTTATATGAGTTGAAAAGTTATTAAGTCTTAGTTTACGGAAAAGTATAGTGATAAATTATTAGTTGGTGTTGATTCATACTAATAAAAACTTAGTTGGTGGAGATGCCTAATGAAGAAGGCTTAGTTGGTGGAAATTATTAAAGATGGAATCTTAGTTAGTATTAATGCTTAGTATTGATAGATTAGTTGATGAAAATTCCTAGTAATAATTTATTGTCGATTGGTGGTAGATTTTAATATGGTGTGTGGTGGGGTTCATTCATGGTCGGATAAGGTAATGATATTGATTCCCTTCTTGTTCATGATACCCAACTATCTTGGAAATATTTATATGTTTTGTATATGTGGAAGGGATGAGAGAATAATACATCAAATGTTGGAGCATGATATCAGAAAACCAATGGGGAATTGGTTGTAGGGTGCCTTGAATTATATTATTTGGATATTATCTTACCATATTGGATTTGATACTTTGTGAGTAAGCCTTGGTGAGGTTTGTGGTGATTAGTTGACTGTTTTAGGCTCATTTTAGTTCTATTGTTCATTCAAAAGAGAATTAGTATTCTCTTTTAACATTTTTATGAGAGAATTTGTGTATGATCCTACTTAGTATGCATTTTATTCTCACCCTAAATATATATAAACTATTTTTCAGGTGATTAGAAGGTTCTTGCTAACAGAGATTGACCATACTAACTTTGATTTGGAGTCACTATTGGATATTATTAATAGGGTTTTTTTGGTATTTTATTTTATATATTTATTCATTATTGATAATCATGAACCAATTTATTTTTATTATATAGGATTTTTTTGTTTATTTTTATATATGATATAATGTATATTGGTTGATTTATCATAACTATTTTCCTTACATTATATTATGAAGGCAATATCTCCCATTGAATTTTTTATACCCTTGGTGAAAGTCTCCAACCTGAAGCCTATTGGAGTTTGGCTTCGAAGGACACTCTTTATATTCATTGATGGATCAGAAGCGGTACCAAGGGAGGGTTCAAGAAAATATATCCAAGAAAATTATATTTCCTCTAAAACACTTTTGGGTATGTATTAAAGTTTTTATCAAAACATTATACCAAAAAATAATCCCTATTCAAACAACCACAAAGTGTGACCCCCATAAGTTTTTGTACCATTGAAAATAATTATGAATTTCTGATACATAATTGAAATAAAAAGTGTCCTTTATAAAATTTGTTATACTACACAAGTTATAAATAAATCTAGTTTAATATCTATTAGTAACATATATCATTATACTTGTGTCCACCATTTATATCATATATAAGTATAAAGGAGCCTATAATCCCTTTTTCCAATACATTTAGGGACTATGAGTCACGAAGTATTCCAAACCCATGTTTCCAGCTCATACATTCTCAATTTTATGAGTATATAAAAACTAAATGAATGAAAACATCACATGTCATTCACCCATATGTATGTTCACATCTCATTATAAATACCTAAATAGAAAATAATAACACATGTGAAATATATACATATGTTCATATACATTCTCAATCAATATCAATTGAGGTCCAAGATATCATACTTTCATATGAGAAGAAAAAATGAAACTTGTTCAAACCTCATCCAATGACATGATTAGAAACACATATAACTACCCTTGATTAGACCAACCATAGGGATGGTGTATGAAAGGTTTCAAGTATGAAGGTTCTCATGTTAGGTATCATGTTAACCTCGACTATTAGAATTCAAAATGAAACATACTTCGCTAAAATAACAAATACATAATGTAGGAAACTTCATGTGAAATATTTTGTGGGTTTTATAGTATATAAAACCCCTTTTGTGCATCGTGATAAATTTTTTTAGTTATAATACTCCATGATGACCACTGATTAGGGATAACTTAAAGTCATTATTTCATAGTTTAATTATCATTTCACTTTATATAATATATGTATCCAACTTAAAAGAATAATAAATTATATAATACAATTTATATAATATGATACATTTTATATATTATTAAAATTCTTAGATAATATTAAAAAACTACACATAAGTATTAAAAAAGTCATATCCCATATGATAGACCACTAGAGAGGCCTTATGTTTTCAATAAATGTAAGGGTTTTTTTAAATTCATTAAATAACTATGTAATTCTTGTCACATGTCTATGTGACTATCTAATAAAACCTACCACTAAACTCTTTTAATAGATAAAATATATAAAGAAATATTGTTAAAATAATGGTGAGTTTGGGATTTATAATCCTCATGTTCAACTCTTTGAACTTAATATTCAAGCTTCTTTACATCAAAATACTCTATGTTACGATGTTAATAACTTTATTTTATAAATAAATAAAACTCTTTTTATGTTCATGAACATCATCTTAGGACATTTTCATTCATTATTTTTTTATTATTTAGTAAAAAATGTAACTCTATGTATTTGAAATCATTTTTTATCAACATACACACAGTATTTTAAAATATAAAGTGACTTTCATTTTGAATCATGATGGTATAATCATTTATTTTATACATTTTTAACTTCTCTATGTTTTAACATGAACCTAAAATCATCATAGAAACAGTATTTTAACCAAAATATATTTCTATAACATAAAATTATTTTTGTTATGAATTAATACTTACTTCCAATGTAGGGATATTTAACAAATAAAATATTAACAACCATATCATATATAGTATTATATGTGTTTAGAATATTTTTTTATAAATAATATTTTATTCTTTAAAACATGTCATTGTTAGGTGGTGGGAACTATTTTCATCATATTTTAATAAATAAATTTGATAAAACACTTTTACTCTGAATAAAACAATTTTTTCCTTGTATTCTTTCCAAACCATGTTATAAATATGGATGAATAGTAAACCATGTGTATTAAAATCATTATCTATAATTTTTCACAAAAAATATTTATAATAAAAAATATCGTATCAAAAAAGATAAAATAAAAAAATGAACAACTTTTATTTAAAACTCATCTAAGAACTAAAGAAATACTTTTTATACAATTATTTAATGTAGAAAAACATTTCTTCATCATTAAACTGAAAACATCATGCTATGTCCATCAAATCATCCTTAGATTATAAGTCATGTAAAAATTTATAGCATTATTATAATTCATATTGGGAATCAAATATCATTAAAAATAGTGGAATTAAATATTATAACATAAATACCTAACATGGATTCTAAATGGTGATTATTGAAATCCATTATGTATTACTAGTAATTCCACATCTAAAGACTGGGTCTTACACAGAGGAAACATTATCCTTTAAAATTTCTTTCTATAGTTTAAAAGAAGTTAGAGTGGACTTTATATGACCTTTTTATTTTACATCTAGCCAAAAAAATACCATTTCCTTTATGTACCATCACCATGAAACGTCATCTTATACCTCCCATATATTCTTAGAAATACTAAATATATTGAGGATATTAGATAAACATTCACTGAATGAATTAATATTATAGTTAATAATAAACCATCAAAACCTTTCTAAAAGTTATTTAGGAATTACATTTGTGGATAAATAAATCCAAACTTATGACCCCAGTCTCTCCATGTAATTTACAAACCAAATCATATTAAGTGAATGAGTGGAAAAGTAAGTACCCTCATCCATCTTACACCAAAAGTGTAATTTTGAAGCTTCATATATCTAATGTCATTATTTTTATTGATAGACCATTTTAATGTGTTCAATAATCCCAAAATTATTCATGGTATCATGTTCCTTTTGAATATTATGATCTATAAACACAAGCTTGTTTTTAAAGTTTGAGGGTCAAGCCCCCATTATTAGATATAAAAATAAATGAAACCCCTTTTATGATTAGTATAAGAGGGAAACCATTACAAGATAGTGACACATATGCCTTAAAAAATAGGACCCACAGGCCTTAATAATGACCCAAATGTCAAAAGGGCATTAGGAGTCAATAAATGCATCAAAAAAAAGCTCATCACCCCCATTTTTAGAACATGAAAATTAATATAAGTCAATGAATATTCATACACATTCCAATAATTTGTGTCATGATAGACCAAAACAACATGAAAAATCACACCTCCAACACACACAAACATGTGAATAGAGAACCGAATGATAGGTTCCAGTGCACCTATCTCTCTTTCAGGACACACACATGATAATGAATGTGAAGACTCACACACTTTCGACCTAATTCAGATAAATACTAAATAAAAATCATATTGAAAATTGATCAATCAAGGTTCCCATCCATCCAAATGGATATATGGATATTGATGGGTGTAATCACACACATCCCTCTTTCGAGGCCGCCCACCTGACATCCACTAAAAGGTGAAACAATGCGTACCAAATGCAACAAGGAATAATCCAATTCATGAAAATTCATCAAAAATAATTAAATAAAATAGACCCTCATAGAAAATTCAGAATATTTACTATTGGACCACGATTGAATTGGCAACACCAATGTCCATAGAACACCATTGTTGCAACCAAGAACCCACCGCCAACTAGAACAATGGTGACATGACTAAAATAAACCTCTTAATTGCTAGGAAGAAGAAGGATAATGTCTCATTCACACATAAGAAATATATGCTAGCCACCCCACCAACATCAAAGATCCCACCAAAGCACACCACTCATGGCCTCTGACCATCACCCAAAAACAAAACTGGCGTCATAATACCAAAACTATTGATTACCACCTAATATTCAAACACTACCGCCCAGGAAAACTTTGTAAAGTTTCCTCCTGAATTTAGATCATCACTACTTGAAGTCCATGGACCCTAAATGAACACCTATTAATGTCAGGAAGCCCATATCTAAAACCTAATCTAAGAAAAGGTGAATATGGGATGGGTGGAAGAAGTAGAATACTAATAATGATAACAAGGGAAAACAGGCATAGATAAAGCTAGGAAAAGTCTTCGAATAATATTATAGCCACAATATCTTTTATATACGAGAGAAAGGATCTAAATAAATGAAACTACCACTAAAACCTTTACCAATGAAGGCAAAAAAAGGTGATCAATGTTGCGAGGGAGCTAGAATAACTCTATGAGTAGGAGACTCAGGTGATTTTTGTTCAATCATACTTTCCATAAAAACAATAATCAATATAGATTAGTTAAGAGAATATTTACTATTATTATAGTAATAACCTTTATATTATTGAATAGATTCATCATCAGGTTATTCCTCTATAAATTTTTACTCCAACACATTGATTTTTTCTTCTTGTTTTTGAACAATTCTTAAATTTATAGAACAATCCAAACAATTTCTTATATTAACATTATAATATCCAAGAGTCAAACTCAAATTCGTGTTATATGATGATTATGATTTCATTTTATCAATAATAGAAGTTTTTATCTCATAAATATAATATTTTACTATCATTTAATAAGAACTTTTATTAAATGTTATCCCACTAAAATGAAGATCCCTTTTAAAATAAATATTGTCTATTAGTAGGAAAAGATCTTTAGCACACTAAAACATTAATTTTTTTTGGAATTTTACTCATTTATTATCTATTTTAGTAGACCATCATTTTAATCATATCATATATGAATCTTGTAAAGTTTATTGGACAAAATTTTTCCTTAAATCCATCACTTTGATTATAACAAATATACTCTACTAGTATTATAATTGTTTAGATTTCCTATCTAAGAGCTACCCAAAAACTCACAATGTTATTTAGTTACTATAATCTTAGGGTTATTCATTTACACCATAAATTAAACAATATAATCCAAGGAAAACATTCTCTGGAAGAACCTTCCTAGTTTTATGATCGATCTATTAACATATATTCTATTTGATAGAAATCTAAAACTTTGTATTTTTAAGAGATTTTAATATCTCCTCATCTTATCTCATGTATTCCCTTTATATATATTTATCTCTAAAAATTATTTTTTTAACTTATACAATCAACCAAATTAATATGTTCATAAAATATTAATGTATAACACATTATACAACACAGGATTTGTGTTATTTACCCAAAAATAAAATCTAATTATAACCACATATATCTAAATTTATATTATGACTAAGATATATCAAAATATTTTTTGTAAAGGTTTATAATCATAGAAAACCAAAATTCCTATAAGAAGAACTATAATGTGGCAGATAGATATCCCCAATTTTTTTAGAAAAAATCCTAAAAAACAAACATACTGAGTAGACTTTCCCAAAATCTAACAATATATAGATTAATAATCAAGAAATAAATTAATTCTAATACAATCCTAACTATTAATATGTATAAATTAGAACTAACCATTACTTTAAAGTTTATATCCCATAAAGTTAATCATCTTTGTGGTTGGATATAACTAAATCTTATGTTTTACCTAGAATTTAATGGATTAAATTCATGGAATGGAATTTATGATAAGTTTTTTAACACTTTAAACTAAATCATAGATTCATTTATAAAATAGAAACATTATATTAATGAATAATAAAGTAAAAAAAATAAACTAAATATATGAAAATTTCATAAATTTATACATGAGATAAACATTTCAAAAATAAATCAATTATAAACATTTCATAGTTAAATATGAACTATGAAAATTCCAAAACTTATAAATAGAATCACTTTTATAACAAAAATATGAACATCGATTATTTCCTCAAGTACATGTCATTTAATTTGAATTAATTATTATTTTAACTATATGATATTTATGTAAACATTTATAATCAAATAAACATTTCATATTTTATGTAAATATCTTAGATAAAAAAAATATCACATATTTAATTTAATTTAACCTTTAAAAAACCCACAAAACCCCTATTTTTTATGGTTTAAAAATTTTAACAAATTAAGGCCTTTCATATGAACATTCCATATTATCATTTATAAAAATTTTATAAAAAATATATTTTTTATTTATTATTCCTTACTTTATAATTTATAAACACTTTGTAAATAAATAAACCATTTAAATCCACTTTAAACTAAGACCACGTCCCCCAAAACATTTTTTGTATGATTCAAATCCCCCTTCAATTGTTGTGACATTCATCAACAATGTTTTTTCATAATTTTTCTAAAAAAATTCTTTAAAATACAAAAAACCACTATCATTTTTATCATCACCATAACACGGTTCTACACTACTGAGAACACCTTTTAAGGGAAATCATCATTGTTTTACATAGGATAAATCCATTTTTTGTATACAATTCAAAAGTCTTAATTTTAAATCCATGATGTAGTTATACTCGGATATGTCATGTATTTCATATAGATATCATATTTTAATATTAACCATAATTATTTTTTAGGTAAACCATGATGTAATATTATTTTATTATGATGGATTGTTTCATGAAACTATTTTCATGTTTATTTTTCATAAACTACAACAAGTTTTTATAAATCCAATAAATCCACACTCATTTTTTCTTTGAAATACATTGTGTTTATGAAAATAATCAAGAACCATGACTATTTTTTAAAAACATGTCATGGTTTAAAAAACCTTTTTTCAAATTTTTTCATCAATCTAAAACTCAATCCAAATGATATGGAAACCACTAAAGGGTTTTGTGGGGACAAACCGTATCTAAACATAATATAAATAATCAACCAAAACCTATTTTTCAAAACATCCAACCATTCATTTTTTATTGAATAACTATAGATAAAGAATGCATATTTTTTCTTGATTGAATCTGATTTATCTAAGCTCTCCTATAAAAACATGATAGTGATCACTCATAAGATGCTAACGGATTCCTTCCATATAGGGTATCCATGGCATATATTATTATCCTATAACTTCAGAAGGATTTATTTCAATCCAAGTTGTTATAGAAAAATTGGTTAATAACTTGAAGAAAAAAAGAGCTAAGGATAGCTTTATTTTATGGAATTTTCATAGCATAAATCTCACTTTTGAATGAAAAAAATCATTAAAGATTGAAATTTTATATATAGGCCTCTAAGAAACTCAAATGTTACTCAAATATTATCCCAATTGATGAAAAACTTCATAAATGTTTTAAATATTTCCATTATTTCTAACTCTTGACTCAATTCCTCATACTGCTTTTTCAATGTATAAATATTCAATTATCCATTAAAAGCCTATGAATTTCATCAAATGATATCCTGAACAAATTATTATATCTTAAGTCTAATAATGATCAAGAAACATGAATTATCACATAACTCATAAACATTCATGTTCTAAATGATAGTTTAGTGACCATCAATACAACAAATTTTACACCATCACAAACAAAAATGTGGTTTATACCACCATGTCATGGTTTAGATTTAGTAAATATTTTTGTTGTTATTTATAAACTGTTATAAATACTAAAGTATTGAGTTTTATTTTTTGACAATAAGTATTGAATCATTTACATTAGCATAAGTTTTATGACAAAGAAGAGGGTTGGTATCACAATAAGTCAGGTTAGAAATGTTGACAATAGATTTATTAACATCTCATTGTTGAATATGTACATAATTAGGGTTGAATAAAGTTGAAGTAATCTTGTATAAGGTAGAGGAATTCCATGAGATAGTAGATTAATACCTTGTCTTATCACAAGGAATGTTATGTTGAAGACTTCCCAAAATGGGCAAGATAATGCCTTACAGGTGGTCATGATGTAGCTGGAGATGAATCCATAAAAGAGGACACACCCATATTATAAGGCATAGTGAGAAGCGAAGGCCTATAATGGGTAGATGGATCAGGTTCATGCCTTTGGTAGTCCCTATAGTGAATTCTTGAGTCACTTAGGAAACATGGACTAGCCCAAAATGGTTATAGTGGAGGTCATGTCCTAGGAGTTGTGCCACATGTTTTTGAGATGGAAAAAATGGCTTTGACCATGCACATATTACAAGTCTTGCTACTTGTGGTGTCTACCTATGTGAAATATGGATGCCAAAAAAAGGATTTTCATGTTAAAGTATGCCATGGTGACATTAATTTAAAGGGATGAAAAAATATCCAGAAGCACACATGTGGTAAAGGTGGTTGTGGTTAATAGGTGGAGTAGAAAGACAAAATGGATAGAGAAAGGAAACAATGCACATGGCCTTGAGTGTGTTGAAGGAAAATGGACAAAGATTCAACACCTGGTCATGTTGTAATTTGTATTGGTCTATGACATGTGGTACTTTTTAAAATTTATTATGTTAATGCTTAGACTGATCTAGAATGCTTCTATGATCATTAAATTTGATTCTAAGACATTATTAAAGCACATTTCATAGGATTATGTAGTGTTACATTTGGTGTAATAAATATGGAATAATATAGAATTATTCTATGATGATTGAAGATAGATAAATCTCTTAAAGTAGTTACATTATTATGTTTATGAAGATATTTCATGATGGGGGATTATTGAGGTGTTAATGGGCGGTTTAGATAGGACATTAAGGTGTTTTAGGTGTTTCATTTTAAGGTAAAGGGACTTTCTACTTGAGAATGGATGTTTAAAACCTATAGTGAGAAGAAGATGAGATTGTGAGAAAGTTCCTGCCACCAAGAAAACTTTATGAGGGAACTTGATTCTCACTATATCAAGATGATAAGATCAAGATTTTTTAGAGTCTAGATAAAGTCTCAAGACCAGTAGCCACTCATTAATTAATTTTAAAGATATTGAATAATAATTACACATATATATCTATTGATCCATATATTTATGGAGGAGGGATATCAAAAGGTGAATTAATCACTGAGGTAAAGTGATCACTAGGGTGTTGTCTTTCTTGTTGAATTATATTTTTAGAAATGTTGTAACTTATAGTGGACACTATAAGGGTTGTATAAACACTTTGTGGAATCATTTTTTTGAATAAATTTTCAATTTGGTGGTATAATACTTGTTTGAGGGACTAACCAACATGAAAAAGACAATAAATAGATCTCAAACCATATAAATATCATGTTTTGTGATTTATACATTATTTATGTATATGAATAAAGGTTTAGAGTTTATATAAAGTGGAAAATTAAGATTCACTAGTCCAATTGGTTGAGTATTAAGAGGATAAAATCATAAAATAAAATAAGGATTGTTTATTCACCCCCTCCCCCTCTTAGTGATCCAATCGAGTCAAATCCTAACAAGTGGTATCAGTGTAAGGTTACCCATTAAGTTCCCAGATAAGTTACTAAGAAAAAGAGAATCACAAATAAATGAATAGATGAGGAGTTCATATCTTTTATGGAAGAAACTAACAAAGTTGAAGGACTCAAATTTATTCTTACCTCCTTTTACTCACCATGAGGTACGTGATGTTACTACAATGGGGTTCCACATATTAAAAAAATTCTCATATGACCCATGATGATAAAATACACAACGATATGGATGGAAAAGAATAGAATTCAATTTTTATTTCTTTTTTAGAGATGTTATTCACTAAGGTGATGGGTCTTGCAACTACAAAGGAGATATTCGATAAATTGATGAGTAGCTATGAGGGAACCTTCAAAGTGAAAGAATCCAGTATTAAGATTTTTATAAGAATATTTAAGGATATTAATATGGTTAAAGATTAAGATATTAGTAATTATTTTACTTTGGTAAATGAAATAGATAGAAATATTCATGGATTTGGTGAAAACATGAAGACTCCACCATTTTGAAGAATCTTGTGATGATAATTCTAGATTTATTTAATTCAAACGTTTTATCTTTCCATGATTGAGAAGATCACTCATTATATAAGCTACACAATATTATTATTATATATAAAATGAGATAGAAACGAGCATTCAAGAATTAAGAGATAGTGTAAGTTACATTTTATTCTATAAGAAAAGGGAAGAGAAATGAATTTGAATATATCAATGATTCAATATATAATGAATATATCAATCAAATTGTTTCTCCATTTTCAAAGAGATTATTGAAGGTAAAATGGAAAGGAAAAGGTGATTAATTTTTTATATTATTTAATCGTAAAAAAATCATATTTAAAAGTTTTTCCCACAAAAGTAGGATAAGAAATTTGTATTATATAAGGAAGAATAAATCCCTCAAAGGAAGAAAAAAAGGAAGAAAATAGAAATATCGAGCACCAAAAGAAGAAGCTTTATTAGAAAGGATTATGATATTTGTAGAAATTATGAAAATGGAGTTAATGTTTTTTCTCATCAGGATGAAATTTCACATATATCATATAGTAATGATGATGGATAAGAAATAATAAAAATCAAGTGGAAAGTTAAAGGTAAGTTGGAGTATTTTATTGAGAAGATTTCACAACTAAATAAATATAAGAAAATTATGAAAAATGAGAACAAAGAAATGAATATTAAAATGTGTGAGTTTTTTAAAAATGGTAAATGTATTTTTAATGAAGAAAAATAAAATGGATTTAACCCATTTTAAAAGAATAAAAATTCATGGGTTAAATATTGTTCAAAAATAAAAGATGATATGAAATATTAAAAGATAAATTTACCACTATGAATGAATATATATTCAAAACAAAATCTATATTTTTTTGTAGATAAAACTAATATAAATAAGTATATAGAATATTTCTGAAAATATATTAATATTATGAGATAATCCTATCATGATAGATAATCGAAGAAATAATCTAAACCTATAATAATTCATCTTAAAAATATAAATTTTTCCTCTAAGGGTATAGGTGATCAAAGTGAATATTGGAACATTGACATGAAAACCCATACACAAGAGAAATAAAATAGTGTTCTAAGAAAGTTGAAATACCTTTAGAAAAATAATACTCAAGTATGATAATATCAACACCATTATGAATAAATAGAGAATTATTTAAGGATATCACAATCCAATGGATATTATTTGTTTTGTCAAAGGTACATACTCAAATCTTACACATTTTTGTTAAAATTTTCATTATCTAGGAAGAGTAAATACCAAAGGGCATTTTAGTAATAATATGAGGATGAAAAATAAAATAAATTAAGTTTTTTTAATGAATAAGATAAGGTTTATGAGAATAAATTCATAAGTGATAAGTTAAATAAGTGTGAATGATGTGAACAAAATGGATATGTTTTAAAGACACTCTAATAATAAGAAAGTGATAATGTCTTAAATACTGAGGTAAACAATATTTCTTATACTAATAATGATGTTGATATTGGAAGGAAAAGATGGCCTAGATTTAAAAAAAAGTTCTCAACCTAAGGGTTTACCTTGAGGTACATGGATGTCCCTACTTATTCTTTTAATCTTTTGTATATTTTGCTATAACATGTAGATAATTGAAGGAGATGTTAGAGGATCTCATTTACGGAAAAAAAATATAATGATATGAATATTTATTACTTCCCCATAATAAATATAATTTTATTAAATCCCCCGAAGGGTATATACTTTGAAGATAATGTTTTGAAATATAAAACTTCGTGATAAATTGGAGAAATCTTGAATGAGGTATCAAAAACCTCACTTTCACTCAATTTTTATGAATATGTTTAACATAATTTTCAAGGTTGGCATTAGTTGATCTTTGGGTGATATAATGGGGGATATATATTTCAAAAAATTGAACTTTTTTATGTTGATATATATATAGGATATTCATGTTAAATTTTCTTCCAGAATCCTCATGATGAGAAACCAAAATTTTCTCTAAAAATGTTATCACATGATGAGTTTTTATAGACAGATTCAAATTCATTGATTAAATATCTATTATTTTAAACATTTGGTTTTCCCACATAGCCTTAGAGTGTATTGATAAAAGTTAAATTTCTAAGGATCCATGTGATTTCATACCTCTCTTTGAAGTGAAAAAAGGGAGGATAATATGTTTGAGATGAAAATATAAGAAGACACTATTCTTTGGCCTTTGAATTTCATTGTCAATAAGGGGGAATAATTTTTTGGGGGTATTAATAAGAAGAGGATGAGTATCATCAAAAAATCCAAAGAGGGTAATTTTAGTGATCCAAAAGTATTGAGTTTCATTTTATGATAATAAAGATTGAAGTATTGAACTTAGCATAAGGGTAATGAATAAATTAGGGTTAGATTCTCAATGAAGAAACATATATTTTTTGACAATAGGTTTTTTGACATTTCATGATTGAATATGATCGTATTAATGGCCAAATAAGTCTAAATTTATCTTGGAAAAGTTAGATGAACACCATGAGAAGGTAGAGGAAGAGCATGCCTTAGAACACAAGGTATGTTATATGGAAGTGTAAAGACCCAAACTTTTATCAATAGAGTTTTATCATTCTTATAGTAATTTCATATAGTATAAATCTCATAAAATCACTTATAGACCATAATAAAATCTTATTAATGAATAATTAATTAAAAAAGAAGTATTTATAGAAGTTAAAGAACCAATATCGATAAAATAGTAACATGACATTAGGAATAGTAATATGACCCTTATGAATAATAAACCAGAAAAATGAATAGTAACCTCACTCTTGAAATTATAAATAAGATTTAGTAATATTATAAATTAAATAATGGTATAATTATATCATAGTCTAAGTAAATAAACGTTTTAAAAAATATTAATTAAGTGTTTGGATTTTTATAAGTCATAAATATTTAATTACAATTTTATGATTAATTTAATAATTTAAAAAAATTATTTTCATAAAATATATTAATAAATTAATATTTTAATGTCTTATAATTTTAATATAATTTTATGAGACCATGAGTAATTTTTTTGAGTGTTATAAAATCAGTTATAATTTTAAAATCTGTATTTTCCAAGTAAATGATGATTTTAATTAAAAAATAAATTACACATAGTTATTAAATTATTTTCATAAAATGGAGTTAATTTTTGGATTATACACATCTAAAAATGGTTAGGGTGGATTTTTTGTATTTTTCTGAAATACTTGAATTTTTCTGAATAATGAAATACGGTAAGGTACGGTATATATAGATCATAAGTTGAATAAACTAGTCATTGAGTAATCGCTGATTTAAGTACCATTGTAATGTCCTAGATATGGGTGCCGCCTAAAGGTTCTATGAACCTGATTGATCACATAACCTCAAGCGCATTTCCCCAAACACCAGAGGCTTCCGACTAGCAGTGATGGCCATGGAGTGATAATGGGGAAACTATAACCTCATTGGATGAGTATACAAAGTAGAAATAAAAAAGTAAACAATAGCAGAAGCAGTAATACCATATAATAGAAGTAAACAGTGGAAGACTGATTGTAATAAATTAGATGGATCATATATATAAATAAATCATGTCACATGTGTCTAGGAAAGCAGTAAACCAAGTCGCAAATCTGAAAATACAACACAGAAACCAAAATGCCGAAAATAGAAAACTCCAATAGAATCGAAAGCCTCAGCTTGGTCCCATGCTCTCCAAATCCAAAAGAAATAAAGTATCTGATGAGGAAGGGCACTTGTCTTTATCTATACCTATAATCATATAATCTATTTGGGACCAAAACATGACCCAAACAGGGTGTGAGACGAATCCCAATAGGCAACCACCAAAAGATCTGTTCCTAACTATCAATGAATATATATAGCAGGAAATATTCAGAAGTGAATAAATAAACTGGGAAGTACTCAAAAGTAAATAATCCTATAGTTTTCAATTACATTCATTTTAATTTATTATTCAATTCTTTGAAATGTAAACCTTAATATCTAGCCTAATATTTATATCCACTTTGTACATAATAAAATAGATCTCTTAGAAGACCATCTAAGAATTAAATTAATACCAAGTCCAAGCTTATAATTTGACTTGAAATGCTCATCATAATCATTCAATTATTCAATCACACCCCCCTTGGGAAAGTTCCCATGGTCTAACCCCCTGAGTCTAACATAAAAACAATCATTTAATAATGACCTCTGGGAAGATCTCACAGTTTAACCCCTTTGGTCTAACTTAACACTAATCATTTACAAATGACCACATAGGAGTCTCTCATGGTCAGTACCCCTTGGTCAACATAGCATTAATAAATTATAAATGACCACTTGGGCAGCTCTTAGAGTCTAAACTCCCGGGTCGATGACCACCTGGTAGCTCTCTAAGTCAATACCCATGGGTCAACATAGCAATAAAACATATATAAATGACCCTACCTTGAGAAGATCTGATATCCAAATTCTACTTGGTCAAACTTTCACAATGCATATCACAGGTATCTCATATAATCAGTAACTACATTCTAACAAAACAAAGCATGGAAAAAAGGAAATCCTAAAATGCATTCTATACAAAATAGCCAAAAACATTCAATTAAGGGAAACACACCAATAGGTTGTCATGTAAACAAGGTATCTAACCTTACATATAAGAAAAAACCATTTATCAATCAATAAAACCATAGTAGGTAACAAATAGGGTTAAATTCTAAATCATGAAATACCCCAATCATGGGTATACGGAACTTTTAGCATATATAATCCAAATACTAACAAAAAACATCACAAACCACCTACTTCGATCTCTCAAAATCGATATCCTTGAATGTCAACCCTTGAATCAGCCAAGATCAGCATAGATCTACAAAAAGGTGAAAAAAATATCAACCTTGAATAACTCATGAGATAGAAAGAATCAGGAATAAAGTCACAAGGGGTTTTGATAACTCACCAGTGGTATTCCAACGCACCCAATAACATCTCAATAGAAGCTTGGATGGCAAAATGGGGGGGGGAAATTTCATCGGTTGTTCTATCGCTCTCTTGTATGAACCACAAGGAGAAGAGGATGTTTGCAAACATGAGATGCGACCCCGCTCTGATATATCAATTATAAACAAAACTACATGGCATGTTCATTAAATGTACACATGATATAGTAGCCTAAACTATCCCCCACCTTAAGCGGTCTACCAGGTCACTACATGGCCATGTACTCGGGTGTTACACGACTAGTACGCAGTTGTACGCGGTAAATGGGTACATGGCGTATACTCTTAAGTACATGACATGTACATAGAAAATCCCAATTTCTTAATTTTTCCACAAAAACAACCTGAAATCTCTATCCATACCTGAAATAGAGATCCAGGTTCTTATAAACTTCCCCCTTTACAGAAATTCATCCCTGAATTTCCCTTCCCAGGGTGGTGAAGAAGAAACATCAAAAAACTTTGTCCATTGTGATCGTACATCGGCTTCCCTCTCCCAAGTCTCATCATGTACTCGCATGTGCTGCCATAGTACCCATACCAAAGGAATATAATGTCCACGAAGAACCTTTGTGATGTGATCCATAATCCAAATAGGGTGCTCCTCCGAGGATGCATCCACCTCTAAATCAACCTCCTCAGATTGAAAAACATGAGATAGGTCTGAAAGGTAACAATGTAGGTGAACAACATGAATGACATCGTGCATAGTATAGTACCTCTGAGGTAACTACAACCGATAGGAAACCCACCAAACTCTTGTTAGGACCACTTTGTGTATGAAGATTGTATTTTTTTCCAATAGTTTTCAATACTGGTCAAAATGAAGAAGGAGATAAAGAATGAATAAAAAGTTAATGGATATTGGATAAAGTGAGGTTTTCTGGAGAATTTTTATGGAATCATAGCATTGGATGTCATACTTGAGAAATTATCTAGTAAGATCAAATCAGAAAATTTTTTAACTTATCCTAAGTTCAAAGAACTTGTGTCAAAGGGGACATGTTGTTTACAACAATGAAGAATGGTGAGGGGTCATCCATCTGAGGATGATTAAAGATAAATGAGGATTTGAAGAAGACCATTCAATTATTCCTGATTGCATGAAAACCATGCAAGATCTTACATTAATAATAGAATCATATGATTTTCATGAAGTTTTGAATGATTGATGATGAAGAAGATAAAATGTGGAAGGACATGGCATTCTAAGATGTCCTTGCATTTCACATTATTTCCAAAATTAAACGATGCCATGCTGATTTGTATTTCAAAATATCATAAGTTATGAGAACTGGTGATGCAATACTTATGAAGTAAATGGGGAGTAAATTTGATGCCATTCATATTAAGCTTTGATTGGAAAGAATGATGCTGCTAGAAGATAGTGAAGTTACGGTAATTCCAATTAAAAAACTGACGATGCTAAAGTTTTTCGATCAAAGGATACATATCACGATAGTGGATTTCATGATGAAATATGAAGAATGGTTATGGGATACTGTTAAGAGAGAACATGGAAAAGGAACGGATGATCTGTAGGCATCGCAAAACAATGTTTTAACGTGGCATCGTATTCCAGTGTTTGCCAAATTTTAGGGCCTGAAAATTAGGAGATGAAGAAATGTGTTTTTGGAAAAGGATACAGTGCACAAATTCGAAGATGGCATGGTATGTTGCGTGCAAGTGTAGTTCAATGATTCAAACCTCAAATTCTAGAAAAGGAGAGGTTTGCGTGAAATATGGGGCTTTGCGTGCAAGTTTTGTTTTTGTGCGCAAGATTGAAGGGAGTTTGTAATCTTTCACGCAAGGCATGATTGGAGGTCCAAAATTCAAAAAATGGAAAAGGAAGGAAGTGAATGAAATATTTAAGAAGTGCGTGAAATATGAGGTTGGCGTGAAAGAGACTTACGCACCCAATGTGATGTCAAATGGGGTTTTGCGTGACGCGTCAGGATATTGCACGGCGCATTAGGGTTTTTTCACACAGGGGTCGACGAGGTCTATAAATAAAAGGTGACCCCATCACATTACAAAAGGCTCGACACATAGAGAAATCTTGAGCTCTGAGGTTCAGAAAAATATCAATAAGGTAGTTGCATTAAATAAATAGAGTTTTGTGCAATAAGGAGAAGTTGTACGCAAGAAGAGAGTTGCGTGCATGATAGAAGTTTCACGCAAGAGGTCTCGATGATAAAAGTTTAATGTTGCGCACAAGTCATTATTTTTGTGCACAAGTCACCCAAAAGGGGGTTCATGAAGGACTGGGGTCCCGCAGGCCTTCAATAGGTGCATAGCACTCTCGATGTGACTTTTCAAAAAAGGAAGTACAACAAACCATTCGCTATCACGAACAGTAGTAGAACTGCATGCACACGACTAGTGTTTAACACTCTCATTTTTCTTTGTGAACTGAAGAAGGACTTTACGTGAAACTGAATTCATATCTGCACAAAGAAAGAAGATAGTATACCTATACACTCTTGTGTTGGTATTTAGAATTGGAGAAAGAGATTAACACACTGCAGTACTATTCCTTATTATATTGTGTCAAAGAGAAAGAAGAGAAGAAGAAGAAGAATAGAGTATGCCCAAATGAAGGCTGAAAATTATTCATGGTAGTTTAATTCAGATGATGTTATGTGAGTGGATCCTCAGTGTTTGAATAATCACATTGGTGTATTTGATTCTAGATAAAGAAAGAAGAATATTAGTGCAGTCAATTATTGCACTAAGAAGAATAAAGAAGAAGTCTAGTGCAGTTGGTGATGCACTAGAGAAGAAGAGAAAGAAAGAAGAGATAGAATTACTTACCTAATACTTTAAAAGTAATCAAGTTAAGAGCACTAAAGAAGATCAAGAGAAGAACCTACCTTTTGAAGAAGGAAAAAGACTGTCTTTATAGGCAGTATAAAGAACTAGCTAGAGGCTGAAATTTGGACTAGGCTATCACCATTCCAGGGTATAGGATTTTTTCCCACCCCCTCCAAAGTTTAGGGACTCACAATGGCTAGAGGATTATTTTCATATCCACTCCATTATAAAAAATATCACATTATAGTAGAGAATCCAGGCACTGGTAATTCCCATGCATGGCAAGGACATAGAAACTCTTATTCAGTGGTGAAATTTGTAAAAATATTGTGTGCATATTTTTATGATTTCATATTATCACATGCGATAGGGAAAAGAGAATAAGAGAATCAATATCCTAACATGTAAAGAGGTACATGGATAAAAAAAATAAATTGGTTTAAAAATTACCCAACACTGATTCACCCCCCCCCCCCCCCGCAGTGTTAGGCATATCCCAAACTGGTCTTCTCAACTCTCTCCAAAACCTCAAACAACTTAACGTATCTTGGTGGAAGCTTCCTCTATCTCTTAATCCAACTATGTCCCAACATCAATGTGACATGTAAGAACACCTGATCTCCAACCTCAAACTCCAAAGGTCATCTTTATCGATGAACATAAGACTTCTGCTGAGACTGTGCAGTATCCATCCTCTTATGAATCAACTCCACCTGCTCAGTGGTCTCCTAGACAAGATAAGGTCCCAGCATAGGTGCCTCTCCTGCCTCCATCCAACATATGGGTGGTCGGAATGGCCTACTATACAAAGCCTTAACAGTTGTCATCTGAATCGTTAGTTGAAAACTATTATTGTAGGAAACCTACACTAGGGGTATGTGTCTCTCCCAATATCCCCTGAAATCTAGGATGCATTCCTAAATCATGTCCTCCAAAACCTAAATCGTACGCTCAGATTTTCTATCTATTTGGGGATGCTAAGTTGTACTTAGAAGTACTTGTGTACCAAAATCCCTCTATAGTCCCTTCTAGACACAAGAAGTAAATTGGGAATCCATTTTTAAAATGATAGAGTGTGAAACTCCATACAAACATATTATCTCTTGGATGTACAACCTTACAAGTTCATCAACAAAGAAGGTTTCCTTAATCTGTAGGAAATGTGAAACCTTAGTGATTTGGTCAAAAAAACCCCATACAACATCATTTATTTAAGGTGACCTCAGTAAACCTATCCCAAAATCTATCACGACATCATTCCACTTAAATTCAGGAATGGTTAACTGTTGTAATAGTCATGTCGTTCGATGAGGCTCTACCTTCACCTATTGAAAGGTGGAACATCTCATAATAAAACCATCTATATCCCTCTTCATACTTGGCCACCAATATTGACTGTGTATATCTCGATTTATCTTGGTGACACTAAGATGAACTTCCCATATTAAAGCATGAAAATCTTGCATTAACTCATCATGTATGTCTGCTGACACCCATACACTTCCATGAAAATGAAAAACCTCATCCTCACCTAAAGTCCACCCAGTAGTACGGTCCTTGCCTAAAACACTCTCATGTAGGACAAGGCCTTCGGAATTTGATTGATGCCTCATTCTCACTTGATCTAGTAGAGTAAATGTAATAATTATACAAGAAAGAAACGCCTACCCCTATCTATTGTGCACCTCAAAATGCATCTTAGATAGAATAACCATAAACTTCCACTCATTGTTGGCCTCCTGAACTACTTGTATCTGAGTCCTCCTACTCAACACATCAGCCACTGCATTACCTTTCCCTGGCATGTAGGAATGCTAAAATTCAAAAGACTGAAGGTACTCAACCCACCTTCACTATCTCAAATTAAGATCACACTGAGAAAATATACACTTGAGGATTTTTTTTTCAGTGTATACCAAAAAATTATCTCCAAAAAGATAATGTCTCCAACAACTAAAATCATGAACAACTGTATCCAACTTGAGATCATGCGTCAGGTAATTCCTCTCATGTAGTCTCAACTGTCGAGACCCGTATGCAACGACTCTTTCCCCCTGCATAAACACTTCTCCCAGCCTGATTTCTGATGCATCATAGTAAATGGTGTAAATATTTCTTGGCTCTGGTAAAATCAGTATCAGTGCTGAATTCAATATCCCTTTGAGCTCCTGAAATGATAAATCACAAAACTTTTTCCACAAGTACTTTGCTCCCTTCTTAGTTAGGCACGTCAGTGGCGCTACTAAGCATGAGAAATCCAGAATAAAGTTCATATAGTAACCATACATCCCATGAAAACTCCATACCTCAAAGACGTTCTTTGGATTCTCCAAAGAAACTATTTTACTTACTTTCTCTACCTTTACCAATACTCCTATCTCTAAGATTACATGACCCAAGAAGTGAATATGGTCCATCCAAAAGTTTCATTTTGAGATCTTGGCATATAAATGATTCTCTCTCATTGTACTCAATACAATCACAAGATGGGTGTCATGGTAATGTCAAGATTGAGAGTACACCAAGATATCGTCCGTAAAAACCACCAAAAAAGAATCCAAGTAAGGATAGAATACTTGGTTCATCAGCGCCATGAAAATTTTTGGCTTATTCTTGAGACCAAATGGTATAACCAAATACTCATATAGACAATACCTGCTCTGAAAGGCTATAATAGGTATATTTGGTGGTCTAACATGCAACTAATGATAACTGGATCTCAAGTCAATATTCGAGAACACTCGGGCTCCTCAAAACTGATCAAAGAGATCATCAATCCTCTGTAAGGGATATCGGTTCTTGACCACCAACTGGTTTATCTTCTAATAATCCACAAATGTATAAGGGTATCATTCGCCTTATTCGAAAAATGAATAGGTGAACACCATGGGGAAGTATTGGGTCGAATGAAACCCTTTTCTTGTAACCCTTCTAACTTGTTTTGTAGCCCCTATAACTCTAGTGTAGCCATCCTATGAGAAATGGTCACCGATGCTGCTCCTAGAACAAGCTGAATAAGAAAATATACCTCTCTCTATAGAGGTAAACCTAATGAGTCATCTATAAAGACATCTCTGAAAAAATCCACCAATGGAGAAAAGTCAATCTGTAAAGTCCCCCTAATCATCCAAATATTAACTAGAAATTTGGGATGTAATTCATCCCAACCCATGATGCTCGAGTCCATCTCTGCTCACCTAGACATCCCATTCACCCTTGTATTGAAAAGACCCACCCTCTGGTGATGTGAAACTCACCCTACGGTGATAGAAGTAAACAAATTCCTGAAAGGTGACCAACCAGCCCATTTTGATAATGACATCGTAACCCATCATCTATAAGACATAGAGGTCCCATAAGAAGTGACACCCACCAACCTCAAGAGGGAACTCCTTAAACTGACGTACACTAGCCATACGAATTCCCAACGGAGTGTCTAGCATCAAAACATCATCAGACGTAAATATATAGAGCCCAAGGCTCTTCACAATGGTAACAGATATAAAACTATGGGAAGACCCTATATCAAAAAGAGAATAAGATAAAATTGAGGAAACTAGAATTGCACCTCTTACGGTAGAGGTTCTGGGATCCTGCTTCCTTTGGGTCTATTCCATCAAAAAAGTATGAAACGTACCATGGCCCTATGACCCTACCTGGCTACCATGAGCTGGTCCACTATACTGTCACTAAGAACCTATCATCTGGCTACCATGATCGTGACCACCAACTTTTCCTAACGAACCCCAATTCCCTAAATAATGAGAAATCAGTGGTTTTGATTCTGAACATGGAGTCATAATAGATCCCCTCTCACTAGCTGTCAGTGAAAACATCTGGCAAAAATGATGAAGATGGCCCATCTTGCCATTAGATCAGCACTCAGCTAGGTCTTTTGGGCACTGCAGTCTCATGTGCCCAATCATTCTGCGCTTGTAATACACCACTCAGCTACCTAAAGAAGCATCACGTGAGAGCTCCATGTGGCACTTCCTGGTATCGGTTGAAAGAGTACCAACCCTGGATGTTGAATCACCCTAGCTCAATTCTCCAAACTCCTTCAAATTATTCTCAGTGATTAGTGCTTGGTTTACTATAGCGTTCATCTAAGTCAACCTGAAAACATTCACCTATGATTAGATTTCATACTTGATACCATCCTCAAATCTCCTAGCTAGTGATAACTCATCACCTCCCAAAATAGGTATGAAGTGTTGAAGATTTGTAAAGATAAAAGAGTAATCCATCACTGAAAGAGCGCCCTTCTCCAAATGCATGAACTCCTAGGCTGGGTCGACCCTCAACATCTTAGGGTAAAAGTAATCATAGAAGGTCCTATAAAAGTCTTCCCATGCCATATCCCAATGACTTCCTACGTATGATATAACATCCTACCATCTCTTGGTGGAATCACGTAGCATGTACGTCACGAGCTTCACCCTCCTCTCAGGAGGAATCTCAAGATGCTTGAAGATATAAAGAATGGAATCCAACCATGACTCTGCAGCCTGTGGTCCTCCATCCCTTGAAAAATTGGGAGTATTATACTGCTGGAACACCCTCGTTAGCTCTACCATAGTCAGGGTGGGATGTGGTTCACCCTGAAAATTCTGAATCATTCTTAAGAAGCTTTCACATAACTTTGAATCAGCACTCACATCCAGTATAACAGTTGGTGCCAAGATGGGAATAATGGGAGGATCTACTAGTATTACATGATATACCATTTCTGGTTTCTAGTCACCTCCATGTACCTGGCGTACAACCAAAGGATGTCTTGGAGGCATGAATCTGCAAGTTCAAATGCACACCTCAGTTCAAGATTATCAAGGACAACAACTTAGAAGTGAAATAAAGGAATAGTAGAAAGAAATATTTAATGTTTTAAAAAATAGGGTTACATAGCATACTGAACTATTACACAACATGTTCATTTTAAGCCTTAACATGGGTGTGTACCCCTGCCAACCTAGTCGTGTAACACCCCATACACATTTCATGTTCCTCCTGGGACATAGCGTGTACTTAAATATTATCTCCTGCCCAAGTACTTACACACGGATCAAACCACACAATTTTTCTGGTATAACACAACACGACGTGTTCACTATAGACATAATGTATACTACTTAAGTTACATACACCCATTTCGTTAGTCACATGTCCAGATACACAGTTTATTACCACATGGCCTGTATAAGATAGAAAATATGTGTACAACCTAAGTTTAATCCACCTGTGTTGTTAGTCACATGGTCGTATGCACGGTCAATTTCCACATGGTGTGTATAATATAGAAATGGAATTTAAAACAAAATTTTAATCCACCCATGTCATTATTCACACATCCAGATACATGGTCTTTTACAGCACAACGTCTACTCCTAGTAAACAGTGTGTTCTACCAATGTTAATCAACCCCGTTTTTTTTTCTCACACGGTCAACAACTACATTGTGTATATATATGGTACATGGTGTGTTCTTAAAAAAATCCAGTTATTCCTGAATAGAAGAACACATGGCATGTGTTCATAACATCACACGTCGTGTTTTCTGGGTTTCCAGATAGTAAGCCTATGAAACTTCTCCAGAAGCCCCAAAATCATATATTTTTTTCCAAGGCATTCCAAGTTCCAATCTGTGAGAGCCCATACTCCCTACGAATCAATGTTTGGTATCATTATTCATATAACAACTTGACATAATTAAATTTAAGTTCAAACATGACCCACTAAATTCCCATCGAAGAGGGCCCATAACTCCTCAGGGACCAAAGTTTGGAGCCCATCCCAATGAAACATTACATATAAAAATACCCTATCAAAATAGTAGGTATTTATATCACAAAATTTATAACAACAACATGCATATCTAGCAAAAAATCTATCACAACAGCATGCAATCGATAATGCACCCTAAATTGCATGACAAGAATGCATATCATGTGATCTCTAGAAAGTTCCTATATCATGAAAGAGACAGAATAACCACATATAATTAGGTTTAAATAGAAATAGAACCATAATGATAATAATCATAACAGTAAAAAACAATTGAATCACCCAACAGTGAAATCAATTCAACTATAACAATTGAAAAACCAGAAAATTTTCAATATTCGAGGTAACTTGGATTTTCCCTATACTTGAGTTAGCTACTCCAAAGCACAAATTATTACCAACTACCTATTTCTTCCTATACCAGTATATAGGCTCTAAATTTTATGGAAAATCATAATAGAACCTACCTCTAATACCACTTTTTAAAGTCCTAGATCTGGGTGTCGCCCAAAGGTGCCCCGAACCTGGTTGGTCATATAACCTCAAGCGCATTTCCCCAAACTCTAGAGGCTACCGACTAGTAGTGAGTGTCAAGGTGTGATAATGGGGAAAATATTCCCTCATTGGTAGAGTATAAATAGTGAAAATTGAATAGTAAGCAATAACGGAAGACGTAATACCATATAACAGAAGTAAACATCATAAGACTCATGGTAAAAAAATAGATTCATCATATATATAAATGATTAATGCCACATGTGTCTAGGAAAGCATCCAAACTGGTTACAATGTTGTAAATACAATAAAAAACCAAAGTGTAGAAAATTGTAAACTCCAACAGCATCGTAAGCCTCATCTTGGTCTTATTCTCTCCAACTCTGACATCAATCAAGTACCTTCTAAGGAAGGATGCTTTCCCTTATCTATACCTGCAATCATATAATCTATTTGGGTCCAAAACATAACCCAAACAGGGTGTGAGATAAAACCTAGTAGGCAACCACCAAAAGATTTGTGCCTAAATGTTAGTAAATATATATAGTAGGTAATATGCATAAATGAAGCAAGAAACTAAGAATTAATCAAAAGTAAACAATCCTACAGTTTTCAATTACATTCATTTACTTTTATTGTTCAACCATTAAAGAATTTAAACCTTGGGATCTAGACTAATCTATATATCCCCTATGTATGTAATAAAATAGATGTCTCACAAGACCATCTAAGCATTCATGTAAGACAGAGTCCAAGATTATTCTTCAGCTTGACATACACATCACAATAATTCAATTATTCAATCATGACCCCTTGGGAAAGTTCTCAAAGTCTAATCCCACTGTTCTAACATAAAAGTAGTCATTTAATAACGACCCTATGGAAAGATCTCACAGACTAACCCCTTTGGTCTAACTTAGCACTAATCATTTACAAACAACCACCTGGGCAGATCTCATGGTCAATACCCCTTGGTCAACATAGCATCAATAAATTATAAATGACCACCTCGGAAGCTCTCATAGTATCAACTAGTCTATGACTACCTGGAATCTCTCACAGTTAATACCCCTAGGTTAACATAGCAGTAAAACATACATAAATGAACCTACCTTAGGAAGATCTAATAGTAAAATTCCCTTTGGTCAAACTTCCACAATGCATATCATAGGTATCTCATATAATCAGTAACTCCATCCTAACAAAATAAGTCATGGAAAACAAGGCAATCCTAACCGGAATTACAGAACAAATGACCATAAACATTCAATCATAGTAAATTCACCCATGGGGTGTCCCATAAACAAGGTATCTAACCTTACACATAATCAACAACCTTTTATCAATCAATCAAACCATAACAAGTAATAAACAGGGTTAAATTCCTAATCAATAAATGCCCAAATCACGGGTATGTGGCACTTTTATCATATATAATCCAAAGACAAACAATGAAAGGCACAAACCACCAACCTCGATGTCTCATGATTGTTATCCTTGAACATCATCCCTTGAATACACCATTATTATCATAGATCTACAAAAAGGTTAAAACCCCTCAACCTTGAATAACTCATGAGAGATAAAGAATTAGGAATAAAGGATCTAGGGTTTTTGAGAACTCGCCAGTGGGATTTCAATGCACTTGACGATGTCTCAATTGGAGGTCAGATAGAGAAACAAGAGGGGTTCGAAGTTTTTCATCCATTATATCACTCCCTTGTATGAACCACAGGGCAAAGAAGATAGTTTCGGACATGAGACACAACCCCAATCCTATATATCAATTAAAAATTAAACTACACAATTTTTTTGTTAAATGTACATGTTGTGTAGTAGCCTTAATAGGACCCCACCTTAAGCGGTCTTTCGGGTCACTACACGACCATGTACTCAGCCATTACACGGCCAGTACATGTCTATACACATTAATCGAGTACACGGTCTGTACTCATAAGTACATGGAATATACTTAGAAAATCATAATTTGTTTCTTTCTCCTAAAAACAACTCGAAATCTAGATTCATAACTGAAATGAATATCCTGGTTCTTACAACCATAATATATAAATCCCATTAATTATTTTAATATTTTTAGTGATAATTATCAAAATATTCATAGTCTTGATCCAAAAATAATAAATTAATGAATATGGTAATGAGAAAACACCCCACTCATCCACTATAAGTACCACCCCTCACCCCCGATTCTCCTCACACCTATCAATATATGATCCATGCAAAAATTCTACCCAATAATATTCCATATCCACTTTTTCAATTCCAAGATCTCTTGGTCTCATAAAAAGACCAAAACCTTTTCCCAAATCAGGTTCCCAAGGAGGAGAGATTTAAGAGGTAAAATCCTCTTCCTTTTTCTTTTAATTTCTTCTCTTCTCCTCTATTCACCTTATCATGTAAAATGGCATGATAACTCTTATATGTTTGATATAATGTAATTATATCATGTTAATAGAATATCCATCATCAAAATCCTTTATCAATCTCTTTTATTCTAAAAATGAAATTGTCGCCAGTGATGTGTCAATTTACCGACATCGTGGGTGATGCACTTTTATTTTACTTAAACGCCTTCAAGGATGTTAATAAAACCATTAAATGTTTGAAAATAGATTCTAAATTATATTTTATAACCCTTTTTTTCTTTAAGTAACATTTATACATAATAATAAATGATAAAACAAAATGAATCTATTGTGATTGAAAACCCACCAAAATTAACTTAAACGATCATCATTAACTTCTATCCAATGACTCATCATCATACCATAAAACCAAATTAGTTATAAGATAATTTAATCTTAAGTAATATAATTAGGAACATATAATAATAATTATGGGTAGTTATCCTCAATTTTGATGAGCTTTCATTCATGTATACAAGTGAACCAATCATGAAAACCATAAAAATGAATGCTCCCGAACGATGAAATTATACTCTATAACTCATCTAAAATCCCATAAATGAAATTAATAAAACCTTAATGAATAAAATTCATGTATAAAAGGAAATTTATTTTCTAATTAATGAATATAATGTGATTATATAGGATATTAAAGTGAATAAATCGTTTGAACATAAGGTAAGGGGAATTCTCGAACCTAACTATCTTTCTTTGGGTTTTCCCTCATTAACCCCATTTTAGAATGTATATTCCTTAAATATAATTTCTTCATCATTATGTTACCTTTTCTGGGATATAAATGTTTTTAACTTTAGTTTATTATAAACATATTTTTTCCAGAAGAACTCTTCTTTTACTTCTTATGATTGTTTCTTCTTCATTCAAGGTTGATGATTCTTATATCAAGTATGTTATTCCCTCTTTCATTTGGGAGCCCAATGTTTATGAATGTATTATTTATGAAATAAAACCCATTCCATTCCATGGGTTATTTTATTTTCAATACTAATATACTTTCTATGTTGATGCATGATAATTTAAATATTGTTATGTAATAGGTGCACCCAGAACTATATAGCACAATGTAAATGTTATGATGTGATGGGTGCGCTCAGAATTATGTATAACTACAATTCATTTGGTAATGTGATGAATCTCATGAGAAAAAGTGAAATATTTGTGTACATGATTCTATATTTTTTCAAAACTATGTGTGTTAGTTAACCACTAAGAAATGATGTTTCATTTTCATGCATTGCCGCATTATAAGACTTTTCTTAATGATTCCTCTCATGATTATAATCCTATGCATGTGTTATAATGATAATTATTATGCTCACCTTATGTTATATTGTTTAATGTTATTATCTATCCTCTTATTTGGATTTTATCTCACCCCTTTTTAATGTATATCCTTACGTGATTACTTGTAATAAGGAGAATGTGAAGACTTTTATGAAGCTAGAATAAGGAATTAAATAAATGTTTATGTTTTATTTTTTAATGGTTCTGTAAGTTTCTAATTTTCTCAATACATTAAACCTTTGGATATTGTTCATGTAATTCTTTTATGTTTTTTATCATTAAAATTATTTATTAATAATGTAAGAAGAAGGGTCACTATAGTTGGTATCAGACCATAGTTTAGTTAATTTGGGAATTAGGATTAGATAACCTTAGTGAAAACCCATAGTATGAGACTAAGTTTAAGTAAGCATCCAATAATATTTCTTTTCAAAAATTATAAAGATAGGTATCCCATAAGATATGCCTTTATATTTAATTTTAAAAAGGTATAAATTATTGATGAATTGTTGAATTATTTTTTGTTTTAACCTTTTATGTTTTAGAAAATGGTGGGAACCATGAGAAACTAGGCCAACAACCCATGTGAGGGGCAATGCAGTGATTTTGTGAACGACGTCCCCAATGATTTGGGAGGTGTAATTCATAATTTCATGGAGATTATTACCCAACTATCTTAGGTTATGAACAATAACCTGAATAATTTGGATCTCCATACTTCACCTAAGGGGTAGAAACTAGTTATCGAGTGTTTTATATGGCAACGACCACTGACATTTAGTGGATCTTTCGATACAATGGTCAAAAAATAGTGGATCAACTCGATGGAGAAGATATTTTCTATTATTTCCTATTTTGAGATGGGGAAGGTGACTCTCATTATTTATCATCTAGATGGAGAGGATGATCAATGGTGGTATTTGATTAAGAACACCAATCAGAAAGACTAAATTAAAGAGATTGAGTGGTAATAATTTAAGATAATTTTTATCAACAAGTATTACCCTCAAACTCCTCATACAAATATGTAGAGAGAATTCATATATATGAATAAAAATTAAGGATAATCTATCACAGACTATGAATCAAGTTTCTCAAGGCTTGAAAGGTATGATTTGGGTTTTGTTATCAACAATGATATAAAAATTAATAGATTCTTTAGTGTTTTAAAACCACACCTTTGAAAGGATCTAGAAATTCAAGTCTTTGCTAGTTATGAATAAGTTGTTAAATGTGCTCTCAAAGTGGATATGGAGTTTGTAGAATGGTCCCATGGATATGGGGATAAGAAAGTAAAGATGGAGTTTCAAGCTAGAGGATGTCATGAGAAAGGTGGAAAGAAAACTCAACCACCCACATGTCAAAAAATTGGGATGAAGCATCATGAGAACTACCTCAAAGGGATGGGGAAATGCATCAAGTATGGAAGATAAGGAAACCAAACTCATGAATTTATAAAATAC
Organism: Viscum album; assembly: GCA_963277665.1. Taxonomy (NCBI): domain Eukaryota; kingdom Viridiplantae; phylum Streptophyta; class Magnoliopsida; order Santalales; family Viscaceae; genus Viscum; species Viscum album. The sequence goes on along the minus strand of OY728164.1, from coordinate 2,102,692,783 downwards.
ATGATGAATATGGATAATACGGTGGAGAAAAGGAGAGAACCACCCATGGTCCAATGCTACAACTATATGAAGAAAGGGAACTATGAAATCTAGTGCACTAAACCTTGAGTCCTCAAGGGTAATCAGAGTTAAAAGACACTAAATCCAAAGTATAAATGCAAGGATTATTCCATCACTACTACTGAAGTGGATCAAGAAAAAAAATTCATACAAGTTACACTACCTCTTCACTCAAGAATGGACATAGTGTTATTTGATTCGGGTTATATTCATTCTTTTATATCTTGTAAGTTTACTAGAACTATTGAATCAAAGCCACGAAACATTGAAGTAGAGATATCTATAAAATTCTCAAGTGGTAAAATAATTGAAACCCAAGTGATGGAATCTTATCCTATTGGTGTATGTGGGAATATTCTTCTAGAAAATCTATTAATACTTATCTTGGTGTAATTCAATGCTATACTAGGGATGTATTGGCTCTCATTCTATAGAGTACATATGAACTGTTGGGAAAAGGAAATATCTTTTCATATTTGGAACCATCCCATGATCTTATATAAATTCAAGGAAGATCATTAATATCCTTTTGAAAATACTTCAATGATGTGGGTGTTGATTATCTATGAAGAATAATACCTCATTAAAATGGTTGAGTCAAAGGAAGTAATCAACCTAAGAGAAATTCTCATTGTGAGGGAATGCACTGATTTATTTCCTAAAGAGTTACCCAAACTTCCCCCAGATCATGAGGTAGAGTTATCAATAGAACTCATACCCAGAGCTACTCCTATCTCAAATTTTTCCTATAGGATCACTCTTATCTAACTGGAGGAGTTAAAGAAGTATATGCAAGATAATTTGGAAAAGATGTTCTTATGCCCCAGTACATCACCTTGGGGTGCACCAATTATCTTTTTCAATAAGAAGGATGGATCAATGTGGATGTTTATTGATTATCATGAACTCATCAAGATCAAAATAAAGAACAAGTATCCTATTATAAGGATTGATTACTTGTTTGATCAGTTGTGAGGATATCACTACCTCTCAAAGGTGGATCTTCATTCTGGATATCATCAGCTATAGGTGAATAAGGAAGATATTCAGAAGACTACCTTCCATACAATGTAAGGTAACTATGAGTTTTTGGAGATTCCCTTCAAACTTACTAATTCCTCTAACATTTTCATGGATTTTATGAATAGAGTGTTTAACATTACATAGAAAAATTTTTGGTAGTGTTTATCGATGATATTCATCTAATCCAAGATCAAGGAGAACCATGAATAACATCTAAGGCTTGTGTTTGTGAAATTAAGGAAGTACAAGTTGTACAAAAAGTTCAGAAAGTCTCACTTTTGGATACATCAAGTCATATTCTTGGGACATGTGATCACAAGTGAGTAAATTTCTATGGACCCTTCAAAAACAAAGGCAATTGATGAATGGCCAAGGCCCTCTAGTGTTACAGAAATCATTATTTTTCTTGTATTAGATGGGTACTATCAATGTTTTGTGAGAAATTTATCATGAATTTATATCCCACTAACTATTTTAATAAGGAAAGGGGTAAAGTATGTATAGATGGAAGAATTTTAGGAAAGCTTCAAAGATCTAAAGATAAGGTTAATCACTTCACCTATACTCATATTACCGAGAAGTGGAGAAAGTTTTCTGATATACAGTGATGATTCAAAGAATGTATTAGGTTTTTTACTCATGAAAAATGATAAATTCATAGCATACACCTCACGGTGTTGAATATCCATGAGAAGAACTACCCGATGCATGATCTGGAGCTAGAAGCTATGATTTTTGCGTTGAAAATCTAGAAGCACTACCTATATGGTGAGAAGTGTGACATATATACCAATAAAAATAGCCTTAACTATATGTTCACTCAAAAGGATATAAAAATGCATCAAAGTGTTTTTCTAGATCTAATAAAATACTATTATTTCCCTATTCACTATCATCCTAGCATGGCAAACAAGGTAGTTAATGCTCTTAACAGAAAATAACCTACTACTCTATCCATGTTGTGGATTGAGAAAGACCCTATCTTATTGGACATGAAAAAGATGGATTTTGAAATAATAATGGAAGGGTATAAATCCTACCTTTTCCAAATTATTTCCCTACTATCTATCCAAGATAAGATTAAAGAGGCACAAATGGGTGATTTGGAGTTGCAAAAGAAGGTGAATGCAGTAAAGGAAGAAAACCTGCAAGAGATCTATATCGAAGATGATGGTGTGATTCGATTTGGAATTGGGATTTGTGTGCCTTCATCGCCTGGGATATAGAAGGATCTATTGGATAATACACATAGATCAAGTTTCTCTATCTATCCTGGGAGTACTGAGATGTACCATGATCTCTGAGAACACTTCTGGTTGGATAAATTAAATAAGTCAATTCCTGAGTATATCTCAAGGTTCTTGATATGTCAATAAATTAATTCCAAGAAATAGAAGTCCAAAGGGATGATACAACCATTTCTTATACCCATTTTTTAATGGAATAATGTTGCTATAGAATTGTTTGTGGGTCTCCTAAAGACATCCAAAAGAAATAATATGATAGGTTGTGGTGGACCAACTCACCAAGACTACCCACTTTATTTCTATTTGGGAAGATATCTGGCTTAAAAAACTTTCTAAGATATATGTGATGTGAGTTTTGAGACTTCATAGAGTTCCACTCATAATTGTCTCTGATCGTGATCACTAATTCACATATAAATTTTGGAGGAGTCTTCAATATACTTTGAGTACTGAATTAAATTTCATCACGGCCTATCACCCCCAAACTAATAACCAAATTGAAAGGAATATTCATAAGATCGAAGATATGATGAGATAATTATCTTTAAAATTAAAAGGTGGATGGGATCATCATCTCCCATTAGTTGAGTTCTCATACAATAATATCTTCCACTTGAGTATTCATATTGCTCTATATGAAGCTATGTATGGAAATAAATGTAGAACTCCAACCTTTTGGGATGAAGTTGGTAGAAAGAATTCTACTTGGACCTAATCTTATGTAAGAGATGAGAGAAAAGTTTCAATCCATCCATAAACAAATCAAAGCTTCTTAGGGTCTAAGAAAGGTCTAGTTTGACAACTGTCGAAGGGACTTGGAGTTTGATGTTGGAGATAAATTATTCCTTCAAATATCACTATGGAAGAGAGTCATGAGGTTTTGAAACAAAGGGAAGCTAAGACCATGTTACATTTTCCCCTTTGAGATCCTTGATCGCATAGGATTCATGGACTACCAGGTTTTAGTTCCACAAAATATGGCTCAAATTCATGATGTTTTCCACATATCTCTCTTGAGGAAGTACATAATATATCCCTCACGTGTACTGAACTCATAGGTGGTATAGATAGAATATGATCTCTCTTATGAGGAGAATCAAGTAAATATTCTTGACCAAAGAGATAAGGTTCTACACAATAATACAATCCACCTTTTGAAAGTGTTTTGGATGAACCATAAGTCTAAAAGAAGCAACTTGGGAATTGGAGGAGGTGATGAAGGAGAAGTACCCTCACTTGTTTATAAAATGAAATTTCGAGGGTGGAATTTCAAAAGGGAAGAAGAATTTAATGACCCAAACTTTTATCAAATGAATTTCATCCTTCTTATAGTAATTTCATATAGTATAGATCTCATAAAATCAATTATAGACCATAATAAAATCTTCATAAATTAAGAATTAATGAAAAAATAAGTACTTCTAGAAGTTAAGAAACCAATACCGATGAAATTGTAACTTGAGTTTAAGAATATAATATGAACCTTATGAATAGTAAAGAAGCCAAATGAATAGTAACCACACTCATGAAATTATAAATAAAATTTAGTAATATTATAAATGAAATAATGGTATAATTATATCATATTCTAAGTAAATAAATGTTTTAAAAATTATTAATTAAGTGTTGGTATTTTTATAAGTCAACAATATTTAATTACAATATTATGATTAAATTAAAATTTTGAAATAAAATTTATTTTCATTAAATTTATTCAAAAATTAATATTTTGATGTCAAATTATTTTATGTTAATTTTATGAGGCCTTGAGTAATTTTTCCGAGTGTTATAAAATCAATTATAACTTTAAAATCTGTATTTTCCAAGTAAATAATGATTTTAATAAAAACTTAAATTATGAATATTTATAAAATTATTTTCATAAAATGAATTTCATTTTTGTATTCTACATGTAAAAAAATGGTTAGGGTGAATTTTTGGATTTTTTTAAATACTAGATTTTTTTTGTGAATAGTGAAATATGGTAATTTACAGTATATATACATTATAAGTTAAATACACTATTCATTGAATCATCATTGATGTGAGAACCATAATCTATAACTTCCCTTAATAATTTTTATATTTTTAGTGGTAATTCTCAAACTATTCATTGTCTTGAGCCAAAATAAAAAACCAATGGATATAATAATTAGAAAACACTTCACTCCTCCGCTATAAATACCACCCCTCACCCCCTCTTCTCATCACACCTCTAGATATTTTCACCTTTCCCAAATTCTACCCAATTCTCTTACCTATCTCCTTTTACACGTCCATTATCTCTTGGTCTCAACAAAATACCAAAACCTTTTCCCTAAGGAGGTTCTCAAGGGGAGAGAGATTTAAGAGGTAAAATCCTTTTCTTTTTTCTTTTAATTTCTTTTCAATTTTTTTTATTCTATTATACTATCATTATTATATACAAAAGTAATGATAACTCCATTAGGTTTTATATTCTATAATTATATCATTTTAATTGAATATTGATAATCCAAATCTTTTCTCTTTCTCTTTTATTCTAAAAATGAAATCATCGCACGTGATGTGTCAATTTACAGACATCATTGGAAATGTGCTTTCATTTTCATTTAACACCTTCAAGGATGTTAATAAAAAAATTAAATGGTTTAATACATATTATAAATTTTATTTTAAAACCCTTTTTATGTTCTATAATTAACATTTATACATAATACTAAATAATAAAACAAAATGAATTCGTTGTGACTGAAGACCCGCCAAAATTAACCTAAAATGACCATCATTAACTTTTATCTGGTTCATCCTCATACCATAAAAAATAACTTATAAGTACATTTAACTTATGAAATATCATTAATAACATATAATAACAATTCTAGATATTTATCCCCATTTTACATTAACTTCCATTCATGTATACTAGTGAACCGGTCATGAAAACTATGAAAACAAATGCTCTCAAATGATGAAATTAAACTCTATAAATCATAGAAAATACCATAAATGAACTTAATAAAACCTTAATGAATAAAATTAATGTATAAAAGGTCCTTTATTTTTCAATTAATTAATATAATGTGATTACATAGAATATTAAAGTGAAGAAATTATTTGAACATAAGGTAAGGGAAATTCTCGAACCCAACTCTCTTTAATTGGGTTTTCTATATTACACCCCATTTTAAGTATGGATATTTCATAAATATAATTTCTCCATAATTATATTACCTTTTATGGGATATAAATGTTTTTACTTGATTTTATGAAAAATATAATGTTTTCTAAAATAACTCTTCTTTTAATTCTCTAGATTGTTTCTTCTTCATTCAAGGTTGATGATTCTTATATCAAGTATGTTAATCCCTCTTTAATTTGGGAACCCAATGTTTATGAATGAATGATTTATAAAATAAAACTCATTCCTTTACATGGGTTATTTTTTTCAATATTGATATATGTTCTATGTGGCATCCTTGATAATGTAAATATTAGGATGTGATGGGTGTACCTGGAATTATATAGCACAATGTAAATGTTATGATGTAACATGTGAGCCCAAAATTATATATCACTCCGATACATTGAGTAATTTGATGAATATTGTGATAAAAATTGAAATATATGAGAAAATGATTCTATATTTTTTCACAACTATGTGTGGTAGTTGACCACTAAGACATGATGTTTCATTTTTTCCATTTACACATTCCAAGACTTTTCATAATACTTCCTTTCATGATTATGATCCTATGACTATTTTATAATTATAATGATTATTTTCACCCTATTTTATATTGTTTCATGTTCTTATATATCCTCTTACTGGGATTTTATCTCACCCCTTTTTGATGTATATCCTCAGGTGATTAATTATACTAAGTAGAATGTGAAAACCTCTAAGAATCTAGAGAAGAAGAAATTAAATAAATGATTTTGTTTTATTTTGTAAAATTTATGTGTGGTACTAATTTTCCCAAGATACTAAAACCTTAGGATCCTAGTCTTATAATTATTTTATTATTTTTATCATTAAAAATATTTATTAATAATGTAAGAAGAAGTAGGGTCACTATAGGATGGCCATTAAACATGGACAAGTCCATGGCCTAGAAGTTTCCATGGTAAATATGGATAATTATACATGAAGTAATATATAACCATAAAATAAGGAATAGTGAGAATATATGTCCCAAAATAAGAATATGGACAAGAATTGTGCCCTTGGTAGTCCCCATGGTGAACACTTGGTTCACTTGTGAAACATAGCTAGAACCAAAATGGGAATAGTGAAGGTCATGATCTAGGAGTTTTACGTTATGTTTTTAATAAGAATAAATAGGGATTGACCACACCCATAGTAAAAGTTTTGGTGCATGTGGTGTCTACCAATGTGCAACAGGGATGCCCAAAATAGGCATTTCACACTAATGGAATTCATGGTGACCTGTAATCTAAAGGATTCCAAAATGGAAATAACCAAACCCATGGTAAAGATATTCATAGTTGAAAAGTGGTTTATTAATAAAAAATATCTAGATAAGGAGACCATAAATGTGGCCATTGGTATTTGGAAGGAAAAAGGTTCAAGGATTTATCACCTGGCCACGGTGCAAGTCATTTCAGGCTATGACATATGGTACTTCACTAAATTAATTATTGTGATGCTTAGAATTATCTTGAATTATTCCATAATTATTGTATTTAATTTTAGTCCATGATTCAATCACATTTTCGAAGAGTATGAGGTGTTATATTTAGTGTAATAAATGTGTAATAATGTAGAATTATTCCATGCTACATGAAGAGAGTGAAATCCCCTAGAGTAGTTATGTTTTTTTGTTATGAATCAATTTCATGTGGAGTTATTGAGATGTTAATAGGAAGTTTCAATAGTACATTAATGCGATTTTAGGTGTTTCATTCCATGGTGTCTTGCCTCTCTATTTGATGTAGTAGGGTAAACACCTATAGTGAGAAGAATAGGAGATTGTGAGAAAGTTTCTTCCACTATGAGAACATTGTGAGAGAACTTAATACTCATTGTATCAAGGTAAGAAAATCTAGTTCATTTTGTGTCTAGATAAAGAATAAATACCAGAAAATACTCATCAAGGAGTATTGAAGATCTTGAATAAGGATTAAATGTGTATATCTATTTATCCATATTTCTATAGAGAAGGATCATCAAAAGGATAAGTGAACACCATAGTGTTTTTTTCTTATTGAATTGTATTTATAGATATATTATATCTTCTAGTGTATTATAAAAAAATTGTATGAACACTTTGTAGACTTAGTGTTGTAAATATTTTTTGTAATGTATTGTTTGAATCCATGTTGGGGGTACTAACCAACATGGAAATGAGTAGGCATGGGTTCCAAACCTTGTAAATATCATGTGTTGTGATTTATACTTTATTTATGTATATGAGGTAAAGTTGAGAGTTTATAATGAGTATATCATGAACCTTCACCAGTTAAAGAATTTTAGTTTTAAGAGTAGAAACTCATAAAAGAAAAAAATGATCATTTATTCACACCCTCCCCCTCTCAGTGATCTAATAAATTCAGATCTTAAAATAAAGTATATATAATAATAATGCCAATCCTCTATTTTTTGGAAAATATAATATGTCATGGTTAAGGTGTTTGATTTATAAATCATACACAATAATTGTGTTTTACATAAAAACATTTATTATGTTTATAATTTTAATGTGATTTCTATCTTTTATCCATAATTTTGACACACAAGTGTTATAACAACCTCTTAGAGAGATTTTGGCTCTTCATATTCACCCCAAAGACTCTTATCTTCCATTTCTTATTGATAAGACCCAAATTGAATATAACACCCTGACTCAGTTCACTAATTCTTGAAAAAATTACCACATTACCTCCTTGATCCCTCCCTATAAGAAATAGGTTTACAACTAGTAGTGATCGTTAATACCATACATTTCGGAGACTCCTGCATGTATCAAGTTATTAAAATGTAAATAAAATAATAAGTAGTGATAATCATCAAAGGAATAATATGGAATCAAAACTATAATATAACCATATAAATCATATCACATTTTATAAAAAATGAACCCATATCTATCATACATTTTCAACAAAATTAATATCCCCACTGATATTGGATCGGTATATTCAATATGAAGAAAATAAAAAAAATAAAAGAATATATAGGTCATGCCACAAAAAGATACAATTGTATTTCAAGGTATCTCTTACATCTATAAACAATTTTACCTACTCATCTTTTAAAATATATTCCTCCCCCTACCTAGATTCTATACAATAAATTATACACACACCTTAGGGTGTCTATGTAGGGTCTGAGTATAAAAACTCGATAGGACACTGGTAATGGGACCTTAGTATAAGTGTGGGGATATATGTGTGAGTACATACACTACCAATAAAAAAAATAACAATTATTCACCCATATAAATCCATAATGCACTAACCACACCACCATGAATCACATCCATACCTATCGTGGTGATTTCTAAAAGGAAAATATCATCCCAAGTAAAGGAACCATCATTGAACACATAATAAGTAGAACTAAGAAGTTTGTAACATAATCACATGAGTTGAACCATCCCATGTTAAGGGTAAGGTCCCATGACTATATATCATATACACAGGTCATCATAGGAAGTGACACTAAGGTGGTTATAATATTTACAACCTCTTACACTAGTCAATCCCACACCCTTAGTAAGGTAAGGTTTCATATCTATGTTTGTCATAGACTTGTCATTATAGAAAGTGGAACCAAGGATGGATTTACATGGCCAACCTCAAATAAAATCCAAACCAATACCCTCATCAAAGTAAGGTCCCATGGATACTCTATCTCATCTAGTTTTAAAAACAACATGGATTACCAACAACCAAAACACATACCACTCAAAGTCTAGCTGGTTGCGAAGATTCACCATCTTATCATTTATCTATAAAAAGTTAACTAATTGGTTACACCCCTGACCAAACCATATCAACCATTCCAACTAACCATATAAAACCATAACACCTTATTATTTAAAGGATTTCAAAGCTCATATTTAAAATTCAAGTCACATATCTCCTAAAACTACTAACAGGTTTAAGAAACTCACTTTATAGCTAATTTTAATTGGGTTTCATACCTACATTATCCACCCTAAACACTACTATTAGGGAACACTTGATATTAAAAACTCATTTATAAGTCACATAACATAATTTAGAACCTTCCCAACCACTTGAATACCTTTGTAAAAATAAACATAAGAATATTCACATACTCAAATGGATGATATGTTATATAGTTCTATATAAATGTTAAAACATGGAAAAGAATTCCTACCTCAATTCACTTAGAGATAACTCACTAAGGATTGTATAAAAATTCAAGATCAAATTCAAAAACTCAATAAATAGACCAAATACCTCTAAATTAGAGACTTAAAATAATGGAAGAAGAAATGGGTGACACTCTCTGCAAAAGAAAGCTAGGCATGGTCAGTCTTAACTGAAGGGGAAGAATGAAAATGACCAGGTTTTGATCGATGAAGAAAATAGATTGGAGGAGGCTTCAAAACCAAGTAGGAAAACAAAAATGGGGTATCCAATCATGGATGGATGGGTGGTAAAAGGTAATATGGTTAAAAGAGGGTTCATAGTGAAATTATTCATAATCCCTTTACAACACCTAAGAAGGACACTAGGTACCAATTTTATCTATACCATCTACCTAATACTCTACTAGATACCTAGTAAACACCTATTGGTTGGTTGGTCAGGATCAAGGGGCCATAAAACCCCTACATAGAGTGTAGTTCCACTAGCGGGGTTTCAACTGAATAGACCCATTAGTTATTACATGATCCTCCTACATCAATACATCTCCCAAGGAAACTATCAAAGCATCAAAATACATGGTATAGACTTTCCCTAGGTTTTGGAAAAATCAATATTGGAGAAAATGAAGGCTTTTATTTTAACTCCTAAAATGTGGATTCACACTAATCAATCCAATCAAATTTAATCCCCTTCTTGGTCTAGCCCAACATATGCACTTTTAAGTGAGAAAAATACCAAATAAATAAGTTGTAATATCCATAAAATTCATAAACTCTCCTCATATCAAATACATTATTTGTTCTAGTCCAATATTCCATAACTTATAATTTCTCAAGATTAGTATATATTCCCACCTCTGATACAACATACCCAGGAAAGAACACCACATAAATCTAGTAGTGAATTTTTAAGATCATGGTATAATGATAGTGTAATCAATGAATAATTAATATTATCATAAGATGATCTATATGTAAATCCTAGGTATAGTAATACATCATGTTATCATCAAAAAATATAACAACTAAAAGATGAAAAATCTAATTCATGTGAGCCATGAACACTTCCGGCTCATTTTTTAAAATGAATGGAATCAAAAGTAACTCTTATATCTAATACCTACTATTAAATGTTGTTTTAAAAATATCCCTCATCATGAATCATAACTGATGATAGACCAATTAAAAATCAATCTTAAATAACCCTTGGGATCCCCATTATTGATAAAACAAATCATTTATCTTAAATAGTGGATACATTCTCTTTACTGTAACCGAGTTCAAGTTTTGATAATAATTTCACCATAAACTATCACCTGCCTTATTATTAAACAAAAAATGAGAAACCCCTAGATAGGTACTCGATTGAACTTTTATTTTTTATTCAAAAAGGAAAACCCTTACAAAGTTACAAAATTCATGGTGATCTAAAATGGTGAAGCCCTAAGGAATCCCTTATAAAAAACCAATACATTCCTGGGGTAATGATCCCACTATAGAGACAACCAACAAGGGGTAATCATGAATACTCCCCCAAGAAATAGAATCTTCAATGAAGTTGGCCCCCTAGGAATATGTCGAACCACACATTCATTACCAATCTCCAAGGCACAAACACGAATAAGGTAAGTCAAACCACAAGGCACCTCACCTTCAACTATGTATCCTCAAGTTACGCCTTTATATCTCTTAACTCAGTCAGTGTCATATGCAAACAATTGTATCGATATGGGATCAATACCTAGTATGATATTGATCAGGAACACAATCTCTCTCTCATGATAGAATTATGAAGAATAATTAGGGAATACATTTTGGAAATAGTCCACTATAGAATTAAAAGTGTATGGGACCATCTATTATCTAACTATAAAAACAAACATCACTAACTATGTCATAATGGCCCCCAACTATCAAAGGTTAGGTCAATTTCTACCTTTATCATGGTCACACTCACCTATAAAGGTATACTCATCCCATATAACTGAGGTGAAGGGAACACACGTCTAGTAGAAATCGATGTGAGATTGGAAGCATTTCAACCATGCCATCCCAAATATCTCATCAAAACCGGTTACATCCAATACAATTAAATCACATAAGTTCATGTAGCCTCTAACCACTATGGGAAACCTATGGAACCCTAAAAAATGGTATAACCTATTCCCAATAGATATATCAAGAGCTTAAATACTAGAATAATAATTTAAATAAATACCCAAACCAGATATTTGATGATAAGATAGACACAAATAAGATACTCCTATATTAAAAAACATTATAAATCATAAAAGAAACTATATAAATACCTATCATAGAAGAACCCACCACCCCCAACATATACAACTTTTTTTAACTTATAGACCAAGTATTTCTTTGATCCACAACCCTAAAACCATGATCCTTGACTATCCTAAGGAGATTTCCTATGAAAAATAATTTTCTACTTCCCCTAATATCCCTAATATACTCCTCGACACAAACTTCCAGAAGACACTCTATTGTCTACCTATAGAGGCCCCCTTAACTAAGCTTGAGAATCTTGTGTCTACCTTGAGACTATTTTTGATCCCTTATAAGGAATCATAATATAAAAACATTAAAGTTAGACCATCCTCCCACAATAATTAAACTCCCTTGGTGGGTTAAAACATTAACTTCAAAAATTGAAAGATCTCTTTCACTAATAACACAAAATAGGAACTCCCTTAAAAGAAAGAACCAAAGCACATCCACTCTTCCCTAACTGACTCCCACTACCCTAGAATATCTCATCATATCTCCTATTACTACCACTAGAAGAGGAATTACCATCTGCATTATAATTCCATTAAGGAAAGGAAAATACCCAACTATACTAACCTTTACTAGGCTCTTATCAACAATGAGATCCATCCAAAATACCTTGGGATAGGATGTTAGATTGAAAACAATAACCCAATGCCTCAAATTTGGAATTCTGATAATCTCAAATTTTTGGGTCTTTTATTTATCACTCTCAGTTGACTGTGGAAAAATAAAGGAGATATGAGAATCAAGTAGCATAATCAGTCACTAATAATGATCCCTAATGAAACTCTATAGACTTCTATTCTTGATTCATATTCAATGAGTTAGATAACAACATCAAATATAAAGTACTTAAAGGCCTCCCATGAAAATTTATCATGCCACATTTCTTACACCATAACACCCAACCATCACTTGGTAGTTCATCACCCTTTAATCCACAAGCATCACAATAAGATCAAAAACAATCTCATCCACATCAATCCAATCCATAGAATCATGAGGACCTATATTTCCCTTGAAAATTGGATTATACCACATCTAGATGTCTTGGGGGATGTCCACTATAGTAACCCAACCTCGATGTGTACCTCAACCAACCGCTAGAACTATATGAAACACCCCTTCCTTAAAAGGTTTTGCAGGATGAACCACTGGACTAGCCTCAAAGGCATGATAAGTTCCTCCCTCTTAATTAGTTGGAGGTATGTCTGGTCCATTCTAAACATCAAGAACATCATCAACCATTTCTTTAGGAGTCTCCTTAGGATTTAATCAAGGTAAAATTTTCTAAACTTCTATAACACATATTCAAACCATTTCCAAAGGGAATAAATATTAATAAAATTTAAGAAGGAATGGGGACACAAGAACCAAACCAACTTTCCCAAACTCAAATAAATACACTGATGTGACTACTCAGCCTTGGAAACATGCCTTAAGGGTTCACTCTAAGATACACTAGAACACCACAACCAACCACTTACCCAGGTCCTAAACTTGCATTATTTATTCCTACTACTAATAATTATATTTTTATTTATGCCTAAATATATCACAATTATATCAAAGTAGTAAACACTAAAATATCCAAGTTTTATTTAATTAGATAAAATAAATAATTTATTTTGGAAAACACCAAATAAATTATCAATTGTATTTAATTAATTAAAATTTACTTCTTAAAACCATCTTGTAATTGCACACAGGTACGTATATGACATGTGAAATTACATGATAGAATAATGAATGAACTCACGCTCTCATACCAAACTATAAAATAGAAAAATCCATAAATTATAACCTCCACAATATCACTAAAATAAATACAAGAAAACATAACCATGAAACCAAATAATAGCAATACCTATTCATTATAATCTCAGGTGTCCATTATATAGGTGTTCTCCAAAGAAAAACAAATCTTCCAACACGATTTATGGCCATCTTATTTCTCATCTACCGAGACCCAATTAATAAATCAAGAAATATGTGGTTTGATACTATTTTTTAAGCCCCGGTCTAGTTCACCATGTTCTATCTAAATAAATACATGGCCTAATGTATTCCCCTAACACACTAGACATTTTCGACTAGAAATGGGGGCTAATACCATACATTGGTAAGACTATACCCTTAATATAAAGTCATTAAAACATAAATAAAAGTAAATATGGTAATAATAATTAAAAAAATGGAATCACAACCATAATACAAACATATAAATCATATCATAAAATGAACACATGTATCTCATGTGTCTCATGTATCTCATGTAACTCATGTATCTCATGTATTACCTCTATTTATAACAAGATCAACCTTCTCAAACACCTAACATATGGGCCTTAAACTTACTTGTATCTCATAAAATAAAGTTTTCACCCACACTAGGGTGCTTGTGTAGGGTGTGAGTATAAAACCCTTGTTGTACACCACTAATAGTTCCTTAGAAAAAGTGTGTATATATATATACATATTATTTCATGCACTAGTAAGAAATAAATAGATAGAAAATAAGTATGAAACCTTTTCAAGTCATCATGTGTTAACCATTCCCCTATAAATCCTGACCATACAAGCTATAGTCATCACTGAAAGGAAACTGTCTCTCCATTCCATGGAACCATCACTGAAAGGACTTTGTCGCACATGCTCTCAAAAATATTTATTTGTGATTTTACTAAGTGCATCACAGTGGATAAACTAGGTCGTTATATCAAGGAGGAAGTGAATTAAACAACTATTAATGGGATTTAAGTAAGTATTTAAATAGTTCAAAACAAATTATAAGATAGATGGGGATTTTTTGTGACTTCTCAAACAGTAAATTAAACAATAAAATGAGAAGCAACCATCAAGAGATAATTTCTTTAGGAACACTTCTATGAGAATAAATAATGTATCTAATCAAACCCCTTCACCATTCATTTATAATTATCCCATATAATTATAATTCATTCAATTATGATCTCCTAACCTTGTTAACCTTTGAACCCTATGGAAATTAATACAACCACAAATATTTTTGGAAATGAGACCTAAGTTAACTTCGAGACCTTCAATCACAGCACCCTTCTTTGATTGTGATGAAAAATACAAATTTTGGTAACTGGTCAATAAGGGAAGAATATATTCCCTGGATTTGATAATTAATTGTGTTTATGGATGAGACTTTAACCCTAAAATTATATCCCAAAGTGATTAGATTTTTAAATTAAGGTTTCACTCACACGGTTTACAAAATCCCGACCACGCGGTCAAGTGCAAGTCAATTGAGTAAATTAGAAATTAAAAATAAATTAATTTATCACAATTTATGAATTACAGTATGTTTATGGATTCAAAATAAATTAATGAAGGTAGTAGGTATTAGATAAACTACAAAAGAAATCACTCTTCCATGGGTGGAGTTGTCATCATGAAGACTTTTTCATAAGCAATGGATTGAAAGGGGAACACCCAATCTCGTATCCACTCTTATATTACAGCCCAAGATAATAAATAAGAATATTAAAAGTGAAAAATGCATAAGATTTATTGAAGAAAATTCATGTTACAAGCATAAGAACAAAGTAAACAAAGTGGAGGTGGGAGAGGAGATCCTTTTTTAGAGGAGATGTTTTCACAAGGAATTACTTATTCCAAGAGTTTTTAGGGGTTCCCAAGAGCCACCCTTTTGTTCAAACCTTCCCAAATCCTCTAAAATCCCTCCGAAAGATTGAAAACATCCTTTAAATAGAGTTGGGGAGGTCTAGGGTTACAAAACATTTCTAACTGTTAAAGGGAAATTCGTCAAAATTGTTTAATCCCACTTGCACCGCATAGTTGACCTCCAAAACGTGTGAATTAGCTGGCATTCTAGAAGGATGATTTGTTTATAATCATGTCTCAGAGATTTACTCAAAATTTGGTCTCCATCCAAGTTCTTATAAAGAATCTACGGCCCAAATGGTGAAGTGATGTCCAATCTGGATGGTTCAGTCCAACATTATCTTCATGGCCCATTTACTCCACTAAAATTCATGATCAAGCTCCCATGTAATAAATATAATTTTCATCCCATTAATTCAAGAACATAGTTACAAAATTTTAAGTCAAAATATTTTTCAGAACAATATTTATGCCTGAAATACTACAATAAATTTTAAAAGAGTAAAATTGGAATTTCAATCGAATTTTCAAATGAATGATCTAATCCCAAATATTCTATAAATTTATGTATTTAGCACAATGTGAGGAAATTATTTAATTTATCATAAATAAAATATTCAACAAAATAGTTTTTTATCAACTCCCCCACACTTACCATTTTTCACTCCTGGGCAAAACCCCATATCAAGTAATCATCAATATCAAATCAAAACAAATTTTAAAACACATATCCTTGAGAACAAAAAATTCCACACCAAGAAACAAATGATATCATGCATAATTAAAAACCATTATTTCAAGTTCATCATTTATATTATTCAATATATTTACACTTAATTTATCCTCTCATGCACAAAACACTTACCTCACTTGAATTTTCTTTTATCACACAAATCTCAATTTTTCAGCAATGTCTTTCTCATTAAAACTCATAAAAGGGTCGTCATAGGCTGGATAAATTCCTACATCGCCACCGGATGTGAGTCAAGGACATATGTTTATCATGAGGACTTTTTAGGGTTGTTATGTGGATTATGTTTGGTAGGATTTAGATGTGAAAAAAATATGAGGCTGAATGAGGAGGGCTTGACTTTTTTTGAATCAAAATTGCATTATTCTAATTGTAACTCAATTATAGTCTCCTTCCCACTCTTCTTAGTATCAATTCAGCTCCATCATCATGAAAAATCATGGAAAGTTTACACCATTCATCATTTCAGCAACAAAAATTTCAATCCTCTCAAACATAGTTTTTCATGAAAGATTCAGAGAGGCACAACTTTATTTCTTCATCAGAAGCTCCAGAAAGGCGCAAATTCATTTATCATGAAAGCTCCAGAAAGGCACAAATTTCAACAGAAAGACTTTTTAGCCAAAAAAACATCTCTTCAAAATTTAATTTTCTACCTGAATTATCACAAAATGTGGTATCACAACACAAGATAGCTCCCCCCCACCCCCCGCACACTTAAGTTCAACTAGATTATGAAATTTCACTTCAAGAGTTAGTTGGATAGGGAAAATTAGCTTGTAATGTGGCTAACCTAACAATTTTTTCATGGATTCTAAGGGTTACAGGGATTAAATGTTCAAGGTAGGACATTATTAAAAGGATTCTTTGAAATAGGCTCTTTAATGCCAAACAAATTCCTCAATCATTTAAACATGAGTACCTCAAACCCTCAAGTTTTGATAGGAGTAAATCAAATTCTGGTTAAATAAAGCATGGTTTGGTTCTCTCAAGAAGTGAGGTGAATGTAAATAATATGAAAATAATGTATTAAAAGCCACACAAGAAATTTATTTCAAATATAAAGACAGTGAGATGTGTTATGGGATTCAAAATTCAGATTACTTTTCATGAAATTACTAAAGATTTGAACTTGAAACAAAGTCATTTTTAGCATTAATTTAAGCTTAGTTTAATGGGATAAATTGTTTCACCTATTGATATGGATTTCAAAATCGTGAATAGAATCATTTCATCTCAAAAGATTCAAAAACACCCAAAAAATGAAAAATAAACACACAAAATTTGAAAAACACACAATTTTTTTTGGAAAAAAAACATTTAAAAATAGAAAAACAATTGAAATTACTAATATAAAAGGTTCCTTCCCCCACACTTAAAATATTTAATTATCCTAAATGTGAACCCATG
Source organism: Viscum album (assembly GCA_963277665.1). NCBI lineage: Eukaryota > Viridiplantae > Streptophyta > Magnoliopsida > Santalales > Viscaceae > Viscum > Viscum album. The sequence goes on along the minus strand of OY728164.1, from coordinate 2,102,675,006 downwards.
AGAATATATGTGCATATGAAATGAATAATTTTAAATAGGAAAAATAATATAAAAGTGAAAGGGTTAGGAAGAGTCTGATATGCTCAAATGATGATAGGGCCATGTGGTATGATGAAATCCACTACATCAGTAAGAAGTACCACAACGTATTTCTTTAAAAGTTTCCCATTGACTGTAAAGCTCCTTCATGTGTCCTCTTGTGTGATCTCTACTACACTATAAGTAAAAACATTAGATACAATATAAGGACCCAACCATCTGTAAGGCAACTTACCAGGCATCAGCTTTAGTCATGAACTATATAGAAGTACCTTATCTCCAACATGAAACTCCATTTGTTGGATCATTATATCATGAAATGCATTTGATCTTTCCATGTAGAGCCTTGAGCTCTCATATGAGTACAATCGAATCTCCTTAAGATCTTGAATTTGCAGCTTCCTTTGAATTCCATCTTGAGCCAAATCCATGTTGCATTTCTTTATAGCCCAATAAGCTCAATGCTCAACCTCCACGGAGAGATGACACGCTTTCCCAAAAACAATCCAAAATGTGGAAATACCAATGGGAGTCTTATATGCTGTCCTATAATCCCACAATGCATCATCTAAGCACTATCTCCAATCCTTTATATTTGGTTGCATGGTTTTCTCCAAAAAAAAATTTAATTCATGATTTGAAACCTCAGCCTGGCCATTTGTTTGGGGGTGGTATGGTGTTGATATTTTTTGTGTCACCCCATACTTCCGAAGGAGGGAAGCCAAATTCCAATTCTAGAATTGTGTCCCATAGTCACTGATGATAGACTTTGGAACTCCAAACCTGCAAAAAATTTGTATCTTGAAAAAGTCCACTATAACATGAAAATCATCAGTCCTAGTGGACATAGCCTCCACCCATTTGCTCACATAATCAATAGTAAACAAAATGTACAAGAAACCAAAAGAACATGGAAAAGGACCCATAAAATCAATTCACCATACATCAAATATCTCACAAAATAGTATGGGTTGTTGGGGCATCGCGTGTCTCCTAGAAATATTACCATTGTGTTGGCAACGTGAGCACGAATTACAAAACACATGAGCATCATGGAATAAACTAGTCCAATATATTCTAGAGTCTAAGACTTTCCTAGCTATTTGTTGGGGTCCAAACTATCCACCATAAGCAAGTGTATGACAGAATTGTAAAATAGACTCAAACTCATGATCAGGAACACACCTTCTAATAACTTGATCACTACACATGCGCCAAAGGTATGGATAATCCCACACATAATATCGAGACTCGATTTTTAATTTTTGGACTTGATGTTTCTTTAAATTGTATGGATTTTAGAGGCAAAAATGTAGTTCACTAAGTCTGCATACCAATGATGCGTACCTGATATGGAACAAAAATGCTCATCAGGGAAAACATCTCGAAGTGGTACTTGGTCCAAGGTGTCATTCTCTAGTGTGTGAATAAGCCTACTCATGTGGTCGGCCACCTAGTTATCTGACCCCTTCTTTTCCTTTATCTCAATAGCAAATTCCTAAAGAAGGAGCATCCTTCAGATTAGTCTGGGCGTTGCATCTGCCTTCATCAAGAGGTACCTCAGAGCTGCATGGTTAGAAAAAATAACTACTTTATAGCCCAATAAATATTAATAGAATTTATATAAAGTGAATATGATAGCAAGAAACTCTTTCTCTGTGTTTGTGTAGTTTTATTGGGCTAAATCCAGTGTCCTCGATGCATAGGCCATCACATGTGAACATCCATCCACCCTCTGAGATAAGACAACTCCAACTGTGAATTTAGAGACATCACACATAAGCTCAAAAGGAATCTCCCAATGTGGGGGATGTATGATTGGTAGAGTGGTTAGAAACTTCTTTATATCATCAAAGGAAGTACTGAAAGAATCATCAAACACAAAATCGGAATCCTTTTGAAGTAATTGTGACATAGGAAGAGAAATATTACTAAAATATTTGATGAAGCACTAATAAAATCTTGCATTCCCTAGGAAAGATATAACATCATGCACACATGAAGGATAGGGTAAGAATGAAATGATATCAACCTTATATCTATCAACCTCTATCCCATGATTTTTTCCTACATGCCATAAGACAATGCCATGATCAACCATGAAATGACTCTTTTTAAAGTTCAAGACCAGATTCTTCTCAATACATCGATTCAACACCATTCCCAAACTACTTAGACATTCATCAAATGAGGATACATACATCGTAAAGTAATCCATAAATACCTCTATGTAGGTCTTTATAAAATCAGAGAAAATACTCAACATCCATCTCTAGAAGGTACATCGGGTGTTGTAAAGTCCAAATGGAATCCTCTGATAGGAAAATGTGCTGAAGGTATAGGTGAATGTATTATTCTTCTAATCCTCCAGAGCTATAAAAACCTAAAAATATCTAGAAAATCCATCCAAGAAACAATAATGTTTCTTACCAGCTAGTCTCTCAAGCATTTGATCAATAAATGGAAGGGGGAAATGGTCTTTGTGAGTGGATTTATTTAGTTTCCTATAAGCAATACACACACGCCAACTGTTTTTCACCCTCATTGGAACTAGATCATCTTTATCATTTTTAACAAAAGTAACACCACTTTTATTATGTACAACCTGAATAGGACTCACCCACTCAGAATATTAAATGGGATAGATTATACCTACCTCGATCAATTTTTCAACCTCTTTTTTAACAACCTCCAAAGTTGTTGGATTGAGTCTCCTTTGTGGCTACCTAACCGGTTTAGCCCTATCCTCCAAAACAATCTTATGCATAAAAATAGAGGCACTAATACCTAATATTTCATCCAAGTTCCACTCAATTTCCTTGATGTTATCCCTCAACAGATTCAAAAGTTTTTCTTCATGTTCAAAAGGGATATTTTTAGCAATAATAACAGGTAATTTCTCACCACTTAACAAGTATGAGTATTTGAGATTTGGTGGCAATGTCTTGAGTTCCAATGTAAGGGGTGATGTATAGATGGAGAAATTTAAAGAACTAAAATATGTGCACCATGAACATTATTATTATAATACACATCATCAAAATCAAAGAATAAAGCATCAAATCCATCAGTATACTCAACATCCATGTCATAATCAGAGTTCACGTGATCAAAATCAGAATATGATTCCATTTAAAAATCAAATATAAGAGAGTATTTTGCATTATAAATAGGTTTGGAAGTACTCTTAATCATAAAACTAGAACCAATACTCATAATCTCCCTAAGAATAGGACAATCAAAATCTATGGGGTTTTTATTTGGTGGTTCAAAATGGGAGATAACAAAATTATAATGGTCCTATGAGGGGTACTTCATGGAATCTATAATATTATATATCACAACTTCATCTCCAAACTCCATGGAAAGTGTAACCTCATTGACATTTATGATAGTTTTTGCAGTTTTGAGTAAGTTCCTACCTAAGATAATGGGAGCACATGAAATTACCTGATCATCCTCCATTTTAAGAACATAAAAGTCTGTTGGAAAGATCATGTCTCTTACCTAGACAAGTACATCTTCAAGGACTCCCACTAGATATGTTGTAGATATATTTTCCAAATGCACCACTAGTCTCATCGGTTTCAACTCACTAACTTTTAAATAAGAGAATACAGAGTGAGTCATTACATTTATGGAAGCTCCTAAATCACATAAAGCATCAAAAAGTGTAACTCCCTTATGTTTCATGGGATGGTGAATGTCCCTCGATCCTCTCACTTTGTTGGAATTACTTGAGTTGGTGTAATGAGTGCTGACACATTCTTTCCATGGTGGATCCTCTCATTTCCCTTGATCCCTCTTCAATTGGTACAAAGTTCTTTTAAGAATTTTGTATACCTTGGGATTTTCTTAATGGCCTCAATAAGGGGGTGTTTATCTCCACATGATTTAATGTGTCTAAAACCTCCTTTTCCATTTCCTCTTCAGCCATCTTCTTGGTTTGAACAACCCTATTTGGAAAAGAAAGGGGTTTAAGAGGAACATCATTAATATTTTTTCTTACCTTTATCTTTCTCCTTGTTTTTCTCATCAATCGATTTTTAATGGGGCATCTCCAGAGTTGAGGTGAATCCTGGTGGAATGGTCAGTGGAGAAGCATCAGTTGTTTGCTTCCTACTTCTCAATGTGTTGGCACTGACATTCCCCTTTGGATTTGGAGTAGGTTAGGAAGGTAGATTTCCAGAATTCATGCTTACCAGTTCATGGAGGGTGGTGGAAATATGGCTCATTTGAGTTCTCAACTCCCTTATCTTTGAACCTTGACTCTTTAACTCATTCTGTTGATTAAGAACAATTTGTTTCAAAAGATCATAAGTATTAGAATATACCTTGGGTGGGGGATTCCCTTTATGTTGGCATGTTTATGTTTGGGCTTAAAATCTTCTTTGTGGTTGTTGGAAACCCTATTGGTAGGGTGGAGTCTGCTGGAAGTTTTGTTGAAAGGAGGGTCTTTGTTGTTGCCTAGATGCATACCTCATTTCTAATTGATCCTTCCACCCATGGTTGTATGCTTGTACAAAGGAATCAAACTTATTTTGAGGATATGGTTGTTGTTTCTGCTGATATGGTCTCTAATAAAACACTACTATACAATATTCTTTTTCTTGTAGTTGGGGGAAACTATCAGTTGGGTTTCTTGTCTCAGTGAAAATGCCACAAGGTCTCACAAAAGTGGGTTGGGATGTATTTTGATCCAAAGAAGTCGGCCTCACCATAGTGTTCAATTATTCTATCTTGATATCAATTAAATGACTCTCAAGAGAAGAAGGACTTACCTTATGTACTCCCCAGACATTTGGTGTACCTCTATTGCCAAATTATTGGGTGTTTTGGGCCATCTTGTCGATCAACGTACATGCAACTGTTGGTGTATTTTCGACCAATGATCCTCCAGCTGCGACATCCACCATAATCCTCTCCATAATTGTGAGTCCTTAAGAGAAGTATTGTATGAGGATTTTCTCACTGATTTGGTGATGTGGACACCTTGCACACAACTTCTTGAATTGCTCCTAGTACTCATACATTGACTCCCCTTGTGCTTTCCTGATCCCTGAGATCTCCTTTCAGATGGATGTGGTATTTGATGCTAGAAAAAATATCTACAAGAAAAGAAACTTCAAATCATTCCAACATGTTACATTTTCAGGTTTAAATATGACATCCAATCCTTAGCAGTCCCATCAAGTGAGAATGGTAATGCTCTAAGTTTTATTTGATCTTCAGAGACATTTCTTGGTTTCATTATTGATCATAATAAATTGAATTAATTTAAATGTTTGTTTGGATCCTCACCATATAATCCATGAAATTATAGAAGAAGGTGAATTAACCCATATTTTAGTTCAAAGTCTAATTCGAGAGTTGGATATGCAATGCATGTAGGTTGATAATTAATATCAGATGCATCCAACTCTCGAATAGTCCTATTGAGTTCATTTTTGTCATTTTCAGCCATTTTATATTGTTTTATATATGTTTTAGAAGAGTTTACAGTTTCAAGATTCTTAGAGTAGAGGAATTCCCCAGTTGGGTAAATGTCGACACTTCCCATAGACCGAGATTATCTGATTCGATCCTTAAGACTATGCTCAATCTATAGGTCTATATCAAGTAGATCCTCAGAATGGGATCATGTCATAAATCATCAAAAATATAGAAATGAAAATAAGTGGACACCAATATCATTAAATGAGGTTTCAATTGATGGTATGAAAGATAAGAAAAGAGATAGGAAAGAAAGAAATAAAAACAAGAAAAAATGAGAGAAATGGGAAAAGAGAAATAAGAGGAGAAAACAAAAGGATAAAATGAAATAAAAAAAAGTACCTCTAATTAGATGAATAAAAAACTTACCTCCTTGGAAATGGCTCCAATTTGAAAGGATGTTGTCACACACGCTCTCAAAAATATTTATTTTTGATTTTACTAAGTGCAGCACAGTGGCTGACCTAGGTGGTTCTCTCAAGGAGAAATTGAATTAAACAAATATTAATGCGCTTTAATTAAGTATTAAAATAGTTCAAAACAAATGAAAAGAAATATGGGTAGTTTTTTTGTTACTTTTCATACAATAAATTAAACAAGAAAATGAGAAGCAACAATCAAGAGATAATTTCTTTAGAAACACTTATATGAGAAGGCATAGTTGATTTAATAAAACCCTGTCCCTATTCATTTATCAGTATCCCATATAATTATAATTCATTCAATTATTATCCACTAACCTTGTTAACCTTTTACCCCTAAGGAAATTAACACAACCATAAATATTTGTAAAAATGAGCCCTTGGTTAACTTTGGGAACTTCAATCGCAGCACCCTGCATTGATTGTGATCCAAAAGCCAAATTTTGGTCAGTGTTCAATTAGGGAATAATATAATCCCTAGATTTTAGAATTAATTGTGTTTACGGATGAGACTTTAACCCTAAAATTCTATCCCAAAGTGATTAGATTTTGTGATGGAGGTTTCACTCACATAGTTTACAAAATCCCGACCACGCAGTCAAGTGCAAGTCGATTGAGTAACTTAGAAATTAAAACACAATTAATTGATCAAAATTTATGAATTAAAGTATTTTTATGGATTAAAAATAAATTAATTAATATATTTGGGATTAGATCAACTATGAAAGAAATTACTCTTCCATGGGTGGAGTTGTCATCGTGGAGACATTTTTTATAAGAAATGGGTTGAAAGGGGACCACCCAATATCATCTCCACTATTATATTCCTGCCCAATAATAAAAATAAGAAGATTAAAAGATAAAAATGAAGAATATTTATTGAATAAAATTCATGTTATAAGTATAAGAACAAAGAAAAACAAAGTGGAGGTGGAAGAGGAGAGCCTTTTTTGGAAGAGATGTTTTCACAAGGCATTACTTCTTCCAAGAGTTGTGAGGGGTTACCAAGATCCACTCTTTCGAACACACCTTCCCAAAGCCTCGACCATCCCTCCCAAAGAGTGAAAACATCTTTTAAATAGAGTTGGAGAGGGCTAGGGTTACAAAACATTTTTAATTGTTAAATGGAAATTCAGACAAATTGTTTAATACCATTGCACTGCGTTGTTGACCTCAAAAACTCATGAATTATCTGGCCTTCTAGAAGGAAGATTTATTTATAATAATATACCTGATATTCACTCAAAATTTGGTCTCCATCCAAGTACATATAAATAATATACGGCCCAAATGGTGAGGTGATGTCAAATCTGGATGGTTCAGTCCAACTTTGTCTCCATGGCCCATTTACTCCACTAAAATGCATGATCCAGCTCCCATGTCATAAATAGAATTTGTATCCCATTAAGTCAAGAACATAGTTACAAAATTTTAAGTCAAAATTTTTTACATAACAATATTTATTCCTAAAATACTACAGTTAATTTTAAAAGGGTAAAACTGGAATTTCTATAGAATTTTCAAATGAATGATCTAATCCCAAATATTCTATAAATTAACATATTTAGCACAATGTGAGGAAATTATTTCATTTATTATCGTTAAAATATTCAACAAAACAGTGTTTTATCAATCACTGACCACATAATAAGTGAAATTGAGGAGGTTATAACATAACCAACTCTCATATAAGAAGAAATATCTTATATGTTGGGTAAGGTCCCATGGTTATGGTTTGTATACAAAGTTCATCATAGGAAGTGGTGTTAGGGAGGGTTTAACATAAATATCCTTCCACATGATCTAAACCAACACCCTCATGAAGGAAATTTATTTTGGTTATGTCTCATATATTCTTATCCTCATAAGAAGCAACATTGAGGAGGGAATAATATAGAAAAAATCTCACACAATCCAAACCAACACCCTCACCATGATAAGTTTCCATGGATACTGAATCTAAAATTATCATACAACAAATTTTAACTACACACTACCTATTGGGACCAGGTTGAAGGTAGGAATCCCAAGATGGGGGTTAAATCAATTTGTATCCTAATTTATACTATTTGGAAACCCATAGCTTGTAGGATCACATTCCCTTATTTTAAGGAACACATTCAATCTCAAACTCCCTCATCATTGATCACTTTAAATTTCAAACATTAATGGAAAAATTGTAAAGCATAAAGCACATAATAATTTTACATAGTTCAATAATATAAGAAAACATCCAAGGATAACACCCTATTGATATGTTGATGTGCCAAAATCCACTATACTCATGTTTAGTAGATACAAGTTTAGTCAATGTCACTTAATTCTAAGTATCATATCCTTTATAAAGTTTAGGGATAGCACACTACCTCCCAATAGTCACTCCATATTTTTATCCTCTAAAAAACACTTCTATCAAGGCCTTTTAAATTTATAAATATGAATGTATATTTCATATTAGTATGTGAATCATGATCATTATATGCTATAAATCAAAAATTTATTCTCTAATGAATTTCACATTCACTACACTCTTTCTAATTTAAGACTAGATTAGGACGATCCTCAATATATGGTTCATATGTATGTCTTACACTTCTAATTCTAGATGATAATGTCCACTTAATGTGTGAATAAACTATTTTTCTTCCACAAAAATAACATAGTAGTGACTAACCTCATCTAGATGGAGATTATTTTGTATTGGAATAACTACATTGTGTATTATATTTTCAAAAACTAGATAGGTTGAAAGAACTCCATATTCTTCAAGAATCTTCCTCAAATGAACCATATGAAGTAATAGAATCCTTTCTCAATATATGTTTTCTTCTTTATTTATCTAAATCTAGTTTTCTAATGACATTCATATTTTATCCAAAAACTACTACGATATATTTTTATAATACCTCCAAGACTCCAACCCTTCTATAAATGGTTTGGATAAATCTTCATTAATAAAATCTTATTTGATTAAGAAAAGTTTACAACATGTTTAAATGTGTTGAAATACATCAAATTATATTAATTTAAACCTCCAAACATCATGATAAATCTTATAATTTTTAAATTTTATCTAAATATTCAGTATTTTTTGGAAATCACATGATCATGTTATGATTCCCATCATTGAAACATGAAAAAAATGTGACTTCATCCTAATTACGGTGTGGGAATATCCATTGTAGAATGACATTAAAGTCAACTACATATCCAAAAAAATCTAGATAATGTGAAAAAACAACCCAGTTCGACTCAACCCTCCACCTAATTTAGTTATCCATAAGGCCCAAAATGTGTTCTCGATATCCACAAGCTGGAAACAAGCACCGAGCATAACCAAAAATCTCTCGGGAATTTTTTTCCCATGGTAAACCAGAATGACTTTTCCATAAATGGGATGGGCACACCAATATAATAATAGTATATATTAATAAATGAAACATACAAAATAATAAATATGGACAAAGAATATATCATAAGAAACAAAAGACAACATATAAAAACATTCCAAAACAAGTCATATACATGGTATCTCCACCCAAAATCCCCAGACCCAAAATAATTGGGACTACTCCAAACAAGGACTAAACATGCATCCATGTTGATGAAAAATACCAAAACATCTCTACATAATCTTACTCCATGAGGCCACATCTCCTCTATAAACCATGTACAGTGGTAATCAAGAAGATACACCATGGTACATGATTACCTTTCTTTTACTTGTTTACTACAAAACTGAATCTACATAATCCCTAAATATGTAGGGTGTGAGGAAAAACACCTTGTAGGATACCCCTATTAATCTAATTAATCCTTTTACCCATGAAAACCAATAAACTAGTTTAAAAAATTCATAACTAATCCACCATGAAATCCTACCATTTTAAAATAAACATTTGAACTCTCTTAGTCTTTCCATTTAAAAGATAACCAATTTTCCAAAATAATTATTTACATGTCTCAAATAAAGAAAAAAAATTCCAAGGAACAAAATTCTCAAAATACCCAACAAAAAAGGGAAAGCATAATATCTTCATCAATCAACCATATAAATGTAAATGGGAATCACATATCTCATCACTTAAGAATTTAACTAATTAAACTCATAAAGAATACAAACCAATATATAATGAGTAATATTCAGCTATGGATTTAACCATAAATCCTATAATGAGTGAGTCTAAACAAGTCTTCTAGATATATAAGAAAAAATGGGAGCTCTCATAGTCTCCCCTAGGACTAACTCCAAGAGATATCATGGTATCTTAGTAAAATATCAAGGAAGATATCATGGTATTACTACCCAAAGGCCATCATGGTCTCTTGGAATACAAACAAGGAAGATCACATAGTCTTCCCTTAAAAGGATCACTTGGAAATTTGAAAAAACCCCTCACTCACACGCCAGTTGACCCATATTCTACTCTGTGATAACATGATCACAATAGGTTCCATAACAAACAATCCAATTCACAAGACATTTTCATAAAAATTATGCATGTTTTATCAAAACACCTTACTTAAAGTAAAACTATTTCTAAAATAATTATATAAATCTAATTAAACTTCAAAACTTCTTTGTGAGATTTTAACAAACACTTGGTGTGAAAACAAGGCACGCCCATTTGGAAACCCATCTTTAAGAACTCAATTTCCAAAAAAACCATGAATCACATCAATCATGGAATACACATCAATCATAAATCATTAAAATGGAATTTTTTACACATGAACCAATATAAATTATAAATTTATTATTAGTCCATATAAAATTCTTTTAAATAGATACACTTACATAAAATTTGGTCCAACATTATAGCCATTTATGATAACGACCTGAAAGAGGTAGAAAAATGCCTCATGCACCTAATACACATTAAATAAAACCATTCCCCCCATTACACACCCTAGATTCATACAAAAACCCTTTTGGGGTTAAACATATTCACAAAAATGGAAGAACAAGAAGAATAAATGTGGAAAGAAGAAAAAATCAAGAGGAAAGGAGAATACCTCAAGCTAAACCACCAAGATTTCAAGAGGAAACCACTAAAAAGGATAGAGAGAACTCCACAACCAAGGATAGGGGATTGTGCATGATGGTTGGAATAAATGAGGGAAAATGAGGTATGAAATTGATAGGAAAAAATAGTAAAACTTCACTTTTTGAGTGGCCTAGATAGGCCACATGATTTGGACACACAGTTAGGTAAACTGTGCACCAACTGTATAGGGATACTATCTCCCCAAAATATCAAAATACATTTTTAATACTGGGTGTTTAATGGTTTTCCTAACTATGAAAAATCCCATTTTCACCCCTTTAATCACCCTCGCATGGTTATCCACATAGTTAGAAAACTTGTGCACTAATTGTGTTCCTTGGTCTATCTTCCCAAAAAAACTTCACTTTCAACCTCCAACACTCAGGAACTCCAAGAATGATTCAAAAGGTAAATAAAACTCAAAATTAGATGTACCAGTGAACTATAGGTTATCACAAAAACCCCATAATACCACGTTATTCCTACCAAAATTATTTATTCATCATCATTAGAAAATAGGTGATGCCACAACTCCCTTGAAAAATCGTCCATCTCCCATGTATCACGGATATCATGTCCTCATTTCCAGAGAACATAGACTAGTGGGATTGAATTACCATGGATCTACTTATTTTGATAATCCAAGATAAAAATTGGCTTATCTATAATTATTGTATTAGGATCAAACTCTAAATATTCCCACTATAACACATGAGATAGGTCTGGGTGGTATCTATTCAACTGGGAAATGTAGAAGAAATCGTGGATCAAGGTCATCCATGGCATCAACAACAACCGATACCCTACCTTCCTGAGATACTCCACAACTTGAAATGCCTCGGTATGACATGGCACCAACTTTACCTACCTCACCAAGAGATGATGACCTAGTTAAAGTAATACTCATAAAAACACAAGATCACCAACCAGAAACTCCAATAGGTAATGATGATGGCCCACATTTGATTTCAGGTGAATTTGATCTGTTGCTAACTATTTCTAAATCAACCAAATTATGTCAGTCATATCCTGGATAAGACTCTGTCCAACCACGGAATTCTCACCCATATTATCCTAGCACAATGAGGATTGTAAGGGTTTCCTGAACACCACATAAATTAGGGCTATCTTGATCGAGGCTGGATAACTAATTTTATAATAAAACTCTACCAACTGCAGTTACATTTCCCATTAACCTCTAAAATCAAGCATGCATTCTTGCAACATATTATCAAGAGTCTAGATGGTCTACTTAGACTGACCATCTATCTATGAGTGATATGTAGTGCTCAATATTAGCTTGGTTCCCAAGGCCTACTAAAGTCCCTTCCAGAATCAGAAATTGGAATGGTCATCCTGATATTAAATTATCACTGAAGGTAATCCATGAATTCTAAAAACCTCTTGAACATATAGGTTTATGAGGTAATATAACTTCTTCAACTCTATGATGGAAATAAAGTGATCTGATTTCATTAGACGATCAAAAATCAGTAATATGGAATCATTCCCTCTCATGGTACTAGGTACTCATGTCATAAAACATATAGATATCTCATCCAACTTCCATACTGGAATTGGAAGTCTCTTCAACAAAATGGATGGCCTTTTTGCTCTAAATTAATCCATTGGTAGTTCAATCATCTTTAAAAGAAATCCAAAACTACACAGCACATCCTAGGACATCAAAATTTGTTTCTTATGGTATAAAACATCTTGGTCACCCCATGGTGCATGTCCCAATTGTAATTATGATCCTCATTCATTACCTACTGCCAAAAACTCATAATAACAATCAACCATCTTATGAAGAGGATATAACCATCAAGTGACTAAGACCAGTAACTCAAGGTATCCCCACTATTTATATCACTACTAATCTTTTAGAACTTGGGTTCGGATACCTACTCACTCATAACTTGATCAATGAGAGGGGATATAATTGACATACTATAAAAGCGAACCTTCTCTCTATCCTCCTTCGCATCCATACATTGATTGGAAAATAAATTCACCAAACCACTCTCATCCATTGATTATCAAACTTCCAACACTAGAGGCTTCCTACTCAATGAGTCAGTGAACACAATCCACTTACCGGATGTATAAGAAATATCAATATCAAAATTCTAAAGGTATTCCACACAATGTATATATCTAAGGTTTATTTATATCTTTTAGGAAATATACTCTAGACTCTTATGATCTTAATAAATTGTAAAATTTCCCCCGAATAGGTAATTTCACCACATCTTCAATTCATGTATCATTACTAATAATTCCAGGATATGGGTCGGATAATTCCACTCATGTAGGTAGATCTTACTTGATCCATAGGCCACCACACGGTTATCCTACATCAGAACACACCCCAACCCTACACCGAAATAATTACAATATGTTGAATAAGATCTCTCAATATCAAGAATAATAAAAAAATGTGGATTTCATACTTGTATGTAACTGATCAAAAGCATTTTGGAACTTTTCATCCCACTCAAACATTACACCTTTCCTGGTCAAATTCTTTAATAGTAAAAATAGCTTAGATAATTCCTGAATGAAACATAAATAATTACCAACCAACCCTAGAAAACTATAGATCTATAACACATTCTTTTATTGTTCCCAATATATGACTGCTTTAACTTTATATGGATCCACTAAAACGCCAACCTCAAAAATAACATGGACCAAAAACTTTACATTCTAAATCCAGAACTATCACATAGAAAACTTTTCATACAGATAGTTTTCCCTCAAGACACCCAAAACAACCTCTGTTGGTCATTATGTTCCTCCTTAAACTTATAACACACTAAGAATTAATTAAAAAACATAACCATGAAGGAGTATAGTAAGTGATGAAATATCAATTTCACTAATACCATAAAGACTATTTGAGAATTGTTAAGTCCAAACAGCATGAAAAAATACCCAAAAATTTCATACTAGCTTCTAAATTAGGTATTTCCTCTTTCTATAATCTCAACTGGTGGTGTTCAGATCTTAAGTCAATCATTGAAAACCAATAGGCTCCCCTAAGCTGATTAAAAAGATCATTAATTTTGGGAAATTTCTATTTATTATTCATGGGTGCATTTTTTATTAATATCATTATAGAAGGATATTGTGACATGATGAGGTAAATAAAAACCTTTATCTGAAGGTCCTCTAGCTGAAGCTTCATCTCTTTTAGCTCAACCGAATCCAATTGATAAGATGGGGAGGAAATTAGGATCATTTTCATGAGTGTATTTATAGAAAACGTGACCTCTTGTTATAGAGGAAATCACAAAATATCAATAGGAAACACATCTGGTTACCTATACATAACCACTAGAATTCCACACTCTAAACTATTCCCAATAAAATTAAAAAACAACTAGGACAGCTTGTAAGATATCAACCCCAAATCTAAAGTTACAAGTCCTGCCCTCCCTGGTCGTGAATCCCAATCACCCTAAAAGCCATGGGTGCACCCTTTAAGAGCAATTAAATTGTCCCTATAGTGATAGAAATAAACTATCACCTTGAAAATAAAAAACCATCTATTATTATTATAATTTTGAGAAATTATAGGTCTAAAACAAGGAAATCTCATTTGAATTCTATGTCAGTTACCAAAACACTACCCTCGGGACACTTAAAACCCTGCTCCTTCTTCCTACCCAATGGGGTTACCAAATTCATAACATAAGGTATTAAATCCACTATTATACCCAAATAATAATGAAATTTTAGAGAGATAAAATAATTGTATGCACCAATGTTAAATAAAACTAATTATATAGAAGATGTAAAGAACATCATACCTCTCATGGTGGTCATCCTTGAATCTGAGTCCTATAGTATAACTTTCACTGCATGGATATTATTTAGATCAAAAATTCCCTAGATATTATTCCCCTAGTGATAATTCAACATAACATAGGGTTGAGATCCTACACTCTTGTAATCCAATTACTTCACCTCAAAACCTTTCGAGAAAGTGGATCCCATACTGCTCCCCCATGAAACCAACTGATGGAAGAAATGGATATACTGTGACCACCCACACCGGTGGTACATCCTTAAAGTCCCTGATCAATTAGAACTGGTGTGTCCATACTTCCCACAATGATAACAAATAACATGCATATAGCCTAAAGAATCCATAGGGTATGAACACAATGACTATTAGGCACTCTTTTCATTTCCCTGATGATACTCATCTTGCTAAATCTTCTTCCCTAAAGAATAACTCTGGATTAAACCGACTAAAAGAGTACCACTGTGACCTATCATTCTTATAAAATTATCATCATCCATAGTTTCCTTTTCAACCACCTTTGAATAGGTTTTTAAACAAATAATTATGAGCATATATATGATCTCAGGCCTCAAGACCATCTTAAAATGTCAAGCCTTAACATATTCGTTCATGAGGAGATTCGAAGAAACATGATCCAAATAAACAAAATGTGTGAAATAATCCAGTACCAAATGATTACATTACTCTAATTTCAAGAAATCATGGGTATTATCTACCCTCAAGGTCTCTGGGTAGAAATTTCGATTCAAATCCACCTTGAAAGTGGTCTATAAGAGATCCTCATGCCTCCTTAAGAGAACCATCTAATCCCACCACTGTATTCCCATTCCTTCTAGAAACTACATTTTGAATACCAACTTATATATCTCTAGGTTATTCAAATACTCAAATATCTTTTCTATATGATCCAACCATTCCTTGGGCACATTGGGTCCCTTATCACCATGAAACACTAATGGATTTTTCCTCAAAAACTACGTATCATGGTCCACTAACTGTGTCTGCTCTCGACCTCCCACATGACCCAAGGATTAGATCATATAAATCATAGAATATACTAGAGTCACATAAAAAGGTGTTGTTTTATATGGTGTGTTTTCAATAGTACCCTACTTATTCCTAGATGAGGTTCTTCTGGGAGGCATCTTCTATAAGACACAAAACACAAGCTCTATTAAGCACAATTCCATCTCAAATTACATAAAAGAAAGAAAAATAAACCCTCTTCTTGAAAATATATAATAAATACTATAATCAAAAGAAAATAAAAAATAAAAAAAGGATAAAAACATAAAAAATATCAAGAATTTCTATTTTCATATTTTGACCACATGGTTTGGGAATTCACTCTCTAACCATGAGGGTGTCACTAGAGTTGGTAGGAAAGGACACACTGGATGCACACAGTTACTACTAACTATGTTAACTAATTGTGTGTCTCCTCCATACCTCTCTTTACCCCAAAAACTAAAATTAACCCTTAGCCTCACCCCGAGACTCAACATTGACTAGGAAATACCTCCAAATCTCATCAAAACAACACATAAATGGGAAAATAACATAACCAAAATCCTATACCTCCCATGGAAACTAAAATTTTGACATGAAGAAGAGCTAGACAGGAACTTCCCCACTCCTACATCTCGATTCTGGATAGTTAGAGCTCTAACACACCACTAAATCCCAAAATAACATCCCATTTGATACATTTTTTTAATAAACCAAACTGGGTCGACCCAACCTACCACCATAGTCGACCTACCACAAGTCTCGAAGTGAATTATTGATCACCACAGGCTATCTAAAAGCACCATAAATAACCAAAAATATCTTGAGAATAGTTTAACCCATGGTAAACTAGTATTAACCATTCATAAATGGGATGAAAACCTCAATATTATCAGATTCCACAACAAGAAATAAAATATCTAGAATAAGGAAAACTGACTGAGAAGACATTATAAGTAACAACATACATCATATACAAAACATTCCATAATATTTCATATACATGGTATCTCAATCCAAAACCCTAAAACTAAAAGAATGTAAAAAATTATAAACAAGGCCTAAAAATACATCCAAACTGATGAAAAATCCCAAAATGACTTCACATAAGCCATATACATGAGATCATGTCTCCTCCACAAAACAAAGATGGCGGTAATCAAGAAGTGACACCCTGGTACATGATGCCCTTATCTTTACATGTGTATTACAAAATAGAATCTATATACTCTCAAAGGAATATATATGGTGTGAGGAACAATAACCAATAGGATATTTCCAAAAATCTTTTTAAATATTTTTTCCATAAAAACCAATATACTTTTTTGAAAACTTGTCTCAAAACTAAACCACCTTTAAATCATACCATTTTTAAATAATCCTTTTAAATCTATTTGTTTTTCCACTTCAAAAAAATCATTTACAAAACAATTTCTGAAATGGATCAAATAAAGAAAAAAGTCCCAAGGCACAACATTCTCAAAATACCCTATAAAATAAGGGTAATCATAATATCATAAATCAACCATATAAATGTAAATGGGAATCACACATCTCATCACATTAAAATAGAACTAATCAAATACATAAAGAATATAAAACAATCCATCATGAGTAATATGAACCTAGGGATCTAACCATTAGGAATATCATGAATGATTCTAAAAAAGTCTACTAGATAGCTAAGAAAAAATGGGAGCTCTCATAGACTCCTTAGCCCCAACACTAAGAGATATCATGGTCTCTCTATAACAAATCATGGAAGCTAATATAGTCTTTATTTCCAATAGCTCTCATGGTCCCTTGGAAACCAAACATGGAATCTGACATAGTCATCCTTCTAAATAATCACATGGTCCCTCAAAAAAAATCCTCCCTCACACCCCGATTGACCCATGTTCTACTCCATTCCAACATAATCACAACATGTTACATAACAAACAAGCCAATTCATAATCCATTCTCATAAAAAAACAATCTAGTTTTATCACAACTTCTTCCACAAGGTAAAAACAATTCTAAAACCAACTTATAAATCTAATTAAAAAAAACAAAACTCATTGAATCATTTTAAAAAACACTTGGTCTAAAAACAAGCCTCGTCTATTTTGAAAACCCACCTTAAGCACTCAATTTCCAAAACAAACTCTGAATCACATAAATCATGGAATACGCACCAATCATAAATAATTTAAATAGAAATATAAACATAAAAACCAAAGGAAAAAAAATTAAAGCCAATCCATTTTAAACACCCTTAAATATATAAACCTACCTTAAATTCAATCTCAACCTCATTGGCTTCAATGATAACCACCTGAAAGAGGTAAAAAAATGCTTTGCACACATAAACCATAATATTTCAAACCATTTCCCTTTTTACATACCCTATATTCATACAATACCTCTTCTAGGGTTTTACATCTTTATAAAAATGTAATTCAATGAAGAATAAAGTGGTAATGAAGAAGAAAGGGGAAAGGAAGAATAAATCAATAGGAAAGAAGCTTACCTCAAGAAAAAACACCAAGATTCCAAGAGGAAACCTCCTCCAAAGGAGTGGGATAACCTCACCACCAAGGATAAGGGTATGCGCATGATGAGAGGAAGAAATGAAGTCCAAATTAGGTATAAAATAGACTTGGTAAAATAGTAAAATACAAATTTTTAAGTGATCTAGACAAGCCACGTGATTTGGATGAAAGTTTAAAAAAATAAATCATAAAATTGAGGGGATACTTTCTCCCCAAAAAATCAATCCGCACTGTTACTCTTGGGTGTTACATATTTATAAAATCCATGAAAAAATAAAAAACACCACTTTAACCCCTATTTCACAATCACATGGTTATCCTCATAGTTAGATAAACTATGTGCTAATTTTAATCCTTGTTCCGACTTCTCGAAAACTCCCACTTCTAACCCACATCACCTAAGAACTCCAAGAATAATAAAAAAGGTAAATAAAACTAAAAATTAGATGTACTAATAACCTGGTGGTTTTCATATAAAATATATCATTTAATACTCCAATAAAATCATGTCATGATACTCCAAATATCATTAAATCTCAGACCTATTTGGGTATTTTTCACAAATTAGATTGGGATACCTCTTATCTAGTTACCTGATTCAGTCTGTGGCATATCCCAAACTACATTCTTGATCACTATGATCTAGAAACTATTTCATGGTCATTAAATATACACACATGGAAATTATTACACATAATTAAGAAATAAATAAAAATGATACTTCAACCAAGAATTCTAACATGACCATTCCATTGGTTGAAGGATCATACACATAAGATAATCATCTACAAAATGAGAAAAACAAAACAATCCATAAACATGTAAACATAACTCATAACCAATAAATAAAACCTCATAAGTTTAACCAATAATATCTAACTCAAACTAGAAAATTAAAGATGGAGTAGAAATATATACATAGAATAATACATCAAAATCACTAAATACCAAAATTTAAAAAAACAACAACTACCAATCTCTATGTGTTAAGAAAATTAAACATTTTTCCTAAAACCAAAATCATATCCAAACTAAAACTTTAGGAACGTCTTTTTCATTTAAGAGGATCCTAGAATAAACCTATAATATGATAATAATGAGAAAAATATCCCAATAGATATCCTACTCACATCCCATGCATAAACTATAAAATTAAATCCATTTAATTCTCAGTGTAAATACAACTTTAAATATAATCTTATCATTTTCATTGAAAACTAATAACATGTTTTAATCAATTGAAACCATTTCATTCAAACATGGAATTTACAATTTCTTAATTAAAATAGTATTTTAATATTTTAAAATGAAGGAAGTATTTAATACAAGAAAATGTTTTAAAACTTTTCTTTGAATATAATTATTTATAGAAAAATAGAGGCAAATCCCAAGACTTTATAAAGATTTATATTTTAAATAAAGAAATTGAAAGTGTGACAAATTAATATTTTAAAAGGAAACAAAAATGGTAATAAAAATGAATCATAATATACATAACATTATTAATAAAGGATAAATATAAAATATATATAATTCAACTATTATTGGAATAGTGAAATTATAATCATTACAACATAATCAAGAACCAATAATTAAAGGAATTCCTAGGATCCTTGAATAAAATATAGTATAGTAAAAAATGAATTAATAAAAATAGAACATGATGAAATCAACTACCTAAAAATCAATTTTACCCTAATATTGTCTGACCAAGAGGAAAACTCCCCCTAATTGGAACATAGTCCTAACCTAGGTCTACTATCCAAAGTAGTGACCATGGTTTAGTATAAAACTCATACCTAGATTTTCCACTCAACTTCACATGATTTCCTATAACATTAAATTAATATGAGAACTCAATGTGTAACATGAAGTATATACATAATAAAGATAAAAATTATAACACAACCTCACCTATGAAAACCTATGACAACCCTTCTTTTTATTACAACTTAAACATGCTTTATTACATAAAACTTCACTTGATACAACAAAGAAGATCGAGAGGTTTAGTATCTTTGGGGCTTAGGATCATTATATAAAAACTTAAAACATGAAATACAACATCTTTATTGAAAACTTCTTTTACATGACCACTACATTCCCTCGTACTTAGCATTGCATGGGATAACCTGAGGACATGCATAAGAAAAGGGTGAGCTATAAAGCCTAGTAAGGGAGTACACATGGAATAACATGAGGAGTAAAATACATGTTAGGCAATAGGCATGTCAATATAGAATAAGAGAAACATGAACATAAAGGCATGATAAAGCATGATAATCATAACATGGAAATGTGGCAACAACACTTAACATTTAATTAGCATGAGCCAAGGCTCATTGCACATGGAGCATGAGTAAACCCTTATTGCACATGAAGCATGAGTAAACCCTCATTGCACATGAATTAGAATAAGTCAACACTCATTGCACATGACGTATCATGATACTATACTTTACCCAATGCATTGGAGCGCTATAAGGGCGCACCCTTCATAAACATTTCATTTCATGCATAAGTGTGCCACAAGGATCATAAAACATGGATTCATAAAACATAATCATTTATTCCACGATAAAAGAATGTGGAATTCATACATGAAACTTTAAAATCAATAAGTAAATGTGAATAAAGCTGAATACCCTCGATGGAGAAATGGGCATGGTATTCACTACACAATGACATTGGCTTAGAAAATCGGTGCGATTTCGGCAGCGTAACGGCGTGACATAAGAATTCATAAAAAAGGTTGATGAGAGAGAAATGGGTTCCTCATCATATTTAAATGTAATGTAAAGTAAGTAGGTCAAATAGATACATGTCCCAACAATTTTAATGGAATTTAGATTCATGATACAAATGTATTGCTTGAATGTAAAATAGGAGAGAGAAGTTTCTTTCAGAATTTCGGCATAGTAACGGGTGTACATGGGAGGAATTTAATGAGAGAGAAAGGGGTATCCCATCATTCAAAAAATAAGAGGGCAGTATGGGGGAGGTTAAAAACCATACCACAACATTAATAATTGAAATTAAAAGGGAAAAACAACTTAAAGAAAATTGATAAAAATGAGAAAGGAAGAAAAAACCCTTACTTGGAAGTGTGCTTCCAAAGGCTAGAGAGAGGATTTTGAGAGGCTTCTTGGGAGATTGGGGCACCTTGGGAGGATTATAGAGAGAGTAGGGAAGAGTTTTTACGAACTCCAACGGATTTTAGTGTGGAGGAAGTCGGATATTGGGTGGGTTTATATAGGAAAGGTGAGGGAATTCTTTATTATTTAGGTTTGGGTACCCTTACATTAAATTAATCCAAACCACAAACCATCCCATGGTTTTTGCCCATGGTTTTTCGAAAAGGGAAGAGGAAAAAAATATTTTATAAGTCCAAGTTCCAAACTTATTAAAATATTAGGGTTGCTTATGTGGAGGTGAGTCACACTCCCATGGAAATTAATTTAAAAAGGACAAGTGTTGAATATGTCTTGAGGGGTTCATTAATTCTTTGAAAAGTAAGTCAAAAAAACCCAAAACCACATTATTTTAATGATAAAAAATATATTGGCCGAACATAAGGATTATGGTATTTTATTACATCACAATTGGGTCATTATGATGTCATAAAACACATTATATATTTAAATGGTATTTAATTTTTACCCAAAAATTTGACTGTCTCAGAAAATTATGAAAAATGTACCCTTGGATAATTTTGACATCCTTATTCCAAAAATAACATTTATTTCGTCTAAATAATTTTCTAATAATGTGAATTTTCACTTTTAAAATAAAAACTGACATTTATCGAAAATTCACGGGTTTTGACAGAAATGGATTTCAAACCTTAATAAAAAATTTAATTAAATTCATAAAATTATAAGATCATTTATATTTAATAAAAATTAATTTAATAATAATATTATTATTTTATTAAAATACTATTTAATTCAAAAATCCCTTAATTTAATAAAATATATTTCTTAATTAAATAATAACTAAAAACACCATTTTTACTTTAAAAACTATTTACAATGTATCAAAAATGACTAGAAATTATATTCATTATTATATACAAAAAAATAATGTACATGAACATAGTACTACTTATTTGTTACATAACCCCTTAAAACAACCACATAGGACCTAAGGGTAAGGTGTGCGATGGTGACAGACTCTTGGGGCGGCTCGGATAACATCGCTCGAGTGGTAATCTCTATCAACTTACACTTTTCCCGTAGATGGTCACGTTCGAGCTTGACATAATTAAGCTTAGGTTGGGCTTGGTCAAGGTCAAAGCCCAAAGACACCACCTCTTTTTCGAGCTCTGACAAATGGGCTTCGTATAAGGCGATTATACTAAATGAGGCCATCGCTTTCTTTGTCTGAGTAAAATTGGGTTCGTTAAAGCCTTATATTTATACTAATCATGTGATCACTGTTCAACGGCTATATTAACAACGGTCACAATTCTTAACATAAAACCAAAGAAGTTGACATCTTATAAAAATATTTTTCATAAAGAGACATTTAACTGGATCAAGAGGGATTTTCCATTAATGAATCTTTGGGTCGTTACAATATTCCCCCCTTAAGAAATTTCACCCTTGAAATTTTCCTTTTCCCACACTAAAATAAAAGTGGGTAACTCAACTTCATCATATCCTCCAACTCCCAAGTCACTTCTTCAAACTTGTGGTTTCTCCACAACACCTTGACAAGGGGCATTGTCTTATTTAGTAGAACTTTTTCTCTACGATCTAAGATCTTCACTGGTTGCTCCTCATAAGAAAGATCGTCTTCCAATTGTACCACCTCAGAAGAGAGTACATGTGAAGGGTCCGGTATATACTTCTTTAAGAGGGATACATGAAAGACATCATGCACCTTGGATATGGTAGGTGGAAGTGCTAGTTGATAGGCCACATCCCCAACACGATCAATAATCTCAAAGGGGCCGATGTACCTTGGACTTAACTTCCCTTTCTATCCAAATCTCATGACCTTCTTCAATAGAGATATGCGTAGAAACACCATGTCTCCAAATTTAAACTCAAGGTCTCATCGACGATTATCTGCATAACTCTTCTGTCAACTCTGGGTTGCCTTGATATGCTTCTGAATGGTTTTCACCTTCTCCACCATTTCCTTGAACATTTCTGGTCCAAGCAGCTTACGTTCACTGACCTCATACCAACATGCCGGTGTTATTCACCTTTTACCATATAGGGCTTCGTATGGTGCCATTTGGATGCTTGAGTGGAAACTATTATTATAAGAGAACTCAACCAGAGGAAGATGTTGATCCCATCCTCTTTTAAAGTTCATTGAGCATGATCTCAACATATCCTCAAGTGTTTGGATAGTCTGCTCGGATTGGACATCAGTTTGAGGATGATAGGTCATACTGAAGTTCATTTCAGTATTCCGAGCATGTTGAAGACTCTTCCAAAACTTAGAGGTGAATCTTGGATCTCGGTCAGACACAATAGATAGTGGTACTCCATGCAACCTTACCACTTCCCTAATATATATTCGTGTCAGTTGATCCAATGAGAAATCCTCCCGAATAGCAATGAAGTGTGCAGTCTTTGCAAGACAATCCACAACAAACCAGATTGCATTGTTGCCTTTGGATGTCCTCGGAAGTTCGGTGACAAATTCCATGGTGATGTTCTCC
Organism: Viscum album; assembly: GCA_963277665.1. Taxonomy (NCBI): domain Eukaryota; kingdom Viridiplantae; phylum Streptophyta; class Magnoliopsida; order Santalales; family Viscaceae; genus Viscum; species Viscum album. Next base: position 2,102,650,971 of record OY728164.1, on the reverse strand, counting down.
CATTTCCATTCTGGTATGGGCAATGTTTGCATCATCCCCTTAGACTTCTTCCACTCTGCCTTCACTTGCTGACACACCAGGCACTTTGATGTATATTCGGCGATCTCCTTCTTCATATTATCCCACCAAAAGTTTTCTCAAAGATCTTGATACATCTTTGGTATCCCTGGGTGAATAGAGAAATTTGAACTATGTGCATCATCCAAAAGTTCCTTCTTCAGCTCCAGACTTGATGGAACACATAGTCTTTTCCCAAACCGCACAATTCCTTCTTCATTAACATTAAACTCCAAGGATTTCCCATTTTTGATAGCTTCCGCTTTTTCTTGAATTCCCACATCATCCTTTTGAGCATCCTTTAACCTTTTCAAAAGAGATGGTTGAGCAATCATTTGTGAAAGGATTGATGATGTTCCCTTCTTTATGATTCCCACGTCCATCTTCATCAAGTCTAAGAATATTGGATCCTTCTCAATTCTCATCATTGATAGAATCGATGGATCCTTTCTACTTAGGGCATCTGCCACCTTGTTCGCTTTCCCAGGATGGTAATGTATTGAACAGTCATAATCATTGATGAGATCTATCCATATTCTCGGGCGCATATTAAGCTCTTTGTGTGTGAATATATATTTAAGACTCCTGTGGTCAGTATATATCTCACATTTCTCTCGATAGAGATAATGCCGCCAGATTTTCAAGGCAAAGATCACAACCGCTAACTCCAGATCATGCGTTGGATAGTTTTGCTCATGGATTTTCAACTGCCTTGAGGCATAGGATATCACTTTATCATTTTGCATTAGCACACAGCCTAAGCCCTTCTTTTAGGCATCACTCAATACCACAAAAAGTTCCCCACTTGTGGGTAAAGTGAGCACGGGCGCAGTGATAAGCCTCTTTTTCAACTCCTTGAAGCTTTCTTCGCATTCATCACTCCAAGAAAACTTTACTCACTTTCGAGTTATCTTGGTAAGAGGGTTGGAAAATTGTGAGAAATTCCTCACAAATCGTCGATAATATCCAGCTAACCCCAAGAAGCTACGGATATCCGTTACCGATGTTGGCCTCGACCATCCCTCAATTGTATATGTTTTGGAGGGGTCCAAAGATATCCCATTGATTGTGATGATATGGCCCAAGAATGAGACCTCCTTCAACCAGAACTCACACTTGTTGTACTTTTCATAGAACTTCTTCTTGCGCAAAGTCTCTAGTACAGTTTTTAAATGCTTCTCATGATCCTCCTTGGTTTTGGGGTATATTAGAATATCATCTATAAAGACTACCAAAAACTTGTCAAGGTAATCTCTAAAGACCCTATTCATCAAGTCCATGAATATTGTTGGAGCATTGGTGAGTCCTAAAGGCATTACTATGAATTCATACTTCCCGTATCTTGTACGAAAAGTAGTCTTGGGGACATCTTCCTTCTTCACCCTTACTTGATAATATCTTGACCGCAAGTCCACCTTGGAGAAGTATTGTGCTCCACCCAGCTGATCAAACAAGTCATCTATTCTTGGGAGAGGATACTTGTTCTTTATCGTGATTTTTTTAAGTTCACGATAATCGATGCAAATCCGCATTGACCCATCCTTCTTCTTGACAAAGAGGACTGGTGCACCCCATGGTGAAGCACTTGGGCGTATAAACCCTTTATCCAGATTCTCCTGTAGTTGTTTCTTCATCTCTTCGAGATCTAAAACAGCCATTCTATATAGAGTATTGGATATTGGTAATGCCCTAGGTATAAGTTCAATTGATAACTCAACATCTCTTCTTGGAGGAAGACTAGGCAGTTCCTCGGGAAACACTTCCGCGAATTTCCTCACAATAGGCATTTCTTCAAGGATGGTTTCTTCTTTCGACTCAATCATCTGAGCTAGATACGCATGCTCATAGGGCAGTAATATCCATGCTTGAGATGATGGAGCTAAAGGAGATTCATCTTCCTCCTGACTCTTATAAAGAATCGGGGGTCGATTCTCCATATGGAGTGTGTTTTCCCTCTTCCGACAATTTATGTTGGCTCTTTATAAGGAAAGTCAATCCATGCCAAGAATTGCATCAAATTCCACCAGAGGGAGTATGACAAGGTTCTCCAAGAAATTCAATCCACAGATTATAATAGGGGAGGACTTATACTCATGGGATGCAATGATTGCCCCATTTTCCATACTCACTGACATCTTTACTTCCATGATTTGTGGTGGTGCTGGGATTGTTCTACTAAAATTTCGAGATATAAAAGAATGTGTAGAACCTGAATCAAAAATTATGTTCGCTATTCATGAATGAATAACTAGAGTACCTGTCACCACTCCGTTGTTGGGGTTCACTTCGGCAGAAGTGATGGAAAAATCTTTTCCTTGCTATCTTGGAGGTTGTTGGTTGCCTCCGATAACCCTTGTATTAGGACACTGATTTGAAAAATGACCTGGTTCTTTTCATTTATATCATTGAACAACGCGTTGAGGTTCGAACAGAGCGTTACTCTCCTCGGTCGCAGCCGCGGGTCCTTCTTACCGACAGTTAACAGCTAGGTGCCCTTCTCTTCCACACCTGAAGCATTTTATCGTCCCCTTAAGGCAATTTCCAGGGTGCTTCTTTCCGCACTTTTGGCAAGTGGGGTGCTGGAACTTCTTAGCGCCATTGGATTTATCCATCGGACCACCAGCATTGAATTCCACCTTACGCTTCTTGTCCCCATGATACCCTTGTGATTCTCTGATCTCCATTTCGACCTTGAGGGCACATCGAACAATTTCCTCATAGCTGTCGAAGTCACGGATCGCTAATACTTTCCGCAAGCTAGGCTTCATCCCACAAAATAAGTGGTCAACCTTGCATTTGGGGGTAACGACAAAGCCGGAAGCATATCGTGCAAGACTTGTGAAGTTTGCCTCATACGCTCCAACAGATTCTTCAACGTTTTTCTAGAGGGAAAGGAAGTCCCTTTCCATCTTAAGCTGGAGGGTGCGTGGAAAATATTTATCAAAAAACATCTTCTGGAATTCCTTCCTTTCCAAAGCCTTGATCTCCTCCTCAGGCTTCATATTTTTTATCAACGTCTACCATTGATCAGCTTCACCCTCCATACGATATGTAACCAGGAGAACCTTCTCTTGTTCAGAACATTGGAGGATGGAGAAGATCTTTTCAATGGAGTTGATCCATTGTTCATCAATCGTGGGATCAGATGATCCACTAAAAGTAGGAGGCCTTTGTCTCATGAAGCTCTTGATAGTGACTTGTTCTTTATTAGGAGGGTTTGAACGTTCCTCTTGACCTGTGTTTCTATTCAAAACTTGAGTTAGCTGAGAGATAAGCGTGAAAAAGTTCACGATTCCTGCTCCCATTGGATTGGGCATCTCATTAGTACAATCATCACACTGATCTTCACAACGGTTGTTAGCCCGAGTCCTCCAATTATCGTCCATTGGCTGGAATAAAAGGAAAGTTAGGGGTAAAACATAAAGGGTAATCCAAAGACAAAAGTTTATTACTTATAAATAAACTTTAATTTCATTAACTCATGAGTCTATAGGATTCAATCTAGGCTTTTCATGATCTACTTTTTAACATATATTCTTAGGGGAATTTTTTCCTTAATAAGGGTTCATACTAAGATTGTGAATTTATCAAAACATATCCCCCGGGAGTGTCGTAACCAAGAGTGCAGCAAGGCCCGTTGTTGTGAACCTGTTCCCATTCGATTCTAGCTCAAAGCGGTGTTTTCGGGTTTTACCACTAGAATACATATGTGCCAGAGTCGCCTCTACCTGCTCGTATCCAGACAGGGATGTATTTTTTTGATAAACCACTTACTTAGTATTTACCAAAACTTAGGGATGTTTTTATTATACTTAGTCTTGTATCTAAGGCTTTACTAGGGTTTTCCTAATCCCAAAAATAACTAAACCTATCCTCTGATACTAACTATGACAACCCTGCTTTTTATTAAAAATTAAGAATGATTTATTACATAAAACATCACTTGATACAACAAAGAAGATCGAGAGGTTTAGTGTCTTTGGAGCTTAGGATCATTACATAAAAACTTAAAACATGAAATACAACATCTTTATTGAAAACTTCCTTTACATGACCACTACATTCCCTCGTACTTAGCATTGCATGGGATAACCTGAGGACATGCATAAGAAAAGGGTGAGATATAAAGCCCAGTAAGGGAGTACACATGGAATAACATGAGTATTACAATACATGTTAGTCAATAGGCATGTTAATATAGAATAAGATAAACATGAACATAAAGGCATGATAAATCATTATAATCATAACATGGAAATGTGGCAACAACACTTAACATTGAATTAGCATGAGCCAAGGCTCATTGCACATGGAGCATGAGTAAACCCTCATTGCACATGAAGCACAAGTAAACCCTCGTTGCACATGAATTATCATGAGTCAACACTCATTGCACATGACGTATCATGATACTATACTTTACCCAATGCATTGGAGTGCTATAAGGGTGCACCCTTCTTAAACATTTCATTTCATGCATAAGTGTGCCACATGGATCATAAAACATGGATTCATAAAACATAATCATTTATTCCACGATAAAGGAATGTGGAATTAATACATGAAACTTTACAATCAATAAGTAAATGTTCATAAAGTTGAATACACTTGATGGAGAAATGGGCATGGTATTCACTACACAATGACATTGGCTTAGAAAATTGGTGTGATTTCGGCAGCATAACGGTGTGACATAAGAATTCATAAAAAATGTTGATGAGAGAGAAAGGGTTTCCTCATCATATTTACATGTAATGGATAGTAAGGAGGTCAAATAGATACATGTCCCAATAATTTTAATGGAATTTAGATTCATGATACAAATGTATTGCTTGAATGTAAAAGAGGAGAGAGAAGTTCTTTTCGGAATTTTGGCATAGTAACAGGTGTACGTGGGAAGAATTTAATGAGAGAGAAAGGGGTCTAACATCATTCAAACAATAAGAGGGAAGTATGGGGGAGTTTCGAATCCATACCCCAACATTCATAATTTAAATTAAAAGGGCAATACAACTTAAATAAAATTGACAAAAATGAGAAAGGAAGAAAAAACCCTTACTTGGAAGTGTGCTTCCAAAGGCTAGAGAGAGGCTTGTGAGAGGCTTATTGGGAGCTTGGGGCACCTTGGGAGGATTATAGAGAGAGTAGGGCAGAGGTTGGACGAACTCCAATGGATTTTAGTGAGGAGGAAGTGGGATCTTAGGTGGGTTTATATAGGAAAGGTGAGGGAATTCTTTATTATTTAGGTTTGGGTCCCCTTACATTAAATTAATCCAAACCACAAACCATAACATGGTTTTTGCCCATGGTTTTTGGAAAAGTGAAAAGGAAAAAAATATTTTATAAGGAAAAGGTCCGAACTTATTAAAATATTAGGGTTGCTTATGTGGAGGTGAGTCACACTCCCATGGAAATTAATTTAAAAAGGCAAAGGGTTGAATATGTCTTGAGGGGTTCATTAATGCTTTGAAAAGTAAGTCAAACAAACCCAAAACCTCATTATTTTAATGATAAAACATATATTGGCTGAACATAAGGATTATGGTATTTTGTTACATCACCATTGGGTCATTATGATATCATAAACCACATTATATATTTAAATGGTATTTAATTTTTATCCAAAAATTTGATTGTCTCAGAAAATTATGAAAAATTCACCGTTGGATAATTTCGAAATCCTAATTCCAAAAATAACATTTATTTTATCTAAATAATTTTATAAATATGTGAATTTTCACTTTTAAAATAAAAACCGACATTTATCAAAAATTCACGGGTTTTGACAGAAATGGCTTTCAAACCTTAATAAAAATTTTAATTGAATTCATAAAATTATAAGATCATTTATATTTAATAAAAATTAATTTAATAATAATATTATTATTTTATTAAAATACTATTTAATTCAAAAATCCCTTAATTTAATAAAATAGATTTCTTAATTAAATAATAACTAAAAACACCATTTGTACTTTAAAAACTATTTACAATGTATCAAAAATGACTAGAAATTATATTCATTATTATATACAAAAAAATAATGTACATGAACATAGTACTAATTATTTGTTACATAACCCCTTAAAACAGCCGCATAAGACCTAAGGGTAAGGTGTGCGATGGTGACAGACTCTTGGGGTGGCTCGGATAACATCGCTTGAGTGGTAATCTCTATCAACTTCAACTTTTCCCATAGACGGTCATGTTCGAGCTTGACATAATGAAGCTCAGCTTGGGCTTGGTCAAGGGCAAAGCCCAAATATGCCAAGTCTTTTCCGAGCTCCGACAAATGGGATTCGTATGGGGAAATTCTACTGGATGAGGCCATCGATTCCTTTGTCTGAGTAAAATTGGGTTCGTTAAAGCCTTATATTTATACTAATCATGTGATCACTGTTCAACGGCTATATTAACAACAGTCACAATTCTTAACATAAAACCAAAGAATTTGACATCTTATAAAAACATTTTTCATAAAGAGACATTTAACTGGATCAAGAGGGATTTTACATTAATGAATCTTTGGGTCGTTACAAAACTCTTCATAAAATAAGCACCTTTTTCTCATCAATAATAACAATATAAAACATCAGTCTCTATCCAATATGAATTATTAAATTTCAAAATATCATTATCACCTTTAACTTTTAGACAAATAGCAATAGGGATGCTCTTCAAGGGCCTATTTACTTTAGTAAAACCTTTGTATAAGGTGACAATTGGACCTTTGGAATATTATCATAGAAACCAAGTTACAAAATCTTACTTCAAAATTAAATAATATAAACTTTTTAAAGGTATATTAAGTAATAAAATAAGATAAAATAACCTTTAGTGAACTCGATACACTCTTAGTTTGAAATTAAATCCTCCAAGATGGTTTGAAAACCCAAACATCCCTTAAACTAGAGACTTCCTCAAAAAAGATTCATATAGACATTTAAGTAAGTAATAGGTGTGCATCATTTCATGAAAATGGATTTGAAACTCTGAATATGACAAAAAAAAATTCTTTTTTTATAGAAATGAAAATAAAAACCAACTTTAATTGTCATGAATAAATAGGTAATCATATAATATCTTTTAAAAGATTGAAAACATGGCATGGAAATGATTAGGTAATCACAATTCTAAATTTAAATATCTAAATATAGAGAAACCTACCTGAATTTTTATATTTCTCTAACCAAGGTATTATACCACCACAAAAATGTAATAATAACCTTTGGAAGGCCATAATTAACCCTAAAACATAGAAGCAACATGTTAAATTCATTCAAGATGAAACCCTAGGTTTCTATGAACATTCTAGGTCGATATAAAGGAAAGATGATGGAGAAAGATAAGATTAGAGGAGTTCTAGAGAACTTTACCTTGAATAATAAACCTAAAAATAGAATAAATATAAGGGAAATCCCAAGAGGAAGGAAGAACTGATAGGGAGAGGTGACACGGGACTTGGGTGTCAAAAGGGTGTGAAATATGGGGATAAAGAGTCTTAATTTAATGTGGGAAAATGATAAAATCCTATATTTTAATGATATATAATTACACATTGGTTGTCTATATGGTTTACCAAAACATGTGATGAAACTATGGACATTTTTAAAATAAATTATAGGATTTTCACAATTGAGTAGAACAGTTTTCACTAACCAAGTGAAAACCATGATAAATATATAGCTACCCCATTTCCTCCCAATTTCAGAGTAATTTGACCTATAATTAATAAAAAAGTATTAAAATAAATGAATTAATAAAATAATAAAGAAAATTGAGGTCATGTTGTGATAGGTGTGGTCCAATTCATTGCAACGTGACCTAATATTTTAATGTCATTCCAATTTCATGGTTTTCTTCCAAAATCATGATGGTGTATCATAACCATTCCTTTATCTTCTCTAATTATTTCATGGTTTTTTCATGGAATTACTATTATGGTGTGATCTATAATCAATTATAAACCAATTTTGCAGAAAAATTTCATGGGAAAGAACTAAAATATGGGTTTATCCTAAAATTCACTCCTCATCAGGTTTTTTTCGTATGCATAAACCATGTTTGTGTGATGATACATGTTATGGTGTGATGAACTCTTATAAAACCTTGGTTTATTCTTATAAAAATATATTGTGTTGTGGTATCTTTTGAAATCCCTCATCCAACTCTAGATATAACAAAAACTAATTTTCATAGGGTTTCTACTACGGTGTGGCCTCTACTTTCATAGTGAAACTAATGATGTTGTGATATGGGATGTGTTCTCTTCAACATGATTTTTTTTTACTTATAAAAATGCTACCATGCATACCCATAATTATTTAAATACCATTGTTGACCATAATAAGTATTTTTTACCTAATCAACTTTCATATAATCCAGATTTATCATCACACTCAAAAACTTGATCTCCCCTTTAATTCCCACCTAAATCAATGTATGAAAATATAAATAATATTTTACTATATATAGTTCAATTTCATATTCAAATGTTGATATCATATAATAAACCTCTATTGTCATATATGTTGAGAGAATATACCCTTCACCAAATTTGATTCCCAAATATGGTAACCATATTCATCTTTATCAATGTATCACTATGATCCATGTAACCTTATATCAATGAATCCAACACTTACCAAAAAAACAAACATAAAACCTCTTTGTTTAAACATTATATTCATTTTTATTTTGTTAATAATACTACCATAAATCCTTCTCCTTCATTTAACTCTAAATTTACTAAAACAATATACAAATTTATGATGTATATTCTAATATATCATCATTTTTCAAAAAAAACAAAGGGTCTTCTATCTAGTTATTCTAATTTTTTCTCCCTCATTTTCAATAAAAAAAATTCTCTACTAAATTTTTTTTAAGAACTCCTTGTTTATCACTAATCAAGGTAGATATATCTTTGTCTTCTCTTCTCTCCCTTTATTTTGACAATTATTTGAATCTAGTTTTTTAGTCCAACTAAAACACCAGATGTAGAGAGGTAATAGTCCTCATTTGATATAAAATGCCTTCATATTCATTTTTATCACCTATTTTTGAAATAAACTTTAGGATTCATAAACCACATAAAATTTATCTTTAAACCCGGTAGGATATTTAAAAGCACTTGTTTTTATTAAAAAAATCTTTAGGATTTATCTATAAATACACCAATATTAGTATCCCATATTTGGTGGTTCATTACATTTGCACTAGATATAATTGAATACATCACAAAGGACCAAATAGATTATGAGTCTTGGTAAACTAGATGTAAACCTAAATCTCATATACATTTTAAAATATAAAATACAACAAAGTATTTTCATTGAGAATATCATTATTCTATCTAGTATATCCTTTGATATCAATCATAGTACACATCCCAACATCCTAGGGAAAGGAAATATAAGAAGGGGTCTTTTTAGAAACCCACAAAGGAAATACATACCGTGGAATCTATTATAGAATAAATAAGGCATATTAAATATGGAAAGGTGAATAACTAAAAAAAATTTATTTAATCAATAACTTAATCACAGAGAATAATATGGTAGAAATAAATGATGATCAAATAACTCAATATAAATTAACACATGATATTGAAACTAATCCATTTATATCATAATTATTAAAATAATTACATAGAAATCAATAAATTATTTCATAATGATGGAATTAATAATGTAGGAGATCTGAAACTTACCATTGAGGCCTCATGTTAATAAATCTACATAAATTGGTAAGGCCTTGGAAAAATACCCAACCAGATTTATCTCATGAGAACTACCAATGCATCAAGGGGATATATAATTTCAGTACCCATCCAACACTTAATAATTTAAATGCATTCATCATATGAATAAACAATATAAATTAATCAAAATTTCTTAAAATCAATAGTCATCCATATTATAAGAATTAGCATAAAAAAATATTAATGCTTTCCTAAATTAAACTGATCATAAAACATCCATATAAATATGGTGGATAGTATCATTATATTATATCCTCATCATAATTATGAACAAATATTGTTTACATAGATGAAAATACTTTAAAAATATCACTGGAAAATTTCTTGAGGAAAATACCCCTTTTCATTTTGAAATATAAAAAAAATCCAAAATATTAATGAAGACATTTTCTTTGAAAGATTTTTTTGAAAATTGTAAATTAATATTCAAATAATTTTTTTAGTTATGACCATGAAAAAAAATTATGTTTTTTATGTAAACAAAATATTTCCTTTCAATTTTTTGGTAAAATATCAAAAATACCTCATCCGAAAAATGATAAGAATATTTCACTTAAATATTTTTAGTTAAAAGTTAAAATTTGTTTAAAATTAATTTAATAAATAATTATATAATATTATAGAAATGTTAAAACATTTTAAATAAAATATGGATAAGGAAGAAACATATTCTTGACTAATTAGATAAACAATTTTAACTTTCCTTAAAAAATATTTTATTATCTTGGGTAATTAAAGAGAAGAAAATGAAAGGAAAAAATTTAATTTCTATAAATAATTAGAGGAGAATAAAATATATTTATTTTAAGATATAAATATCAAATAATTCCCTCGTTGGAGTCTTAAACATAAGTAATCACGAATAATGTTGAGATCATGAAATAAACTCTTATCGATTTGATAAATTTTGAATTGTAACCCTCATGATATAAATAAATTAAAATTAAACTTTAAATAAAATGAATATAAATTTAATCACACAACATTAAATAAACAAGTGGTTAAAATGGCATATTTCTCACAAAAATAAAATTGAGATGAGAAAACCCTTACCTTAGGTCTAAATTTATTCATATGTTTTTTAACATTCTTTATAATAAATATATATTTATTATGAATTTATTATCTAACCATAATAATATATATCATACAATATATTATTGACTTATAATCTCTAATCATATTTGTATGAAAATTTCTTTATTAAAATAACTATTTTGGGTGATAACAGCTTTGTTTTTCTTGAATTTTTGGTATTTTTGGTCTATTTAATTTGATCATAGTTAAATTATCTACATAAATTTAATAATGATATAAATTAAATATATATTCATTAAATACATATTTATAATAATCCATACAATTTGGAGATATAAAAATGAATTACACCATTCATGGAGATGGTAGGTTGTAAGTACGCATGAATGTTGTTTTCACTTTTCAACAGATGGAAATAAAGAAAGGTAAATAATAATTATAATTTTTATAATAATTATTATATATTATATATATCATATATATTTATTAAATATATCATTATTACCATTCATATAAATCAAAAATAAAGAACGGATCACATCGCTTCATGGAGGCGGTTGTCTGCAAGTACGCACGAGCGACATTATCATTTTCCAACATATTGGAATGTAATAAGGCAGATAATATATTAAAATTAAATAAGAATATTTATTTCATAAATATTATATATAAAAATTAAACTCATAATAATAACCATTCATGAAATACTGTGATTGAAAATGAATTATATCATTGTGTGGAGGCGGTAGTCCTTATGTACGTACTAGTGATAATTTGGCTTCCCATTTGATGGAAAAGAGGCTAGATAATGGTGGTTTCATAATCATAAAAAAAATTATACTAAGGATACTTAATTTTTTATTTTATGATAAATATAATATATTTTGAGGTGGTAAAACTATAAATAAAAAAGAATGTGATCGATTAAGGTGATTTCATTTTTTTTGAAAGAACTCCTTTAGATCTCCAATTAAGGACCCTAGGGATGGTCTTATGGGAAGAAAATAACCTTTAAAATCATATAATTATTTTTGGGGATGGTTTTTTTAGGCTTTGGTAGAGATATATGGCTCAAATATGTGTAAAGAAAATAGATAAGGTGTGTCTTTTTATAAGAGAGAGAAAGGACACCCTTGAAATTTCTAAAAATATTAAAATATAATTAATTAATTATCAATAAAAAAAGATTCAAAATAAACATATATTATAATAAAAATATTTTAATGTATAAATATCATCATCCAATGTAATTTATATAGTCTTTGGTGTCATTTTAACTGTTATCATTTCATGTAATCCCTTGGTTAACTGATTTTAATCTTAATCATGGTAATGAGTTTTTACTATTAAATGGATATAATTTTACTTATAAGATAATAATTGGATCATAAATGAACATTTTTTGAGATTTTATACCATTAAAAATATTATTTTTCTATTTAAATATATTTATTATTTTTAATTAATTTTAAAAAAATATTTTTATCATAAATACTATTAATGTCATTTTAAGAACAATTCGCATAATTTAAATTTAAAACAAACATAAAAGAAATTTAATGTTAATATAAATTTTTAACACGTCTATAATATTATATTTTTTAAAAAAATTCTTAGATCAAGGTAGTTCACACAAATTGTATTACTTTTAATATTTTTAAAACATTTATTTTATTTTTCTATTAATTGAATAAATACTATATCATTGTTGCATAAACATTTAAAAAATTATTTATTCACTAAAAATAATAAATAAATTAACATGATAAAAAAATTAATTTTTATTTCAAATAAACATTTATAATCTAACTTATCCTATTTTATCCTTATTTAAAACATTTACAGATATTAAATTAAAGAGAGTGACATTTTGTATTTATTCTTTCCTTAAATTAATATAAAGGTCATGATCAAAGTAAAATGTAACCAAGTGGCCATATATTTTAAAATTTCACGTAAATAGCATAAATAAAACCATGAAATTGAATAAATAAAATTTTCAGGTTTATTTTGAGACTTTATCTCATTGTCCCTATTTTACCCATTTTACTCTTACTGAGGTGAAAAATATTTACCATGGTTTCTATTCATAATAAACAAAAAAAATGTGACTATTTATCAAATTTTAACCTAATAATTCTAAATATTATATCCACTTCTCAATATTAAATATACATAAGGGAAAAATCAATTTTAATATAAATGTTTAAAATGCAGTGAAAAAAAGTTTTTTTAAAGGTGTTTTTCCACATAAAAATAACTTATATCAAAATCATGAATTTTTATGATTTAAATATAATTAATTATATTTTTTTAAATAAAATGGATCATATGTAGCTTTAAAATAAAATCCAAAATGTAACTTTTAAATTACTTGAAGTAATGATTGTATTTGAAAATTTTTATTTTTTACTATTCACTTAAAAAACAATCATTTCAGGAAAGTCCAAAATATTCACCCTAGTTAATTTTGATATTATGATATTAAAAATTATTTTTATTTTTAAAATATATTTTTAAAAAGTTTTAAAAATTAATTATATCATATTATCACAAAAAACAATAAAAATAATTTTTTAAGAAAACGTCTTTTGATGAATAAAATATCTTTATAGGGATAGCTTCATTCTCTCCCAAAAAAAATACCTAAATCACTCTCCTCCCCTTCATAGGCTTCCTCCCACTATTTATGGATCACCATATTCTGTCCACCATTCTTTCTTCTCCCATATCTATTTCTTCTTCTTCTTCTTTGTCCTATTTTTTTGTTTCTCCTTGGGTTATCTATTTTGGATGGGATTCTCTTCTCTGGAATCCTAGGTTATTGGCACACTTATTCAGCGGTGAGTTAAAATTCTAATAGAATCCTTCTCTCTCTTCCCACAGTTCCCCTCTTGGGGTTCTCTTTTTCATTCTTCCCTTCTATGGGATTTTGAATATTGTTTTTAGGCCTTTGACTGTGAATCATGGCTTCTCTTCCGACCAGATCTATCGTGCTAGACCCCATTTTTTATCATGTTTGGAATTCTTTACATTGGTTTGGGATGTGCTGGTGTTTTGTGGTCGTGTCTCACTATTGTGTCTCTTTCCCAATTATTTCTCTGCTCTTTTGATCTCTTCAGGTTATTGTTTGGTGGTTTTTTGTTATTTTTTATCAATGCCGATGATTTTGATTGGTGTTGGTGTTTTTTCTCATAGGCTATGGCGTTTCATTTTTTATGGTTTCTTCAGGTTGGATGGTTTTGTTTTTAGTTTTGTCTTCTTGTAATGTGCATCTCGCTGTCATGAAATTTTTCTACTCAACTTTTCCATGGCTTCAAGGTCCAACGCTCATGTCTGAGTTAGTATGGTGCGATGGTTGAGAATGAGGCTTTGGTAGGTGTTGTTCGAGAGGTTGGTGGCATTCTATAGGATCTCTGGTGTGGTTTTTTTCTCCTTCGGTTATTCGTTTCATATTTCCTTCTATGATGGTCAGCAATGCAGCTCCATGGTGGTGGGGTTGTCTCCCTTGATGATGGTTTGAGGTGCTTCTTTTACAATGATGATGGTGGTTCAAGTTTCTCGGTTTGGTTTTCTAAAGTTTTTTATCTAGTGTATCAACTTGTCTTTGATGTATTTAATGGCTGGAGTTGGTCATTCCAACGGTATTGGGGTTAAGTCAACAATAGTGGTTTGTGTTTCCAATCATCATTGAGCAAGTTCATCGGTGGTGATTCATGTCAGGGATGTTGTCTCAAGGTGACGCTCTGTGATAGACATGCATCTCACGGTGCAGCTTGAAGCTAATGGATGATTTGAGGAACTTGAATAAGGATTTAGTGGTGAGTTTTATGAGACACTAATTGTATCTAATATTTAATTTCATAATTTTGATGGATTCTGGAAATGAAAATGTAGTGGCTAATCTATGTATAGTGATTATAACTTTCAAAACTGTTTTTGTTGGAGGGTAGTGTTGAAGTTGAATTTTGTTGAGTTGGTTTTAATTTTGTTAGGTTTCACACTTAACCTTAAAAAGAATTTTCAAAAAAATAAAAAAAAAATGGATTTGGTAAAGAATAAAATGTCTTTACTAAAAATTGAGTTCTTATTTTCTAAACACTAATCAATACATTTATATTTAGTGGTACCTTTAATGATATTTAATAATTAGTTATTTTTATTTATTTATTTCAATTCAGTTGATAGGTTATAATGATAATATTTAAAAAATAACACTTCCTCTATTTTTTAAGAATAGTGTTTCATGTTGTATATTCTATCAAACATATTGTTCATTTAAAATATCAGGGTGAAACCTTCCACCCCCCCCCCCTCCCACTTTAATAAATTCTTCCCCCTAAATTTGAACTTGTTTTTAGTAATAAATGGTTTTAAATTTGAATATACCTTTCTTGAAAACCCATATTATAAAAGTTGTTCATAAAAATTCCTCTTAAAAAAGTGAAAGAAAAAAATTTAAAGATCATCTAGAATAGAACATAACTAGGTTTAAAATAGGATAATATTACTGGGAATATAAATAAAATAAAATTAATATGTATAGTGATAGAGGACATTTATCATAATGAATTTAATGATCATGAAAAAGTTAATGACCACAAACCATAAATCAATGAGGTGTGAAAATACCATCTATTCATTAGAAATGAATATAATAGGACAACATTTTTTGTTTCAAGATCCTTTCCCTATAGTTGAGGAATTTATTTTCCATATATACTGAAAAAATAATGAAATATACTTACTTGAAAATTCTAATTTAATAATTTAATCAATTTCCACCACAATATAATCTTTGTATCCAAATTACGAGTATTAAAGATGAATTTTTCATTCCTAAAACACTAAAATAAACTTTTTATGGTTCAATTAATTCAAAAAATGATAACAATCAATTCCTCTTGTCATTAAATTTTGACTAAAACTGGAATGGTTAATTCAAGGTAAGATAGTATACATAATGTGTAATAATTAAAATTAAGAAATATCATATTTTACTTCAAAATTCCCATAATTACACCAAAGGTTCAACTTAGATTATTCCACAAATAAGTAACCCTACATCACAATTAACCTCAATGATGATATCATAACTTTTAATATAAATCCCCAAAATTTAATTGAATTTTTAATAAGAAATATTTCATGGTAAACCTAGTGTTTAAAAAAATAATAAAAATAATTAAAGCCAAGGAACCAACCCAAAAATATCATTTATCACCATGATAAATCACTATATAATCTTATAATATAGTAAACTTTACATCAAAATATCAGGAATCAAATTTAGATACTGACCTGAAAGGTAATCCTTAGATTGACCATAAATATCTCTACAAATAACACCTTATCTTAGATTGACCATAAATATCTCTACAAATAACACCTTATCAAAGAATCAGTTTTTAACCATCAATATCATCTATATCCCACTATATAAAAGATCATAATTAACTTAACAGCAAAACATATACTAACCCAAATTTTTATTTAAACTTAAATATATTATTCTTCTTAAAACCCAGTCAAAGATTCAAATCACCTCAAAATCCCATCACTTACAACCTCAAAAGGTGAATATATATTCTTTTGAAATTATGATCAACATTATACTTATAAACACATTATGGAATCCATAACTATTAAGTTATCCTCACAATAAAGAATATATGATTCCAAAAACTAATATAATCCTTATTCCTCAAATAAAATCACATAATATTTCCATAAATCAAAAAATGAAATAAACTTCATCAAAGATGACCTAAATCACTTTTTCCTCAAATCACTAACCAATTTAAAGGTCACCAATATTATCCCATTTACTTCATCAATGTTAATCATATCATTATCCCAAATAAACATTATCACATTACAACTAAATAAATATTATTTTTTTCAGTATCTTTCAACATATTTTTTCAAATCCATAATTAAAATCTACTATATAAAAATATGTATATGTCTCATGATTCTTATAACCATAATATCATTGATATAATACTTCTAAGACATAATTATCAAATCCCAAAATATAAACACTTCAATCCTTACACTTTAATTATTAAATGGAATAGGTCCTTCCCTAGTCTAATATTTAACCCTTGGATTAGAAAATTGGATTGGATTATGCCCATATTCCCCACACATAAGACATTTAAATAAAATCTTAACTTGGGATGGACTTCATATCCTTCCAATAAACTCTTCATTTTTCATTGAAAATTCGTTAATCTATGCAATTAACTTCCACACATAAAACATTTTCCCATTACTTTGAGACATTCACTGGGGTTTCACATTGCACATTTATGACATTAAGGAAATTGATATTTATTTCCCCTATGGTCTCTGCCACATGAGATCTTAGAAAACTCTATTCTTCTCTTAATTGGTAAATTTTGAGAGTTAGTTAAGTTATAGGTTGTTAATAATATATCATGATAACTAATTAGGAATAATCAAAATATCTTTCACTCTATTCATCATCAAATTTGGTTTCTCATATTAACCACATTTTCAGTTATATTAAGTGTTAACATGATTCCTCCTAGTACTAACCATTGACTAAAATCAAAAAACATATTCTGAGAAACAATAATCATAGTAAAAAAACATATAATCCTAAAAATCATTTATAGTATGTCTAAATGATGAAACATTATTTTCAATATAATACTCCTTATGTTCCACCTAGGTCATTCATGGTCATCATCTATTCAAATCCTTCAAAATGGTTCATAAAGAAAAATGTTAATTAAGCAAATCATATCCTCTTAGAGTGTATAACTAGGTACAATGTATGGGAAAACTCACCTTGAACTATAATTATGGGTAATATATACTCAAAAAACTATTTTTGGGGTTATTACCAATAGATACATATGTTCCTAAACCAAACCTACATGTTGTATCCATATAGGGATGTATTTCTAGGAAAACCACATAATCTCTACCTTACCAAAATTTTATGATATTATCCTATTATTAGATATATCCTCAAATTTAGTCATAGGTTTATGTTTCATAATTTTTTTTTCGAAATCTATTTCTCAAGTTTTCAACTAAACTTACTATAATACTAAATTTAAAGACCCTAACCCCAATAGCTCAGAGTTGGTGGTTAATTTATTAAATATGAACTATATACAAGCGATTGCATCCAAAAGTAATTAATAGTTTAGTAGTCTTGGTAAACTAGATACATACTTTAATCACACATATATTAGAAAATATAAAATAATACAATGTATTTTCTTTGAGAACGTCATTTTTCTCTCTAGAAAATCCTTTTATATCAATCACAGTATACTTACTAAAATCCTAGGGAAAGGAAAATAAGAAATTGGTAAGCAAAGATACTTAGTAAGGGAATTAATAAAACAAAATATATCATATAATAAATTAGGAAAAATAAATATGAAAAGGTAAATAACTAAAAACACATGTCATTTAATCAATCACTTAATCATGAATAATAATATTGAAGGAATAAATGATAATAAAATATTTCCATATAAATAATCACATGATATTTTTACTTATCCATGCATATCATAACTATTCAAATAATAATATGGAATTTAATAACTTATTTTATAATGATCAAATATATAATATAAAACATCTAAAACTTACCATCAAGACCTCATGACATTGCATCTATATAAATGGGTAAGGACTCAGTTAAATTCACAACTTGGTCAATCTCATGAGACCTACCAATTCATTAAGTGGATATATAATCTTGTGCTCCGCCCATCACTTAATAATTTTAATGAAATCATCAAATTAATAAATAATTCAACTTAATCAATATTCTTTAAAAATCAAAAAATTTAAATATTGGAAGAACCAACATACGAAATGTAAATATGTTCCCTAGTAAAAATGATCTAAACCATCCAAATAAATATGGCAGATGGTATCATTAGAGTATATCTTCATCATAATATTCAACAAAGGATGTTGACAAAAATGAAAATATACTAAAAATTTCATTATAAAACTTTAGAGTAAAATACCCCTTTTTACTTTGTAATATAAAAACTTACCAAATATTAAGATAAAAAATTTCATTGAATGGTAAATTTTAAACTTTAAAAATAATATTTAAGTCATTGGGAGGTTATGATGGCGATTAATTTTTTTCATGTCATGTACAGTAAAATAATGGTTCCTTTCATATTTAGGTAAAAAAAATCAAAATTAACTCATTTAGAAAAAGATAATAAGATTTATTAGAAAATACTTTTTAAAATTTTAACATGGATAGAAATTATTTTAAAAAATCTTTATATAAAAGTAAAAAAATTATTTAAAACATTTTAAGGAAAATATGGAAGAAAAATTTTCCCGACCGAGTAGATAAAGTTTTTGGTTTTCATTAAAAATATTAATTTGGTATCCTGATTACTTAAATAGTGTAAAATTAATGGAAAACTTGTCATTTTTATAAATAAATAGAGTATAAGAAAATATATTTGGTTTAATATATAATTATAAAATAATTACTTTAGTGTAAACTTAATCATAATCAATCCTGAATAATGATGAGACTCTGAAATAAATCCTTACCACTTTGGTAATTTTAAACCATAACCCCAATGAAATAAATAACTTAAAATGAAACTTTAAATACCATTAATATAAATTAATTCATGATATATCATATAAAATGTGTATTATATAAACCACGTGAAAGAAATAAGTTGTGAACATGGCATATGTATCACAGAAACAAAAGTGAGATGAGAAAACTCTTACCTCATATCTCACTTCCTTAATTTCTATTAAAAACACATATGTAATAAATATATATTTATTATAATTATATTATATAACCTTAATAATATGTATTATACCATATATAATTTACTTATAACCTTTTATCACCTTTTTATTAACAATCCTTTTTTTAAATCTATGTTTTGGGTTATAACTGATTCATTTTTTATATATGTTTAGTAGTTTTGGTATATGTACATTGATCATGGTTAAATAGTCTCAATAATTTCATTAATGATATAAATATTATATATATTCATTATATACATAGTTATAATCATCTTTAAATTTTATAGATGGTAAAATGAATTACATCGTTCATGGAGACGGTAGGTCGTCGTACGCAGGAACATTGTTTTCACTTTCTGTTGGAAGGAATAAAAGAAAGGTATATAATAATTATCATTTCAAAAATAATTATTATATCATATATATTTTTTTATATATATCCTTATTACCATCCATGTAAATTGGAAATGAAAAATGGTTCGCATCGCTTCATGGAGGTGTAGTCTGCAAGTACACATGAGTGACGTTGTTGTTTTCCAATGGATTAGAAGGTAAGAATATAGAAATGATATTATAATTAAAGAATAATAATTATTTCATAAATATTATATATAAACACTAAACCCATCATAATAACCATCCATGAAATATGTTTATGGAAAATGAACCATATCGCTACGTAGAGGCGGTTATCCACACGTACACATGAGCGATACTTTCACTTTCCATTTGATGAAAAAGAGAGAGGATAATGGTGGATCCTAATAATAATAAAATTATAGTATATTTTATATACTTAATTTTTTATTTTATTATAAATACCATATATTTTGAGGAGGTAAAACAAGAAGTAAAAAAAAGTGATTGGTTATGTCGATTACCTCTTCTTTAAAAGAACTCAATTAGATCTCCTATTAAGGATCATAGGGTTATTATTTTGGGAATACCATAACAACTATAAAATAGATAATAATTTTCAGGATGTGTTTTTTCAGGTTTTGGTCCATATATACTGCTCAAATCGGTGTAAAGAAAAGAGAGAATGGGTCACCTTTTATAAAGAAGGGAAAGGAAACACTTGGAAATTCTAAAAAAAATATAATTAATTAATTCTCCATAAAAATTATTATAAATGGACATATATTAGATTAAAGATATTATAAGGTATAAATATCATCTTCCAATTAAATTTATATTTGTTTTTGTGACATTTTAAATTATACTCTTTGGTTTAACCCCTTGTTTAACCAATTTTAATCTTTACCATGGTAATGAATTTATCATATTAAAGGATTATAATTTTTATTATTAGGTAAAAATTAGGTCATAAATGAACATAGTAGGAAATTTATGCCATTTATCAACCTAATTTTTCTATTTAAATATTATTATTATTTTTAAATAGTTTTAAGAATATTTCAATCAAAAAATACTATTGATGTCAATTCAATAATTATTCATGTAATTTGAATTTAAAAACAACATGATAGAAATGGAATTAAAATATAAACCTTTAAAACTTATATAATATTTTCTTTTATCTAAATTATTTTTCTATCACAAAAAATTTCCCAAATTTTATTAATTTTAATATTTTTAAAATCATTTATTTTATTTTTCTATTAATTTAGTAAATTCTATTTCAGCATTACGTAAGCATTTAAGGTAATTATTTAATCAATAAAAACTATAAATAAATTACCATTATAAAAATAATTAATTAATATTTTAAATAAATATTTATAACCAAATGTATCTTCTTTTTATACCTATTTAAAAAATTTAGGGATATTAAATTCAAGAGTGTTACATTTTGTAATTATTTTTCCTTATATTAATGTAAGGACCATGATCAAAGAAAAATGGAAAAAGTGTCCATATATTATATTATTGGATTTAAAAGGAATATATAAACCTATAAAATTTGATAAAGTCAACTTTGGGGTTGACTTTGAGACCTTATATCATGGTTTTAACCCTATTTTAATTATTTTACCCTTACCAAGGTGACAAATATTTACCATTATTATTATTCATAATGACAAAAAATTAAGGGTTCCTATATTCAAAATTTGAACCTAATAATTAAAAATATGGTATCCATTTCTCGAGATTCAATTTATATAATTGGAAGGATTCAATTTTAATATAAATGCGTAAAACGCAATAAAACACATTTTTTTTAAAATGAATTTTTAAGCATAAAAATTAACCTATATAAAAATAATGAATATTAAGGATAATAATGAAATTAATTAGATTATTATAAATCAAATTTATCATATTTTACTTCAAGATGAAATCCAAAATGTAACTTTTGAATTGCTTTAAATAATGACAGAATTTAAGAAATCTATTTTTTCACTATTCGCTAAAAAATCAATCATTTCAAAAAAAATCCCAAATTTTACCCTAATTTATTTTTGATATTATGAATTAAAAATGAATTTTATTTTTTAAAAAACATTTTTTAAAAATTTAAAAAATTAATTATATTTTTTTATCACAAAAAGTAATAAAAATCATCTTTGAAGAAAATGTATTCTGAAGAATAAAATTTCATTACTAAAAATTTAGTGCTTGTTTCTTAAGAACTAATCAATAAATTTTTATTAAGTATGACCTTTATAGATATTTCATAATGCATTTATTTATATTCACACCTTCCAATTAAATGGATATGTTGTAATTATCTTATTTAAATAATAATATTATGTGGTTTGTTTAAGCTCGGTGTTGCGTGTTCTATATGCTATCGAACATAGTTTTCTTTTAAAATATAAATGTGTCATGTAATCCACCCCCCCCCCCCACCCCACAATAAATTTTTCCCTCATAATCTGAAATTTTTCTCAATAATTAAGGATTTATATTTAAAAAAACCTTTTTTAAACCCACATCATAAAAAGGTTTAATAAAACTTTAGCTTTAAGGAGAGAAATGTAAAGTACAAAGGTCATTTGGAATAACACATAACTATGTTTGAGAATAAGAAAACATTAATGGTAGGGGAAGAAATATCCAAATAATGACGGAGAGTTACTTAATACATTGATTATAATAAATTGAATGATCATGAGAAAATTAACAACCACAAACCATAAATCAATAAGGTGTCAAAAGACCAACGATTCATCAAAAATGAATGTAATACGACAACATTTCTGTTTCAAGATCATTTTCCTAAATTTTAAGAAGTAATTTACCATCTAGATTAAAATAATAAGTAAATCTACTTACTTGAAAAGTATAATTTCTTCTTTTAATAAATTTCCACCATAATCTCATCATTTTCTCAAAATGATGAGTATTCAAGATAAAATTTTTCTACCTGAAGCAACAAAATAAACTCATAAAGGATCACATAATCCAAAAAAGGATAACAATATATTCCTCATATCTCTAAATTTTAACTAAAACTAAAATTTTTACCATAAGGAAAGGTAATATAAAAAATGTATAATCCTTTATATGAAGAAATGATACATTTTACTTCAAAATTACCACAAAAATACCAAAGGTACAACTTATATTATTCCAAAAATAAGTAACCATACATCCAAATTAACCTCAACATTAAATAATAAACTCAACATTGATCTCATGTCTTTTAACTTACATCACCATAATTTAATTTCATTCTTCACAAATGATATTTGATGTTAAACCACAAGTTACAACTAAAGGTTGTATATACTTCAACACATTGAATCATTTCAAAAATATCATTAATCACCTTGATAAATCACTATATAATCTTATATATTATTTAAATTCACACCAAAATATCAAAAATAAAATTTATATACTAATGTGAAAATAAATCCATTTCTTAACCATAAATATCTCTGAAAATATCACCCTGTCAAAGAGTCACTTTTTAACTTTCAAGGTTATCTATATCCCACTATCCAATAAGCCAAAATTAACTTAATATAAAATAATATACTAACCCAAAATATTCTTTAAACCATTATATTTTATTCTTTTAAAAACATAAGAAAAGTTTCAAGTCACCCAAAAATCTAATCAATTAAAACCTTAAAATGGTAATTAATGCTTTTGACTTTTGATCAACCATAAACTAATAAACCCATTATGGTGTCCATAACTTTTAAATTATCCTCACCAAAAAAACATATTTTCTCCCAAAAACTAACAAAATACTTATTCCTCAAGTAAAATCATAGACAATTTTCATAAATCCAAAAAAAATCATCAAAGATGACTTAATTACGTTTTCGTCAAATCACTAACAAATTTCAAGGTACCGAATACTATTATATTTACTTCATCAATGTAAATTGTCTGTTTATCCCAACTAAATATTATCAAATTACCACAAAATCAATTTTCAAGGTTATAAATATATTTTAAAATATTTTTTAAAATCCTTAAAGAAAATATATTGTGGAACAATCCTTAGATGTCTAATGATTCTTATACCCATAATATCATCGATATAACACTTATACAACATAATTCTAAAATCAAAAAATATAAACACTTAAATCTTTACACATTAATGATTTAAATAGTAAAGTTCCTTCCTTGGTCTAGGATTTAACCCTTGAATTAGGGCATTGTCTTGAATAATGGCCACATTCCCCGCATATAAGTCATTCAATTATAAATGGTTCCTTGGGATGAACTTAATATCCCACCATTGAACTCTTCATTTTTCCTCAAAAATTAATTGATATATTCCCTTCTTTTTTATACCTAATACATTTTCCCATTTTTTGAGACACTCTCAAAGGTGTCTATTTTCATATTTCTGACATTAAGAAAGTTAATCTTTATTTCCCCCATGGTCACCACCACCCGATCTCTCAAAAAACTCTATATTCTCTTATTTGGTGAATCTAAGAGTTTGTTAAGGTGTATGTTGTTAATCATATATCCTGGTAATAGATTAGGAATAATCATTATACCTTTAAATTTAATCATCATCCAATTTGGTTTATTATAATAACTATATTTTACATCACATTCAGTGTTAACATGATTCATTTAGGTTCAATCTGTTAACTAAAATAAAAGATCATGGTATTATCATCAATTATCATAACGGGAAACCACATAATTATGAGAATAATTTATAAAATATCTAAATAATGAAACTTTCTTTTCAATATAAGACACCATGGGTTTAACCTAGGTCATTCATGGTCATCGTCTATTTAAATCCTTCATAATGGTTCATAAAGAAAATGTGAATTAACACAAGAATATACCCTAGGAGTTTCAAATCAGGTGTGAAGTAAGGGTACACTCACCATGTACCAGAATGATAGTCGTGATATACTCCACCAACTCTTTTCTAGGTTATTACCCCTAGATTCATCTACTACAAATCCAAGTCCACATATAGTATCTATACATAGATTTATTTCTTGGAAAATCACATAATCTATACCTTACCAAAATTTTATGTTGTCATTATATTCGTAATAATTTCCACAAATTTAGTTATATAGTTATGTTTCTTAATCTATTTTTTCCTAAATCTATTTCTAAAGGTTTCTACTAAACTTTGTTTGATACAAACTGTAAATACCACAACCCCAATAGCCTATTGTTAGCAATTACTTTATTACATTGGAACTAGATATAAGCGATTGAATCTAAAATGACTAAATAATGTAGTAGTATTTGAAAACTATATATATACTATAATATCAAATATATTTGAAAATATAAAAATACGATATAGTATTTTATTTTAGAACATCATTATTCTCTTTAGTATATACTTAGATATCAATCATAGTACACTTGTTGGCTTTCTAGGGAATGGAAACTTTATAAAGGGGAGAGATCATATGTTTATTAAGGAAATTAATACAGTAGAATCTATCTAGAATAAATAAATAAAAATCAATATTTGAGGTAAATAAATATAAACAAATTTCATTTAATAAATAAATTAATCGAAAATAATAATATGAAATGAATAAATGATGATCAAGTAATTCTATATAAATGATTACGTGATCTTGAAACTTATCCATGGATATTATAATTATTCAAATAATCTCATGTACATCAATGACTCATTTTATAATAATGGAATTCATAATTTCATACATCTAAAACATATCATCAAGGCCTCATTTTAATACATCTATATAAATGGATAAGGCCTCAGGAAAATACCCAACCTAGTTTATCTCATGTGACATATTGATGCATCGAGGGACTATGTAATTTTAGTCCCCAACTATCACTTAATTATTTTAATGCATTCAACATATGAATAAACTATACAACTTAATCAACATGCCTTAAAGAAAATAATTATTTTTATAGTGAGAATTAGTATATGTAATTTAAATACATTCTACAATCAAAATGATCATAAACCATCCAACTAAATATGTATGATGGTTTTATTGTATTATATAATTATTATAATATTTAACAAATTATATTTACATAGATATAAATACTCTAAAAATATCACTAGAAATTTTCTTTAAGAAAATGCCACTTTTAACTTTGAAATCTAAAAAAACCCAAATATTATGGAAAAACATTTCTTTTAATGGTACCTTTGAAAATATTAAATTAATATTCAAAAAAATGGGTAGTTATGATGGTGGTAAATTTTATTTATGTTGTGTATGTTAAAATAATGATTTCTTTCAAGTTTTTAGTGAAAATTAAAAGGCACCTTGTTTGAAAAAAGAAAAGAAGATTATTTTTAAGACATTTTATAAAAATTCAAGCTTGGGTAAAAATTCCTTTAAAAATAATTACAGAATATAAAAATACTATTTAAAACATTTTATGGTAAATATCGATATGGAATAAAAATATTCCCAACTAAGTCGAAAACCAATGTTTTTTCCTTTCATACATTATTTCAGTATATTGAGTTCTTAAGGAGAGTAAAATTAAAGAAAAACATGTAATTTATAGAAATAATAAAATGAGAATAAAATATATTGGGTTTATGATAGAGATATTATATAATTATAATATTATATACTTAAATATAAACAATCCTGAATAATGATGAGATTGTGAAATAAACCCTTAGTAATTTGGAGACATTTGAATTATAATCCCAATGAAATAAATAAATTTAAATGAAACATTAAATATCATGAATATAAATTTAATAATGATACTTCATATCAAATGGGTATTATATACACCACATGAAATAAATAAGTGTTTAACATGGCATATGTCTCATCAAATTAAAAGTGAGATGAGAAAACCCTTACCTTAGGTTTGTCTTCCTTCGTCTGTGTTTGAAAATTTTATATAATAAACATATATTTATTATAAACCTATTCCAGAACCATATTATTAGATACTATACCATATATTAATTACTTATAACCTTTTATCACCTTTTTTTTAATGATTCATTATTAAAATCACTATTTTAGGTGATAATTGTTTCTTCTTTCATGTATACTCAGTAATTTTGGTCTATTTAAATTTATCATAGTTAAATCATCTCAATAATCTTAATAAAAATATAAATATAATATGTATTGATTATATACACAGTAATAATCATTGATAAAAGTTATATATAGAAAAATAAATTACACCATTCATGGAGACGGTAGGTCGCACGTGCGCATTAACATTGTTTTAACTTTTTGATGGATGGAATGAAAGAAAGGTAAATAATAATTATCCTTTATAAAATTATTATTATATAATATATATATCATACATATTTATTAAATATATCCTTATTACCATCCATATAAATGGGAAATGAAAAACAGATCACATCACTTCGTGGAGGTGGTAGTCCACACGTACGCATTGGTGGCATTATCGTTTTCCAATGGATTGGAAGGTAAGAAGGTAAATATTATATTTCAATTATAGTATAATAATTATTTCATAAATATTAAACATAAAAATTAAACCCATATTAATTGTCATCCATGAAATATAGTGATGTAAAATTAATTGTATTTCTCTATGGAGACGGTATTCCACAAGTGTGCATAACTGATACTTTCACTTCCCATTTAATAATGAAGAGGGTGGATAATGGTGTTTTCATAATGATAATAAAATTTAAGTATATTTTGGATTGTAAAATTTTTAATTTATGATAAATACCATAAGTTTAGAGGAGGTTAAATAAGAAGTAAAAAAAATAAAGTGTTATAAATATAATAGGGAAGGGATGTCCTTTTATAAGGGAGGAAAGGAAACAGTTGGAATTTCTAAAAATATTAAAATATAATTAAGTGATTATTAATCTAAATTGTAATAAATGTAAATAGATTCAAAAAATAGGATAACATAAACCACTTGGTTAACTAATTTTAATCTTAACCATAGTAAAGACATTTTAATGTTAAAGGGCTTTAATTTTAATTATAAGATAAAAATTAGCTAATAAATATCCAAATAATGAAATTTTAGACCATTTATCCTTCTATGTGTCCTATTTAAAGTTTTTAATGATTTTAAAATTAATAAAAAGTATTTTTATCATAAAATAGTGTTAATTTGTTTTTCAGAACTATTCACTCAATTTGACTTTGAAAACAACATGATACCAATGGAATTCAAATATAAACCTTTCACACATATATAATATGTTATTTTTATCTAAAATATTTTTTTATCACAATAATTCTCCCAAACTTTATTACTTTTAACATTTTTAAAATTATTTATTTTATTTTATTTTTCTTTCATTTGAATTGATACTATATCGGTGTTGTGTAAGAATTTAATATAATTATTTAATCACTAAAAAATAGAAATAAATTACCATTATAAAAAATAATTTATCTTTAAAATGAAAATTTATAATAGAACTTGTCCATTTTTAACGTTATTCAAAAAATTTATAGATATTATATTCAAGAGAACGATATTTTGTAATTATTCTTTCCTTAAATTAATATAATGGTCATGATCAAAGAAAAATGGCACCAAATGGACATATATTCAATAATTTGATGGAAATTGACAAAAATAACCCATAAAATAAGATAAAGTTAAGTTTTGTATTAATTTTGAGACCTTATCTCATGGTTTTAACTCTCTTTTACGTATTTTTCCCATAATGAGGTAACAAATATTTACCATGGTTACGATTCATAATGGCTAAAAATAAAAGGTACCTATTTACGCAATTTTAACCTCCTAATTATAAATATGGTATCCATTTATCAAGATTCAATC
Source organism: Viscum album (assembly GCA_963277665.1). Classification (NCBI taxonomy): domain Eukaryota; kingdom Viridiplantae; phylum Streptophyta; class Magnoliopsida; order Santalales; family Viscaceae; genus Viscum; species Viscum album. The sequence continues at coordinate 2,102,622,134 of OY728164.1, read as the reverse complement.
TATAGGAGTGGTAGAGATCAATTTTAATATAATTTTGTAAAACACAATGAAAAATAGTTTTTTTAAATGTTATTTTAAGAATAAAAATTAACTTATCTTAAAATCATGAAAATTTCTGATTCAGATTAAATTAATTAGATTATTAAAAATAAGACGTATAATATTTGTCTTCAAGAGCAAATACAAAATAGAACTATTAAATTAGATACAATAATGATAGTATTTTAAAAATATATATTTTTTAATATTCACTAAAAAATCCATCATTTTAAAAAAATCCAATAATTTTACCCTAAGTTAATATTAATATTATAATTTTAAAAATTAAATTCATTCTGTAAAAAAAAATTAAAGTGGAAAAAATTAATTATATTATTTTCTCACCAAAATCAAAAAAAAATTGAAGAAAATGTATTTTATAGAATAAATTATTTTTTCAAAAAAACGAGTTCTTATTTCTTGAGTAGTAATCCATAAATTTTTATTAATTAATACGTATATAGATATTTCATAATGTGGTAATTCCTATTCATACTCACCAATTCAATTTCTAGGTTATAAAGGTCAAATTTAAATAATAATATTTTATTGTTCATTAAAGCTCAGTGTTACGTATTGTATACGATATTAAACAGAGTGTTCTTTTAAAATCTCAGGGTGTCACAATATCCCCTTCCCCTTTTTTAATAAATCTTTCCCTCAAAATTTTATCTTGTTCTCGATAATCAAGGGTTTAACATTTGAAAATACCTTTTCTGAAAACCCAAATTATAATAAGGTTTAAAAAACATCCTCCTAAAAGAGGGAAAGTGAAAATAAAAAGGTTATACAGAATAACACATAACTAGGTATAAAAATGGATAAGATTATAGGGAGTGAAGAAATTTACAAATAATGATAGAGAGTGACAAAGAACATTGATCAAAATAAAATTAATGATCATGAGAAATTTTACAACCACAAAACATAATTCAATAAGTTATGAAAAATACCATCGATTCATCATAAATGAATGTAATAGGAATAAAAAAAATTCAATATTCTTTTCCTAGATTTGAGGAACTCATTTACCATCTAGAATGAAAATATAAGGAAAAATTGTAACTTGAAAATTTTAATTTCATTCTTTAATCAATTTTCCCCAAAATATGATCATTTTCTTCAAATGATGAGTATTCAAGAAAAATTTTAATGGATGAAGTACTAAAATCAACTTATAATGGATCACATAATCTATAAAATAGATAAAAATATATACATCCTATATTTAAATTTTAACCCTAATGGAAATATTTTCCATAATATAATACAATATCCATAATTTATAATCATTTATATAAAGAAATAACACATTTTACTTCATAATTCTCATAAAAATACCAAAGGTTCAACTTAGATTATTTCATAAATAAGTAACCCTATATACCAATTACCATAAATAATTTAAACATTAAATAGTTTTTTAACCCCATCAGTGATCTCATACCTTTTAAAATATATCCACAAAATTTTACTTCATTCTTCACAAAAAATATTTCATGTTAAACCACATGTTAAACCTAAAGGTTACATATAATTAAACCTAATTAAGAATCCCAAAAATATCATTAATCACTATGATAAATCACTATATAATATTATAATGTCTTGAAATTCATACAAAAATTTCCTGAATCAAATTTAGATACTAAACTAAAAGTGAATCCTTAGCTTAACCATAAATATCTCCAATGATATCACCTTATCAAAGAATCACTTTTTAACCATAAAGATTATCAATATACCACTATACAATATACCATAATTAACTTAACATAAAATCATATAATAACCATAAGGGTTATTTAAAACATAATAGTGTATTCTTCCTAAAACCCATTAAAAATTTAAAAATCACCACAAAATCCTGTCACTTAAAACCAAAAAAGTGGAATATATGTATTTTAACTTATGATCAAACATAAACTTATAAAACCATTATGGTATCCATAACCTTTAAGTATACCTCACTATAAAAAAAATATTCTTTAAAAACATACGCAATCCTTATTTCTCAATTAAAATAATATACTATTTTTCATAAATCCAAAAATGCAATAAAATTCATAAAATATGACATAAATCACTTTGTAATCAAATCACTAACCAATTTCAAGGTCACCAATACTATCCCATTTACTTCATTGATTTTAATCATCTATTTATACCAACTAAACATTATCATGTTACCACTAAATCAATATTATTGGTTATCGATATCTTTCAACATAAGTGTTCAAATATTTAAAGAAAATATATTGTGGAATAATCCTTATATGTATCATTATTATTATATCTAGAAAATAATTGATATAAAACTTCTGCAACATAATTATCAATTCCCAAAACATAAACACATCAATCCATACACTTTAATGATTGGAATATCATAAGATCTTCCTTGGTCTAGGGATTAAACCTTAGATTAGGCCATTGGCTTGGATAATTCCCACATTCCCCACACATAAGACATTGAACTATAAATGATAACTTAGTCTGAACTTCATATCCTTCCATTTAACTCATCATTTTTTCATGATAATTCATTGATCTATACCCTTCTATTTTACACATAAAACATTTTAATGTTCCATTAAAAAATTATTGGGGTGTCTCTTTCCATATTTTTATATGAAGGAAATTTATATTTCTTTAATATTGGTCTCCACCACCCTAAATCTCATAATAATCTATTATTATCTTCTTTGGTGAGCCTAAGAGTTGGTTAAGGTATAGTTTTTTAATTATATATCATGATAATTGATTAGGAATAATCACAATATCTTTTACTCAATAATAATCCAATTTTATTTCTCATAATCACCATATTTTCAATCACATTCAATGTTAACATGATTCCTCCTCGTTCTAACCATTGGATAATATTGAAAAAGCATAGTATGGGAAACAATAATCATAATGTGAAATCACAAAATTAAGAAGATAATTTATTGGATATCTAAATCATAACAACTTATTTTTAATCTAAGAAACCTTAGGTTTAACCTAGTTCCTTCATGGTCATCATCTATTCAAATATTTTATAATGGTTTGTAAAGAAAATGATTATTAACCTAAAAATATTTCCCAAGAGTTTCAAACCAAATGAAAATCAAGGTCACACTCACAATTCAATAAAATTATGGTCAGCATATACTCTACCAACTCTTTTGGGGGTTATTACCCCTATATGCATCTATGAAAAAACCAATTCCACTTGTAGCACCCTAACAAGGATGTATTTCTAGTACAACCACATAGTCCCTACCTTACAAAAATTTTATGATGTTATCTTATTATTATACTTATCCTAAAATTGATTAATATGGTTATGTTTCTTAATCTATATTTTACTAAGTCTAGTTTCCAAGGCTTCTATTAAACTTCCTCTCATACAAATTGTAAAGACCACGACCCCAGTACCCCAGATTTGGTGGTTACTTTATTACATTATCAATAGATATAATAAATCTCATCCCAAAGGACCTAATAGTTTATTAATCTTGGTAAACTATATACATAATTGAATCTCACATACATTTTAAAATATAAAATATAACAAAGTATTTTGTTTGAGAAAATACTTTTCCTCTCTAGAATGTGCATTCATATCAATCACAATACCCTTCCTATAATCATAGGGAAAGGAAACATAATAAATGGGTGATCTCAGATGCTTGTTAAGGGAATTCATACAAAATAATCTATCATTGAATAAATATGTCATAATTAATATAGAAAAGTAAATAACTAAAAACACGTACCATTTAATCCATAACTTAAGCATGAATAATAATATAGAAGGAATAAATAATGATCAAATAATGAAATATAAATAATCACATGATCGTAAAACTTATCCATGGATATCATAACTATTAAAATAATCAAATAGAAATAAATAACTAATTTAATAATGATAGAATGAATAATTTCATACATATTAAACTCTCTATTTAGGCCACATGATAAGACATTTACAAAGGTAAGGCCTCAGCCAAATACCCAACTTGATTTGTCTCATAATACCTTCAGTTTCATTGAGATTTTATATAATCTTGTTCCCCACCTATCACTTAATAATTCTAATGCATTCATTATATGACTAAACAATATAACTTAATAAACATGCAATAAAAATCAATAATTGTTCATATTGGAAGAACTAGAATTTTGAATGTCAATAATTTCCCCAGTAAAAATTATCATAAAACATCTAATAAAATATGTTTTATGGTGTTATTAGAGTATATCCTCAGTATAATATTCAACAAAGGATGTTGACATAGATGAAAAAACTTTAAAATGTTCACTAGAAAATTTCATGAGGAAAATACCCCTTGTATCTTTGAAATCTAAAAAAATCCCAAATATTAAAGAAAATATTTTCTTTTAAAGGTTAATTTTAAAATTATAAAGGAATATTCAAATAATTGGGTGGTTATGATGTTAGGAAATTATGTTCATATTGTGCTTGTTAAAACAATGATTCCTTTCAAATTTTCACTAAAAAGTCAAAAGTACATCATTCAGAAAAAGAGAAAAAAATACCTTTAAATTTTTAAAAATTAAAAAGATTGTAAAAAATAATTTAATATATAATTTTATAATAGACAAAAATTCTTTAAAAAAATTTAAGAAATATATTGACATGTAAGAAAAATATTCCTGACCGAGTAGAAAAATAATGTTGATTTTCCTTAAAAATATTTTTTGATATCTTGAGTACATCAAGAGAGGAAAATAAAAATGAAACTTTTAATTTATATAAATAACCATATTAGAATAAAATATATTGGGTTTAAGATAAAAACATAAAATAATTCACCCAGTGGAGACTTAAACATAAACAATCCTAAATAATGAAGTGATTGTGAAATAAACCCTTACCATTTTGGTAACATTTGAATCATAACCCTCGTGAAAGAAATAAATTCAAATGAAACTTTAAATACCTTAAATATAAATTTAATCATGGTATATAATATAAAATGGTATTTTTTTACACCACATGAATAAACAAGTGGTAAACATGGAATATGTCTCATAGAAACAAAAGTGAGATGAGAAAACCTTTACATTAAGTCTGACTTCCTTCGTATGTGCTCGAACCTATTGTATAATAAATATATATTTATTAAAAATATATTCAAGAATCATAATAATATATATAATAACATATATTATTTACGTATAACCTTTTATCACCTGTTTATTAATTATTTTTTATTAAAATCATTGTTTTGAGTGATAAGTTCTATGTTATTCATGTATGTTCGGTATTTTGGTCCTTCTAAATTGATCATGGTTAAATAATATCTATATTGATAATATTGATATACATATAATATATATTCATTATATAAATAGTTATAATCATCCATAAAAGGTAGATATAGAGAAATGAATTACACTGTTCATAGAGATGGTAGGTCGTGCATACGTATGAACGCTATTTTCACTTTTTGATGGATGGAATGAAATAAAGGTAAATAATAATTTTTATTTATAGAATAATTATTATATCGTATATATAATATATATTTCTTAAATATATCCTTATTTTCATCCATATAAATCATATATGAAAAACGGATCACATAGCTTAATGGCGGTGGTGGTCCACACATACGCACAAGCGATGTTATTGTTTTTTAATGGATTGGAAGGTAAGAAGGTAGATATGGTATTATAATTACAAAATAATAATTATGTCATAAATATTATATTTAAATCTTAAAACCATTGTAATAATAGTTAATGAAATACGGTGATGGAAGATTAATTGCATCACTACGTGGCGGCAGTAGTCCACACAGATGCACGAGTGAAACTTTTGATTTCTATTTGATGGAAAATATAGTGAATAATAGGGATTTAAAGATCATAATAAAATTTTAGTATATTTAGGATACTGAAGTTTTTATTTTATGATAAATACCACATATTTATATTAGGTTAAATAAGAAGTAAAAATAAATTGATTAGTTAAGGCGATTACCTCTTCTTTGAAATAACACCTTTAGATCTCCTCTTAAGTACTCAAGGGCTGATCTTATGGGAAGAAAATTTACTCTTGAACATGGATAAGGATTTTTTAGGAGTTTATTTAAGGTTTTTTTGATCTATATGACTCAAAGTAGTGTAAATAAAAGATATAAGATGTGTGCTTTTTTAAGGGAGGGAAAAGACACACATAGAATTTCAAAAAATATTAATTCATTCTTTAGAAAAATACTTCAAAATGGATATAAATTCAAAGAAAATAGGTTAAATTCAAAATATAATCATACAATGATATTTATATAGGTTTTTGGGTCATTTTAAACCTTATATTTTATTTTAACCCCTTTAGTTAACCGATTTTAATCTTAACTATGGTAATGGCTTTTTAATATTAAAGGGTTATGATTTTATTTATAAGGTAAAAATAGACTCATAAATGAACAAGAGATGGATTTTTCTTCCATTTCTCATCTTAATTTTACTATTTTAATTTTTTATGATTTTTAAATAATTTTGAAAAATATTTTTATCATAAAATACTATTAATGTCATTTTAAGAACTATTCACATAATTTGACTTTGAAAAACAAATTATTGGAATTCAAATCTAAAACCTTCATGTATCTATAATATGTAATTTTTATCTAAAAAAACTTATGAAACACAATAGTTCACACAAATTTTATTACTTTTTATATTGTTAAAATCAACGGTTTTATTTTTCTATTAATTGAATAAATATTATATCGGTGTTGCGTAAACATTTAAAGAGATTATTTAATCTATAAATTATCATGATAAAAAAGTTATATTTAAAATAAAAATTTGTAACTGAACTTATCTACCTTTTTCATTATTCAAAAAAATAGATATATAAAATTTAAGCGAGTGTCGTTTTGTATATATTCTTTCCTTAAATTAATATAATGGTCGGATTAGATAAAAATGGCACCAAATGGCTATATATTACAGACTTCGATGGACATGGCCAAAATAAACCCATAAAATAGGATAAAGGAAATTTTTGGGTTTATTTTTAAACATTATTTCATTTTTTTAATCCTATTTAACCCATTTTACCCTTACCAAGGTTACAAATATTTACAGTTATTCTTATTCATATAATGACCAAAAATAAAGAGAACCTATTTACCAAATTTGATCCTCACGGTCCCAAATATGGTAATCATTTCTAAAGATTCAATCTCTATAAGTGGTATAAATCAATTTTAATATAAATGCATACAACACAATGAAAAATAGATTTTTGAAAAATTCTTTTTTAATCATAAAAATTAACTTATATTAAAATCCTAAAAATTTATGATTCAAATAGAATTTATTAATTTATTATAAATCAAATGGATTATATGTCACCTCAAGATAAATTCCTAAATAAAACATTAAAATTACTTTTATAATGATGGTAATTGAAAAAAATATATTTTTCACCTTTCATTAAAAAAAATTATTTCAAAAAACCCAAAATTTCAACCAAAGTTAATTTTGATAATATAATTTCAAAAATGAAGTTTATTTTTTAAAAACTTTTTTTTAAAAAAGTAGAAAAATTGATTATATTATTTTCCTATAAAAAGAAATAAAAATAATTTTTGAATAAAACATATTTTGAAGAATAAAATGACTTTACTAAAAATTTAGTGTTTATTTCCAATGCACTATTTATAACACATTGATATTTTTAAAGAACGCTATGTTGGATAGCATACAATATATTCAACACCCAACTTAAACGAACAATGAAATATTATTATGTAATATTTATAACCTAGATGTTAAATTTGAGAGAATAAATAGTATTAACAAAATTGTGAACTATATAATTTTCCTAATCATTTTTAATGTATTAATTAATTCTTTTTGAATATGCACTTGATTTTTAATGAAGTCATTTTAATCTTGAATAAAAATGTTTTCTTCAAAAATGGTTTTCTTTCTTTTATGAGTGAATATTATAATCAATTTCTAGAACATTTATAAATTTTATTTTCTAAAATAATATCATTTTTTAAATAATCATATCAAAATTATATTAGAGTGAAATTTTTGGATTTTCATGAAAAGATTTATTTTCTAGTGAATAGAAGAAAATGTCAATTTTTATTGAAAACTGTATATTTATTTCTACCATTTACAAAGTTCCATTTTATTTTAAAATGGATTCAAAGTAAAAAAATATATATTATTCATTGTAATCAATTTTATAATTTAATTTGGAATAAAAGCATTTTCAAACATAAAAATTGTATTTTTTGGAAAAACTGTTTTTCGTTGTGTTTTTTAAGTTTAATTTTAAATTAATTTATACCAATTAAGTATTTTGAATTATGAAAAATGGAATAAATATTTGGATCTAAGAGGTTAATTTTTTTTAAATATGTTCCTTTAATTTTTGTTTAATATGAATAGAAACTTTAGTAATTTTTGTTACAAAAGTAAAGGGTAAATTGGGTAAGTAAAGTTAAAAATAAAATGATAATTACTATAAAATCACAATAACACTTTCTTAAATATTATTTAAGGGTTAAATTTTGTTTATAATAGTCCAATATTCTGTTAAATGTAATTTTAGGGCCATTTGGATGAGATTATGACCTTTATAGTTATTTATTTCAAGAAAAGTCAAGCATGTCACACTCTTGTTTTAATAACTATAATAATTTAATATGGGGTTATCCAAAGGATATGTTAAAATATAAATATTATTTATAAATATAAAATATTTTTTATTAATTATTTTAATTTATTATTTAAGAAATAGTTAACTAAAATTCTTATACAACATTGATGCAGTAATGATTTAATTCCTAGAATAATAAAATAAAAGATTTTAAAAATGTCAAAAGTAACATAATATCATATATTTAAGGTGACCCATGAATTATCTACATGACCATGAAATTTTTAGGATATAATAAAATAGTTGTATCAAATTTTACTTGTTTTCTTAATATATTTAAAGTCAAAGTAATGAATAGTATCCAAATTGACAATAATGATATTTTATGGGATTAATATTTTTGTAAAAATATTTAAAAATTATAAAAATATTAAATAATAAAAAAAAGGATAATATATGGTTTAAAATTTTATCCCATTTCAATTTATGTGTATAAGATTAATGGGGTGTACTTGGTTGAGCTAGAAGACTCAAAGTGGGGTGAAGAAGTGGGGGAGGAGTTTCCTTTTTATAATTGAAGTGAGGGGCACTTTTATAATTTCTCAAAAGACGAAAATATAACCAAATGATTTAAAATGGACTATAAATTCACATTTAATGACATTTTTTTATCATATCTTATCCCCTTTGTAATTATTTAACATTTTTATGATTTAAAATAATTTAATAAAATATTAATCCCATAAAATATCATTAATGACAATTTTGATAATATTCATTACTCTAACATTAAAAACATCTAGAAAAAACTAAAATTTGATTAAAATATTTTATTATATCCTAAAAATGTCATGTTCATATATATAATTTTTGGATCACCTTAAATATCTCAAATTATGTAACTTTCAATATTTTATTTTATTATTAGATTAATTAAATAATTACATCATGGGTGTTGTGAAAGTATTTGAGTTAATTATTTCTTCAATAAAAATTAAAAACAAATTAACCAGATTAATATAAATCTTTTATATTTCAAAATACTATTTATATTTGAACATATCCTTTAGATAACACCATATTAAAATATTATAGTTATTAAAACAAAAGTATGGCACGTTTGACTTTTCTTGAAATGTAATACTATAAAAGTCATAATCTCATCCAAATAACCATAAATGAAATATAAAATAATATTGCATGATTATTGAAGAAATTTAATCATCTAATAGTATTTATATAACTTTTAGGGTCATTTTCTAGTCCTTATCATTTTATTTTTAACTTTACTTACCTGATTTACCCTTTATCGTGGTAACGAAAATTACTAAGGTTGTTATTCATATTGTACAAGAAAAAATAGTGAATATTTAATAAATTTTTACATCCTGAACAAAAATATGGATTAAATTTTTCAAATTTCATTAAAATAATTTGAATAATAAATTTCAAAAATAAACTGATAAAACACAAAGAAAAACTTTTTTTCAGAAAAATGACTCTTTAAAGTATACAAATGTTTTTATTACAAATTAAACCATGAAGTTAATTTAAATTAATAATATAAATAATTTTAATTTTAAAAAATTTTAAAATAAAATTTAAATTTTTAAATGTTTAAAATAAAAATACAGGTTTCAATAAAATTGGTATTTTTCACTATTCACAAGAAAATAAATCGTTTCAAAAAAATCTAAAACTTTCAACCTAAGATAATTTAAATATGATGAATTAAAAAGTTATATAATTTTATAAAATAAAAATTTATATAAGTTCTAGGAATTTATCATAATATTCACTCATAAAAGAAAGAAAACTATTTTTGAAAAACATGTTTTTTAATGTTTAAAATGACTGCTAAAAATCAAGTGCTTATTCATAGAGCATTAATTAATACATTATAAATGAGTAGGATAATTATATAGTTCATAATGTGGTTACTAATATTTATTCTATCTAAATTAAAGGCTAGGTTATAATGATCATATAATAATATTTCATTGTTCTTTTAAGTTGGGTGTTGCATATCTTGTATGTTATCAAACATAATGTTCTTTTAAAATATGGAAGAGTTCCAATATCCCCTCATTAAATAAATTGAGGACAGTAAATTTTAACTTGTGATTGGTAATAAAGGGTTTGATATTTTAAAAATATTTTTTTAAAATCCCACATTATAAAAAGTTTTAATAATATTTCCTCTTAAAAAGATGGAAAGGGAAATATGAAGGTCCCCATGGAACTAGGTTTTCAAATAGGGTAACATTAGTGTGAAGTTAAAATACGTAAATTTGAGAGAAAAATAACACCCAAGTATTAATGAATAGTGATATATAATATGTCCATGAGAATGGTAACCATCACAAAATCATAAATCTTTGATGGTTTAAAAGGCTATTGAAATATCGTTAATAAAAGAAATCAGATAAAATTTTTATTTCATGATCATTTTCTTAAATTTGAGGAATTATTTTACTACATATATAATTACTTGAGAAAATAAACTTAATGTATTTCATTCCATTTCAAAAACAAAATCTATTCCTTTGGATGTGCTTCGTCCTATTTCCACTTCATCTCTTACTCCATGAAATTAGTATTTATGATGAAATGTTCATGAGAAACCCACTTTTAATGAATCAAAAGATATATATTTCATTAATTTAACATATAAATATTTACCAAAACCAAAAAAAATAGAAAATTTTATCAAGTATGATAAATTATGCTTTAACCTAAAAAATAATATCCCATGTTAAAGTTGAACCACTTCATAAGTACTCAATATTAAGGATCCTCCAAAACTAAATTTCCAGTATCAACTTATCATTAATCCCCCATAAAATAGCTCTTAATGTCACATTCAATTACCATGATCATATGTTCTCCTAAAAAAGTAATGACATAAATCTCCATAAAACCATAATGAAAACATGCATGCTTTAAATAATTAACTCTCTCCTTATTCCTTAAATAAAATCTTATATTATTGAAAGTATTTCATAAATCCCAAAAATTGAGTAATCTCCATCATGAATAACTTGGTCATTAAGTCATTTTCAAGGTCACTAATAATCTTTTATTTACTTCCTAGGTGATTTTATTTTCTTTACCATAATATCAGGATCATATTAAGGGTTATCTTTCCCATTTCAATTTATTCTTTAAAAATAACACCATACCACTAATTAATTATCTGGATTATCATACCATTAAACATATACTCTCAAATAATTAAATAAAAGGTATTAGAGTAAAATACTTATATATTTCATGATTCTAATAATTATAATATCATTGATAAAATTCTATTACATCATAATTATTGAATCCAAATACATAAGTACTTTAATCATTACACTTTGAATATCGTAAAGCATAAGATTGACCCTGATACCTTTGATTCTTTTTAGCTATATTACCTTGATTATTAGGGTATTTATTTTCATATTTCCCCATATTCCTTATAGTTGAAACACTAAAAATTATATTTTTCTTTCTTTCCCTTTCATTCATTTTCCTAGTGGCCTTTCTCTCCACACTTGTAGAAAACTCCCATTACATTTTAGAAAGTAACAAGGTGTTTCTTTCCACAATTATCACATATGGAAAATCCCTCCATTCCCTTCTTCCCCTTATCCATTTTTTCTTTTTTTTCATCCTATTCTTATATTATATCAATATATAATTAATTTTTTGGAATTTAAGTGATTTTTGGGGATCATAATTATATATCCCCTTGATGTATTAGTAAGTCCCATGAGACAAATTGGTTGGCCAAATTAATTGGGTTTTCACCCAAATTTCACTAGGTCTGAAAGATTCAGAGTTGCTCGATGGGTGCCCTAACTATAACACCCTAAGGTTTTAAAAAATAAATGAAATGCATGAAACTTTGTTTTAAGTAAATATTTATAACTATCCTTTAAATATAATTTTGCAGCTTCTATGTTTTGAATTTCGAAAAACAATCATCTACAATTGTGCTTAGTAAGTTATTTGGAGTCTGATGGAACCAACTTGTTTTTTTGGTGAATAGTAACATACTCTTATGAATAGTAATATGACCCTAATGAATAGTAAATTTTATTATTATTTTATTATATTAAGACTTTAAGATAATGACATCTTGGTTAATTTTTCAATGTAACATAAAAGTAGTTATAGTTTTAAAATTGTTAATTTTCAAATTACGTGTGATTTTTTTTTAAAAATTAAATTAATAATAATTATAAAATTATTTTCAAAAAATGGATTTCATTTTTTAATTCTACATTTCAATAAATGGTTAGGATAAATTTTTTGGGATTTTTCTGAAACAGTTGATTTTTCAGTGAATAGTAAAAATAAAGTTTTGAGTTTCGGTGTGTTAATGACATCATTAATTATGTAATAAATTTGGTTGACTTCTGTACAATAAAAAAAGATGTGAGGTGTCCCAAGTGGATAATACCATGGGAAAATACCATGGTCAAGCCCATGGTTTTGCAAATACCACTAATGAGGTGTCCCTTGGAAATTATTAAAATATTCCCTCACTTTTGCTATAAATACCAACCCATTTCTTCATTAAATTCATTAAAAATTCCTAATAAATGAAGATATTGCCTCCTAACCTCCCTAGTAGTCCTCCCAATGTTTCCTAAATCCCCCAAGGTCACAACCTTCATGTTATAGGAGTTACTTGACAAGTTAATAAAATTATCAACTTCTTTCAATTTCCATTCAAGTTCTATTTTATGTGGTAGAGAATTCAAGAATCCATACCATGTTCTTATTTCCATCTTATTCTTGCTCTATTATTTTTTATGATTCATTTCTGGATGTTTGACCCTTGTACCTTCTCTTTTTAATGTTTTCTAAAACCATATTGCATAGCTGTTAGGCTGTTGAATTTTTTTAAAGGATTTATCAACTATTCTTTTATGTTGAGTTCCTTTTTTCTTATTATTTTCTCAAATAATCTTAACCAAGAGGAATGAAATCTCCATAAATCATGTATATTATATATGTTCTCATTTTTATGAAATATTCAACATCGTTCTTCTTCTCCTCTCCCATTTATTTAAGGAATAAAAATATTATCCATGATGTGTCGAATTACCAACATCATGGATAATGTGATTTCAATTTACATTAATTATTTCAATTCTGGTCATGAAACCATTTTTATGGTTGAACTAGGTTATAATATATGTATTATGTCTCATTCATGGTTCAGGAATTCTTTTGTAGACATGGTTTTAATTTATAAAACAAAATGAGGTTGTTATTATCAAAGAACCACTAAAATAATCTAAATGAACATCATTAATGTTTTAGCTTCTGAATCATCCTCATATAAAACTTCAAAATGATAAATGATATAATTTATAGTACTTGAAATATTTAATTACCTTTCCATTAAAATTCTGGAGTTTCTTTTGAAAGTGGGTTCCCTAGACCCAACTTGTATTATACTTTGATTACCACTACATGTATGCAGTCTGTTATAATACATGTGTTTATCTTTCCATAATAGTGTAGATACTTCTGCATCCACTTTGTTTATTACATGTCGTATCAAAGGGGTATAGTATATTCTAGGCTATAATAAGAACCCCGAGATACCATGACAGTAATCTTAAACTAATGTCCAATGGTATAGCTACATCATTTTGAAAGGACACAGATGATGTGTGACCATCAGGTGTTGGGGGCTCAAAAGCATTGAGACTCCATCTCATGAAGTTTGCACTTTATGATCTCTAGTAGTTGAGATCATGAGGACAGACCCGCTGAATAGGAACACTACATGTTTTAGGATTCATTGGTCATTCCAATCTACGGACATGTGTAATGTTCTTCAGACTTGAGATCATTATGAATGGATGTCATTTATTACATACATTTTATGCAAGGTTAAATCCATGGAAATATAAATAAAGTCATGGTGAGGTAGTTTTTATTGGGTATGTCATTGATGAGATGGAATTTATTGAATTATCAAGATAGAATTTGTCTCTTCCGAGTTAAGGAAGAGATATCTCGGGGCTGGTTGATTAGGATGGTTGCACCTTCATTAGATCTATGGCCATGGTAGTGGAAGGTAAGACCATCCGGCAAATAAACAAATAAAATAAAGCAAGATAAAGGATGATGACACTAGTGTGCATTCTACTTTATTGAGATGTCGATGACGAAGAGATTATATTACACAGATCGTGTTTATAGGAAGGTAGTCGTTGCTTTGACTTTACCTTATCTCTATAGGGTCCTCGATGGGTTTCTATACCCCGCTCTTGATAGGTGGATATTATTCACTACTATTAAGGTAAGGGCCTAGAGGGTCACACACAATAGCACTTTAAAAATCTACCCTATTATGTGAATATGAATATAGAACTTGGTGGTCCCCACCAAAGGGTCCGAGTACTATCCAAGTTCTATGGATCACCAAATAATAAATATATTCTTTAATTATTCAAGCATGGAATAATATGTTGAATTTATTTATAACATGTATTTATAAGTGATCAGTAAATACAAAAATAAAATAAAATAAAATATTATTTGAACAGATTTAAATATCTAGGGTTCGTTTAATATTTTCAAGATAAGTTAATTGAGTTATAAGACTCAAGTTTATCATGCAATATAAATTTAATATATATTTCATTTAGTGATAAAATTATAAATATTATTTATGGCATAATTTTATTTGACATAAATAAATATTTATAATACTTATACAGAGGATATTTATTACACGGGGGTCGGGAACCCATACTGGGTATTTTAGATATCCCCTATATATGTAAGAGAGAGTCTCTCTCCTTTTAACTATTCATGTATCAATTTTGAGAGCCTATATCTCCTCCTAGATTCTAGAGAGATATCCTCTCAAGAAAAGAACATCAAGAACTTCCTTTGTGGATCGATGTTCATTGCCTTGCATTGATCACTCTTGCATCGAGGAGATCATTGGTATGTCGTGCTAACACCTGGATTCCAACAGATGATGTGTGTGCATATTTGAAATGCGTGTGTGGATGATCTAGAGGACTTCAACGTCAGAGTCTTTGAGCAACGGTCCCTGGCAACCAGTGACACACTTACACACATCATATCCGAATAAGGTACTTGTTCATTTTTATTTTTATTTTCTCTATCAAAACCATGTGTGGTCCTTGGACTATACCGGTATAGCTCACCAGAGTCGACGTCATAACATTGCTCTGGTGATACGAAAATTTCTAATTTTCAAGCCCACCAGCTTCTGCTACCTGTCCCGGTACCTAACAGTGGTATCAGAGGGATGCATGATTTTTCAAAGTCAAAGAAAAAATTAAGTTTCATAAAATTTAAGTGTGGGAGATTAAATGAGTTCCAATTCAACCGACCGCACATCGATCCATTTTCTAATGGCCAAGTTATGGCTATTTGAAAAATTTAATTTGATCGACTTATCGGTTTAATTTTTTCTTTGGATTAAATTTTTTATAAGAACGCATTTTAATTTCATTAATGTGTGCTTCAAAAATTACAAAAATATGACCAAGCTTTGGCCGAAATGTGGTAGCTGGATCTAATCTAGTAAGTTTAATTTTAGGAGATAAATAAAATAATATTATAATATAATATATTTTATTTTTCTGAAATAAAATATTATTTAAAGACTTGGGGTCAAGTCTAATTTTAATTTTAAAAAAAAAGTATACAAAGACCCCATTTTGGGGTCTTCTTCCCTTTTAATTTAAAAAAACAAAAGGGAAGGTATTTTTTTACCTAAGGAAAATTTTAAAAAAAGGAGGTAGAAGACCCAAATGGGTCTTCTTCACACGGCGCACAAGGTGCAGCCCCCTTTTCCCTGGAAGAAAACCCTAAGCGGCCTCCTAGGCCACTTTACCGCCGCCCCGCACAACTCCCTGCTGTCGCCCCACTCGCACCGCCCTCCTCCCTATTCTAGGCTACCGGACCACTGCCCTGAGCCTCTCCTTGATGTCGTCATGCTTCCACCATAGCCGTTGTAGGTCATGTTTCCCATAACAGAGGACCTCTTCCCCGCTCTCCCTCCTCTGTCTCATCACCGGACCGCCTCGGGCTCACCGCATCGGACTGGCTCAACCCTAGATCAGGCCGCACCGGATCCTTCCAACTCACCTACTGCTAGACCAAGGTATTGGACCTCCTTCCTATTGTCAGACCGCACCGCCCTGCTCACCCCGTGCCACTTGTCACTGCCCGACCACGCCACTACCGGAGCAGTGGGATGTCGCCCATGCGGCTGGCCGAAGCAACGGGTAGCCGCCCTTGCGGCTATCCGGAGCGATGCCACGCTGCCTTCGTCCCTTTCCAGAGGAGTTCGCTGCAGGCCGAAAGTCGATGTCACCGTGAGTGCTACTGGAATGGGCAGTCACGTCATTATCAGGCCACGGTCATGCTGCAGTCACTCTTCAGTCATGCTGCAGTCACGCCGCAGGCACGCCGCGATTTGGCTCTAATTCAGTATGACACTCACGGCGGTTCGCAGTCCTGCCAGACTCCCCCCCAGCTAGAGGTAACCCCAATTGATTTAATTTTAATTAATTTAGTTTTTAAAATTAAATTAATTAGAATTAGATTGGTTTTTAAATTTAATTTAATCTAAAACATTAATTTAATTAGAATTAAAATTAAATTAATAGTTTAATTTAATTTTATAGTTAAATTAAATTGATGGTTTAATTTAATTTTTGTAATTGAAATTAAATTAAATAGTTGGAATTGATAAATATAAATTAATTAAATTTAATTAAATTCATTTAATTTATAAGAAAACCATGTACTATTTAAATTTCATTACAGTTTAAATTTAATTGTGCTTTATATTTACTGACGGGTCTTGAGAAAGCGACTGAACTGTGCATGTATGGTGTTTTTTATTTATTTATTTATTTATTTATTTAATTATATATTCAATGTGTGCGATGATTGTAATAATTAATTAGATAAATGAAGGTCTGTGAATCATCCTTTTAATTCAAATATATATAAGGGAATGCATGTCCAATGCACGAGCTGTATTTTGTACCCCTAGACCCCCTCGCCTGTGTGCGAGTACATTTGTAATTAAATGATGATGATTCAAGATGCAGACCCCGCCAATTTGAGGTGGTAAACCATACAGGAGTCGAGCGCATTTCACTGGGGATGACTATGATGTGAGTCAGGTGTCAACTCAAGTATAAATTCCCCTAGGTCAAGATTGATCCATTATGGATTTATCTTTATAGAATTCTCAAGACCAGTCAGATTTCATGATTTACTTTATGCATAGTTTTTTATTTTATGATAGTGCATGATTATTTCTTGATCACATAGAATAGTAAACAAGATAAAAAATTCATAAATAATTGATGAATATATTTTTATTTCATGTTCTATTGTGAGCGCGACAATATAGATTGAACATATAGATAGAAAAGGATTATTTGTTAGTAAATATTAAAATCCCTCAAAGATATATTAAGTCCAATTTCCTTCCATTTATCACATCTAAACAAACCGGTTGTTTGGGGTGCTTGTCAGCCATAGTTGAGAGTGCCTCTTACTACTGGAGATTTTTCATGAGAGAACTGGGTTGGCTTAACTAAAGTGAGTAGTCAAGGTTTTTCCATAGCTAACCTATTATCACTTTAGAGGCAAGAGGTTGAGGGAATCAAGTTCAGATTCCAAAAGTTTTTACTTTACTCAACAACACAAGGAACCACAAGCCAAGTGGTTATCCATACTAGTGCATACCTTGAAACCCTCCAAGTAGTGGCATATCCATAGCTTGTAGACTATAAGGGAGGTTTTAAGGATCCTTTCCACTGGAATACTCAAGCGACCAAGTATTCTGAATCTAATAGTAAGTGATATTAAGGTTTACTAAAATAGTGGGATACATTAAATGATATAATAAGTTATTAATCATAAATGTCAAAAGGTAATCATGACAAAGTACTAACTGCTAAATTTTTATCTGATGTAGATTCAAAATGGAAATCACCAACCCCACAAGTACTTTATCACTACGATCGATTTTGGATAAATAAAGTATCATGACCGGTAATAACTTCCAGGAGTGGTACAGTTTCTTGTGCATTGCACTATGACAAGAAAAGAAGTTATATGTGTTGGAATCCCCCATTCCTATTGAGCCTCCTTAGGGAGCAATCAAGGCGGAAAAAGATAAATGGAGAAAGCATGTAGATGATGCGCTTGATGTACAATGCATCATGTTGTCATCCATGTCCATCCAATTTCAAAAAATTCATGAGGATAAGGACGCTTACAAGATGCTTTCACATCTTTAAGAATTATATCAGGAGAGGGCCAGGGAGGAAAGATATGAGATTTCGAGTGCTCTTTATAAGTATAGGCTAGCAGAAGGGAACTAAGTCGGTCCTCAAGTACTCAAGATGATTGAGTATATTGAGAGGCTTGAATCCCTTGAGTTCAAACTAAACCAAGAACTAGTGGTGGATCTCATTCTTTCATCTTTACCATCAATAATATTGACTTTAATTGTGAATTATAACATGAATGATATGACAAAGTCACTCCCGGACCTTTTGGATTTAGTTCTCCAAGCTGATAAGGATATGAAAAATACCAATTCAATTGTCCTTATGGTGAAAAATAAAAGAAAGGGAAAGGAAAATGGTTCTAAGGCCAATTAAAGGCCAAAGACACCAAATCATTATCCAGCAAAGAAGCCAAATATTTAGAGGATAAGTAATGAGTAGGAAGTTGTCTGCTCTGGATGTGGTAAGAAATGCCATTGGAAGAAGAATTGCAGATTTAGAAAGAAGAATAAAATTTATGCTTCTACTTCAGGTATTTTTGTCATTGAATGTAATATATCTTTATCTACAAGTTGGATATTAGACACAGCATGTGGCTCATAAATTTGTATTTATATACAGGAACCATGTAGGTTCAAGAAGATTGAAAAAGGTCAAGTGGTTCTCCAAGCTGCAAATGGTGCAAGTCTGGAAACCTTGGCAGTGGGAGACTATCACTTAACCTTGCCAACTGGTTTGGTTCTAGTTTTAAACAATTGATATTATGTACCTTCTGTTACCAGAAACATCATCTTTGTGTCGAGTTTAGACAATATGGATTTTTATTTCATGTTTGGAAATAAATATTGTCTCTTTTATTGGGATAACATAAGTTATGGTATGGAATATCTTAACAATTGTTTATATATGCTAGAACTTGAGAAACCTATAATAGAAATCAATGACAAAAATAGGCAACCTGACTCATATATCACCTTCTTGTGGCACTTCAGGCTTGGTAATGTGAATGTGAAGTGATTATGAAGATTATATCAAGAAGGGTATTTAGACTCGGTACAGTTATAACCCTTGGATGTATGTCAAGATTGTTTACAAGGAAACATGACCAAAGTAGCTTTCTTAGGAAAGGAAGAAAGATCCAATGTAGTACTAGAATTAATACATACTGATGTATGTAGTCCATTTCTAGTAGAGTCAAGGAATGGTTTTTCATACTTCATTACTTTTAATGATGACTATAGTAGGTATGCATATATCTACTTAATGTGGTATAATATTACTTTCGTATTTTTAAGGAATGCCAAAATGAAGTAGAAAAACTACTTGGTAAGAAGATAAAAGCGCTCCTCTCAGAGCGAGGTGGAGAATATCTTAACCAACCCTTCATTGATCACTTGAAAGAGTGTGGGATAGTATACCAACTCACTCATCCTTATACACCACAATGGAATGGTGTTAGTGAAAGGAGTAATAGGACCTTTCTTGACATGGTCAGATCAATAATGAGTCATGCAACTCTTTCATTATCCTTTTAAGGATATGCCTTGCAGACAGCAGCATATACCCTTAACCTAGTACCAACTGAAGCTATAGATGGGATTCCATATCAATTACAGTATGGAAAGAAACCCAGTCTGACACACATACATGTATGGGGGTGTGATTCATTTTTCAAGACTTTACCAAGTGACAAATTAACATCCAGAGGCACTAAGTGCATCTTTATAAGTTATCCAAAGGAAACTAGAGGATATTACCTATATAAACCATTAGATAGAAAATTCATTGTGGAAAGATACACCAAATTTATAGAAAGGGAACACATTTCTATTGAAAATAGTGGGAGAAAGATTTACTTCGATGAAGTTAATGCTCCAGATGCACAAGATTTGGTAGAGGAACAATCTCCACAAGAACAAGTGGGAGAAGGAGTTGTTCCTGAGACACAAATACTGCGTAGGTCTATGTGAGAGGTTAGAGAACTAGAATGTTATATTGTTCTTGTCACTGAGTCATGTGACACATTATTCCTTGAGGATGGTGAACCTATAACCTACAAGGAAGTATTAGTAGGTAAAGAAGCTGCTAAATGGCAAGAATCCATGAATTCTGATACGGAGTCCATGTACCAAAATCAAGTTTAGATTTTGGTAGACCCTATAGTTTATATAAATCCCATAGGATGTAAATGGGTATTCAAGAAGAAGTTGTATGTGGATGGTGAGTTTAATACCTTTAAAGAAAGACTGGTTACAAAGGGTTTCAGGATACATCATGGCATTGACTATGATGAAACCTTCTCACCAGTAGCAATTCATAAGTCCATCAGAATATTTCTTGTAATAGCATCCTTTCATGATTATTAAATTTGGAAAATGGATGTCAAAACTACTTTTCTAAATGGTAAGTTTGTAGAATATGTCTATATGACTCAACTCGAAGGGTTTTTTAAGTCAAAGAATTCCAATAAAGTATCCAAGCTGTAGAGATCCATTTATAGATTGAAGCAGGCAACAAGATCATGGAATGTTCATTTTGATGAGGCTATAAGAGATTTTGAGTCTTTCAAAAATGAAAGTGAACCTTGTGTCTATAAAAAGGTTGTAGGGAATGCCATCATTTTCCTAGTATTATATATTGATGACATATTAATTATGGGAAATGAGGTGCAAGTATTAAAGTCAGTTAAGACTTTGTTAAATGAATGCTTCTCCATGAAAGACTTAGGTGAACCATCCCACATTCTAGGGATCAAGATCTACTAGGATAGATCTCAAAGGCTGTTTGGGCTAAGTCAAAGTACATATATTCACAAGGTACTCAAAAGGTACAGTATTAAATAGTCCAAGATAGGATTGTTGCCTATGTCACATGGTATAAATCTCTCCAAGAAAATGTGTCCACAAACATAAGATGAAATAGACAGAATGAGTAGAGTCCATTATTCCTTGGTAGTGGGTTCTATCATGTATGTCATGTTATGTACTAGGTTAGATGTCGCCTTTTCTTTAATCATGGTGGGTAGATATCAAGCCAATCCAGGAGATCTTTATTGGACAGCTGTTATAACTATCCTAAAGTACTTGAGTCATACTAAGGATATGTTCCTGGTGTATGAAGGAGATGAAGAACTAGTTGTGAGGGGATAGACTGATGCTAGTTTCCATATATATCATGATGATATGAAATTGTAGGCAGGCTACATCTTTTGCCTGAATGGTGGTGCAGTGTACTGGAGAAGCTCAAATCAAGTTGTGGTTGCCGATTCTATAGCAGATTCCGAATATATTATAGCTTATGATGTAGAAAAGGAAGCAGTCCGGATATGCAGTTTTATCTTAGAAATTGGTGTTGTGCCTAGCAGTGCAGACCTTGTTCTTGTATATTACGATAATATTGTTGTAGTGGTGCTTTCCAAGGATCCTAGGTCTCACCAGAGGACAAAGAATATTCTTAAAAAAATTCATCTCTTGAGGGATTTTAATCAATGAAGTGAAGTGACAGTTAGCAGAGTAGCCACATAGGACGATGTGGCAGACCCCCTAACTAAATCCATTTCTCAGAAGAAGCATGATTCTCATGTGAGAGCTAGCAGATTGAAACCTGTTAGCAGTTGGATCTAGTGTAAGTGGGAGTGTTAAAAGTCGGTTCCCTAGACCTAACTTGTATTTTACTTTGATTACCACTACATGTATGCAGTCTGTTATAATATATGTGTTTATCTTTCCATAATAGTGTAGATACTTTTGCATCCACTTTGTTTATGGAAATTTCCTTAGATTACATGTCTTATCAAAGGGGTATAGCATATCCTAGGCTATAATGAGAACCCCAAGATATAATGATAGTAATATTAAACTAATTTCATATGGTTCAGTTACATCATTATAAAAGGAAACAGATGATATGTGACCATCAAGTGAAGGGGGTTCATAAGCATTGAGACTTTATCTCATGAAGTTTGCACTTGATGATCTCTAGTAGTTGAGATCATGAGGACAGACCCGCTGAATAGGAACATCACATGTTTCAGGTGTCATTGGTTGTTCCTATCTACAGACATGTGTAATGGTATTCAAACTTGAGATCATTATCAATGGATTTCATTTATTATGCACATTTGACGCAAGGTAAAATCCATGGAAATAAAGTCGTGGAGAGGTAGTTTGTGTTGGGTACGTCATTGATGACATGACATTGATTAAATGATCAAGATGGGATTTGTCGCTTTTAAGTTAAGGAAGAGATATCTTGGTCTTGGTTGATTAGGATGGTTACACCTTCATTAAATCCATGGCCATGGTAGTGGAAGGTAAGACTGTCCAGACAAATAAAAAAATAAAATAAAGCAAGATAAAGGATGATGACACTAG
The DNA here is from genome assembly GCA_963277665.1 of Viscum album. NCBI lineage: Eukaryota > Viridiplantae > Streptophyta > Magnoliopsida > Santalales > Viscaceae > Viscum > Viscum album. Next base: position 2,102,598,765 of record OY728164.1, on the reverse strand, counting down.
TGTGCATTATTCTTTATTGAGATATCGATAATGAAGAGATTATATTATACAGACTATGTTCGTAAGAAGGTAGTTGTTTCTTTGACTTTATGTTATCTCTATAGGGTCCTCTATGGGTTGCTAGAACCTGCTCTTGGTCAGTGAATATTATTCACTGCTATTGAGGTAAGGGCCTAGAGGGTCACACACAATAGCGCTTTAAGAATCTGCCCTATTCTGTGAATAGAAATATAGAACTTGGTAGGCCCTACCAAAGGGTCCGAATACTATCCAAGTTCTATAGATCACCAAATAATAAATAAATACATTAATTATTAAAGCATGGAATAATATGTTAAATTTATTTATAAAATGTATTTATAAGTGATCAGTAAATACAAAAAAATACAAATAATATTATTTGAATAGATTTAAATATCTATGGTTCGTTTAATATTATTAGGAGAAGTGGGTGGAGTTATAAGACTCAAGTTTATCATGTAATATAAATTTAATATATATTTTAGTTAGTAATAAATATTATGTTTAGAATAATTTTATTTGATATAAATAAATATTTATAATACGTATACAGAGGATATTTATTACACAGGGGTTGGGAACCCATACCGGGTATTTTAGATATCCCCTATATAAGTAAGAGAGGGGCTCTACCTTTGTAACTATTCATGTATAAATTTTGAGAACCACTCTCTCATCCTGGATTCTAGAGAGAGATCATCTCAAGCTAGGAATAAATTTAAGAACTTCCTTGGTGGAAATAAGTTCCTTACCTTATGGTGATCACCGCTGCATCGAGGAGATCATCGTTGTGCCATGCTAGCACCCTGTTTCCAAAGAATGACACACGTGTAGATTAAAAAGGTGTGTGTGGAGGATATAGAGTACTAAGAAATTGGATTCTTCAAGTGACGGTCACCAGAAACTAGAGATTCACTTGCACACATCATATCTGAACAAGTTACTTGTTCGTTTTTATTTTTGTGCTCTGTTAAATCCACGCGTGGTCCTCGGACTGTACCAGGATAACTCACTGAAGTCGATGTCGTAATGTCACTCTGATGATGTGAAATTTTTTAATTTCCCAGCCCACTTTCTTATTATTCCCATCCCAGTACCTAATATTTTCACTTCCAATCGATAAGAATATGCATCATGAACCAATCATGGAAATAATGTAAAGAAACACACCCAAAAAAATGCAAGGAACAAAATACTAACAATTAAAGGGTGAAATGAATTAATAAAATTATCGTATAAGATATTATAAATATGGATATGTTTCTGTATGATATTAATAACACTCTTTTAACCATTATACATGAGTTTTAAATAAGTTTTAAGAAAGACAACCCTGAGGTAAGGGAATTCTTAACCCAATTTTCATTCTTTGGGTTAACTTTATTATTTATTAGTTATGTGGTATTAATATTATTGTTGTTATAAATTTTTGTTTATATTATGTTAAACAATGTTCATTTACAATGTATACACATATCTATTCCATTCTATTAATTCTCACTCCAATTATATTTTAAGGGACTTTCCTTTAAAAATGATTTTAAAACTCTCTTTGATAAATTTCAAAAGGATTGATTTTTATGTGTATGGAATGAGTAGTTTATCCTGATTTCAAGATACTTTATTACCATGATATTTTCCTTGGAAATTATTTATGTTGGTTTAATCCCATTATAGCTCAGGATATGTTGGGCTGAGCCCTTCATATCTCAAGATATGTTGGGTTGATCCCATTATAGCTCAAGATATGACGGGTGATCCCCATTATAGCTCTCCAATGCATTGGGTAATATAGAGATAGAAGTTGACCAAAAGGTTATTCCATGTGTAAGGGTGAATGTAAGATTGATATGGTAAATATTTCCTAAGGCAGCAACATGAGTATTCTATGCATTCGAGTTTTTATGATATGGGTTTTATTGGTTTTTATGTTATCACTTGACTAACGCTTTCTATATTTATATCCCTTACTGATTTTTATACTCATCCCATGTTTTTAAAAAAAATCATAGGATATAAGTATGGGTAAGAGAAATAATGGATTCATGATGTTTGATATGAAGTGTTTTTAAATAAATCATGTTTTAAGATTTAATGTTTTATATTTTGAAAAAAAATGGAAATTGTTTTTAGTAGTATCCTCTTGTATGAATGTGGTTTGTTATGTATGTAAGGTATCCTAATTATCTAAAACTATAAACTCAAAAAGATAATCAATATGTAATAATGTATATTCTTGACTAAAATTAAATATTAAGTAACATTTTAAGGCGGGTCCTTATAGTTGGTATCAGAGGATGGTTTAGATAACTTTAGGGGATGGGATGATATTTAAAGAATACCATAACTGATTTTCACTCTAGGGTAATTTGAAATGTTATAGAATTTAAGGATTACCATGTTTCTCAATATATGTCATGTTTGTACAGAATGGTTTTTCATAGAATAAATAGGGAAGTTGAAGTTGGATGGCACCAAGAGGCTGATGTCTGTCCAAATCTGCAGTCCGAAATGGTGGGAATCGGAACTGAGTAGTTTGTGACAGTAAAAGATCAATTTAATTAAGTAATAAATGGGGGTGGTATCCATGCTAGAAAGTAACATGATATAACACAAAGAAACATGTCTTTTGTAGATCATTTTATGAGGCAACATCCTCCATCATTCAGTGGAACCACAGATCCAGTGATAGCTGAAGGATGGATAAATGCTCTAGAAAAGATATTTGATGTCATGGGATGTTTAGAACGTCAAATTGTAATACTATCCATTTATCATTAGAAAGGTGAATCTTATCAATGGTGGTCTCTGGTTAATAATATGAGAGAAAGATATGATCTTGATAGTTTGGAATGGGATGATTTTATGCATCTTTTTCTAGAAAAATATTTTCCCAAAACTGTTCAAATTAGAATGGAAAAACAATTCATGGAATTGAAGAAGAAATATGATGATTCTGTGGCATTATATGAATCCAATTTTAGAAGAATATCTAGGTATGTACCAGATTTTACTTAGGATTTTGAAAGTAAAATTAATAGATTTTACACTGGTTTCAAACCATTTTTGAGAAGATCTTTGGCTTCACGGGAGTTTAAAATCTATGAGAATATTTTTCATTGTGCTGAAAATGTTGAGATAAAGTTTATTGAAAAATATGTTCCTCAAGATGACAAGAATTATAATTGGTCAAGTTGGAAGGCAATGGGGAAGAACTCTTGAAATAATTATAGAGGTAATAAAATGAATTTCCCTTCTTGTGAAAAGTGTGGTAAAAGGAATCCTAGTGAATGTCTGGAAAATTCTAGGAAATGAAACCGATGTGGAATGTTTGGACACATGTCTTGTGAGTGTAAGTAAAATGACCCTAAAATTAATGAGAATTCGATGGTGATATTCTTTAACTATAAGGAATTGGGTCATTTTTTTAATATTGGTTGGAGCTAGTTACTCAAGTAGGGAATCAGAAAGATTTCAAGTGGAAGGGTTTGGTAAAATCATTTGAAACCACTTCAATAGATGTCGAGCCATCAAATTAGGTGGTATCAAGTACATTTCTTATTTTTATATATTTCGCAAATGTGTTTTTTGATTCAGGGTCTACACATTCCTTCATTTCTGAGAAATTTTCAGAAAAATTGGGAATGCAACCTTATGAAATGAAACTAGATCTCACGATAAAAACACGTGGAGGAAATATTATGGAAAAAAGAAATTATAGGAATCTGTCTATCATTGTCTATAGAAAGGGTTTACCTATAATCATTATTACCTCTTGTAGAGTTAGATGTTATTATGGGTATAGACTGGATTTCTTTTTATCATGCTAAGATAGATTACTGAGAAAAAGAAGTTGTTTTTTAGAAATAATTTTAGTTTGTGTACAAGAATAAACTCATATCATTAATAAAATATCAGGAAACTATGAAATTGATAAAGGATTGGAATGAAAGTTATCTTTCTCATATTTTTGAAGAGAAGATAACTATCCAGATTAATGATGTACCAGTGGTAAATGTATACTTGGATGTTTTTTCTGATGCTTTTTTTGGTGTTATTCCTAATCGAGAGGTTGAGTTTACTATTAACTAAGTTCCTAATTCTATTACAATTTCTAAACCTCCTTATCGAATGTCCCGAATGGAACTTCTGGAATTAAAAAAGTAATTACATGAATTATTAGATAAATGCTTCCTCCAACCCAGAACTTCACCATGGGCTCTTATCTTGTTTGTTAAGAAAAAAGATAGTTAAATGATACTTTTCATCGATTATAGAGCCTTGAATAAAATTACTATTAAAAATAGGTATCCTCTACCTCATATCAATGATTTGTTTGATCAGCTCTAGGGAGCACAATATTTTTCAAGGGTTGACCTAAGGTCGTGGTACCATCAGTTGAAAGTAAAGGATGAAGACATCTTGAAGACTGTGTTCTTTACTAGATATAGCCATTATGAGTTTGTAGTTATGCCTTTTGGGTTAATTAATGCACTTTATGTATTCATGGATCTTATGAATATAATATTTTATGATTTCTTGGGTAATTTTGTGGTTGTATTTATTGATGACATTATGGTATATTCTAGAAGTAAATAGGAGCACGAAAACATCCAAGGGTTGTTTTCCAAACCTTAAAAGAAAAGAAATTGTATGGAAAATTTGGTAAGTGTGATTTTTGGTTGTAACAGATGTCTTTTCTTGGGCACATTGCAAATAAGGATGGAATAACAATTTATCCTTCTAAAACACAAGATGTTAATGAAAGGACAAGACCTAAAAATGTTACAGATATTCATAGTTTTCTTGGATTATTAGATTATTACCGATGGTTTGTTAAAAACTTTGCATGGTTATCTAGCCCACTAACTAAGTTAACATGAAAAGAGGTTAAATTTGTTTGGACAAAAGATTGTGATGTTTGTTTTTAGGAACTGAAGAAGATATTGGTGAATGCTCTATTTTTAGCCTTGCCTTCCTGAAATGGTGAGTTTTTCATCTACAGTGATGCTTCATTGAAGGGACTTGGTTGTGTTTTGATGCAAAATGATTAGGTAATTTCTTATTCTTCAAGATAACTAAAACCTCTTGAGTTAAATTATGACACACATGATTTTTAATTGGTAGTTATGGTTTTTTATTTGAAAATTCGGAGGAACCATTTATATGGAGTCAAATGTCAAATATATACTGACTATGAAAGTCTCAAGTATATATTCACTCAGAAATAATTAAACATGAGTCAGATAAGATGGATTGAGCTGATAAAGGATTACGATTGCATGACCAATTATTATCCAATAAAATAAAACAAAGTGGTGGATGCCTTGAGTTGAAAAAATCATGCATCATTAACCATTTTATGTTTGGAACATGATCCCTTGATTAATGATTTGATGAATTTTTTCTTAGAAGTTATCGATGTAGGGAATAAATCTATTTTGTTTCAAGTTTTAGTGTAGTCATCATTATCAGACAGAATTAAGAAAGCATAGAAGGAAGACCGTGAGCTACAGAAAAAAGTATAATTGGTTAAAATGGGTATGTTTCTAGAATTTAACCTCGATAAAGATTCTATTTTAAGATTTGGAAAAAGGTTGTGTGTGTCGTGTAATTCTCAGTTAAAGAAAGATTTGTTGTGTGAAGCTCATAGTTCTCCATTTTCAGTTCATCCTGGAAGTACTAAGATGTACAGAGACCTTCAAGAGTATTACTGGTGGGATGGAATGAAAAGAGATATTCCTAATTTTATTGTGAAATGTTTGACATGTCAAAATGTTAAATAAGAGTGGAAGTTATCTAAGGTGATTCTTCAGCCTTTACCAGTGCCAGAGTGGAAATGGGAGAATATATCCATGGAATTTGTGGTGGGACTACCAAGACTTCTTAAGGTAACAATGTGATTTGGGTTAATATTGATCGGATAACAAAATCATTAAATTTCTTTCATATTCGAGATACAATGTCATTGGATGAACTTTATCGAATGTACTTCAAAGATATTTTAAAGTTATATAGAGTTCCTCTTTCCATTGTATCTGATCAGGATCTCAAGTTCACTTCCAACTTTTGGAAGGGGCTTCAAAAGTCTTTGGGCACATAATTAAATTTTAGTACAGCTTTTCATCCTCAATCAGATGGAAATTCAGAACGAATGATTCAGACTTTTGAGGATATGTTTCAATCTTGTTCAATGGACTACCTGGGAAGTTAGGATCAACATATTTCTTCAGTTGAGTTTTCTTATAATAATATTTTTTATTACAGTATACAGATGGAACCTTTTGAGGTATTGTATAGGAAGCAGTGTCAAACTCCATCTTTTTGGGATGAAGTTGGGGAAAGGAAGTTGATGGGACCATAATTAGTAGAGGAAGTGGCTGAGAAAGTGAATATGATCCAGCAACACATGAGGGAATCTCATATAAGGCTGAAAATTTATGCATATAACATAATGAAAGACTTCTCTTTCGACGTAGGTGACCGTTTTTTCCTTAAAATCTCTCCTTGGAAAAGTGTGATGTGTTTTGGTAAGAAAATAAAACTAAGTTCATGATTCATCAGTCCTTTTGAAATCCTGAAGAAATTTGGACCGGTTGCATACCGAGTAGTTTTTCCTAGGAGTTTATCTCAGGTGCATAATGTTTTCATGTTTCGATATTGAGAAAGTATGTGTCAGATTCATCACATGTTTTGGGTCTAGAAGCAGTTCAGCTAGAAAAGAAACATTATTACGAAGAGAAACCAGTTCAGATTCTTGATCGAAGGGAACAGGTATTGAGGAATATGGTAATCCACCAGGTAAAAGTTTTTTGGAGAAACCACATGGTTGAAGAATCAACAAGGGAATCTGAAAATGCTATGAGGGAAAGTTACCCTCACTTGTTTAATGAGTAAATAAAATTATGAGGATGCAATTTCTAGAAGGTGGGGATAATGTAACACCACAAGGTTTTAAAAAATAAATGAAATTCATGAAACTTTGTTTTAAGTATATATTTATAACTAGCCATTAAATATAATTTTTCAGATTCTATGTTTTGAATTTCAAATAAAAGTCATCTATAATTGTGTTTAGTAAGTTATTTGCAGTCTGATGGAACCAACATGTTTTTTAGTGAATAGTAACATACAATTATGAATAGTAATATGACCCTAAGGAATAGTGAATTGTATTATTATTTTATTTTCTCAAGGCTTTAAGATAATTACATCTTGGTTAATTTTTCAATGTGATATAAAAGCAGTTATAGTTTTAAATTGTTAATTTTTGAATTAAGTATGATTTTATTTAAAAATTAAATTAATAATATTTAGAAAATTATTTTCCAAAAATTGAGTTCCTTTTTTAATTCTATATGTCGAAAAATAGTTAGGGTGATTTTTTTGGGATTTTTCTGAAACAGTTGATTTTGGGGGGAATAGTAAAAATATAGTTTTGACTTTCGGTGTGTTAATGACATCATTAATAATGTAATAATGATGTAATAAATCTAGTCTAATTGTGAATAGTAAGATAATATGTGAGGTGTCCCAAGTGGATAACACCATGGGCAATCCCATGGTTTTGTAAATACCACTAATGAGGTGTCCCTTGGAAATTATTAAAATATTCTCACTTTTGCAATAAATACCAACCCATTCCTTCATTAAATTCATTCAAAATTCCTCATAAACAAACCTCTAACATACTTACCTCCCTAGTAGTCCTCCCAAGGTTTCCTCAATTCCCCAAGGTCCCAACCTTCATTTTTTAGGAGTTACTCTACAAGGTAAGAACATTGTCAACTTCTTTCTATTTCCATTCAAGTTCTCTTTTATGTGGTATAGAATTCAAGAATCCATTCCATGTTTTTATTTTCATCTTATTCTTGCTCTAATATATTTTATGAATCATTTTTTTATGGTTGACCATTTTCCCCTCTCTTTTTAATTTTTTCTAAAACCATGTTGGATAGCAGTTAGGCTGCCGAATATTTGTAAGGGATGTCTCAACTATTCTTCTATTTTGAGTTCCTTTATTTTCTTATTATTTCCTCAACTCCTCTTACCCAATAGAAATGAAATCTCCATAAATCATTTATATTATACATTTTCTCATGTTCATTTAAAATTCATCATCATTCTTCTTCTCCTCTCCCACTTATTCAAGGAATAAAAACATTGTTCGTGATGTGTCAAATTACCGACATCATCGACAATGTGATTTCAATTTACATTAATTATTTCAATTATGGTCATGAAACCATTTTTATGGTTGAAATAGGTTATAATATATTTATTATTTCTCATACATGGTTCTGTAATTCTTTTTTACATATGGTTTTAATTTATAAAACAAAATGAGGTCGTTATTATCAAAAAACCACTAAAATGATCTAAACGAACATCATTAATGTTTTAACTTATGAATCATCCTCATATCAAACATAAAAATGATAAATTGTATAATTTATGGTACTATAAATATTTAAATACCTTTTCCATTACAATTCTAGAGTTTCACTTCCAATTGAAAAGAATATCCATCAGGAACCAATCATGGAAATCATGTAAAGAAACACGCCAAAAACAATGCAAGGAACAAAATACTAACAATTAAAGGGTGAAATGATATAATGAAATGATCATATAAGAAATTATAAAGATAGATATGTTTCTGTATGATATTAATAACACTCTTTTAGCAATTATATCATAGGTTTAAATAAGTTTGAAGTAAGACAAACCCGAGGTAAGGGAATTCTTAACCCAATTTCCATTCTTTGGGTTAATTTTCTTCTTTATTAATTATGTGGTATTAATATTATTGGTGTGATTAATTTTTTTTTATATTATGTTTCACTATTTTAATTTATAGTGTATACACATATCCATTCCATTTTATTAATTCTCACTCCAATTATATTTTAAGGTACTTTCCTTTAAAAAAAATTAAAACTCTCTTTGATAAATTTCAAAATGATTGTTTTTTTATGTGTATGGAATGAGTAGTTTCTCCTGATTTAAAGATACTTTATTACCATTATATTTTCATTAGACATTATTTATATTGTTTTGATACCATTATAGCTAAAGATATGTTGTTTTTATCCCTTTATATCTCAAGATATGTTGGGTTGAGCCCATTATAGCTCAAGATATGATGGGTGAGCCCCATTATATCTCTCCAATGCATTGGGTACTCTGGAGATGGAAGATGAAAAAAATGTTATTCCATGCGTAAGGGTGAATGTAATATTGATATGGTAAATATGTCCCAAGGCAACAACATGAGTATTCTATGCATTCAAGTTTTTATGATATGGATTTTATTGGTTTTTATTTTATCACTTTACTAACACTTTCTATATTTATATCCCTTGATGAGTTTTATACTCATCCCATGTTTTTAAAAAAAATCATAGGTTATAAATATGGGTAAGAGAAATAGGGGATTCATGTTGTTTGATATGAAGTGTTGTTAAAGAAATCAAGTTTTAAGCTTTAATGTTTTACATTTTGAAAAAAAATGGGAACTATTTTTAATAGTATCATCTTGTATGAATGTGGTATGTTATATATGTAAGGTATCCTAATTATCTAAATCTCTAAAATAAAAAATATCCTCAATGTGTAAAAAAAAAATTCTTGACTAAAATTGTAACGTCCCGGTTCCGGAATCCACCCAGAGGCACCCCGTACCCGGTTGGTCACATGGCCTCAATTGCATTTCCCCGAACGCCAAAGACTGTCGACTAGAATCAAGGGCCTTAGGTGTGATAGTGGGGAAACTATGACCTTATTGTCAGAGTACACAGCGGAATTAACAACACATACAAAAACAGAAGTAGTAAATATTCAAAAAACAGTAGACAACGGAAGACTGATAAGAAGACAACTAGGAAAAATATATAAATGATGCAAGATGTATATGTATCTAGGAAAACAGCCAAACAAGTCATAATGATGAATATAGTACTAAACCCAAATAAACAAAATAAAACAGATAAAAAAACTCCTCAGCATCGTAAGCCTCATCTTGGTCCCATGCTCTCCAGTTCCAGTGCAATCAAGAACCTCAAGTAGAAGGGTGCTTGCCCTTATCTGTACCTGCAACAATATAATCTTTTTGGGCACAAAATCATGACCCAAATAGGGTGTGAGATAAAAATACAATTAGGAAACCACCAGAATATATGTTCCTAACAGTCAGTGAAAATATGGAAGGTAAAAGTATAGAAAACAGTAAACAGGAAAGTACTCAGTAGAAAACATTCCACAGTCTTCAGCATATACTATAAAAACAAGAAAGTAGCCACTCAAGAAAGTAGAAAAAATAGGTAACCCTCTAGTAGTTCTCACATCTTGAACCCTATGGTTAAACCTACAAGTACTAGAAACCCTCTAGGAGGAACACATAATCTCGCCCCTCTGGTTCAGCTAAGAATAGACTCTCTGGGGAAGCACTCACTGTCAACTCCCCCTATAGTCTCTTATCGTACTAAAGGCACTCTAAGGAATCACTCAACATCTCATTCTCCCTGTGGCTCACATCAAGGAACTACATACACTCTGAGGAAGCACTCAACATCAATACCCCCTTTGGGCTCGCATCGTAAAATTAAATACACTCTTGATAATCCCTTACGTCCATTCTCTCTATAGTCAACTACACTAGGTTCTCATAGCCATGTGTAAAAATCAGCAAGTATCACATCGCGTAACGACCAAAGTATCCTCAAGAACTACTTAGCTAGCATCTACAGCATCTCATCATGGAAGAACAGTCATACCATCCTACAAACTAGGTATGGAACTAGTAATATCCTAACAGGAAAAACTAGACCAAATGGACATAAACAGGCAAAACATGCATGGGAAAAGCATCCAAAGCATAGTAAATTACCCTATTTACAAACATTAACCTCTACTCAATCATATAAGAAAATAACAAAAACAACAAGGGAGAAACAGGGAATACGCAATACCCCGTTCAAGGGTATTGGTGGAATTTTCACAAATGCTCAAAGACTTACTACAAAAAGGCACAAACCACCTACCTCAACATTAGGATATCGATATACTCAAACCTTGAAGATTGAATCTCCTTGGAATGTCGTAGATCTAATAAAATTTCCAAAATTCTCAACCCAAGATAACTTTAGAAATAGGAGTAATTGGGAAATTAAGCTCTAGGATAAGGAAGAGATTACTGTTGTGGTTCCAACGCAATCGACGGTGGTCGATTTGGAGAATGGATGGAGGCTTGGGGGTTCATCAAAGATCTGCGACTGTATGGAATTCTCTTGGTCGAAGAAGCTGGAAAAGAAGAAATTTCTAAGGTTAAGACGTGACCCCAGTGCGTTTAGTGAAAAAAAAAGTACATGGTGTGTACTTTTGGAGTACATGACATGTACTAGGCTTTTCCGTACTCTGTATTAGGCGGCCTCCATGTCACCCCTACATGGCCATGTGTGTGGCTATGACACGGCCAACACATGGCCTCGAGCAACAATGAAGTACACGGAGTGTACTTCAAAAATTTTCAGAAACTCCTCCTTTCTAAAAAACTCCAGAAAAAAGAAAAAAATACCTGAAAAGAAGGTCTGAGTTATTACAAACTTCCCCCCTTAAAGAAATTTGTCCCTGAATTTCCCTAACGAGGCATAGAAGAAGAAATCCCGAACAGCTCCGGCCACTGTGATCGTACATCGGCCTCCCTCTCCCAAGTCGCGTCATGTACTCGCCCATGCTACCATAGCACACGTACCAGAGGAACAGACTGGCCATAGAGAACCTTCATACTGCGATCAACAATCTGGATAGGATGATCCTTAATCGATGCATCTTCTTTGAGCTCATTCTCATCAGGTTGAAGGACATGAGACCGGTCTGAAAAGTATCGTCAGAGCTGAGAAACATGGAAGATGTAGTGCATAGCTCAGTGCCTCTAAGGTAACTACAGCCGATGGGAAACCAGCCCAACTCTCTACAACACCTCAAATGGCCCGACATACCGTGGTGAAAGCTTACCCTGTCTCTGAATCCTCTTGTGTCCCAACCTCGGTGCGACACGCAGGAAAACCTGATCCCCGACCTCGAACTCCAGAGGTCGTCTCCACCGATCAGCATAAGACTTCTATCGAGACTACACTGTATCCATCCTCTATCGAATCAACTCTATCTGCTTTGAGGTCTCTTGAACAAGATGAGGTCCCAGCAAAGCTGCCTCTCCCACCTCCAGTCAGCATAAAGGTGATCGGCATGGCCTACCGTACAGAGCCTTATAAGGTGCCATCTGAATAGTTTCCTAAAAACTGTTGTTGTAGGAGAACTCCACAAGAAGTATATGCTTCTACCAAGAACCTCCAAATTCTAGAATGCAATCTTAGAGTATATCATCAAGCACCTAAATCGTATGCTCGGATTGGCCATCTGTCTGGGGATGGTATGTTGTACTCAAAAGTACCTGTGTACCCAAAGCCTTATGAATCCCCTACCAGAACCGAGAAGTAAAATGCACATCCCTGTCTGAAATAATGGAGTTTGGAACTCCATGCAGACATACAATCTCTTTGATGTACAATCGTCCCAGCTCATCAACACGGAAGGTCTCCTTGATTGACAAGAAGTGAGCAACCTTCGTGATTCTATCAATGAAAACCCATATTGCATCATTCCCTCAAGGAGATCTCAGAAAACCGGTCATGAAGTCCATTGTGACATCATTCCACTTCCACTATGGAATGGGTAACTACGGTAAAAGACTTGCTGGTCGCTGATGTTCCGCCTTCACCTGCTGACAAGTGGAACACCTCATGACAAAACTAGCAACATCTCTCTTCATACCTGGCCACCAATACTGGAAGTGTAGATCATAATACATATTGGTGATGCCAGGATGAACTTCCCAAACTAAGGAATGAAATTCTTGCATCAGCTCCTCGTGTATGTCTGCTGGAACCCACACGCGCCCTTGGAAATGAAAGATCTCATCCTCACCCACTGTCCATCTAGGAAGAGGGTGCTCTCCTGACACACTCTCCTGTAGGACTAGGCCTTTTGAGTCTAATAGCTGTCCCATATGTACCCAACCAAGAAGTGTAGATGTAATAGCTACAAAAGATAGAAAAGTCTTCCCTTGTCTGTCATGCACCTCCAAATGCTTCTTAGAGAATAGAGCCATAAGATACCACTCACTTATGGCCTCCTGAACTACCTGTATCTGAGTCCTTCTACTCAACGCATCAGCCATTGTGTTGGCCTTTACCAACGTATAGGAAAGATCAATGTCAAATGACTAAAGATACTCAACCCACCTATGATGTCTCAGATTCAGATCACACTGGGTGAATATGTACTTCAGACTCTTATGGTTGGTGAAAACCACAAAGTGTTCTCCCAGAAGATAATGTCTCCAACAGCGTAAGGCATGAACAACTGCCGCCAGCTCGAGATTGTGTGTCGGGTAGTTCCTCTCATGTGGCCTCAATTGTTCAGACCCATACGCAATGACTCCATCTCCCTGCATAAGTACAGCTCCCAACCTGATACCTGAAGTATCATAGTAAACAGTGTAGCTCTTTCCCGACTCTGGAAAGACTAGTATCAATGCTGAAGTCAAACTACCTTTCAGCTCCTGAAAGGCTGATTCACAAGAATCTGACCATAAGAAATTCTCTCCTTTCTTGGTCAGACCTTTCAACAGTTCTTCTAAGAGTAAAAAGTCCCATATGAAGCGTCTGTAGTATCCAGCCAGCCCTAGAAAACTCTGCACCTCAAAGACGTTCTTTGGATGCTCCCAGGAAACTACTACTCTCACTTTCTCTGGGTCTACTGATACTCTAGTATCTGAGATAATGTGACCTAAAAAGTGAATCTGATCCATTAAAAAGTGGCATTTTGAGAGCTTAGCATATAACTGATGCTCTCTCAGTGTACTCAAAACGATCTCAAGATAGGTATCATGGTCATGTTGAGTGTGAGAGTACACAAAGATATTGTCCACTAAGACCACCAAGAAAGAATCTAAGTATGGATGGAACACTTGGTTCATCAGTGTCATGAAAACTATAGGTGTGTTCGTGAGACCTAACGGCATAATTATATACTCGTATAGACCATACCTGCTCCTGAAGGCTGTAAGAGGTATATCTGATGGTCTAACATGCAACTGATGATAACCAGACCTCAAATCGATCTTTAAGAACACCCGGGCTCCTTGAAGATGATCAAAGAGGTCATAAATCCTAGGCAAGGGATATAGGTTCTTGACCATCAACTGGTTCAGCATCCGATAATCCACACAAAGCCTAAGGGTGTCGTCTACCTTATTCGAAAATAGGACATGCGAACCCCAAGGATAAGTATTGGGTCGGATGAAACCCTTTGCCTGTAACTCCTCCAAATGCTTCTTGAGCTCTTTTAGCTTAGGTGTCACCATCCTATAAGGAGTAATGGACATCGTTGTCGCTCCTGGCACAAGCTCAATAGAGAATTCTACCTCACGCTCTAGAGGCAAACCCAAAAATTCTTCTGGAAAGACATCTCTGAAACAATCCACCACTAGAGAAAAGTCTAACTGTGAAGTCCCCTGGTCATCCAGATATAGACTAGAAATCTGGGATGTAACTCCTCCTAATTCATGATACTTGGGTCCTATTCAAATCGCCTGGACATCCCACTCGCCCCGATGAAGAAAAGATTCGCTATCTGGTGATATGAAACTCACCCTACGGTGATAACAGTCGACGACTGCCTAGAAGGGAACTAGCTAGTCCATTCTAGGAATGACATTATAGCCTATCATCTTTAGGACATAGAGGTCCCATAAGAAGTTACACCCTGCAACCTCAAGAGGGCACTCTCTGCACTGACATACACTAACTTTCCTAGTTCTAAACGGTGTGTCTAGAGTCAAAGTATCGGTAGAGGAAAAGATGCAGAGCCCAAGGCTCTCCCCAAAAGAAACAGAGATAAATCTATGGGAAGCCCCTGTATCAAAAAGGGAAGAAGACAAAATTGAGGCTACTAAGATCGTACCTCGAACTGTAGAGGTTCCAGGATCCTGCTCTGATTGGGTCTTCTCTACTGCAAAAGCTTGACCTGTACCACGGCCCTATGGCCCTGTCTGACTGTTCTGAGCTGATCCTCCCTACTATCACTGATATACCGGTGACTAGCCACCCCAGCCCTGAACTCCACCTCGGCTTGAATGGCTGGAAGAACTCCAGTTCCTAGAGTGGTGAGAAACTGGTGGTGCTTCTCCTGAACAAGGAGTCATGGATGAACCCCTGTCACCAGCTGCTAGTGAGCAAACCTGACAGAAGTGTTGAAGGTGACCCATCTTGCCACAATATCTGCACTCCACTGGGTCTCTCTAGCACTGTAGTCACGTATGTCCAGCCCTTCCACACTAGTATCACACCACCTAGCTACCTGAAGATGCTTCTCGCCACCTCAGATAATCGCGCATAGACTCCCTACGGTGCTTCCTGCTGTCAGCTAGTGAAGCACTAACACTGGAAGCGGAACCGCCCTAGATCTCAACTCTGGAGTCTCTCATATTGCGCTCTGCAATCAGTGCCTAGTTGACAATGGAAGTGATGGAATTCAACCTGAAGATATTCACCTATGAGCAAATCTCCTGTCTGTGGTCATCCTCAAACTTCCTTGACAAGAACAACCCATTTGATCTTTGGAGGGGTGTGAAACGTTGAATCTTAGTGAAATGAGAGGAATACTCCATGAAAAAAAGAGTGCCCTGCTCTAGGCTCATGAAATCTCATGCTCGGTCGGCCCTCAGGGTCTCCAGATAGAAGTAGTTGTAAAAGATGCGCTGAAAATCCTCACACGCCATAACCTGCTGATGACCCACCTGTGAGATCATGTCCCACCACCTCTTGGAGAAGTCTCATAGCATGTAGGTAGCGAGATTGACCCACATTTATGGAGGCATCTCCATATTCTCAAAGATCGCCATCATGGCTTCTAGCCAAGATTCTACAGCCTGAGGTCCTCCTTCCCCTGAAAAGGTGGTAGGATGCTGCTACTAGGAAACCCGCATCAAGTCTTCCATAGTCGAGGCAGGGGGCGATGCTACCTAGAAGGTCTGCATCATCCACAAAAATCCTTCCCTAAACTGTGCATCGACAGCTGTAACCGGTATCACTGTTGGTGCCAAGGCTGGAACAACAGGAGGATCTTCGGGAAGTCCCTAATCATCCATATCTGGTGTCTGATCACCGCCTGGCTATTGGCATACAATTGGAGGACGTCTCGGTTCCATGACTCTGCAAGTCCAAATACACACCTTAGATAAACATTATCAGGGACTGAAAACTAGGATCATAAGAAGGGAACAGGGTAATGAAATCATTAAAAATTTATAAAGCATGAATACATGGCATGTATAAAGACTACACGACATGTTCCCTTAAGTCATTTACATGGGCGTGCACTTCTGCAAAAAATGGTCGTGTAACACCCCAAACACAGGGCGTGTTATCCTAACACAGGGCATGTACCTGAATCCTCTTCCCCTGCCCAAGTCCTTCTACATGGTTAAGTCGCACGACTCTCCTAAGACAAAACAACATAGCGTGTGCAAGGTAAACACGACGTGTACTCAATAAGCTTCACCAGCCCCATGTTGTTAGTGACATGGCATGTGTACCCAGGTCACTCTAAATGGCATGCTTCTTGCGCACATGGTGTGTACATGGAGGCTTTACCCGACCTGTTTTGTTCATGACATGGATGGGTACATAGGTTACAAGACACGGCGTGTATGGTCGAAGTTTCAACCATCTGTGTCATTAGTCACATGGGTATACACACGGTCACTACAACACGGCGTGTAAGTACCATACACGGCATGTTCTTGGAAGATTTTTCATAACCTCGTGTCCCTGCCCACATAGTCATTGACACGGTTAAAAACTACACGGTGTGTATTCATAAAGTACACACCGTGTATTCTGGGTTTTTTCTGGGCAGTAGGCTCAGAACTGCTCTAGATCCTAGAAAACACAGAAAACACACGTTAAAGTGCCAAATTCCGATCCGTGAGGGCCCATACTCCCCGCGAATCAATGTTTGTCATCTTATGAAAGTCACAAACAAGGTAAAAAGGTCAATGATCCACCAAATTCCAGTCAATGTGGGCCCATAACACCTCAAGAACCAAAATTTGGCATTCATTCAGGTAAAACCTTACTCAATCAAAGCTCTAACAAGAAGCAGGTATTTTTATCAAGCATCTATCACAACATCATGAATATTCTACACAAAATATATCACAACAAAATGAAATTACTAATGCATCCTAGATGGCATGGCAAGAATGCATGGCATGTGATTTCTAACAAGTGCCTATATGATGCATGAGATGGTATACCCTCATCTCATCGGGCTGCGACAGAAATAGAACCATAATAAAAACAACAATAATGGCACAAGTATGTGAATCACCCAATGGTGAAACCAAATCAACTATAAAATTGTAAACCTGTAAATTACAATAAATGAGGTAGTATGGCTTTTCCCTTTACATGGGTTAGCTACTCCTAGGCACAGCTTATTACCAAGTACCTATTCCATCCTATCCCTGGCTATAGGCTCCAAATATTAAGTCAAGAGAAAATAAAACCTCCTCTGATACCACTTTGTAACGTCCCGGTTCTGGAAGTCACTCAGAGGCGCCCTGTACCTGGTTGGTCACATGGCCTTGAGCGCATTTCCCCGAATTCCAGAGGCTACCGAATAGCAGCGAGGTCCTTGGGTGTGATAGTGAGTAAAATATACCCTCATTTGCAGAGTACACAACATAAGTAACAACACATACAATAGCGGAAGCAGTAAATATTCAACAAATAGTAAACAACAGAAGACTGATAAGTAGACAACTAGACAAAATATATAAATGATGCAAGATGAATATGTATCTAGGAAAATATCCAAACAAGTCACAATGCTGAATACAGTACTAAACCCAAATAAACAAAATAAAATAGATAAACAAATCCTCAGCATCACAAGCCTCAGCTTGGTCCCACGCTCTCTAGTTCTAGTGCAATCAAGAACCTGAAGTAGAAGTGTTCTTGCCCTTATCTGTACCTGCAACAATATAATCTGTTTGGACCCAAAAGAATGACCCAAACAGGGTGTGAGATAAAATCCCAGTAGGCAACCATAAGAAGATCTGTGCCTAAGAGTCAGTGAAAATATGGCAGGTAAAAGTACAGAAAATAGTAAACAGGAAAGTACTCAGTAGTAAACAATCCATAGTCTCTAACATATAATGTACAAACAAGAAAGCAACCACTCAAGAAAGTAGAACAAACAGGTAACCCTCTAGGTAGTTCTCACAGCCTAACCCCTATGGTTCAACCTACAAGTACTAGCAACC
Organism: Viscum album; assembly: GCA_963277665.1. Classification (NCBI taxonomy): domain Eukaryota; kingdom Viridiplantae; phylum Streptophyta; class Magnoliopsida; order Santalales; family Viscaceae; genus Viscum; species Viscum album. Next base: position 2,102,580,353 of record OY728164.1, on the reverse strand, counting down.
CTCTGGGAGGAACACAAAGTCTCACCCCTCTAGTTTATCTAAGAATAGACTCTCTGGGGAATCACTCACCGTCAATTCCCCCTATAGTCTCATATCGTACTAAAGGCACTCTAGGGAAGCACTCAACATCTCATTCCCCTTGTGGCCCACGTCGAGGAACTACATACACTCTGAGGAAGTACTCAACGTCAATTCCCCCTATGGTCTCGCATCATAAAATTAAAGACACTCTGGAGAAGACCTTACGTCCATTCTCTCTTTGGTCTACTATACTAGTTTCTCACAGCCCTGTGAAAAAATCAGCAAGTATCGCATCGCGTAATGGACAAATTATCCTCAAGAACCACTTGGATAGCATCTACAGCATCACAGCATAGAAGAACAGTCATACCGTCCTACAAACTAGGCATAGAACTATCAATAGTCTAACAGGAAAAACTAGACCAAATGGTCATAAACAGGAAAAACATGAATCGGAAAAGCATCCAAAGCCCAATAAATTACCCTATTCAAAAACATTAACCTATACTCAAGCATATAAGCAAAGCAGGAAAACAACAAGGGAAAAACAGGAAACACGCAATACCTTGTTCAAGGGTATTGGTGGAATTTTCACAAATACTCAAATACTTCCTACAAAAAGGCACAAACCACCTACCTCAACGTTAGGAGATTGATATAATCAAACCTTGAAGATTTAATCTCCTTGTAACATCATAGATCTAAGAAAAAGTCCAAAACACTCAACCCATGATAGCTTGAGAAAGAGGAGGAATTGGGAAATGAAGCTCTAGGAGAAGAAAGAGTTTATCGACGTAGTTCCAATGTAATTGACGGTGATCAATTCAGAGAATGGACAGAGGCTCGAGGGTTCGTCGAAGATCTGTGGCCGTACGGAATGCTCTCAGTTGAAGAAGTTGGAGAATAAGATAGTTCTTGGAGTTAAGATTCAACCCCGGTGCATTTAGTGAAAAAAAAATAAAGTACATGGAATGTACTTTTGGAGTACATGGTGTGTACTAGGCTTTTCCGTACTCCACTTTAGGCGGCCTTCATTGCACCCCTACATTGTCATGTGTGTGTCCATGACATGGCTAGCAAACAGCCTCGAGCAGCAATGAAGTATATGACGTGTACTCAAAAAGTACATGGCGTGTACTTCAAAAATTTCCAGAAACTCCTCTTTTCTCAAAAACTCCAGGAAAAGGAAAAACATACCTAAAAAGAAGGTCTGGGTTCTTAAAAAAATTAAATATTATGTAGCATTTTAAGGAGGGATATTTATACTAACCTACAGTTATCTTCAGCGGAATTTGTGGAATTTTCAAATCTTCTGAGACATACCTTAGTAGCTAGGTTTTATCAATGATGACCTTCAGTGGATTTGTTCGATAGACATGTATTTAGTGCTTGGGATTTTCAAGATAGGGAGATGGTGGGTCTGTTGGATAATCAACATATTATGATACGCTTTTCCTCAGAGGTTGATCTCATCAAGACCTGGTCAAGTGCACATCACAGCTTCAACAGATTTAGATTTTTCCTATTTTGGTGGTCCTTCGATTGGAATATGAAATATGATCCTCAAACTATGGAAACTTGGGTAAGCTTTCCCAATCTCCCCCTTCCTTTTCAGAATCCTTCAGTTATGCATATGTTATGGAACCTTATTGGTAGATACATGTGTTCGGGTAGTCGAATAGAATCCCCTTTTCATCCTATAAATTCACGTGTCTGTGTTGAATTGGATGTGTCAAGAACTCCATTCAAGTATGTGTGGATCAATGAGGGTGAGAAGTACCGCTAAAAGCAACGTGTGGTTTATGAATCTTGGACTGATTTTTTCTCGGTTTTCAAGTGCCTGGGGCACTCACTGGACTTCTATCATAGGGGGGCCGAGCTGCCTTGAGAAGGGTCATTGGTAGAGGAAAGTTTCCTAAGGTGCATGGTGAGAAAGAGATATTGGAGTAGAGGCTCACTTTGTTGGAAGATAAGGTGACAGGGGGGATTCTTCTGGTAGTTTGTGAGTGAAGGAGATGAAATTTGTCGGGGAAGTGACTTGAGATGCGACACTTGAGGAAGGGTCTAGCTAGCCATCCTGATCTTGTTCACCCATAAAAAAGGCCTTGGTGCCTCAAGTCAATCCAAAAATGTCTAACATATTTATTTGAATGAGTCGGGACCTGAATAAACCTCCTTTTTCACTACATCTCAAGGATAGTGTGATGGAAGATAGTGTGGTTCAATAGGTTGTGGCTCAGGTGGGAATTCAAGAGACTGGGAGTAAGGATGTTGTGGTGCAGATTGAGAGCAGAGAGAAAAATGTATTTTCTGAGGTTATTGAGTCGAGCAGTGGTGTTCAATAGAAGGGGTCTGAGGGACCTGCTATGGAGGTGGTAGACCAAACCCGTGGTGGGAATGTAGGGGATTCGAAATCAAGGTATCGGACCTCAATTTAGTTGAGAAACAAATATGAAGTGTCAGAAGAGGCAGCCTTGAGTTTTAACCTTAATAATCATTTGGATATAGATCAGGGTTGTGTGCATGTTTTCAATGGAGATATTCATAGCCATTCTATAGGAGAAACATCAAATCCCAAGTAAGAACAAGAGTAATAGGAGGAGGAAGGGTCAGAAGGATTACTCCTCCTTACCACCTCCGCTAGAGACTCATTCCTCTAGGAAGGTTATCTTTGAAGAGGTTTACAATGAGGATGTAAACCATCATATACCTTTGGTCTAGGGTGATTAACCCTTGGATTTACTGTTAATCTTGGAGGATGAATTGGTAGAGCAGTTCTTGATTCTTAATGCTACTGCGAAGGAGGCGTCTAAAATGACAGGGAGGCCTTTACGGGTGACCCTTAATGAGGATAAATATTCTTGGGTGGAAAAATAGGACCTCATTCTTATTGGGGGTTTCAACAAGGGGAAGATTAGCATTGGGTAGTATATACAGTCCTGGGACCAGCTAGCCTCTGTGTTTGAAAATCTGGTGATGGAGACACCAAGCATCCAGGTAACATCTATCTCATGGAAATTTTTTAAGGAAAAGGATTCTGGTAATATCAAATTACTCTTCAATTACTCTGGATAAAGTGGTGTAATTTGTTTCTTGGTTTGGTAGGTTTTCTAGTTCGGTGGAATTCTTCTTTGGGATTAGTTTTTTCATGTGTGTTTTAAGAACGTTTGGGGTGATGCATCCAGTCTTTCTTGCATCTACTTTGGATAGGGTTCAGGGAATGAAGCCTTCAAATATGCATGCCATTTGGATTTAGAAGTTGATAGGGTATGGCAACGCCATCGGTTATGGTCCCATTTTTCACTGGATAGCTAGCTGTTTGGTCATGGATTAGTGAGGGTTTGACGACACGAGGTAGTTACTGGGGTGATGTAGATGTGGCTTAGTTTGGATGTGTTCTTTTATGGTCTTTTGGGTTGTAATTCTAGACTTCGTGGTTTCTCAATTTCCCCTTAAAAGTATTTTGATAATAAAAAAGTTAATTATTAGTCAAAAAAAAAAAAATTGATTATGCATTATTTATTCAAGATAGATTCTATTTTATGTAACCCTTACTGATCATTTGAGATCACTCTTTCTTATATTTCATTTCCTTGGGATACGAAGGAGAATATTTTTATTGATTTCAATGATTTTGAATGTTTTCCATTACTATATTTTATATTTTATCCTTAATGTAATATGGGTATCATTTTTGTATCTGGTTTTTCAAAACTACTAAACTTTTTGGTCCTTCAGGATGAGATTCCTTATATCTTATGCTAATATAATAAAGTAGACAATGACTCCAGGCTACTTGATTTGGGTTAGTTACACTAATAAATACATTTTTATTAAGTTGGAACTTTATATATTTCATTATTTTTGTATTCTTGTTCATACCAGTCAATTCAACAGCTGGGTTATAACTATCATATTTAAATAATAATATTTTATGGTTTGTTTAAGCTTTGTGTTACATGTTTTTTATGCTATCAAACAAAATGTTCCTTTGAAATATCTGGGTGTCAAACTGTCCACCACTAAAATCTCTTTCTATTCTAAAAAAACCTATAATCACATATAATCACTTACACATCATCTTTAACTTCAATTTCCAATTATTCAATGATAACACTTATTAGATGAAAATTTTCACTTTTTACCATTAGTGTAACTTTATCTTTAACTCCTCAGCATCTCCATGATTAATACCACTAGTTATGTTATCAAGTACCTTAGAACCAAATCTCATGATTTTTCAAACACCATTTTTTGGAAAACATTTTCAGCCCTTATTTCAACCTTATGACCCCTTCTAAATCACTTTCACTAGAATTTTCACTCTAAAAATTTTCAATGAGTTAATTTACCACTTGAAAATGAGACATTAACAAATCCTTTAGGACTATTGATTTAGTTTTCAATATAGGAAATACTATTTTATGTTAAGGTCTTCAATGTTGTTCATGTCACCCACCCACATATATAATCTCATGAAATATAAACCTTTCACTTAATTCAACATTTTAAAAATTATCTTTATGGCTTCAATCAAACTTACACTAGAAATCAGAAAATAAACATTAAACCATAAACATTATGAGTCATACCACAATTTGAACCCATATATACCACTTGTTATGATAAACATGTGATACCATTTGAATTCCAAGAACCTTCCATACCTCATAGAGTGTTATACCTTCCTGAATTAGGCTAATCATACTTTTAATCTTAATTATAAAACTCCTCTTAGATTCATTTGACCCCCACGCTATTTATAATCTACAGAATCATGCATTTATTTTCACCAATGGAGTAAGATTTTAGAACCTTTTATTATCTTAAAAAATCATTTGATACCACTTTTTTAGATCATACACAAATATATCATGGACTTATTCTCTGAGTTTAATCTTTATTCCCTTTCTTGGTGGTCTAATACCAATCTTATTATAGCTCTATATCACTCACTGGTCACCAAATTTGGATTTACACCAATTAAAACTTAAGATAAATATTTAAAACCACTTAAATTTCAGATTATCCTTTAAAACACGTGTATTTATTCATATCAACATGTTATTCTAGATTCATATTTGATATACATAGTGTTTTCTCAATATAACTTATTGATTCTGATAAAGCCTTGATACCATTGGTGCTTTCTCTGACGCCAATTTTTGTTTTATATTGACACTTGATTCCACTCTAATTTTATAATTAATTAACCCCATGGATCATATCTTCCCCTTATTTATGAATCATATTAATCATCTGAAATAATAATAAATTAATTTGGGAGAAGGGTTCATCTTAAATGTCTATAAGTAGAAGAATGGTCTAGTGAACCAATCATTTACTTACGACTCACTTTTAATCCTTCCTTGTGGATTTCCTTTGGGAGACACTACTTGTAAATACTTTATTCCATATATATACTATGGAATTATCTATCTTAATTGACTTGGTATTCAACTCCATTGTGAGACTAGTCCAACTTGTTCCTGTTTCTTCCACTAATTCTTTATAGTTGTATTATTCACCATGGTTCCTTCACCATAAGTGTAATGCCCCAACCCCTCTAGACTGGAGCCGGTGCATTACTAAGTACATTTTCATGGTTAGAAGAAATGAAAATATCGAAGGAATGATCATTTCAGTAGTACTAAAGAAACTAGATACATATATGTAACTCAAATTACATTGGAAAAGTTACAAAATATAATACATAACAAAAACTAAAAACTGCATCCACAAGAACTCAATAAACGATCTCCTATTCATCAAATATTGAAAGTAAACAATGAAAGGGGTGAACTCAATGCTCATTAAGGGTTACAAATATAGGAAGAATGAATATAATAATAAGTGAATCATAATCAATCTGACATTATCAATATGGCATGGTGAATAAATGAAAAACTCACACCACTAATAAACTGAGAATGAAACTGCATCCATAGATTTTGTCATAGTGAAAACCTCATGGATAGTAATAACAGATAATGAATAAAGAGAATTCTTATTAATTGGACATCATGTATCTGTCACATGATACCATAATACCATTAAAAATTGTTTAGTTCTATGGGTATTGATTTTTGGAAACAAACTCGAAGGTTTTGTCGCCAAATTGGTTGTCTCATGAGACCTACCGATGCATTGAGGGGATATAGTGGTCCCCACATACCTCTGCATTCAAAGAATTATTTATAAATAGATTCAACATAAGATCAATATGACTTTACATTATCCATATAGAATAGAGGATACGAGTTCATAAATAATTCCATAGTCAAAACAGCATTCCAAATAAATATCGTATGTAAGATGGTATACGTCTTAGACAATAATAATATCCATGATATGAGAATATGTAAATTTAAATGGAATATAATTTCAATTGAAAAGTAATCTCAAATGGTCATTAATTACACTACATAATAAAGAGTAGGTGCACAATACCAAGCAAGTCACAGTGAAGTGAAAATTGAAACAAACCTCATTACCACATTGTAATCAATTGAGTCATATGGCCAAAAGTTAATAACCACCAAATGAATCAAAGAATACCATGAATATAAATAGAATTATGATAATATATATCAAATGGTGGTACACATATACCACATGTAATAAATAAGTGGTGAATAATGGAAATCTCATAGAATTGAAAGTGATATGATAAACCCCTTACAAACATTTCGGCATGGTAACGAGTGTTATTGCGAGGGATTAATGAGAGGTAAAGGGGTATTACATTATTTATATGTCACTAGATAAGTATGGGGGTGTGAAAACATACCCCGTCATTATGAATTAAAATTAAAATGGAACAACATAGGGGAGATTCTTGAACAAAAGTGAGAGAGAGGATCCCTTACTTTATGCTCGAAGGTGTTCTTGATTGTTCATAACAACCTGAATAATCAAATTTATCTTCATTAATTAATAATTAAAGAACCCCATAAACATGTAACTGATATTTTATAACCCTATTAGGTTCATTAATGTCATTTTTTATGGGTTTAAGAGATTCAATTTAATTGTTTTGGTATCATTTTCTTCTTTGGTTTTCATGATCCGTTTACTTGTATTCAAGAATGAAAGTTCATTTGAAATGTGATTAAACATCCAGAACTATTAATATATAGTATTAGTGACATTAAAGATATATAAATTATCTTATAATGATTTTGATTTATATACTTGAGGATGATTCATTAGTTTAAAGTTATTGATAAATGCATGGATTTAGCTTGGCCGTTTTGTGCATAATAAACTTGCTTTGTATTATTATTCCATATTATGAGTGTGTAAGGATTCCAGAACATAAAACAAGATAAAATACATATATTAAGATCTGGTTCAACCATTGAAAAAGGTTTCATGACCAGTATTGAAGATAGTAATTCAAATTTAAAACTTTCCTTCCATGAGTGTGATAAATTAACACATCTCGGACGGTGTTTGAATTTATTGTATAAAAGGAGGGAAAAAGAGGGATTATGATGAAATATTCCATTAGCAGAAGGAAAATACAGTACATGTAAGTTAGAGGAATTATCATGGCATTTGGATGAGTTGAGGTGGAAAGAGATCAAAAAAATAAAAAACTTGTAAAAGAATTTGAAAGAAAGGAGAAGAGAGGTTCACCTCTTGAGTACTCCTCCTTGAGAAACTCCTTAAGACCTTTGTTTTTGGCCTTTTGGTGAGACCAATAGGTCTTGGACGTGGGGAGAGGTCTTGGAAATAGTATTTGGTAGAATTTAGGCAAATTTTGAAGCTTGAGTGGTGTAGGAGGAAGAGGGGGTGAGGGTTGTTTATATAGTGGAGGGGAGAGGAGTTTTCTTAATATTATAATCATTAATTTATTATTTCCTCTCGAGATAAGAAATAGTGATTATTCCATGACCAAGAATAGTAATATATTCATGGTAGTTTGATATTTGGGTTCTTACATCACTCATGATGCTAGGAATAGTTAATTTAAATTATAATGTATTTATATGGTAAATTAATGTATTTTACTATTCACCAAAAATTCATGTATTTTAGAAAAATCCCAAAAATTCACCCTAACAATTTTTAAATGTGTAGAATCCAAAAATGAAGTCCATTTTTCAAAAATAATTTTCTAAATATGATTAATTAAATATTTAATTAAATCATTATTTAATAGAAATATGTAAACACTTAAAATATTCATCTTCATTTTTAAGGTGCCTAAATTCATTTATACACTCAAGGGTATGGATACCATTCATAAGAGTCATATTATTATTCATAAGGGTAAATTACTATTCATAAGGGGAGGTTATTGTTCATAAGGGTAGGTTACTATTCATTGAAAATTAAGTTAATTCTATCATACTCTAAATATCATCTTGAACACCACCGTGTACGTTAGATTTTTAAAATTCAAATCAAAGAGCTGGAAAATTTAAGTTTAATGGCTTGGTTATGGCTATCTCCTATAAGTAACCATGTTTTGTTCCATATAGGGTCAGTGATTCATGAAATATAGTCTATTTAATGAATACATTGTATTTAAGAGAAACATACCATAAAATGTTTGGGGTGATACATTATTCCCTCCTTTATAAATTTCGTCCTTGAAATTTTATGTATAAAGCCCATCAAAAAGATATGGGTGGTTCTTCTTCATAATATCCTCAGGTTTCCATGTTGCTTCCTCCATATTCTAGTTTCTCCAAATATCCTTTACTAGACGATTTGTCCAATTTCTCAATACCTTCTCCCTTCTGTCAAGAATCCCGATAGGCTTTTCACAGTATGACAAATCAGGTTCTAGTTCTATTTCTTCATAGGTGATTACATGTGTTGGTTCTGGCGTGTATTTCTTTAAGAATGACACACAGAACACATCATGAACTCTGGAGATATTTGGCGGCATCGCTAAATGGTAATCTACAACTCTGATTCTTTCTATAATTTCAAATGGTCTGATGTACCTAGGGCTCAGTTTCCCTTTCTTATTAAACCTTAGGACACCCTTACATGGAGATACTTTCAAAAAGACATGATATCCCACTTGTAATTCCAAATCCTTTCTTTGGTTTTCAACATAACTCTTCTTCCTAATTTGGGCTGCTTTAACATGGGCTTCGATTGTCTTCACATTTAGCATGGTCTCTTCAATAAGTTCCGGGCCTATAAGTTTCCTCTCACCAACGTCATCCCAACAAGTTGGAGTTCGACATCTCTTTCCATATAATGCTTCATATGGAGCCATTTGAATACTATAATGGAAACTATTATTTTATAAAATTTCCACCAAAGTCAAGTATTGATCCCACATACCTTGAAAGTCAAGAGAGCATGATCTCAGCATATCTTCTAGAGTTTGAATAGTCCTTTCAAATTGTCTATCGGTTTGGGGGTGATCAGCAGTACTCATATGAATCTCAGTATTCAAATCCTTCTGGAGACGTTTCCAAAATTTTGATGTAAACTAGGGATCTTGATTAGACACAATCGATAGTGGTGTTCCATGAAGTCTTACAACTTCATTAATATAAAGTCTTTTCAGACACTTTAGTGGTAAATCCTCTCTTATAGGAAGGAAATGTGATGATTTTGTGAGATGATCAACAATTACCCATATTGCACCATTCCTTCTAGGTTTCCTTGGTATTCCAGTGACAAAGTCCATCATAATATTATCCCACTTCCATATAGGTATAGGAATAGGTTGCATCACTCCTCTAGGATGTTATCTCTCTACCTTTACTTGTTAACAAACTAGACACCTTGACACGTAGTCCGCAATTTCCCTCTTCATATTATCCCACCAGAAATATTCCTTCAGATCTCTATACATCTTTGTGTTACCTGGGTGTATAGAGAAATTTGAGCTATGAGCATCATCTAATAGTTTCCTTTTTAGCTCAGGTACTGATGGAACGCATAACCTCTTCCCAAATGTCAAAATTCCTTCCTCATATGAAGTCTTCTAATCTCCCATCCTTAACATCAATAATTTTCTTGTGTAGATTTTCATCATTAGATTGAGAGCTTTTTATCTCCTCTAGTAAATATGGTTTAGCAATCATTTGAAAGAGGAAATATGTTTCCCCTTCCTTAACAATTCTCATATCCATTATTCTTCTTGTAAAACAAGATCGGAGCTCCCCATAGAGAAAAACAAAGTTGAATAAATCCTTTGTCACTCAAATCCTCCAGTTGTTTCTTTAGACCCACTAACTCCACAGTGGTCATTCTATAGGGGGTCTTTGATATAGGTCTTTCACCAGGAATTAAGTCAACAGAAAACTCAATTTCCTGCTCTAAAGGATGTCCAGGTAAATCCTTTTGAAACACATCAATGTATTCTTTCACTATGTGCACATATTCAATTTGAATATTTCTTTCCTCGCCCATAGATATTGGTTTCTCTTCCTCTCCAAGAATTGAATTCAATAGAGCTACTGGGGGTGGGTCCAGATAAGAATCAGATGACGAGGTATATGCTCTAAAGATAAGAGATTCTACACCATTTTCAAAAATTGAAACTTTATTTTTCTTGCAATAAATCTTCACATCATAGTTTGATAGACAATTCATACTAAGAATTATATCAAAGTTAGAAATTGGTATTATAATAAGGTTAGAAACTAAATCATTTTTATGTGTCACAAGGGGGACTATTTTAAATTCCTTTTTTGCAATGATGCATCCCCTATGATTTTTGATTGATAACTCATTTATTAAATCAAATTGGACATGTCTAATTTTCTTGGAAAACAGGGAAGAAATAAATGAATGTGATGATCCAGAATCAAATAAAGTGTTGGATAAGTTTGAGGAAACAATTAAAGTACCTACCACCACACCATTAGGAGCTTCAACTTCTGTGGTTGTAATCGCATAAGCTCTCCCTTTCTCTCTTGTATTTTTTTGAGGCATGTTTCCTTGGAACTTTGGACACTCATTTTCATAGTTTCCCATCTCTCTACAATTTTAGCATTGAACATCATCAAATTATTTCTTCCCCTTGCATTCATGAGATATATGACCCTTTTCTCCACACTTATAGCAGACTCGCATACCTTTTAATCATTTCCCGATATGATTCTTCCCACAGTTTTTGCTTAATGGTAATTTCTTTATTCCCTTATTCTTCTTTGGCACTTCACCTTTCCCTTGGTTATCAGAGTACCTCTTTTTATCTTGGGTTCTCTTGAAAAAATTTAATTTAGAAAATTTATTCTCTGTTTTGATGGAACTTTATACAATTTCATCATATTATTAAAATGTTTGAGAAGCCAGTACCCTTGGAATACATGGCCTAAGACCTTCAAAGAAATGATCAATCTTGTTTACCGAGTCAATTATGTAATCTACAGAATACCTGGATAGCCTTGTGAAGGTATCCTTATACTCTGCAACACTGTCTTCTTCCCTTTTCTTTAAGCTAGGGAATTTCCTCTTCATTTCGGTCCATTGCTCACGAGAAAAATATTTTTCAAAGAATATTTCCTTAAAATTATTCCATTCCATATCTTCTATTTCTTCTTCCTCCATGGTATTCTGAATCAAGGAACACCATTGATCAGCATCTCCCTTGAGACAATATACTGCCAGTACTACCTTTTCATTTTCATTGCATCTTAATGCCATGAATATATTTTCAAGGGACTTGATCCATTTCTTAGCAACCACTGGATTAGTAGTCCCGCTAAAAGATAGGGGATTCTGCCGTATGAAACGATCCAACACAGGTGTGGAATGGTTATTTGTTACAACCTGAGTAAGTTATCTCAATATGGTCATGATCTGACCTTCTCCAACATTGAATGTGTTAACTTGTTCAGTTAGGATATCCCTACCTTTCCCACGAGTATTTATTTCCCTTCTTCCATTAGACTCTATTTCTAAATAATGGCACACACTAGATTAGGGTATTAATCATAATGTATAATCTTAACTTAACAAAATACTTATCATATATTGAGATCCTACGCATGTCTAATCCCATAATCAGAAAAATGGTTTCTTTGAGAAATAATTTACATTTCAATCCTTCATAATGGCTTCTAAAGAAAATATGAATTATCCTATGCATATACCCCAGGAGTGTCATAACCAAGAGGGTAGAAAGGCCCATTTTCGTGTACCAGGATACCCTGGGTCAATCCCGAAACTCCTTGTTAGAGCTTTCACTCCTAGTTACATCTGTTCCAGAGCCACCTCTACCTGCTCGTATCCAGAGAGGGATATATTTTCTAAAAGGATTCACATAATCTATTTCTTACCAAAATACCAGGATATTCTTATATTTTTATCTAAAAATACTACCTTAGGGATTTGTTCCCTAATATACATTTCTTACTCTAGTTTCCAAGTTTTCTACAAAACTTCCTCTGATACAAACTGTAACACCTCGACCCCTCTAGACCAGAGACGGCGAATTACTAAGTATATTGACATGGTTAGAAGGAATAAAAATATTGAAGGAACTATTATTTTAGTAGTATTTAAGAAACTAAATACATATATGTAACTCAAATTACATTGGAAATGGTTACAAAATACAATACATAACAAAAACTAAAAACCGCATCCACAAGAACTCAATAAGCGATCTCATCTTCATCGCCTATTGAAAGTAAAAAATGAAAGGGGTGAGCTCAAATGATCATTAAGGGTTAAAAATAGAGGAATAATTAATACAATAATAAGTTAATCATAATCAATCTGACATAATCAATATAGAATGGTGAATAAATGAAAAACTCGTGCCATTAATAAACTGAGAATGAAACTGCATCCATAGATTTTGTCATAGTGAAAACCTCATGGATAGTAATAACTGATAATGAATAAAGATAATTCTTATTAATTGGACGTCATGTATCTGGAACATGATACCATAATACTGTTAAAACGGTTTAGTTCTATGGGTAGAAACCCATCTGATTTTTAGAAACAAACTCAAAGGGTTTGTCCCCAAACTGATTGTCTCATGAGTCCTATTGATGCATCGAGGGGTTGTAGCTGTCCCCACGCACCTCTGCATCCAAAACATTCTTTATACATATATTCAATACAATATCAATATGACTTTACATTATCCTTATATAATAGAGGATACGGATTCATAAATAATTCCACAGTCAAAACAACATTCAAAATAAATACCGTATGTAAGATGGTATATAGCTTAGATAATAATAATATCCATGATATGAGAATATGGAAATTTAAATGGAATATAATTTCAATTGAAAAGTTATTTCAAATGGGTAGTAAGTACACTACATAAGAAATGTTAGGTGCACAATACTAAGTAAGTCACAACAAAGTGAAAATTGAAACAAAGCTCGTTACCACATTGTAATCAATTGAGTCGTATGACCAAAAGTTAATAACCACAAAATTAATCAAAGAATACCATGAATATAAATAGAATTATGATAATATATATCAAATGTCAGTACACATATACCACATTCCAGAAATAAGTGGTGAACAATGGAAATCTCATAGAATTGAAAGTGAGATGAGAAACCCCTTACAAACCTTTAGGCATGGTAACAAGTGTTACTGTGAGGGCTTAATGAGAGGTAAAGGGGTATTCTATTATTTATATGTTACAAGGGTAGTATGGGGGAGGTACTAAATCATACCCCTTCATTGTGAATTAAAATTAAATGGGCACAACATAGGGGAGATTCTTGAACAAAAGTGAGAGAGAGGATCCCTTACGTTATGCTCGAAGGTGTTCTTGATTGTTATTAATGACCTGAATAATAAAATTTAGATTAATTAATTAGTAATTACAGAACCTCATCAACATGTAATTGATATGTTATAAACCTATTATGTTCAGTAATGGCCTTTTTATGGGTTTAAGAGATTCAATTTAATTTTCTTGGTAGCATTTTCTTCTTTGGTTTTCATGATCTGTTTACTTGTATTCAAGAATGAAAGTTCATTTTAAATGTGATTAAACATTAAGAACATTTAATATATAGTATTAGTTACATTAAAGATATATAAATGATCTTATAATGATTTTGGGATATATACTTGAGGATGATTCATTAGTTAAAAGTTATTGATAAACGCTTGGATTTAGCTTGGCGGTTTTGTGAATAATAAACTTGTTTTGTATTATTATTCCATATTATGATTGTGTAATGATTACAAAACATAAAACAAGACAAAATACATATATTAAGATCTAGTTTAACTATTTAAAAAGGTTTCATGACCAGTATTGAATATAGTAATGCAAATTGAAAACCCATCTTCCTTGAGTGTGAAAATTTAACACGTCTCGGGCGGTGTTTGCATTTATTGTATAAAAGGAGGGGGAAAAGAGGGATTATGATGAAATATTACATTATAATAATTAAAATCAAGTACATGTAAGGTACTGGAATTATCATGGAATTTGGATGAGGTGATGTGGGAAGATATCAACAAAATAATAAAACTTGTAAATGAATTCGAAAGAAAATAGAAGAGAGGTTCACCTCTTGAGTACTCCTCCTTAAGAAACTCTTTAAGACCTTTTTTTGGCCTTTTAGTGAGACAAGAAGGTATTGGACAAGGGGATATGTCTTGGGAAGAGTATTTTTCAGAATTTAGGCAAGGATTTAAGCTTTAGTGGTGTGGGAGGAAGAGGGGTTGAGGGGTAGTTTATATAGTGGAGGGGAGAGGAGTTTTCTTAATATTATAATCATTAATTAATTATTTCCTCTCAAGAAAATCAATGGAGAGTATTCCATGACTAAGAATAGTAATATATTCATGTGAGTTCTAGATTTGGGTGCTTAAATAACTCATTATTCTAGGAATAGTTAATTTAAATTATAATGTATTTATATGGTAAATTAATGTATTTTATTGTTCACTAAAAAATCAAGTATTTCAGAAAAATACTAAAAATTCACCCAAACTGTTTTTTAATGTGTAGAATCCAAAAATGATGTCCATTTTTCAAAAATAATTTTTTAAATATGATTAATTAAATATTTAATTAAATCATTATTTAATATGTCAACACTTAAAATATTCATCTTTATTTTTAAGGTGCCTAAATTCATTTATACACTCAAGGGTATGAATACCATTCCTAAGAGTCATATTACTATTCATAAGGGTAAGTAACTATTCATAAGTGTAGGTTACTATTCATAAGGGTATGTTGATGTTCACTGCAAATTAAGTTAATTCTCTCATACTCTAAATATCATCTTGAACACAACCGTGTATGTCAGATTTTTAAAATTCAAATCACAGAGCTGGCAAATTTAAGTTTAATGGCTAGGTTATGGTTATCTCTTACAAGTAAACATGTTTTGTTCCATATAGGGTCAGTGATTCATGAAATATATACTATCTAATGAATAAAATGTATTTAAGATAAACATACCATAAAATTTTTGGGGTGCTACAATAATAGGGATATTCAACTATTCTTCACCACTTTCCTTATGGTATATTTTTTTAAACCACTTTGGCATGATTTGTGCCTCTCTTATTAAATTAACATTATAATCACTTCAAACTTATTGGTCCTTAGTGATTCTTTATTCACATGTCCATCCTTAATTTTTCTAAAAGCATAAAATTATTTATTCATACTCCATATTTGATTTTGTTCTATCCAAGAAGGATTTTTGAATAATCTATCATTAGTTATTGATTTTCCTTTAATTAACTTCAACCATCACTTTAATCTAACCTACTTAATCTATTTTTCAATGAAACATATTTTTTCCTATTTCATTATGTCTTCCCCCTTCACATATAAATGGGTGTCTCCTTCTTGTCATATACTTCATATTTCCTTCTACATAACCATGCCATATTTCTAAGATTATTATAAATAAAACTTCTCTTGGTAAATCCATACCTCATGTGTTTATGTTCTACATGACATATTGAAAAATTACTTCTTCAACCATTAATACCATTTGATTCTATACAAACATCCTCAATGCATCCCAAAATTAAAAAAAAGTATAAAATTATAATTACCATTCTTCAAGATCCATCACTTTTAGGTTATTCAAGAATCTATCATTTACTAAATAATTATAGTGTTATAAATTTACATGATTTTATAATCAAGAATATATTGGTAAGGATCACATTATTTCAATTTTAGGATTACAACCTTTATTAAAGTTCTTGAATCATCACACCCATCTCCTTTAATCAAGTTTTCATTTCATCTTTTTTAAATAAGATTCATTTTTGAATTGTATCATCTCTTCAAGCTATGTATTTAGAGGTATAATATTAACTTTAAGATCAATCTCGATAGCCATTTATTATTTCAGATCAAGTGAAAATTATCCAATTTGATCACTTAGAACCTTTATATTTTCACCCATTCTTATAATTGATTCTTTCATAGATAGATATTATATATTTAATTACTTTTTATCTAACACCAATTCTACCATTATCATTATATCCAATATATAGACGATTTCCCTTTGATCTAACTCTTCTTGAAATTATTAAATATCTCCTTTATTGTTGTGGGGAAACTTTTTGGATTCAAAACTTAATGTCGTTCCATATTCATAGAAGAATTTTGATTTCCATATTTTCAAGAATCTTCCAATATAGTTTTAGTTTTAAATTTAAAAGAAAAAAAATTAATCAACTTGATTGGATATTTTATCTTCTTTAATTTATACTTATTATTTATATTTTTATTATTAAATTTTTATATAATTAAATTTTTTAAGGTTTTTTCATAAGTATCTTATTACCACCAGATTTTCAATTTTATCTTGAGTTAGACTCATTAGCTATCTTTTATTCCATTGATATTTTTTATATTTCTTCCAATAGATATCATATATCAAAATCATTATCATAATGAATTGCCTTCTTGAATACTCCTCTAGAGATACCTCTATTCAAAAAATTATTTGTCTCTATATCTAGAACTTTTTCATTGTTCTTTATAATATTAGTGTATCATTATACATACTTCACAATCTCATCACCAAAATTCTATAGAAACCAATGAATATCATTTTTTCAACCATGAAATTTAGTACCCCTGATAATTGAACCCTTCATCAAAGATTCCATGGGAAAAATACAAAAACAAATTTTCAATATTAAACTCCAAGTAAAACCCTATTAAAACTAATACCAATTATTGGAACTAAATAATGAATGTATTCACCCTGAGAGGGGTGTTAATTTTGGTGTCTCCCAATTTATACTTTTCCTTTAAAAACTTCTCACTAATAGGATCATGTTCCCTTATTTTGTGTTACCCATTCAATATCACACTCCCTTATCAATGATCACACAAAATATCAAACATGAATACATAAATATATATCATAAAAACACAAATATTTTACTTGGTTCATATTCACTAGACTACGTCCAAGGAGAACACACTGATGATGTGTTGATGTTCCAAAAATCCCCTATAATCATGTTTGGTGGATACAATTTGTATCACGATCACTCCATGTTAAGGATCACTTACTTTAAAATGTTTAGGGATAAAACACTGTAACCTAAGGGCTAAAACCTCTTCTTCTCCTCCAAAAACTTTTTCAGGGAATGCTTCATTAGTTTATAGATATCAAGAACTCTTACATATAAGTATGAGAAGTGTGTTCATTATGAACCGCAACTCCATAATTAATTCTCTAATGAATTCCTTGTTCGTTTTACTCCTTCTCTAACCAAGATAAAAATGACACTTCAATGTAGTATTAATATATTTTTCTTCCTATTCCAATTCCAAATGAGAGTGACCTCTTAATGTTAGAGTCGACTTATTGTGTTTTTTTAGTAGAATAAGGACTTTCCCAAAAGGAAAAAAACTTTATTAAAATAAAATATAATTACAAGAGTCTAAAATATGACTTTTTAAAATAATCATTATACCAAAAAGAAAATATATCAACAGGGACATCATTGTTCCAATTTAACAAACTATCCCCCGCCCCCTTGTTTTCCAATCCATTAGCCAGAAAATTTTATTCATGAAAGGCATGTGTAGTGATGAAATTCTTGGTGAATGAGATTCTAAGAAATTCATCCACATGGATGTAATATTCGAGGATAAATGAATTGTACCATCTATGATTTCCATCACCATAGTTTTTTATTCACACTTAAGACAAATATTTAACCATTTGTGCCTTTTTGATGCTTTAATCACATTTATGACCCTAAGAATTTCATCATCCATAGAATTAGTAGTACCACAAGGTCCATAGAGAAAGAAAAATGCCTTTCCTATTTGGTCTCTGAAGATATATTCAAACCCATAAAGACCTAGATTACCTCATTAAGAACCATTATTTTTTCACTTTATCTATCTAGGAAAATGAGTGACCCAATATATTTCTAAGGTAGCATGGGTAGGGTGATAATTACCTATAATACCAAAGTGTTTAAGAATAAATAATCATGAAAAAAAATTAGGGTTGACTCTTTGTCTTACACACAAATACAACATCATAAAATAACCTATTCCAGATAAATATTATTCCTCACTAGAATAATCTAATTGTGTTTATTCTATTCAACAATCAGATATGTGGATATCACTCCATCTTATTTTAGCTTCTTCCTTAAATGAATAAGATATAGCAATGGAATTCTTTGTTAATGGATTATATATTTTTCCTCCCTATAAACTATATTTGGAAATATATTTCATATTTTTATAGAATATGAATGATTAATTTCTATAATCATTTCTATCCTCCAAGCCTTCCATCAATAGTTGGGATCAATGTTCATTATTATAATCCTCTAATATTAATCCAAGTGTCCCACATATTTATATAACACCCTCGAACCTTCACTCCTAGATCTGATGATAAAAACATAATCTTTATATTTATGGATTTTATACTAATAATCATGTCCCAGTCTTATTCCTATATAATTATAAAAAATATTGGATCACTTACATACCAAAGTTCCATTTAGGTTCAGAGTCTTAGATATTTATGATAAACACTTACATAATAATTCGCATGTCTTCGAATGAAAAAAAATCTCCACTATTCCCCACTTTTATTATTTCACATTATTCCTTTAATATGTATCATAAAAGTATTCACACATGAAACCTTTCTATACATAATTCATTTGACATGAATATTCATAACCTAGGAAAATTGAAAAAAAATAAGGGTGAGTTAAAATGCTCGGTAAAGGTAAAGATAAGAATTAAAAGTTGAATTTCATTTGTGAGAATAATATGAGCATAAGGGTATGATGATATAATCAAAGTTTATGAGTATAAAATAATATAATTGATACCCCTTAAACTTGGATCATAAATCATGATATATGGAATAAATCCTTAACATAAGACAAGAGTCATATAAGTCATCAATAATGAGCTATGTAAAAACAATCCTTGAGAAAAGGATCCAATAGAACTCATAGAAAATATTGAAAAACTATGTAGATATCTTGTAAATTACTTCTATATAACCATTATAATAATCCTTATAATAAACCTTTCAAATCGAATAACCTACTTAGTGAATTTCAACATAATTTCTTGAAGAACTTAATTATTACCCAATGCATGAGACAGATATATTGGTCTTAATGGTCATCATGAATAATTAAAAAGAACCATAAAATACATAAATCACATAGAATATTTCATTTTCATCATAAAAAATCATAAAATATTCTTTTTAACCCATATGTAAATTCATTTTTAGTCTTCACATAAAATATTCTTTTCATTTGATAGTGTTTAATAAAAAAATCCAAAATATTGGGAAAATATTTTATTTAAAAATAAACATGTAAACTTATAGATGAAACATTTTAAATAATAATTTCTATGATATTGGTAAAATCCATCCATGTTTTATACATTAAAAACATTCTTTTCACACCCTCAATAAAAATTACCTTGTTCGGAAAACAAAAAATAAGATTATTCATTTAACCTTTTTAAAGAAAGTCAAAGGTGGTATAAAAATAATTTCATAAAACATTTATGAGTAAATAATATCATCCATAAAAAAATTAAGAAAAATATGTATATGGAATAAGGACAGTTATAAAGAATACTAAAAAAATTAAAACAATTTTTAAGAAAAATACCTTACTACATGACAACTTTTGAACCAATGAAACATTAAAGGTAAAAACATTAAATGGATTTATAAAAAAATTAAGTTTTTATAAAATAATAATAACATAAATCCATAAGTCATTTTAAACATTAAATAAAATTTTATAACCATCCATGAATTTCATATATGTAAAATGAATCAGACTGTTTCATGGAAGTGGTAATCCACACGTATTAATGAACATTGTTATCATTTTCCAAAAGATAGAAGAGTAAGGGAAAATATCATATTATATCTTTCCAAAATGATAATTATTTCATGAATATTATATATATTCAATAAATCCATATTATAAACATCAATTAAATTAGTTATTGAAAATGAAACACATCACTTCATGGAGGTGTTAGTCCAAACGTATGCATTAATGGAATTTTTCTTTCCCATTTAATGGGAAAAGGAGATGAATAAGGTTATGTAATTAACCTAATAACATATTATTATATGGGATATATTTATTTTATTATATTTAAATGGTTATGGAATAAATGAAGGAGGTATAATGATAAGTAAAATAAAAACACTCAGTTGAGATGATTATCTCCTCTTTGAAGAATCTCTTTAATAACCAAAGGGATGGTATTTTAAGAAGAAATTCACCTCTATAATTTATCGAAGGAAGTTAAGAAGAGGATTTTATAGGGTTTTTTAGCTACATTTCTTATTAAGTGTGAGGAAGATATGATGGGTGGTATTCTTATATAAGATGGTATAGGGGAACCCTTGGGATTACATAAACTATTAATTTAATATAAATTAATTTTAATTATAAAGTAGATCAAATTTAATATATTTAGAACTTATGATGGATATAATTTGAAATAATCTCATAAAATAAAATTTATACAAATTTAGGTGATGGTTTAACCCTTATGTCTTATTTTTAACCACTCATTAACCCTTTTAATGATTGTTATGATAAAAAAAATTGTATTTAGGGGTTAAGAAAGTTACAATAAAAGGGAAATTGACCTAAAAATGAACATTGGTTTGTATTATTGACAATATCCAATTTATTTTCCTAATATAATATTTTTATAAAATTTAAATCATTTAATAAAATATTATATAACATAATATACCATTAAAGTCATTTTTAGAACTATTTACATAATTTAGATTTAAAAAATATAAAAACATTAATTTATTTTGAATATAAATAATTTAAACATCGCTAATAAATTATTTTTTCTAATAAATTTGTAGAACGCCATAAATCACTCATAAAATATTACATTTTATGTTTTTAAAAATAATTTACTTGATTTTTCTAGTGTGTGCACAAGAACTGTGTCAGCATTGCATAATCATTTAAGGTAATTATTTCATCACTAACAATTAAAAATAAATTGTCGTGGTAAAAATTATTAATCAATAAAAAAACCCAATTATAACTAAAAATTTCCTCCTTTATCCCTATGAAAAAATATTAGAGTTATTAAAATAAAGAAAGTGGCATTTAATACTTATTCTTTACTTTAAATAATAAAAAGTTATTTATCAAGGTAAAATGACACAAAAATGAAACATTTTAGATTTTTTATGGATTTGGTAAAACTAGACTTATCCATTAGAAATAAGTTTGGTATTATTGTAGCACCCTAACATGGTTTTCCACTTGAACAGTGCTTCAGGCCGGTTGGCTATTAGGCCTTAGGCACACCTCCCCATAATCCAAAGCCTATAGACTATTAGTGAGGATCTGAGAGGTGATAATGGTGAGAATATACCCTTAGGTGGTGATAATAATAATTATCTATATGTATATACATATCAGAATAAGACCATAACTTAGTGTAATCAACATCAGTGGAAGCATAAACAAGAAAGAAAAAATAATTCCAAAACATAACATTTTTATGAAACATGCCATAATAGGTCATGCATAAAAATAGATAAGTAGATTCACTATTGTAAAACCATCCGTATATACATATATATATCATGATGATACAAAAAATAAGCTTTATCTGGTGAAATAACCACTATGGTCCCTTGTTATCCATCCCATGAAAAAGGTTCAACTCGATCACTAAGGTCTGGCTTCTGAGCCTAATCCCTTACCTGATCTAAGAGAAATAAATTCTATACATGTCTCAAGGGTCCTGTGTAGGGTGTGAGAAAAATATCAATAGGACACCACCAACATGTGTATGTATTAAATCCATAATTATACATGTGTATAATGAATATAAATAAGAAGTCATTACACACCCATTTAATAAAATACTTGCTTCCCTTATGCTAAACATCCATAATGAAGCATTCTACCTACTTCATCTATCATTGGTATAAGTATAAACATGTGCCCCAAATTATATATATAGAATATAGAACATGTCTATATATATATAATTATAGTGGATAGGATCCATGGATTAGTGCCCAAAGAATACCCTGCCAAGTATTATACTTGGTGAACCCCCAGGTTCCACCTATAATCATGTCACCGGAACCTCATTCCATAAATCATGTAACCAAAATTCAGACAATATGACCAAACAAGCTATTGTTACCTCAGACCTCATATCAGGAAATCACCATCATATCGAAACCCAACATCTCAATGAATATTGATATATATGTTCTAATAAATAACCATCATCAGATCAATCGATGAAATCCTAAAGCATAGTGATATCTATCCCCAAAAAGTCATGGACCATCGGCCTCAAGTATCATGGTGAGCCTCATCCCCCAATTGATGGTCTTAAAACCATCAATTGATGGCCCATCACTATCCACATGGTTTTCTATAGTGAGTACCCCAAACTTATTTGATGGTCAACACCATCACCAAAGTTGCATAATATAAATGGGACTCCATCCACAATGAGTAGTCAACATTACCTTATATGAGTCCTATCTATTTTCACATAACTCCAATGACACATCAGCCAACAAATGGTGATCAAAAATCAATAAATTACCTAAAACACATCATTCAGCACCTTGTTCCCCTATGACCATATCTCAAAATCCTGATATTCAAAACTATCCCAAATCCTAAGAGCCAAGACCTCAACATAAAGACCTCTTAGACTTAATCTGATAACCATTCTTCCTCAACCTGGTGATCATCACCCCACATGTCTTGAACCATGCCCAACTTGAAAAACCATGTCACCTTAGTCTAGGTGATCAAAATCACCTCAATACTTGGGGCTAAACATTTTTTCAAGGAACTTAAGAAATAAATATATATAATTCAATTTAATTTTATAACACACACCTGGTCTAACATACCCAGTTTGGTTTAATACCCTTACCTAACTTAACCATTTTTAGTGTAGTAGGATAATGCCCATAGGATTCCCATATTATCAATTCAACATTTTTAAGACATGCATTTAATTATTATGGGTTTTTCTTAGACTACCCACATGGTGAATATAGATCACCCACCCAAAACATCTAAAAAATCAAGGATAAATCTAGGTACCTCATTCCTTAGGTTAGTAGGATCTTGATCATATGATATCGGCCTCTAACTTGATCTAAAATGATAGAAATAAATGTTTTAGATGAACACCTTGAAAATAGAGAAAACAATATTTCATGGATTTAGAATTACATATGGAGAGATAAACTGAAGGAAAATCTCTATTAGATTTAATTTCTTACCAATACAAATCTATATCCACTAATGAATCAAGGATTAGATTTCAGTTAGAGAAGTTGGCTCAAAGACTAAGGGGGAAAGAAATGGAGTTCTCCCCTTTATGCGTGCAGTGGAAAAGGATTAAAGGAGTAGAATAAATCATAAATAAAAAGAATGTTATAATTATAATTTTATCCAAATAAATGATCCTCGCATTTTGGATGCATAGTTTGGATAATCATGCACCGTGTGGTGCTCTATGCCTAAGCACCACATGCACACAGGCTACTCGCATGGTTTCCCAAATCATGCGCAGACCATGCATATCACCTCTGCTAAAAACATAAAAGGTACCACACAACTATTTTACCCCATCTACATGGTTTTCCAAACTATTTACAATGTTATATATGGGTTTCATGGTTTCTCTTAAGAGGTTGCACAGTTTTTTTCAAATTGTGCACCTCTGTCTGTGCTTTCCCAAAACTGAGTTTTTGGGCCCCGCTACACATGAAACTCCTCTGAAACCTCAAGTAACTTTTTAATACTTAAAACCTATATATAAAAAAGTCGTGATTCAATAAAACTCCTAGAATTAGGTTCTAAATATCAATATAAGAGTTTATTCAACCACCAAACCCCAAACAAACAAACCGGATGGGGATTTTTGACCCGCTGAAAAACTCAGGATGTTATAGTCTCCCCACATTAACATAGATCATCCTAGAGCTATCAATTCTTACCCAGATATGGTTACAAACATACCCATATAATTAAAATAAACTAATTCTACCTCAGTTATCAGTCATAGGTCAACTTCCCTCAAGGCACCTCATACCTTAGGAGTTACCTTCCAGGTCGCTTCTCAACCTCAAAACAAGCATCCAGATAGTCTATCGACCATACCTGGACTCAAAAGTCCTCAAATAATTCATATTCATTCCTACACGTCATAATTTATTCAATTTAATAGAATTTAATATCTAAAATCAATCATATATGGTATCTCATCAAATTCCCACAAGTACCTGTGTCATACACGACACTCATAACAGCCTGTATCTCGTTAGATTTACATAAGTCCTGTATATGAAGAGATTATCAAGATATTATATCTCAACAGATGCCAAAAATAATCCCACATCATATATACATATTCATTCCCATAAAAATCCTAATGCATATTCACCTCATGTAAAAACTACATCGCATCGATTCCCATAATAAGTTTCAGTGCTAATGAACCTCATATAAAACCTACATTGCATCGATGTCCATAATAAATCCTAGTGCCAACACACCTAATATATATATATATATATATATATATATATCATCTTAACTGATTACAACATACTAATTAGAATCTTGTTAGTCCAAAGTAATGCATGTACACCTCATGCAATGAAACTGACCAAATTGAAACAAAATAAAACATGATCTTACCCATAAACACACCATACCTCTAACTAAAGTTGAATCCCCATTCTACTCTAACCCTATAATCTTAATAGTATGCACCTAGACTAAAGTATGACAACCCAAGGCCTTGCCTCCATTTCGAGCTTCACCAGATACCTACCACTAACCCCACTGCTGGATCTCACTATCTCTGTCACGACCTCCGCATGCAACTAAATATAGGTTACCTACTCCTAATACCACTCCTGGACCTACCTAAAATCCCTGAGTCTGACCCAATCCTTGGATACTAGATACTAAATAATGATTCCTATAAAACCTCTCCAAACATTCCATCTTGCCACATGCTTGATGCTCCTTTAGAACCCGATCACACCGGGTCTGAACATGTCTTGGTTGACCACACTAGAAGCATATAGCTAAATACCCACTCTACTGTGGTCTACCTAAATATTTTTTCTGACTTCCCTACTATGATTCCTCACAACCCCACTTCCTTCTACTTAAAGAATCACCACTCAAATCACCTGATGTCATCACTTGTCTTGAATAATATCAGTCTTTTGGGTTACCCTAAGATATCAGTGTCTGATTAACTACCTCTTAAAAGGAATATAGCTAGAAAATATTCACCTTCACCTTAATGGAATACTATAAACCATCCCCAAAAAACTGCACCCTGGTGATTTCATTTCCCATCATAGTGGGTGTGAAATGAGACAAATCTATTAAATTATATGTGCAGTACATGAATGAAGTATCCTCATAATTTAGATTCATGAACTCATAGTCCATGTCCTCCCTTATCATCTTAGGGAATAAATTCTCAAATATCATGGCCTCAAAATACTTCCAAACTAGTCTATCATGTCTTCCCTCTTGTACATGTACATACCACGAGTGCTTTGTCAGTCCTCAGAGAATGTATGTCACCAGATTGACTATAGAAACCCATATTTTTATACATGTACATTACATCATTTTTAAGATAAACAACATAATAGAGATAAAAATCTAGGATCAAATGTTTTAGTGTCTTGGGAAAATTAGGCTCATATATAACTTTTACAAAAATAAAACATAAAAATTATTTAATTCCTTATTCTATATGTTTTTAGCAGTTATCATGTCTTATTGTATATTCCTTGATGTGGTGCCCTTGGCCTCTCATTCCCCACTCTAGCCTCTCATACCTCTTTTCCTCTACAAGTGGGATCTAGATAATATGTAAACAAAGAGGTTTTGGGTTCATGGGTTGGCAGTCAAAGGTTCTTTCCTTGGTGATGTCATTTTCTGCTTGAATCCTTTGTTCGGTATCTATTTGGCCGCTCTTATCCTTGACATAGATTCATATTCCTCTACAACTCTCCCAATTGGAGTTGGATCAGTGGAACTGAGAAGTTTTTGGAGGTGGGTTGGTGGCTATTGGTGTTCAGGACGTGACCGAAATTAGGATGGTCACTATTTTTTGACCTCTTCATCGATGGCGTTCTCTGGTGTTTTATGCACTGACTTTATCCCTTCAAAATTCAATGGTTGTTTTTTTGTGGATGTATGTTTGGATTTTTCATGTTAACAGTTATGTGTGTGGTATTTTTGGTTCTATAGAGACTGTTGTTTTTGGCAAGTTTCTCTCGTCGGTGCTGATGATGTTCATACAGTGACGAATAATCAGTTTGTTCAACTCATGGCTTATGTGGTGCCCGTGATGGTGTTCTGTGATGGTATAACTCCAGTGATGATCTGGTGATTTTGGCATGGTATGACAGTTCCGATGATAATGGTGTCAATTTCGACTCGATGAACAGTGGTGATGATGATGGCCTGGGTGTCGTACTGCCTTGATTCGTGTAAGGCGTAGGGTTCGAGGGTGTTTACCTGAATTTTGAATTTTGTAATTTGAATTTTGAATGTTATATTTTTGGGTGTTGTGCAGTTTGAATGTGGTTTTTATGGGTTCCCAATTATCCTCAAGTGGATATTTTGAAAATTCAAAAAAAAATAGGATTTAGAGTTAATAAAAATGAAACATCATGTCATAGTGTCCAAATACCACACATAGTTGTGAACAAATATAGCATCATGTTTATGCATAACATATGTTCATAATCATAAAATCAACATTATGAACAAATATAGCATCATTTATACTCATAATACACACCATATCATGAGATACATCACATTAACTAATGCACCAGAAATCTATATTATTTCAGTCCCACCCATCACATCATAATATTTACATAATCATGTATTTCACATAGAATGTATTACAATCATAGTCATGAATTAACCCATGGAAAAGAATGGGTTTCGTAAGGATTTCATCAATCATGATTTAATGACTAAACATGAGGTTCCCAAATTAAAAAGGAAAAAACATTTTTGTTATAATAGTTATCATTCTTGGGTGAAGAAGAAACAACTCAAGATGAGTCAAAGAAGTGTTTTGGAACGAAGTGCTATTTTAGAAAATCTTTGTATTTGACATAAAATCAAGTATGAAAATTTTACATCCCAAAAAATAAAAGGAAAAAATAATTAAATGGTATTTAAGGAACATGATAAGAGTATTCATACCAAATATTTCATGAAATATGGATAACCCAAATAAAATATGTTGGGTTCGAGAATCCCCTTACCTAAATTCCTGCTTTATTCTGTCACTTTTATGCCTCTATAATAATAAACATATATTTATTAAAACATTGATATATAAGTGAATTATATTCATTTATAAAACTATTTATCAATAATAATTATTGGATTATATTTCTTAATTTTCATTTATGAAATAAAAATGTTTTGATATCGTGTTTTTCTTAAAAAAACTCATTTATCTTTGATTTATCTATTTTCAATCAAAGTAATCTATATATTAGTATAATTAATTCCACAATCTTATAATTAATATAATTAAATTTTTATATATTATATATATTTTATAATATCCATATATTATTATGTTTATATGTGGTAATATGGCAATGTCTCTGTAAGTGGTTAACCAACCTTTAATGGGACGTTATCGAAAGAGAGGTAAAGAGAGGTGTGACATTTATATTTGTCATAAATATGATAATTAAAATAGTTTAAAATAATTAATATAAATATATCTTACTAAATAATAAATTTTATAGTAAATTTTTTTAAAGGAATTGGGAAAGATAAGAAGAAAAGAGGGAAGTGTTAATAGAGACTTACTCTCTCTCCTTAGTGTAGCTTTTCTTGTACAACACTATAACTCCCTTGATGATTGGATTTGGATTGATCAATAATTTACCTAATTATTATAATGGTCTTGAGAGGGAGTATTTGGGAACATCTTGAGATTTTTAATGGGTGGGAGGAGTGATTTTTCAAGGGAAGGGATAGGGGTTATTTATACTTGAGGAGAGTGGTATTTTTAGAATAAAATAATGAATAGAATAATATATCAAAGGTAATACTTATAATAGTGAATTTTTTACAATATAAAACATATATAAATATAATATAATGAGTTTAATATTTTAAATCCCCTTTAAAATTTTAATTCATTAGTTTATTACAAAGGAAAGTGGAAAGAAAGAAAATTTGTTATTTTAAGGAATCACTTTTGACATTAGGTTTGGGGAATTTTTTTTAGGTTTGGAAATTAAGTTTAACATATTTTAATTAATTATTTATTAAATAAAATATATCATATCTTAATATAAATTTATATAAAATATTATTTCATTATTACATAATGAATGATGTAATTTAAGAATCACTGATTATGGGAAAAACTATATTTTTACTATTCACCCAAAAATTGAAGTATTTCAGAAAATTAAAAAAATACCTAGAAAATTATGATAGGATAATTTCAAAAATGCTATTAATTTAATAAAAATAAATTTCTAACAAAGGTAATTTTAATTTATAATATAAATATAATTGTTTTTACAAAAAACTTTAAAATATAGTTTATTAAAAATGTGCTTATATTTTCTTTGAGTTTTTTAATCATGATATATATTTTTATGGAATTATAATATTTATATTTACTTAAATTAATCATGATAAATATTATTTATATCGTTATTTATTATTTTTAGGTAAAATTACTATTCTAATGGTCAGGTTACTCTCCCCAATATTCGGGTTACTATTCCCAATGGTCAGGTTACTATTCCAATGGTTGGGTTACCATTCTCAAAAGTCAAATTAGCTCTTAAATATACCAATTCACTATTTCAATCAATATTAATTTCAGTTCCTCTCAAGGTTCTATATTTCCATTTTCTAATATGTTGATTGGTTTACTAATATTTTGTTTCTTTTCTATAGTGTTGGCAGTGGGTTGATGATTATAATAGATTGGGGAGATCCATATTTTTCCATTTTAGATTTTATATTATATATTTTTTGTTTAGTTTTAATGTTTGGAATTCTAATAAGTTTCATTGATGATTAATTTTATATTTTTTATTAATAAAATAAATTTTTTTCAGTTTATTTATGTGAATAATACTATATAGTATATTATAACACTCATTTATTTCAAGATATAGATATCATTTATATACTCTAGGTTGTTACATTATTCACCCCTTTATAAATTTAATCCTCAAAATTTCAACTCATATGATCAGTTGAGAACAGATGAGGGTACTTTTGTTTCATTGTTTCATCTAGTTCCCATGTTGTCTCTTCATACTTATGGTCCCTTCATAACACTTTGAGAAGGTGAGTCATATTTTTTCATAGAAATTTGTCTATACGGTCTAATATCTTCATTGGTTTCTCTTTGTATGAGTGGTCATTCTCAAGTTGTACCACCTCTAGATTTAGTACATATTAGGGATTGGGTATGTACTTCCTTGGGAGTGATACGTGGAACACATTATAAACTTGAGACATACTTGGTATAAGTTTAAGCTGTTAGGCTATTGATCTTGTGAGATCAATGATCTCAAAGGGGGAAATGTACCTTAGGTTAAGCTTATATTTCTTTCCAAATCATATGACCCTCTTCTATAGTGGTATTCAAAGTAAAAAAATTGTCTTCAGATTCAAACTCTAAGTACCATCAACAATTTTCAATAAAGATATTTTATAGACTCTGAGTAGCTTTTATATGTTGTTGTATGGATTGAAACTTCTATGACATATCTTACACAATATCAGATCCAGGTAGCTTTTGTTCCTTAACTTAATCCCAACAATTTGGAGTTCTAAGTCACTTCCCATACAAATCTTCATATGGATTCATTTGAATACATGAGTGGAAGTTGTTGTTATATGAGAACTCAACTAATGGGAGATGATGATCCCATCCTCCTTTAAATTACATTTAGCATGCTCTTAGATTTTCCTCAAGTGTCTAAATAGTTCTTTTATATTTTCCATAAATTTGGTGGTGATAGGTTGTGATGAAACTCAATTCAGTACTCAAATCATGTTGAAGACTACACCGGAATTTAGAGGTGAACCTTGGATCACGATTAGAGATGATCAAAAGTTGAACCCCATACAGCCTCACCACTTCCTTAACTTATATATTGGAAAGTTTTTCAAGATATAAATATTTACAAATAGTAATTAAGTATGAATTCTTGGTGATTCAATCCACCACAAATCATATCGCATTGTTTCCTATGGATTTTTTTTGGGAGACAAGTGAAAAATTCCATAGTGACATTATCTCATTTCCATGTAGGTATAGGCAATGGTTTCATCAGCCCTTTGTAATTTTTTCACTCTTTATTAAATTACTGACTTACCAAACACCTTGAGATATACTCCACAACATCCTTCTTCATTTTTTTCCACTATAAGTGTTCTCAAAGATCACAGTGCATCTTGGCACATTCAGTATGGATAGAGAAAGGTGAGCTATGTGCATTATTCAATAGATCCTTCTTTAACCTAAGTGATTAAGGAACACAAAACCTTATTCAAAACCAAATCACACCATCGTCATTGATATGGAACTCATGTATATCTTCTCATCCTTTACTGATTTCACCTTCTTTTGTAGCTCCAAATCATCCCTTTGTGCCTTTTTTATCTTATCTTAGATAGATGGTTGTGAAATCATTTGGGAAAGGTAGTATGTATTTCCTATTGTTATGGTTTTAAAATCCATCCTTTGAATATCCATGAATATAGGGTCTTTATCAATTTTTATAATGGATAGAGTAGCATGTTCTTTTCTACTAAGAGCATCGACTACCTTATTCACTTTTCCCGGATAGTAGTGAATAGATAAATCATAATCCTTGACTATATTTAACCATATTATTTGACGTGTGTTGAGATCCTTTTTGTGAATATATAATGTATACTCTTGTTATCAGTATATATATCACTAATTTCACCATAGAGGTAGTGCTTCCAAATATTCAAATTCAAGATCATAACTACTAACTTTAGATAATTTTTCAGGTAGTTCTTTTCATGGATCTTCAACTGTCATGATGTTTAGGCTATCACTTTATCATTTTTCATGAGTACACAACCCAATAATTTCTTTTAAGAATCATTTTATATCACAAAACTTTATCCACTAGTATTGTGAGTATAGGTGTAGTGATTAGAATCTTCTTGTGTTCCTTGAATATTTCCTCACATTCTTCTATCCAAACATACTTTACCCCTTTCCATGTTAACTTAGTTAATAGTCTAGAAAATCATGAGAAATTTCTCGCAAAATTCTAATATTACTAAACTAATCCAAGAAAACTATAGATTTATATGACACTAGTGGGTATGGTTCATTCCTCAATTGCATTTTTCTTTGAAGGGTCCATGGAAATTGCCTCACTTATGATCATGTTCCCTAATAATGTGGACTTGTTGTATCCAAAATTTACACTTGATAAAATTAGCATGCATTTTCTTATTCTTTAATGTTTCTATAACAATCCTTATATTCTCTTCATGTTTCTCCTTTCTATTAAATTAAATGATAATATCATCGATAAACACTACCACAAATTTGTTGAGGTATTCTATAAAGACTATATTTATCAAATACATGAATATTTTGGGGGCATTAATAAGTCTAAAGAGAATCATTATTAACTCATAGTTTTTATACCTTGTACAGAAATCATTCTTCTAAATATATTCTTTCTTCACCTTCAATTGATGTTATCCATAACAAAGATAAACCTTTTAGAAGTATTGTTCTCCTAGTATTTGATCAAACAATTCATTAATCCTTGGAAGTGGATACTTGTTCATTATAGTGATCCTGTTGAGATTCCAGTAATTGATACATAGCCATATTGATCCATCCTTTTTCTTTACAAAGAGAACTGGTGCACCCCAAGGTGATTTACTAGGGTGTATGAATATTTTTTCCAAATTATTTTGTAGTTACTTATTTATCTCTTATGGTGCTATTGAGGCTATATTGTAGGAGAATTTTGAGATAGCAGTAGATTTGGGTATGATCTCTATTGAGAACTCAACCTCACTATCTGGGGGGTCCAGGTAACTCTTTAGGAAATACATCACTATATTCCCTAAAAATAATAATTTCATCTAGGTTGATACCTTCCTTTTAATCAACCATTTTTTAAAGGTATGCTTCTTCATAGAGTATCAGTACTCATAGCATTAATGGATTTTACAAAGAATATTTTTTATCTTCCTTGCATTTCTAGAGGATCATGGGATGTTTTGGAATTTGAAAATATATTTCCTTTTCTTGACTTATGATATGTTCTCTGTATAATGAGAGTCAATCTATGCCTATTATAGCATCAAATTCCACCAAGGGAAGGATTATAAGATTCGTTGGAATAGTCTTTCCTAAGATTCTTATAATTGAATTTTCCAATACTTGGGTTGAAATGATTGCACCAATAGGTATTTTTATAGATATATCTACTTAAATTTATTGGGGTTTTGAGTCAATAGTTCAAGAAAACTTATATAATATAAATGAATTTTTAGAACCATAATCAAATAAAACTTTTTCTATTCTTAAGTGAATAGAAAGTATACCTTATATGACTTCATTTTCATTCACTACTTTAGTAGTAGTGATGGAATAATCTTTCCCTTGATCCTTTTTCTTTGGTGGTTTCTGATGTGGATTACCCTCAAGGACCCGTGGTTTAGTGCATTGGATTGCATAGTGACTTTCTTACTATAGTTGAAGCATTAAACCATGGGTGGTGCATTATAAGGTGTATTCATTTCCTCTATCATATTGCCCGGATTCTTCATGTCTCTTTGAAATTAATGAGCTTGGTGTCCTTGTATCCTTCACTTGAATAATTACCCCATCCCTTTGAGACAATTCCCATGATTTTTTCCCACATTTTTGACATGTGTGTAGTTGGATCCTCTTTACTCATTTTTCATTTAACCCATTAGTTTGAAACACCATTCTTATATTCTTATCTACATAACCATGGGATCATTCTCCAAACTCTATATATACTTTGAGATCACATCAAACCACTTCTTCATAAATCCCAAAGTATCAAATAGATATATCCTTTCAAAGGTTTGATTTTACACCACTAAATAATATATATATTTTTCTATCATTGTTGATAAAAAATATAAGGTGTATCTTGAAATACTTATGAAGTTTTCCTCATAATTCATGATAGACTCGCCTTCCTTTTTCTTTATCTCGATGAATTATCTCTCCATATTTGTTCAAAGAGTTCAAGGGAAATACTAGTTAAGAAATATTTTCTTAAATCCTTCCCACTCTATCTCTTACTTTTCATCCGTTATCATGGTGCTCTTTATCAATCCCCTCTATTTATTAGCTTACCTATCTAAATAATAAATGGCCAAAGTCACCTTCTACTTCTCAAAACAATGGATTTCAAAAAAAAATATCTTCTCCTTTGAGTTAACCCACTGTTCCACAACAAGTGGATTGGAAGTTCCACTAAATTTCAGTTTTCATTTATATATAAAGGACTCAATTTCTAATTGATCCTTCTTGGGTGAAGAAGGATATTTCACATGGTTCAGGTTATTATTCATAGAATGAGAAAATTGGGTAAGAATTTTTAGAGTTTTGAACTCCACCTTCCATGACATTGGGGATGTTGTTCGGGAAATTATTTCATTGTCCCTCACATGGGTAGTTGGAATGGTTTCTCTTAGTTCTTACAATTTTCTTAAATAGAAAATTTTTGAACAAAAATTAAGTCAACAATGAATTAATAATTTATTCTTTTATGAAATTAACACTAAAGGAATATCTTATGGGATCCCTAAGTCTATCCTTTTCTAAAAAAATATTATATGATGTTTTACCTATATATAGACTTATACTTATTGTTTTCACTCTCTTTTTTATCATAATTCACCAAATTAAATAAAATGTGCTTTGATGACAACTATAATGTCCCTGATTTTTCTTACATGACCATTTCAACTTTTTTAGGATAAATGACATAATAGAGATACAAATTCAGGATCAAAAGGTTTAGTATCTTGGGAAAATTAGGCTTATAAATAAATTTTACAAAATAAAACATAAACATTATTTAATTCCTTCTTCTCTATATTTTTATTGGACCTCATTTTCTCATTAGTAGAATTAATCACCTGAGGATATACATCAACAAAAGGGGTGAGATAAAATCCCAGCAAGAGGATGAATAAGGGACAGGAATCAATATAATTAGTGTAATAATAATCATTATCATAAAATAATAACCACAGAATCATCAAAAAATAATGAGTGAAATATTTGATAAAGGCATGGAATGTGGAAATTCATAAAAATAAAACATCATTTCTTAGTGGTGAAATACCTCACATAGTTGTGAACAAAGATAACATCATGTTCATGCATGACATATATTCATAATCATAAAATCATAATTGTGAAAAAATATAGCATAATGTTAATTAATAATACACATAATCTCATGAGATACATCACATTACCCAATTCATTTAAGGACTATAAAATTTTGGGCCCACCCATCACATCATAATATTTACAAAATCATGCATTCCATATAGAGCGTATTACAATCATAGTCATGAATTAACCCATGGAAAGTAAAGGGTTTCATAAGGATTTTATCAATAATGATTTAATAAATAAACTTGGGGTTCTCAAATGAAAAATATAAGAAAACATTTGGTATAAGAATCATTATTCTTGATCAAAGAAGAAAAAACTCCAGATGAGTCAAAGATGTCTTTTGGAAAGAAGAGTTATTTTGGAAAATCTTTGTATTTGTCATTAAATCAAGTAGGAAACATGTATATCCATGAAAAAAAAGGAATAATAATTAAATGATATTTAATTAAAATTATTGGAGTATTCATACAAAATATGTTGTGAAATAGGGATAATCCAAAGAAAATGAGTTGGGTTCGAGAATCTCCTTACCTTAATTCCTGCTTTATTTTTTCACCTATATGCCTCCTGAATAATAAAATTATATTTATTAAAACCTTGATAAGGAATTGAATTATAGTCATTTATAAAAATATTTAAATATTATAATCATTATATTATATTTATTAATTCTTGTTTATGAAATTAAAGTGTTTTGATATCATGTTTTTCTTAAAAATTTCACATTTTTCTTTGATTTCTCTATTTTTATTCAAAGTAATTGATATATTAGTATAATTAATTACAGAATCTTATAATTCAAATAATTGTAGGTTTATATTATATATATATATTAT
Source organism: Viscum album (assembly GCA_963277665.1). Lineage (NCBI taxonomy): Eukaryota > Viridiplantae > Streptophyta > Magnoliopsida > Santalales > Viscaceae > Viscum > Viscum album. Next base: position 2,102,544,521 of record OY728164.1, on the reverse strand, counting down.
AATATCCATCCATTATGATGGTTATATGTGTTGACATGATAATATCTTCATAAGTGGTTAACCAACCTTTAACAGGGTGTTGTCAAAAGAGTGGGAAAAGGAGGTATTAAATTTATATTTGTCATAAATATGATAATTATATTATTTTAAAATCATTGATATGACATTATCTTACTAAATAATTAATTTTTTAATATATTTTTTTGAAAGAAATTGAAAAATAGAAGAAGAAAATATGGGAAGAGTTAATAGAGACTTACACTTTCCTCAGTGTACCTTCTCTTGTAGGACACTATAACTCCCTTGAAGATTGGAGTTAGATTGATCCAGAATATCCCTAAGTATTATAAAGGGATTTATAAGGAGTTTTTTAGAAAATATTGGGCATTGTAATGGGTGGGAGGGTTTTTTTTACATGGTAAGTGAGAGGGATTATTTATACTTGAGGAGAGGGGTATTTTTAGAATAAAATATTGAATAAAATAATATATTAAAGGTAAAACTTGTAATAGTGAATTTTCAACAATATAAACCATATATAAATATAATATAATGGGTTTAATATTTTAAGTCCAATTTATAATTATAATTCATTAGTTTATTAAAAAGTAAAATGGAATGAAATAAAAAAAATAATTTTAATGAATCACTTTTGACTTCTGGTTTTGGAAATTTATTTTATGTTTAGAAATTACGTTTATCATATTTTAATGACTAATTTATGAAATAAAATATATATTGTCTGAAACTCATGTTATATAAAGGATTATTTCATTTTTATATCATGAATCATGTAATTTAAGATACACCAATTGTGTGAAAACCCGTATTAATATTATGCACCCGAAAATTGAATTATTTCAGAAAATTACAAAAAAAATGACCCTTAAATAATTTCGATGTGCTTATTTGAAAAATAATATTCATTTTATCAAAATAAATTTCTACTATAGATAATTTTAATATTTAGTATAAAAAATGATTTTTATAAAATACTTTAAAATATAGTTTATTAAAAATGTGCTTATATTTTATTTGAGTTTTTTAATTATGATAGTTTTTGGAATTATAATATTTATATTTACTTTAATTAATCCTGATTAATATTATTTATATCATAATTTATAATTTTGAGCTAAATTACTATTCTAACAATTATGTTATTATTCCCAACAATCAGGTTACTATTACCAATGGTTAGGTTACTATTCCAATAGTAAGGTTACTATTCCCAATGCTCATATTACCTCTTATATATAACAATTCATTATTTCACTCAATATTCAATTCAATTCCTCTCAAGGTTATATATTTCCATTTTCTAAGATTTTGATTAGTTTGCTAATATTTTTTTCCTTTTCTATAGTGTTGCAAGTGGGGGTTATGATTCTAGCAGATTGGGATGATCCATATTTTTCCATTTTAGCTTTTCTATTTTATATTTTTTATCCAGTTGTAATGTTTGGAATTATAATTGGTTTCATTGATAATTAATATAACATTTTTTGTTAATGATTTTTTTTGATTTCTTTATGTGTATAATACTATATAGTATATTATAACACTCATTTATTTCAAGAGACAAATATCATAAATAAAATGTAGATTTTTAAATTCACCCTCTAACATAGGGTTGTCTCGAGCTGGTCGAAGATAGTCAGGACCAACTCAATTGAGTTATATGTCTCTTATGGTCCACCCTCACCCTAAAACAAGGGTGGGGTCTGAGACTGGAACTCATGGTTTAGGTATTCCATAGATGGATCAGCTCCTTGATCTCCTTAGTCAATACCTTGTATGAATCTAACCAAGCTCTCCATGAGATTCTCATCAATACATGACCCAAATTATACCATATGTGGCTTCCCCTCCTGTATTGGAGCCTATACCTTTGGTTCATGACCATCCTGACCCTCCAGGGCCTCATTCTGAACCTCGAGGGCCTCATCATGTTCATGATCATGAAGAACCATGTCACCTCCTTCATGACATTCCAATATAAGTCGTATAGGTGTCATCCTATTAAATACCAATCATGATGGTCAAAAAAACATAATAGTATTTATATAAAAATATCGCAGATCGATAAAGATATAATAGGCAGCACACCTCACCATTCTTACACTCCCATATAGCACCCTATCACATGACATTCAGCCTCATGGACCCTTACCTACCCATATCAAGGTAAGTTATTATGTATAATATGGCATTATGGACCCCTACCTTCACCCATTAGAGGCTAGCATCAAATATAATCTGACATCATTGCCCCTTGCCTACCCACATCGGAGTCAGGCATCACATATCATGTATCAATCTAGGGTATATGACTAAAGTTCCACCAAATATGTTATACAGGAAAACACTATTTAGCTTCATTGTTGACACTTTAAACAACTCACCCCCTATCATCATCTCTGCCTACCCTTATCAGGGTCAGTCCCATATATCACATGAATATAGAATCACATAGCATCACATACAAATCTCATTAAAACCACATGTTATGGTTGGATGAGTAAAAATTCCACTAAAATAGGATAAGTAGGGAAACACTATTTAGTTTCTTTATTGACACATTTAACAACCCAAACCATCTTACCATATTTCAGGTTCCCAAAGAAAATCACAAGAAAAACACATCATATGATCCTAAGTTCCTGTTATAATGCATAATCAAACTACCCCCACCATATCAGGCTAAGATTCAAAATCCAAATAATAGATAAATATCACACCCAAGTGTGCCACTCAAGGTGGAAATCAAATCAATTGTAAAAAAACATATTAGAACATCAATTTCCCACCTCTAGAAACTTGGATTGTCCTCTATGCATGGGGATGTAGGCACCCAAACACAATCTCTACACCCAATCCTGACTACATCCTAGTCACCGGTATACCATAACCCAAATATTAAGACCAAAGTAAAAAAAAACTGCTTTGATATCATTTTTAGTGCCCTGGACTGGTTTTCCATCCGAACAGTGCCTCAGGTAGGTTGGCCACTAGTCCTTAGGTGCACCTACCTATATGTTAATGGTTGTCGACTATTAGTGAGGGTATTATAGGGGAAGTGGGGAGACTATACCCTCATGTGGTGATAATAATAATGGTCTATATGTATATACATTGTGAAAGAATACCATAACTCATTATAAGAAACATATGAAACTCAGTATAAGCATAAACAAAAAAAATAATTCCAAAACAAACCATTTTTACATGAAACATTCCATAATAGGTCATACAAAACAATAAAAAAGTAAGGATTTATATGGTGAACCATCAGTATATACATATATAAATATTTCTAGAATAAAAAATAAACTTGAGTGGGTGAAAGAACCACTATGGTCCCTAATTATCCATCCCTTTAAAAAGGTCTAAATCAATCACTAAGGTCAATCTCCCAAACATGATCCCTTACCTAATCTTAGATACATAAATTCCACATGCATCTTGAGGGTCTCATATAGGGTGTGAGAATAATCTTAGTAGGCCACGACCAATGTGTGCATGTATTACATCCATATTTATACAGGTGTATAATGAATATAAATAAGAAGTAATTACACACCCATTCAATAAAATACTCACTTCCCTTATGCTCAATAGCCACAAGGAAGAATTATAATTTCTTTATCTATTGTCGTTATAAGACTAAACATGTTCCCCAAATTATATATGGAATACAACACATGTCTTCATATATATAATCGCAGTGGTGAGGATCCATGGCTTAGTTCCAAAGGAATCCCCCTCTATTTCAACCTATAATCATGACACTAGAACCTCATTCTAATAATCGTGTAACCAGAACTAGAACGGGACACCCAAATAATTCCCTAGCCCCTCGTTCCTCGACTCAAAAAATCATTATCAGCTCAAAGACAAATGTCTTGAGGAACAATGATATCATTCCTTCAATAAATAATCATTATTGGCTCAAAATCCAATATCCCAAATTACAATGATATCCATCCCCACAAATTCCTAACCCATCATCCTTAAGTTTCACAGTGAGCCTCATCCCCCAACAAATGGTCTCAACCCCATCAATCGATGGTCTGTTATCATCCATGTGTCTTTCTATAGTGATAACCCCCAATGTATCTAATGTTCAATACCATCACCTAAGAAACATAATCTACAGGGTTCTCCACCCACAAATATTTATCAACACCACCTCATTTGAGTCATATCTATGTTAACATGACTCTAACGGTGCGTCAGTCAAAAAATGGTGAGTATAAATCACCAAAAAACCTAAGAAACATCATCATACACCTTATTCCCCCATAACTGTATTTCTAAATCCCAATGTTCAAACTATCAAAAGTCCTTATATCTGATCCCTCAACCTAATGAAATCGTCACCTTAATATAATGACTATGTTTTCTCAAATGGGTGATCATCATCACACCACATGTCTTGAGTAAGGCCCAACCTAAAAAACCACATCACCTTAGTCCAAGTGATTAACATCACCTCAATACTTGGTCATAGCCTGTCCAATTTCTAAGGATCTTAAGAAATAAATATATACAATTCAATTTAATTTTACAACATGCATATATCATAACCTACCTAGGTTGGTTAAATACCCTTATCCTACTTAACCATTTGTAGTGTAGTAGGAGAATACCTATAGGCTTCTCACATTGTCAATTTAAAAATTTAAAGAAAATAATTTAATTCTTAGGGGTCTCTCTCAGACTACCCACATGGAACATATAGATCTCACCCAAAAAAATCTGAAAAATTAAACATAAATCTAGGAACTACCTATCTTAGGTTAGTGGGTGCCCATTCATATGATATCGGCATCTAACTCGAGCCGAAACAAGAGAAATTAGTGTTTTAGACGAAAACCTTGAAAATAGGGAAAATGATCTCACATGGATTTAGTATTATATATAGTGATATAAATAGAAAAGATAATCTAGTTAATTGAAGGTCTTACCAAGATGAATCTCTTTCCACCAACGGATCAAGGATAGGAGTCTGATCAGAGAATTTGGCTCAAATACTAAGAAAGGAATAAATAGAGAGATCCCTCTTATGCGTGTGTTGGAAAGGAAGAAAATATGAGGAGAATTCATAAATAGAGGGAGGGGAAATAGTAATTTTACCAAAATAAATGATCTATGTGGTTTGGATGAACTATTTGTCTAACTGTGCGCCAACTATGTAGTGCTCTCTGACCTAAACACCACATGTGCATGGGCTAGATGAACGGTTCTCAAAATTGTGCATATCCCATTTTTATAAACTATATTAAAAATGAAAGAGGTTTTTCACAGTTTTTCACTTCCACCAACATGATTTTCTTAAACGTTTCTAGTGTTATAGGTGGGTCTCATAGTTTCTCCTAGGAAGTCACACGGTTTTTAAAAATTGTGTGCCTCTATATGTGTTTTCCTAAAACTGAGTTTATGGGGCCCGTTACACCCAAAACTCCTCCTAAATATATATTCACTTATCGATCCTTAAAACCCATCTAAAAATAATGTCTTTGGTCAATCAGACTCTCAGAATTAGGTTCCAAAAATCAAGAGATGAGTTGGTCCGACCACTAAACTCCAAAAATTCAAAAAAGTTTGGGGATTTCTGACTAACTCAAAAACCCAAGATGCTACAATTATATAGTTTTAAAAATCCTTGTCGCATTATTTTTAACCTCAACTATCCAAATTAACCATACCTAGGTAATAAATATTTACCATAGTTTCTATTCATAATGACCAAATATAAAGTTGACCATCTTATCATATTTGGAAATGTTAATTCCAAATATGGAATCTATTTTATTAAATTCAAACCTTATAAGTGTTAGAAATTTGTTTTAAAATAAACCCTCAAAATGCGGTGACAAAGGTTTTTCTAGAAAAATGTATTTTTAACTATATAAATGTATTTATATCAAAATTAAAAATAATTTCTATTCCAATGACATTAATTTGTTTATTTTTAATCAAAAGGAACTAATTAAATTTAAAATATATTTAAAAAAAGGAGATTTTTAAATACTTAAATGGAAAACATAGTTTTCAATAAAATTGGTATTTTTCACTATTCACTAAAAAATAATCTTTTTAGGAAAAAAAACAAAAATTTAACCTTAATATTATTTTTTATTTTGATTTAAAAAATTATATAATTTTTTCAGGTATAATTTATAAAATTGTAAAAATTTAATTATAATATTTTCTCACAAAAAATAAATAAAATCCATTTTTAAAGAAAATTTATTTCTAAAGCATTAAATGACTACAAAAATTGAGTTCTTATTTCCAAATAATTTATCTTTAAAGTTTTATTTAGTAGTTTCTTTATATATATATTTAATAATATAGTTAATCCTATTAATACCCACCAATTAAAATTCTATTTTATAATAGTCATATTTAAATAATAATATTTCATGGTGGTTAAGGGTTATTGTTGTGTGTCATATACACTATCAGGCATCAAGTTTTTTTAAAATATTGTGGTGTTACATACCCCCCCCCCACCTTATTTAAGAAATTTAAACCTCGTAATTTTAACTTGAGATCAATGATCAAGGGTATAACATTTGAAAATTCCTTTGTTGAAAATCCAAATTATGAAAAGGGTTGATAAAACTTCCTTTAGAAATAGGGAATGGTAAATATGAACATCATCATTAATAACATGTAATTAGGTTTCCAAATAGTAGAACATTGGTGGTGAGTGAAGATATGGACATGGAGGAGAAAAGTAATATCTATACATTGACAGGGAGTGATAGAGAATGTAATCATGGGAAAGTAAATTACCAAAAATTCATAAATTGGTAGGGGTAAAGAAGACCATCAATTCATTATAAATGTTAGTAAAAAAATAAATTTTTTATTTCAAGATCCTTTTCCTATAGTTTAAGGATTCTTTTAGCATCAAGATAGAAAACATGAGAAAATATACGTACTTTATTTATTTCCATTTCATAAGAATAATTATTTATTTTGGTTGTTCTTTGATCAATTTTCACTTCTATCTCATTTATTTCTCCAATAAATGAATATTCAAAATGAAATTTTCATGTTTGGAGCACTAAAATAAACTTCTATCAGATCAAAATATCCACAAAAGGATAACAATTTATTCCTCCTATTATTAGACATTAACCAAAACCAAAATGGTTAACACAAGGTATGATAATATCCAATATGAATAAACTTTATTATGAATAAACACATCATTAATATCAAAATCCTCAACAATAACACCGAAATTTCAAAATAAATCATTTGATAAATAACTAACAATAAAATTACTCAAAATATTCTTGACTATGTTTAAAACCAAAAAAAATTAAAAATATTTTTCACAGATTCTTCTAAGATATACATAACAATTATCACCAAATAAATAAAAAACACCCAAAGTGACATACCAAAAATGTATACTCTTTAATCATAAAATCTACCAAATATACTAATTTTTCCATAATAAAGACAAAAAATCATAAATAATTTAAATGGATAGTTTAACCTTTATCCCATAAATTATAAATGCATTATTCCATAAATAACCTTTTTAATAAAACTAAGGGTGTAACACCCCAATCTTTCACGATACGCTTCTCTTTCAATAATGTAATAGCTCGCATTGTACGCAAGTTTGAGATTCTAACACACCGCGACCAATCAAAGTAGCAGTTATGAATAGTAATACCCACTTTTTGAAATTATATAAATTTTATATTTCAAAATGGACATCATTTTTGTATTCGGAATATCGAAATTATTCAAAGTTGAATTTTTTGTAATTTTCTGAGAACTTCCATTTTTTATGAATGGTGAAAAATACTTAAAAACAACTTTTTTAATCAAAATAATTTATAGTGATAAATTATACTATTGAGTGATTTTAAAGTATAATTAGAATATATTTTTACCATTTTATCCAATGGTGGTCATTAGAATTAATTTCACTTTGAAATTGGACATAAACAATTGTTAATCTTTTGATATATATTGTTTCTTAAAAAACACGCTATTTGTTGTGACAGCGGGAATTAATTATAAAATTAATTAATGAAACTTATATATTTGGAATTTTTTAAAATAGACATAATTTTTGAATTCGGAATATCAATTATAGCTTAGGGTGAAATTCTAGCATTGTTCTGGAAAACTTCAATTTTTGATGAATAGTGAAACCACTAAGTGGTAGTTAAAAAACTGATTTTTCATTTAAATGAAACATTACCAACTCTGTGATTTGATTTTCAAAAATCTGACATGCATGGTTGTCATTAGGAATTAAAATGTGGTTCAATAGGATTAATATAATTTTTTGGTGAATAGTAACTTTTAAGTTTAATTAATCGCGATTAAAGATAATTAGTGAAATTTAAGCTAAAAATGGCATTATAAAAATATGAAAATACCCTTAAACTTGTCCTACCCTTATTGGATGAGTCATGGCCAACCAATAAAATACATGGGTCAACTTGGGGACCCCATGGAGCCACTTGGGTAAGAAAATGACATTAATAACTTTTTATTTAAAGTAAAAAAATAAAATTGACACAAACATGTGTTGTTTTATTAAAACAATTATTACATGGGGTTATATAAGTTAACATTTTTACTATAAATATTCATTGGAAAGATAAAACAATTTCCTAAATCATGGTAATTGTTTTATAATTTTTATACATTAAATAAATTAAATTTTTTATGACACAATGATGATTCAGCGATTACCTCATTAATTAACAATTTAAATAAAATGAAAAGATAATGTAAAATCTAAGGCTTACACTTGTAAAAAACCTATTGTATGAGAATATTTAGAATCCTTATCACCTTATACTAGAAATATATCATTTTGGGACCTTTATAATCCAAAAATCATTTCATAATAATGTAACATTTCAATCTTTCCAAGAGTGCCCCTCCTCTCCTCTTATAAAAGGCCCCCACCTCTACCACCTTATTCACACCTTCAATCCATTTGGATTGGCAAAACTCTGCCCCAATACTCTCCCAACTTCCCTATATTACTCATATAATCCTCAAATAGGGAAAAAGTCTTCCCAAGGAAGCATTTGGATCAAATCAAAAAGATTTACCCGATTTTAAGGTAATGTCTTCTCTTGTGTTCTTTTGTTTTATTTTGCTTCTCCAGCCCACTAAAATATTTTTATTACTTTATTTTGTAACAAAAAAAGTATCCTCAATATACTTGGATGTTTTTATGAGAAGGATTTTATTTAAACTTACACACACCTTCGTCTAATGGTTAAAGAACATACTGTTTCTGTGGGTGGTGAATTACTGCCTCACGAAACGATGATTGTTCAATCTTCTTTTAACACCTCTCATGGTGGCCATTATGATGACACTATTTTTATATATGATATATATTATGTTTTTGTTTTTCTTATTATTATTTATTTTTCATTTATGGCATACCTTTATGATTTCCATTATGGGTAAACGCGATAATTTCATTTTAGGAAGTGCGGACTACCGCCCCCTCAAAGTGATTTGAATCGTTAATGCCATATGTGGGATGTATAAAGGATGGAGTAAAAGATATTATATATTATATTATAATGGAATTATAATACACCTTTATATAGTTATGATTTCATTCCATAAAATACAAAATAGAAATGAAAGTAGTGTTCATGCGTACGTACGGCTTACCGTCTCCATGAACGGTTCATTTCATTTCTTACCTCTAAATGTTATGTAATATTATAAATGCATGTATATACTGGATATATATGATATATATGATATAGACATCATGAATATAATTCTGGATATAATGGATATTTCACCACATGAACAACTTGTAATTATAAGAAGTTTTTTTTTGACTCAAGTACCAAAGATCGACAAAACGACCATTATTAACTTAAATAATTACATAATGTTCATAACATGGTAATAAGTGATATAAAAGGAATAATAAACTTGAAAAAGTTTCTTAAGAAATTATAAATTAACTCTAGTTATTATTCAGGAGGCTAAAGAACGGTCGATTCAAGATGGACACAAGGTAAGGGAACTTCTTAACCCAATTTCCATTCTTTGGGTTAATCTCCTACTTTCAAATAATGTCTTGATATTAACTTTTATTTATAATTTCTTTATGTGTACATATAGTGAATACACATAATAGATATATTTTATTTAAAAATGATCTTTGTAAGGACTTTGTCTCAATCTCCTTTCATTGAGGCATATTTGATTTTATACACAACCTTCCTTTATATAGTATATAAACCCCTTTGACTTTTGATTTTATTCAAAAGGAATCTTTTTATTCGAAGCGTTTTTACAAAACAAAAAAAAGGACTGTTTTTTTTCTTACTTATATAGCGACAATGACTTCTCCACCGCCGTGACCATTATTTGAGTTTTGGCTTCCTCTACAATCCATAACTTCTTTTAAAATTGAAAAATAAATACAAAGTTTTAATTTTTTTTATTCTGGTATTGAAAAATGGTTTTGAAAATGTTTTTATTATATCAATGTATTGTATTTATATCTTGTGATTGAAATATAAAAATTTTATGTTTCCTTTATGCATGTTTTATGTGATACGATTATGTTATGGTTTATGATATGTTTAAACCTGTTCATATGAGGAATGCATTGGACTTAATAAGTGACAGGTGGAGCCCGCTATAGCTCCTCGATGCATCGGCAGGTCTCATGAAACAAACTAGTGTCTTGGCATGAGGCCTTAACAAAATCTTATTTGTAGTCTTGGCACGAATCCTTGGCTATGTGGTTATGATAGTCTGGCATTATGAATTCCATCATTATGAAAGTGGTTATTGATATTGCATGTGATTATTCGACCAGTCGAATATCCATGTGAAGAAGTAAATGGCATTATCTCATTTTACTTTTGTCATATTATGTTGAAGTTCATGTTTAAAAGGCTTTTTTTTAGTTATACATTACCTTAAATTTTTATGTTTATTTATGAAATATTCCGCTATATTGTTATCCTTACTGAGCATCTGAGCTCACCCCTTTCAATGTTTTATTTTTCCCAGGATGTGAAGAAATATTTTATGACTGACCTACAGGGATAGTCTGAAGGGGATAGAAGTGTGGACTATGGAAACTATGTTATTGTGATTTTTCACTTTATGATGTAATGTAACATTTATGAATGTATCTAGTGTTTCCAAGGCTACTAAACTAATCGGTCTTTCAAGATTTGATCTTTTGTGATCATGCCAATGTTACGTAATAATGCACCGACTCTGGGTAACTGGGATCAGGGCATTACAGTTGGTATCAGAGGCAGTTTAGTACTAACCTTGGAAGCTAGATTTAGATAAACTCTGATTAGAGCACATAGCCATAAGATAGAATTTGAGGATTAGTATAGAAGAACTTCCTAGAATTTTGGTATTATAGATATTTTGTGAGTTTTCTGAGCAATACATCCCTGTCTGGATACGATCAGGTAGAGGTGGCTCTGGAACAGATGTACCTAGGGGTAAAACCCGAAAACACCGCTTTGAGCTAGACTCGAACGGGAACTGGTGCACGACAATGGGCCTTGCTGCACTCTTGGTTACAACACTCCGAGGGGATATTCTTAGGATAATTCTCATTTTTTTACAAACCATTATGAAGGGTTTATGAGTATATACTTCCTCAAAGAAAACATTTTTATGATTATGGATTATATCCATAAACTATTCAATTTACATTAAGTATTTTACAAGTTTGGAATTATTCATTGCAATTCATAAACTAACCTAGTTTATGCCATTATATAGAAATGGTGCCCAGTAGAAGGAATGTGAACTCCATCAATACATATGATCCAAAGAGTAAGAAGTATCATATATTTCACGGTATTAAGCCAACATTTAGAAGGGAAACAGTCTCCTATGTGTTCTCAACATATGAATAAATAGTATCATGTGTTAATAAGATAAGTAAAGAATTCTTTGAGTCTTATGGCTTTGAAGGGAAGAAAGAGAAGAAAAGGATGGAATAGAGAATGATGGATAAAGGGATGAGGGAAAAGAATAATTTTCTAATATGTGATAAGTGTGGGAAGAAACACCTTGGAACTTTCCTGAAGGGAATGGGAGTTTGTTATAAGTGTAGAGAAAAAGGACACCAAGTGCGTGACTGCAAGGGTAAAAAAAGGCTTCAAATTTACAATGCTTCATATGTAAGGAGTGGGGACACTACGTAAACCAATGTCCAAATCATCATAGTATGCCCCAAATGATGTTATTGGATAATAATCAAGTTATGATACTACCACAGATGAGGAGGAATGATTAGAGTTATTATGTTGTTATTAAAGAATTTTTTTCATTTGAGTGTTGTATCAATGATGTAATGGTTATAATAATTATGGAGTATACAAGGATTGTACTGTAGTACTATTTCATTAAGGACTTGAGATTGTGTGGAACCAAGAAAAGTGACTCCCACAGCAGGTTAAATTTTTGGAAAATATATGGTTGAGAGAAAGATAAACCATAATATGGTTCTGATTCTGAGATAGTGATTTTGGAATAATACATGATTGATTTGGATAAATTATATTGGATATTCTTAACTTCCTTGAAACTGATTAATGATTTGTATACATTTTTGGATAGAAGGAGTATATCTAGTATTCTATAAGGAATAAGAGATCATGAATGTAATCAATAAGGATTTATGGTAATTCATGATGTTGTAGTGTTTTAAAATAATACATGATGAAGGTCTTCACATATTGTTAGGCGGAAAAAAGGATCTTCATTATGTTTACCTTCCATATAAAATTTGGATTGTGAGTTAGACAGAAGTATTTTGGATAACTATAAAGGTTGGAATGGATTAAGTTGAACCTTGGATAGTATTGTTTAAGGTTAAAACATTTATGAATATTATTTTTGGAATATTATAATACTATAGTTTTAGGAAAAGGACAACCTGTAGGTCGGGGTATAACCCGTTGCGTCGGACAAAGTTATAGGAATCGAACCCACAACCATAGTGCGACAGACCTTTATTACCTACCACTAGCCAATAGGAAGTCCCTAATTATTACAAAATAGTTTTTCTAATCTAAATGGTATGTACAATTAAAATAAATATAATATTTTTGAGTTCTATTATCTTTTTGAGTGAAAGATGAGTTTGTGGTAGAAATTAGTTGAAGGTTGAAACTCTACTTGTCAAGCATAAATATATATATATACCTATCTATTATTCTATGAATAAATTAATTCTTAAACTTTAGTAAAGGTATATTAAAACAAAAAATGTGTTATCCTAATACCTTATGTCTTGTTGAAATGATAATATTTTAAATCAACATAGATTGAAGGCTTTGAGGCCCTCAATTTTACACTTGTTTGTGATTGATGACCTCAATCACTCCCTGCAAATATTTACTTTTTTCCTCTAATTATATGTCTCTAATTTCTACCAATGTTCTCATTATTGAGATCATAATTTGGTGGTGACTTTTTCATTTCCCTTTCCCTCTTATTAAGGCTAAATTTTATTAACCTTATTTCTGATGTGGGTTTTCCACAAAGGTATTTTCTATTTTCAAAATTTTATTTTCAAAGAAAAATATCAAATTTCGAGGACGCAATTTATTGAAGGAGGGGAGAATGTAACACCCAAAGCTTTCACGATACGCTTCTCTTTCAATAATGCAATAGCTTTCATTGTACGCAAGTTCGAGATTCTAACACACCGCGACCAATCAAAGTAGCAGTTATGAATAGTAATACCCACTTTTTGAAATTATATAAATTTTATACTTCAAAATGGACTTCATTTTTGTATTCGGAATATCGAAATTATCCTAAGTTTAATTTTTTGTAATTTTCTGAGAACTTCCAATTTTTTATGAATGGTGAAAAATACTTAAAAACAACTTTTTTAATCAAAATAATTTATAGGGATAAATTATAATATTGAGTGATTTTAAAGTATAATTAGAATATATTTTTAACATTTTATCCAATGGTGGTCATTATAATTAATTTCACTTTGAAATTGGATATAAACAATTGTCAATCTTTTAATATATATTGTTTCTTAAAAACATGCTATATGTTGTGACAGCGGGAATTAATTATAAAATTAATTAATGCAACTTATATGTTTGGAATTTTCTAAAATATACATCATTTTTTAATTCGGAATATCAATTATAGCTTAGGGTGAAATTTTTGCATTGTTCTGGAAAACTTCAATTTTTGATGAATAGTGAAACCACTAAGTGGTAGTTAAAAAACTGATTTTTCGTTGAAATGAAACATTACCACTTCTGTGATTTGATTTTCAAAAATCCGACATACATGGTTGTCATTAGGAATTAAAATGTGGTTCAATAGGATTAAAATAATTTTTTGGTGAATGGTAACTTTTAAGTTTAATTAATCGCGATAAAAGGTAATTAGTGAAATTTAAGGTAAAAATGACATTATAAAAATATGAAAATACCCTTACACTTATCCTAACCTTATTGGATGAGTCATGGCCGACCAAGACAATACATGGGTCAACTTGGGGACCCCATGAATCCCCATGGGTAAGAAAATGACATTAATAACTTTTTATTTAAAGTAAAAAAATAAAATTGACACAAACATGTGTTGTTTTACTAAAACAATTATTACATGGGGTTATATAAGTTAAATTTTTTACTATAAATATTCATTGGAAATATAAAAAGATTTACAAAATCATGGTAATTGTTTTATAATTTTTACACATTAAATAAATTAAATTTTTTATGACACAGTGATGATGCGGTGATTACCTTATTAATTAACGATTTAAATAAAATGAAAAGATAATGTAAAATATAAGGCTTAAAATTGTCAAAAACCTATTTTATGAGAATATTTTGAACCCTTTTCACCTTATCCTCAAAATATATCATTGTGGGACCTTTATAATCCTAAAATCATTTCATAATAATGTAACATTTCAATCTTTCCAAGAGTGCCCCTCCTCTCCTCTTATAAAAGGCCCCCACCTCTACCACCTTATTCACACCTTCAAGCCATTTGTATCGGCCAACCTCTGCCCAAATACTCTCCCAACTTACCTCTCTTACTCTTAGAAGCCTCACTTTGGGAAGAAGTCTTCTCAATGAATCCTTTGGCTCAAATCAAAAAGAGTTACCCGATTTTAAGGTAATGTCTTCTCTTGTGTTCTTTTATTTTATTTTGCTTCTCCAACCCCCTAAAATGTTTTTATTACTTTATTTTGTAAAAAAACCTGTATACTCAATATACTTGGATGTTTTTATGAGAATTATTTTATTTACACTTACACACACCTTCGTTCAATGGTTAAAGAACATATTGTTTCCGTGGGTGGCGAATTACTGCCTCACGAAACGATGATTGTTCAATCTTCTTTTAACACCTCTCATGGTGGCCATTATGATGAAAATATTTTTATATATGATATATATTATGTTTTTTTTCTTATGATTCTGTATTTTTCATTTATGGAATACCTTTATGATTTCCATTATGGGTAAACGCGATAATTTCATTTTAGGAAGTGCGGACTACCGCCCCCTCAAAGTGATTTGAATCATTAATGACATATGTGGGTTTTATAAAGGATAGAGTAAATGATATTATATATTATATTATACTGGAATTATAATACACCTTTATATCATTATGATTTCATTCCATAAAATACGGAATAGAAATGAAAGTAGCGTTCATGCGTACGTACGACTTACCGTCTCCATGAACGGTGCATTTCATTTCTTACCTCTAAATGTTATGTAATATTATAAATGCATGTATATAATGGATATATATGATATATATGATATCTACATCATGAATATAATTCTGTATATAATGGATATTTCACCACATGAACAACTTGTAATTATAAGAAGTTTATTTTTGACTCAAGTACCAAAGATCGACAAAATGACCGTTATTAACTTAAATAATTACATAATGTTCATAACATGGTAATAAGTGATATAAAAAGAATAATAAACTTGAAAAATGTTCTTAAGAAATTATAAATTAACTCTAGTTTATTATTTATGAGGTTAAATAATGGTCGAGTCAAGACGGACACAAGGTAAGGGAACTTCTTAACCCAATTTCCATTCTTTGGGTTAATCTCCTACTTTCAAATTATGTCTTGATATTAAATTGTATTTATACTTTATTTATGTGTACATATAGTGAATACACATAATAGATATATTTTATTTAAAAATTATCTTTGTAAGGACTTCGTCTCAATCTCCTTTCATTGAGGCATATTTGGTTTTATACACAACCTTCCTTTATACGGTGTATAAACCCCTTTGACTTTTACTTTTATTCAAAAGGAATCTTTTCATACGAAGCATTTTTACTAAACGACAAAAGGAATTTTTTTTTCTTACGTATGCAGTGACAACGACTTCTCCACCTCCATGACCATTATTTAAGTTTTGGATTCCTCTACAAGCCATAACTTTTTTTAAAATGAAAAATAAATACAAAGTTTTAATTTTATTTTATTCTGGTATTGAAAATGGTTTTGAAAATTTTTTTATTATATCAATGTGTTGTATTGATATCTTGTGATTAAAATATGGAAATGTTATGTTTACTTTATTCATGTTTTATGTGATACGATTATGTTATGGTTTATGATATGTTTAAACCTGTTCATATGAGGAATGTATTGGACTTAATAAGTGACGGGTGGAGCCCGCTATAGCTCCTCGATGCATCAGCAGGTCTCATGAGACAAACTAGTGTCTTGGCACGAGGCCTTGTCAACATCTTATTTGTAGTCTTGGCACGAGGCCTTGGCTATGTGGTTATGATAGTCTGGCATTATGCATTCCATCATTATGAAAGTGGTTATTGATATTGCATGTGATTATTCGACCAGTAGAATATCCATGTGAAGAATTAAATGGAATTATCTCATTTTACTTTTTCCATATTATGTTTAAGTTCATTTTTAAAAGGCTTTTTTTTAGTTATACATTGCCTTAAATGTTTTTGTTTATTTATGAAATCTTCCACTATATTATTATCCTTACTGAGCATATGAGCTCACCCCTTTCAATGTTTTATTTTTCCCAGGATGTGAAGAAATATATTATGACTGACCTACAGGGATAGTCTGAAGTTGATAGAAGTGTGGACTATGGAAACTATGTTATTGTGATTTTTCACTTTATGATGTAATGTAACATTTATGAATGTATCTAGTGTTTCCAAGGCTACTAAACTAATCGGTCTTTCGAGACTTGATCTTTTGTGATCATGCCAATGTTACGCAATAATGTACCGACTCTGGGTAACTGGGGTTGGGGCGTTACAAAGGGTTATATTGCTATAAATGTCACCCAAAATAATATTAATCATCTTAAACAACAATTGCATAAAACCAAAAAATGTTTATATATGCCTTGAATATTATGATCATCCTTGGACTTAGTAACCATTAATAGTATCCATAACTATTATTTTAACATCATAAGAAAACATCTCAATATCCAAGGTTATATAAACTCTACTCTAATACCAATTATAACATCCTTGAACCATCTCCCCCAGATCTTGTTCCAAAAACATAATCTTTACATTTCTAACTTTGATACCAATAAACATGGCCAAATGTTAGTCACCCAATACTTACAGCATAATCATAAAATATTGTATCACTTGCATACTCAAGGACCTTTTAGGTTTAAAGTTTTAAATAATTAGTACAAACTCTTACATAATAATATCCAAGACTTCAAGTGATAATTTTTTCCACTATTCCTAGTTTTTATTATTTCACATTACATCCTCAATATTTCCAATAGAATTCTTCAAACATGAAACCTTTCTACACAAAATTCATTTAATATCAGTCTTCATAACCTGGGGAAATATAAAACATAAGAAGACTGAGATAAAACACTCAGTAATAGTAAACATATGCATTAACAATTGAATTTCATCATTGATAACAAGATGATAATAAGGTTATAATGAAATAATTAAAGTTCATGATCATAGGATAAGATAATTCATACCCATAAAACCTGGATCATAAATCATGAGATGTGGAATAAAGATTTAACATAAGATAAGAGTCATATAAGTCAACAATCACAAGCCATGTGGAAAAAATAATTGAGAAATAGAACAATTAGAACTCATATAAAAAATTAAAAAGCTATGTATGTATCTTGGAACATTATTTTAATATGACCCTTATAAATAGAATAACCTACTCAATTAATTCCAATATAATTCTCCAGAGAATGTAATATATACTCAATGCATTGGAGAGTTATATCAGGATCACCCATCATTATAAACAATTTTCAATGTCCATAACATAAAAAAAATACCTAAGCTTTTATATTGATTAATAATAATCATAAAATATTATTTTTATCCCATATAAAAAATCATTTTCAGTCTTCATATTAAATAAGTAAAATATCCTTTTCATTTGATAATATTTAACAAATAATTACAAAAAAATTGGGAAAAATATTTTATTTGAAAATAAACATGTAAAATTTTAGATTAAACATCTTAAATAATAATATCCATGACAACAATAAAATATGTTTTTGTTATATATGTTAAAAAAATTCTTTTAACACCTTTGGTAAAAAGTACCTCATTCGAAAAATGAAAAAACATTCCTTTTTAACCTTCTCAAATAAATTCAAATGAAATAGAAAAATAACTTTATAAAAAATTGATTTAATAGGATAATCCATGAAAATTTTAATAAAATTATGTATATGGAATAAAAATAATTAGAACGATTACTTAAAAACATTTAAAATAGTTTTTAAGGAAAATCCCTTATGACTTAATTAATTTTGAACCAATAAAAAATTGAAGGGAAGAATAATGAATGGATATGTAAAAAAATTAATCTTTAGATAATAATGATATAATAAATCTATAAGTAATTTTATACGCTACAAAAAAGAAACCATGTAGTGAAAATTTCTTAATTCTCAAAGAAAGGGAATTGAGACTAGAAATACCTTACCTCAAGTCCAACTTATCATGTATGTTATTTAACTCATATATAATAAACTTATATTAACTATTTTAATTCTTAAGAGACTTTTATATTTTTAATCCCTTATCATTAAATCGTTATTTAATTTATTTCAATAACATATTTAATTACTTAATTAGGTAATACCATGTCAGGTGTTCTGAGGACGTTCGGTTCATAATTTCAAAATGAATTATGTATATTGTCAGTGGTCAAATAGGTTAATATTATATCATGTAAAAAATAATAACCATTAAATTTTTATCATTTTTATACATTAAATACAATTTTATAACCATCCATGAAAGGCATATATGAAAATTTAATCGCATCGCTTCGTGGAAGTGGCAATTCACACATACGCATGAATAGTGTTATCATTTTCCAATGGATGGAAAGGTAAATAAAATGATGATATATATTCTTTCAAGAATTATAATTATTTTATAAATATATTTAATATAAATTAAATCCATCATTATAAAAATCCATGAGAGACGGTGATGTAAAACAAAACACATCTCTTTGTGGTGGTGGTAGTCCACACGTACGCATGAACGACATTTTCATTCCCTATTTGATGGAAAAAGAGATGAATAAGGTTATTAAATTAATATTATAACATCTAAATATATGTTATACACTGATATTATTATATTTAAATTTTTAATACATAAATAAAGGAGGTATAAGAAGAACTAAAATGAAAATACTCAGTTGAAATGATTACCTCCGCTTTGAATAACATCCTTTGGATCGCTCCTTAAGGACCATAAGGATGTTATTTTAAGAGTAAAATAACCTATATAATGTATATAATGAAGTTAATAAGTGGTTTTTTTGGGTTTAGTCTAGATGTATGGATTATTAAGTGTGTTTAAGAGAATATGTGTGGTGTCCTTATATAAGAGGAGAGGGGCACCCTTGGAATTACATAAGGAATTAAATGAATATAAATTAACTTTATTGATAAAGTGGATAAAATTTGATATATTTTAAATTTATGATGGATATAAGTTGAAATCATACCATCCAATAAAATTTTTACAAGTTGAGGGAATATTTTAACCCTTATCTCGTAGTTTTAACCTCTTATTAAACCTTTTAATGATTACCATGATAACAATGTTTTTTTATCTTTAGGGGTTAATAAAGTTACAATAAAAGAAAACTTGACCCATAAATGGAAAAAATATATATTCTAGACCATATTCCATTCACTTTTCCAAATATAATATTTTTATTATATTTAAATCACTTAATAAAATATTATTTAACATAAAATACCATTAGAGTTATTTTTTGGTACTGTTTAAATAATTTGACCACAAAAAATATCAAGATAGTATAAATATATTAGGTTCTTCAAGGTAAAACTATAATTAAAGACACACACACTTCACACATAGGATAGAAAATCAGTCCATATCCCCCCTAAGGGATAGCCCACCCATCAAGCCTTATTTATCCAATACATGCATTGTAGGCCTAATGGACATGAAGCCCATTACATGGATCGTAGGAACATTGGGTATGAAATCCCATTACATGGCCCGTAGGCCCAAATTTTTTACCCAAAGTCCCACTGTTGAATAGTAATACTAGAGTACTAAGGACAACTATAGTACTTTCTACAGTGTTTCCACCGCTACAGTTCTTAGTACACTACTCACCACCACTACAGTACCACCGCCTCTATAGTGCCACTACAGTTCTTCTACAGTACCTACTCCCAATGGGTTTTGAACCCCTAACCTCCATGTAATATTACTAGGTTCTTACCACTAATCCAAAAAAATATTACCTTGTAATTTTTTAAAATTATTTTCTTCATTTTTCTACTACTTTCATAAGCATTGTAGCAGTGTTGTGTAAACATTTAAGTTAATTATTTCATCACTAAAAATTAAAAATAAATTACTATGATAATAAAAATTAAGATTTCAAATAACGACTTATATTAAACATAACTGTAGAGACCCAAACTTGATGTACATAGACATTACATTACTTTTGCGTAATACTTAATACATAACAAAAACCAACACTAAAGGACCGTAATAGTTTAGTGTCTTTGGAAACTTGGAACATAATCTTCTAATCATGGTGAAATATCTTCAACATATCCTATAAAGATCTTCCCCTTTTGTTTTCTTACCTAAAACCTTTATTTATATCCTGGGGAAAAGAAAACATATAAAAGGGTGAGCTCAAATGCTCAGTAAGGGTAAACAAAGGAAATATCAATCATATCATATTCGTAAGAATATAACATTTTGAAAATATTAACCTACAAAAGAGATCATAATATCATAACATGGGATAAATCATAGTAGTGAAATGTAATCCAAATAATCATAACATAAAACATGAAACTTTGTGGCATACACAAATAATCATAGAAAATCATTTCTTATTAGTCAAGACTCATTGTCGAGACTATCATAGTGGACAATGTCTATTTCTGAACCGAGTTCACTCCTCGTTCTAGTCCTTTATCACTCAACCGGATTAACTTTCCGTTACAGCCATGTCTATCTCATGAAATATAAATCTTTACCCAATTCATTGGAGGAAGATATAGGTCCCACCCATCTCATAATGATACCATTCTTATGTATGCCACAAAATCATAAATCATACATCATAGCATAACCCATGTAATAAAAATGGGATTCTTAAACTTCATGTCATCATAACATAATCCATATATGATAAAGGACTTCATAAAAATACTTCCATCATAACATAATCAAATCAATGTAATAATAGGGATATAAATAGAACCCTATATTATCTTATATGGAAAATAAATTTTGATAAATCACTTGAATTCCATTCTTGAGGAAAATATCCATTTTACTTCAAAAACATTTTTCCTTTCACAACATGTCATAAAATTTTAAACTAAAATAATTTAATTGAAAATAAACTTGAAAAATTTTAAAGTAAGATTCATGGAAATAATGTTCTAATAAATCATAAAAATCCATTCATGCGGTATAAGTTAAAAAAACATTCTTCTCATACTTTGGCCGGAAAAGTCAAAAAGTATCTTGTACTGAAAATGAAAAAAGATTCCTTTCATATATTTTAATAAAAAATAACTAATAGGTAAAATTGGATTTAAACAATTTTAGGAGGATATAAATAATATTACATATTGAGGAAACATGGATGTTGATGATAAATATGACCCCAGTAAATACTTACGAATAAACAATCTCGGATAGAATGAGATTGGAAGAGTTATCCCTTACCTTAGGTCTGATATGCTTTGTATGTATCCGAACCTCATGTATAATGATTTAAATAATGTCATTGACTTATTCCAGAATAATAGTAATTTTTATGATATCATATATGGTCATATTCTTATCTGCTTATTAATAATATTTCATTGCTACTTGTTATTCGGGTGTTCATTACTTTATGTTCTTATGCGTGTTTTGTCAAATAAATTCTTATTCCACTTTTTATATTATAGATGTATAATTTACAGAATGTCATTAGTATAATTTATATCATATATATTCATTAAATTCATTTATATAATCATTATTCAATGAAGATCATGTAGAACGAGTCACATCACATCGTGGAGACGGTAGGTTGTACGTATGCACAAGTGATGATATCGTTCCCAAAATTATATGAATGGAATTGGAGTTGATGATATAATGTCTCAGAATTAGTATCATGTTATAATAATCATATATAGTTATTCTTTACACCATTATACCCATCCAAGTAAAGTGGTGGGGGAAAACAGATTACACCACGGCGTGGAGACGGTATTCTGTACGTACGCACGCGCGGTGATTTTTGTTTTCCGTAGGAAGGATAGAAGGTGAAATAGGGTTGATTAATATTTATAATAACATATCAGTATATGAGGGATACTTATATTATTACTTTATAATGAAACAACTAAATAATAGGAAGTATAAGAAGGAAGAAACTTGAAAGAATCGATAGAAGAGATTACCTCTTCCTCGATGTGCCTCCTTTAAACTTCCTTTTAAGGGACTAGAGTTGGTCTTTTGAGAATACCAGAACCTCCAGAATATTACTACGGAAGTTGAGAAGAGTAATGGGCAGGGTTTTTTCAAGCTTTAAGGCTCAAAGTTGTGTAAAGGGGAGAGGTAGGAGGTTCCCTTTTATAAGGGAGGAGAGGGGCACCTTTGGAAAGCTCAAAAATATTAATTTATAATAAATCACACCCCACGTAAAAACCTCCAAAAATGACTCATATTAGAATATTAGATGATATAGGGTTGTAATATTATCAAAAAATAAAATTTAGACATGTTTAAAATTTATTTTAAACCTTATCAACTTGATTTATTCTTATTTAATCTATTTAATTTTATTTGTGGTAATAAGATTATAAATTTTAAATTGTTATAAATAATTACTTATGTGTTGTTAATTGTCCATAATTCAATAATTTATGACATTTTAGACCATATAAATTTTAATTTATAATTTTTAAATATTTTTGTGATTTTTAAATAATTTTATATTATGTTATTTTTATAAAATATCAATAGTGTCAATTTTGACACTATTCATTTATTTGATTATAAATAAAATCAAAAAAAAAGATATGTTCGAAATAAAAGATTTAATAGATTTATAACATATCATATTTATCTATAAAATTTGTTTATAACATTAAATAGTTCATATAATATTTATTTTAATATTTAAAAAAACCATTTATTTGATATTTCAATCAATAAAATAATTTCAACATCACTATTTTGTCACCCTTAATGGTAATTATTTAATCCTAAAAATTATAAATAAAATCACATGATGTATATAATCTTAGTATCTTTCTAGATACTATTCATTTTCTAAGTTTCATGAAGTTTATCACTAAATTAAAATTATTATACTTATAAGATTTAAGAGAGTGACATGTTGTCACTTTCTTTGGTTTTAATAATAATTAAATTATTTTCATGGTCAAAAGTCCATAATATGAATATATTATGACACTTAGGTGATATGGGTCTACTTTTAGTCATCCAATAGAATTTTGGAAGGTGTTAGGGTAATTTTATAATCTTATTTTTACCCTTAATTACCCGATTTACCTTTAACTGCAATAAATAAAAATTACCGTAGTTACTATTCATAATATCAAAAAAGTAAATGTAACCTATTAACATAATTTGAACCCACTGAATTCAAATATGGAATCCATTTTTCAAAATTCAAAACATAGAAGTTGCAGTAATTAATTTAAAATTAATCCTATTGTTAAGAAAATGGGTTTTAAAAGTTAAAACATTGCCAAAGATTGAAATGTTTTTACTTATGAATTCAATGTAAAATTATTGGTAATTACATAAATTATATTAAATGGTAAAAATATATTCTATTTATACTTTAAAATCATTAAATAATATAATTTAACCATATAAATTATTGCGATGAAAAAAGTTGTTTTTAATTAAAATATAGCGTGTTTTTACTATTCATTAAAATATAAAAGTTACCAGAATAATATGAAAAAATTATCCAAAGTAAATTTTTATATTCTCATTCCAAAGAAGAATTTTATTTTGTCAAATTGAACTTATAAACATGTAAAAAACTAGATTTAAAGTGGGTGTGCCATCAAAAGGCGGCAAAACTGCATTTTTTGAAAAATACTTATTTTACCAGAAAATTTTATTTTGTTTTCATACCATATTATATAAAATGTGTAAGATGAATAATAATATTATAAAATTCAAAATTTAGTTGATAAATGGAAATTTATTAAAGAGAAAAGAAAACATTACAAGAAAAATACATACAAAAAACACCAAAACCATAAAAAATGGTTAAGGTGAAAAGGAAAGAAACCAAAGCCGACAAACACCCAATAAAAAAGGGTGGGCTGTGGGATGAGGCCACCAATGCCGCCAATGAAGATCAAAGCCAAATCAAGTAAGATATCTCCACGACAGAAGAATCTCCATCAGCCCTGGCCTTTATTATCCAAAAAACAGCAACATAAAAGCCTTCCTTCCACCAAAAGAAGCCAGCAACTAAGCCTCCAGCCCGCTCCAAACAGCACACTGATTCCCAGAATTTGGGAAACCAAATGAAGCCAGCAACTCTGTAGACTCCAGCCTGCTCCAGATCAGCACATTGATTCCCGGAATTTGGGAAACCACAGCAACTCAACATAGCAAAGCTCCACTGCCATCCTGAAGAAAAAGAAACAAGCCACTCCAAAAAAACAAACAGGCCCCAAAAGAAACTTACAAAAGTCTAAAAATGGGGGATTTGTCACGGTCCTTATTAATAAAAATAAGGAGATCATCAGGAACTTGATCAAACCAAACAAAATCAACACCATTAACACCTTTATTAGCCAGACCATCAGCAACAGAATTGGCTTCCCTATAAACGTGAGTGATAATATGATTCAAAGAAAAAAGAGTCTCCAAACCATTAATCCAGCGATTAGTAAGCTTCCAGGACAAGTGATAAAGACCCATCCTAATTACAGAAACAACAACAGAAGAATCACTCTCAAACCATAAATTATCCCAACCACGCTGCACAGCTTGATCGGCAGCAACAATAATGCCAAGCATTTCGGCCTCAAGTGAAGAGGCAAAGCCACAAGAACCATGAAAACAACCAAGGACATCCCCTTTATGATTCCTAAAAACAGCACCATAACCAGAATGCCCCGGATTACCCCTAGAAGTACCATCTGAATTTACTTTTATCCAACCAAAAAAAAGGTTCCTTCCAGAGAACTTCTAAAGTACCACGCGGAGGCTTGAAATTACCCTTAACACCTATCCTGTTCAGAATGGACAAATCATGAACCGAGTTAAAGAAAAAATGCTTCCTTGTAATAACAACATTACGCATAGCACCAAGAATAGCGGATAAAACCCCACTAACCGAGAAGGAAAATTTATCATGAATCATCTTATTTCGATCAAACCAAATAAAATGAAGGAGTTCAGAAGCAGCAACTCTAAAAAGATCCAACAATTGGGGAGAGAGCGAAATAGAATTCCAGCTTTGAAGGAAATGATGAATTGAAGACATATTAGGCATGGGAATTTCAAAGATATCAAAAACAGCCTTCGACATTGAAGAGGCATTGACACAACTAATAAAGAAATGATCAATATCTTCCCTATGTTGATGACAAAACACACACGAAGAGCAGAGAGAGATGCCACATTTCTGAAGGAAACAATCAGTAGGAAGTTTCCCATGATCCAGTCTCCAGGTAAAAGAAGACCGAGAGGGACTAATAAAGTTTATATGAAGATCCCTCATCCATTTACACCATATATTGCAAGATAGAGAATGACAATAAAAATTTTTAGAAGTCAAAAGGCCATTAAAAGCAGGTTCCCAAGCCCAAAAATCCTCTCTGTTAGAGAAACAGTAACTATTGATAATAGTAACAATATGATTAGGGAGACCCCCCATATTATCAATCTGATCCTTAATCGTAGAATCCATATCAACATTAAAATCATCATCCAAAAAGGAGTTAGCTAAAGGACATCCAGTCCAATTGGCCTTCCAAAAGGATAAAGACGAGTTCCTTGAAACAAGCCATCTGGCATGAGAGTCAATAGAGGAAAAGATGTATTTAAAATCAGGACAAACAGTAGAATCCAGATAATTAAAAACTCCATTCCTGAGCCTATCCCTAAATTTATAGCGGAGAAAGTCCAGAGACTCAGATTTATCATTGACAAGCCTCCAAATGAACGAGGCCAGTAAAGAATCATTAAACACCTCAAGATTTTTAATACCAAGACCCCCAGCATCATAGGGTTTACAACAATTATTCCAAGAAACAGTAACTAATTTCCTCTCTGAAATATTGCCACTCCAAATAAAATTTTTAATAGAAACGTTAATGCTCTTGATAAGAGAGATCGGCCACTTATAAATCATGAAATAATAAACAAACTTAGAAATGATAACAGCTCTAACCAAACAAACCCGACCAGCCAAGGAAAGGGACTTACCCTTCCATGTCGCAAGATGACGTCTGATTTTACATACAATATCAGAAAAATAACAAGCTTTAGGCCTCCACCAAAACATAGGAACACCTAAATAAGTAAAGGGAAAAACACCTTCATGAATACCCAAATCCCTAATAATTCCAGTCTTCCTAGAAATAGGAAAATTCCTTCCAAAATAAACAAAGGACTTATCCCAGCTAATCTCTTGCCCAGAGACTTTTTCATAATGCAAAAGGGCACGCTTAATATTTTTAATATTTCTCTTATCCCCTTTAGTGAAAATAATAATATCATCCGCATATAACAAGTGAGTGGGAGCAACAAAACCTCTACCAGCACTAATAGAATACAGATTCCCATTACCAGCCATAATAGAAAGTAATCTACTAAGATAATCCTCTGCAATGGAAAAAATAATGGCCGAGAGAGGGTCACCTTGTCTGACACCTCTAGAACAAGCAAAGAAGCCCTCAGGGGAGCCATTAACAAGGACAGAGATACGAGCTGACTCGAAAATGATTTTAACCCAATTAATGAAAACATCATCAAAACCAAAAAAACGAAGAACCTTATAAATGAAATTCCAATTTATAGTATCAAAAGCTTTCCTGACGTCCAACTTGAGAGAAATATTACCATCCCTTGTGGATTTCTTAAGAAGATTAACACATTCAGATGCAGTAATAAGACAATCTTGAATAGACCTACCCTTAACAAAGCCAAACTGATTAGGAGAAACAATCTTACTGGCAATAGAAGACAGCCTAGTAGCCAAGATTTTGCAAATAATTTTAAAAATAGTATTGATCATAGAAACAGGTATGAAAAAATGAATCTCATTATCATTCTCAGTCTTTGGAATAAGGGCAAGGAATTGAGCATTCAGACCCTGAGTAAGAGAGACACCTTTAAAAATGCGAGTAACCAACCTACAAACATCCTCATGAATGACGTCCCAGTAATTCTGAAAGAAAAAATTCCCAAAACCATCTGGACCCGGGGAGCTATCAGACTTTAGACTAAAGGTCGCTTCTTTAATTTCAAATTCCAAAGGAATGGATGTAAGACTGGAATTATCCTCTTGATTAACAAGAGTCGGAATAATACTCTCCACAGGATCATCAAGAGGGAAATAACCAGAAAAGAGATCCTTAAAATAAGAAACAACATGCTCAGAAAGGTCCCTTCTATTATCAAACACATTATTCCCATTTCTAACCAAAGAGAGAGGCCTTGAGACTTTCCTAATTCTCTGCAAAGAATTAAAAAATTTAGAATTTCGATCCCCATCTCTCAACCAATTATCCTTAAAATTATCTCTTTGCAAATCATCTTTAAGATTAAACAAATTATTAAGCTTGGAAACCAGCTGAGTCTCACCCAAAATATCATTAGAGAAGTTATTTGAAGAATTCTGCGCCTGCATTTGTTGAATAGAATCCTCAAGAGAGGAAATTTCAGAATCAAGGGAACTGAAACGATATTTACTCCAGAATTTCGAATTTCTTTTAAGAAGTTTGAGCTTAATGACGCAAGCAAAATCATTATCCCTACCATTCCAAGAATTCCAAGTTTGTTCAACAATAGTTCTACATTCAGGATAATTAACCCAGGCCTTATTAAATCTAAAAGCCAAAGGAGGTTTGGGATCCTTACTCACAAGGTCAACCAAAATAGGATGATGATCAGAGTTGATTCTGGAAAGAGTCATACAAGAAATAGAACCCCAGAAATCAAGACAAGCCTCATTGACAAAGGCCCTATCAATTCTACTAGCAACAAATCGGTCCAAAACCTTCCTGTACCAAGTATACTTAGCCCCAACAAGATTAACTTCAATCAACCCACTATTATCAATACATGCTTTGAACTCCCTAGAAGAGATGACATTAGACATGGCTCTAATCTTCTCATCAGAATTCATGATGGAATTAAAGTCACCAAGAATATACCACGGACCAGAGATTGAAAAATTGAGAGACCCAATATCCATCCATAAATTCCTACGACCCTGATAACAGTTATGGGCATAAATAAAAGAGAAAAAATGTTGCAAACCTTGAAGAAAGAAAGATCATGTGACATGCTGATCAGAATTAGAAATTAGGGAAATATGGGATAAAGAACAATGCGCCAAAACCCATAACCTTTTAATATCCAATGAGGATCTATTAGATTCCACAAAATGAAAACCAAGGTTTTCAAAATTGGAAATATTAGGAGAAAAAACCCTTTTGGGTTCAGACAGACCAATAAGAAGGGGCATATGCTTTAAAATAAAAAGCCTAAGGGACCTCATAGTATCATGATTGGCCAAACCCTGACAATTCCAGAAAAGAAGCTTCATTTAAACCTAAGACTGGGATGATTTCCCCCTTTTTTGACCCCCACATTAACCTGTTTTCCAGACTTAGGAGGCCTTCCAGCCTTTCTCTTAGTACTAGAGTCCTCCTGTATAAGATCACTTATATCCAGACTGCTGATGGTACCTTTTCCATTTTTAACAACATCAGTAAGGATGCCAACTAGACCAACAGGAACCTCAATATCCTCAACCAGTGAAGCAGTACCACCAGAAGGAAAAGGGGCCCCGATCACCTCTTCCGAAGGAGCAGAATCTGACTTGAAAGAAGTATTTTCCACTCATTTTAAAGCAGAATCTGCAATGGGAGGAGCAGGAGCTCCAACCACCTGAACTGGGGAGGTGATGGGTGCAAAAACAGGATCAATAAAGACCTGGGAAAACCCAGAATTCTCACTATCCTGAAAAGAAACCACAAGCTCACAAATGTTATCCACCAATTCCGAAAACATGATCAGGTCATGAATCTCAGAATATAAATTATGATCCAAATGTGATACTCTATGCACGTGAATCCACCAAATTTATCCATTTCCTGACCAAACTTAGCAGGAGGACTAGGCAGATCAGGAATCCTACCTTGTTCAACATCTTTAGAGATATCTGCCCAAGATTTATTAGAAGTGACTATAACTATAGAGGGACCAGGTATATCCTTCAAAGGACCCTCCTTTTCCACAAAAATATTCTTATTATTTTTATTCCAATTAACCTCCTTCCAGTCCTTCTCTTTGGGAACCGAAGAAACTTTCTTTTGAAGCATCCTACAGTTCACCACAGAATGACCAACAATCTTGCAAACCTCACAAAAATAAGGAACACGTTCATATTCTATTTTAACAGTAATCTTATTACCATTAGCAATCAGAGTGACATTATCCGGCCTTTTATTTTCTAGGTTTACATCAACCAGAATTCTAGAAAAATAACCAAGATCCCCCTCAAAAGTTTTCTGATCCAATCTAACAGGAGTGCCAACACATGAGGCAAGGTCATTAAGGATCTTAGGATGCCAATACATCCAATTCAACCCGTGAAGTCTGATCCAGATCTGGGCATTAGTTTGCTTAAGGTTAAAGGGGTTAAAATTAACATCCCATTCGGATAATCTCAAAGTACTAGGCTTGAGATGAAGATTTCCAAAATCCCACGCCTTATTAAAATCATCTCCTGATTGAAAGATGAGATGAAAAAACCCCTCCCAATAGGAATCAATTTCCAATTACTAAAACCCCAGCAATGAGAAATTCTATCTTTAAGATCCGCGTAAAACCAGGGTTTATCACCCTTGGAATAAATAACGCGACCAAGAATTTAAAACTTACAAAGATCAATGCGTTCCTGCAAAGCCTCCGGATCCGCTACTACAGAAAAACCACCATTCTCAAGTCTAGTAATGTTCGAGGAACGAGACATACCTCTATTTCTCAAAACAGACGAACCGGAAAGAACTTCAGCAAAAGAAAAACCTTTCTTTCTCGCCCCCGAGAGATCTACAGGATTCGATGAAGAACCAAAACCCTTAGATAAGATTCGGTCATCCTTGAAAGAAAACTCCCAATCAGGATTGAACGAACTCATGGTGAGAATCAAATAATACTCCAGGAGCGTACGAAAATGCCATATCTAGTTAATACTATTCATAACGGCTAGTTCATAATAATATTATAACCATATATCATTGTTTAATGAAACTTGGTATTGCGCACAACACACATTATTGAGGAAGGCCGTGATTGCGTGTAATGCAAGCCAAGTTAGGGTTTCATGTAGTGCAAGACTCCTTTTTTGTTTCTCATAATATAATCCAACCATATTTAATTTATACATTGAATATATATATATATATATACACTCAATGTTGTGTAGTATAACTACTATCAAATGAACTTGAAAGTGGGTGTAACACGATCCAAGAATAGTGTTGCGTATACTGCAAGCTAATACGGTGTTGCGTATAGCGCAATATAATCTTGGTGTAGCGTACAACAAAATACATCAAAGAAATTAAAAAAATAATTCTCATAAAATCTTGGGGTGTTATATTCTACCCCCTTAAAATGAATTTCGCCCTCGAAATTTGTCAGGGTTATAAATGGTTTTCTACTTGAAAGTTTCTTTCATAGAAACCCATGTCATAAAAAGGAATACTAAATCATAATTTTAAAAAGTAATGTTAGAAACATAACGGATACACAAAGTAACTCATCACTGGGTTTTCCACATAGTAGAATATGGGTGAAAATATGGATATGTAAGAGAAATATAACCATCAAGTTCTGATGGATAGTGGTAGAGAACATGGCTGTGAAAAGGCCAACAATCACAAAGCCATAAATTTGTGATGATCTAAGGTACCATCTGATTCAGTGGATATGAGAGTACTAGGACAACATTTTTGGTTTTCAATATCATTTCCCTAATGTTGAATATTTTTTGAATTAAAAGAAATACTTACTTGATTTTGGTACAATATCACTTTTGTTTGTGCCTTGAACAATTTCCACTTCATATATTAAAGAAAAGAAGTTGAATTTGTCTTCCGTGAAGTGTTAGCAGATCACGCGATAGAATGATGGGTCATTCCATCTGTCTCAAACATAAGGTTAGCAAAAGTTATATACATAAGTCCATCTATAGTGAGATTAATCGCATATGGTTCCTAAAATGGACTTATACTTCATCTATAATACCTCTTAATAAAATAAAACTAGTTTCTACTAACCAGGGACTTCTTGTAGGCTAGTGGTAGGCGATAAAGGCCTATCACACTTCGTTTGTGGGTTCGATTCCTGCAACCTTGTCCGGCGCGATGGGTTATCGCCCATCCTGCAGGTTTTCCTTTTTCTAAAACTACACTATTATAACATTACAGAAATAATATCGAAAAAAAAGTTCTAGCCATAAACAATACTATTTGATGTTCGACATAATACATCCCAATCTTTATACTTATCCAAAATACTTCGGTCCAAGCTCAAAGTATAAAGAAAACGATTACTTGAAAGGTCACATAATAAGCACATGAATACCATCATTTATCCCCCATATACCATAAGATATATCTTGTTTGATCGCATTTCAAACATGTGAATACCTTAATCATGTATTCTCTTGAAACATAAATTACCATAGAACCTTATTGAAAACATGAATTCTTTCAAAAGTTAACTCTTTCGACATACCAAAATCCCAAAATTTCTATATACTCAAACCATGATATCACATTGTCCTTATATCAGTCATGAGCTCATGAATACTATCATACATATTATTTTCTCATTATCCCTTCATTATGCACATTTCATATGCTTTCCAAGAATATTTCAATCACTTTTCATGGTTACCGGTACCATAAAATTATTGAAAACCACAATAGACCAATACATAAATATTCCAATATTCCATGATGCTACAACATTATTTTAGAATCCCACTATATAAACACTTTATTATTCCATCACATCGTTGTCAGGCTCAACATCACAAATAGTGATTGCATGTTACTTCCCTTTGTCCTTTGCCTTAAGTGGTTTCTCACATTATCATCATTAACCCTTGTATTAGGGCATTGATTAGCATAATTCCCCATTTCCTTGCACTTGAAGCATTGAAGTGTTGGTGGAGAGTTCTCTATAGTATTTTCTTTATTCACATCATTAGCTACCTTCTTCCCATTACTTTGGAACTCAGCTACTCGATGACCTTCTTTTCCACACATAAAACATTTTCTAGTCCCTTTAAGACAATCTCCACTATGCTTCTTTCCACACTTTGAGCACAAAAAAACATTCATCTTATTTTCACCATTGTTTTGAGATTTTTCCTTGAACTCCATCTTTCATTTCTTGTCAAAACCATGAGATGGATATATAACACCAAATTCCAGTTCTACCTTGATAGCACAACGCACAATTCCTTCATAGGTACTGAAGTCTCTTATAGCTAATTCTCTTCTAAGACTTGGTTTTAAGCCACTGAAGAATCAATCAACTTTACTTTCAGGTTGGATGATAAAGCCAGATTGATACCTTGTAATCCTTGTAAAATTTGCCTCGTATATACCAACAGATTCATCATCCATTTTCTTAAGCTCAAGGAACTCTTTTTCCATCTTTGTTCGAAGAATACGAGGGAAGTACTTATTGAAAAATAAGTTCTTGAACTCATCCCATTCCATGGATTCAATTTCACCTTAGGGCCTTGTATTCTTAATTAGAGTCTACCACCGGTCTACTTCACCTTCTAAATGATAAATAACCAGAATGAATTTTTCATGTTCCAAACATTGAAGTATGGAAAATATCTTTTCAATGGTACTGATCCATTTTTCATCAACAAGTGGATCAGAAGACCCACTGAAAGAAGGTGGACGTTGCCTCATGTAGGACTCAATAGAATATTGCTCCCTTCTCTACTCATTCAGAAGTCCAGAATGATTTATAGCTTGTGTAAGTATAACAATGAGATCTTTCACACCATCTCCCATAACATTTGGTTGTTCATAAGTACAGTCATTGCATCATCCATTACATTGATCAACACAGTTCCTTTGGGTTCCATCCATCGTCTAAAACCAAAAAATAATAGTGTGAGAGGCAAAAATCATGCTAGGAAAACAACATAATAAAGGGTGAGTACCTTCAATATATAACATCGTAGGTTTAATTCTAATATCTTTACCGTAATTCTAGGACTATAACCTATACTTATACTTAACCTTGGAGACATCCCTAGACATACATTAGAAATATCTCTAGGGATTTCACAAAAGTTTTCGCATCCTAGTTTCCAAAGGTTAACTAAACGTGCCTCTGATACCAACTGTAGAGACCCAAACTTAACGTACATAGACATTACATTAATTTTTCAGAATACTTAATACATAACAAAAACCAACACTCAAAGACCGTAATAGTTTAGTGTCTTTGGAAACTTGGAATATAATCTTTTAATCATGCTGAAAGATCTTCAACATCTCCCATAAAGATCTTCCCCTTTTGTTTTATTACCTAAAAGATTTCTTTA
The DNA here is from genome assembly GCA_963277665.1 of Viscum album. NCBI lineage: Eukaryota > Viridiplantae > Streptophyta > Magnoliopsida > Santalales > Viscaceae > Viscum > Viscum album. Next base: position 2,102,510,059 of record OY728164.1, on the reverse strand, counting down.
TATCCTGGGGAAAAGAAAACATATAAAAGAATGAGCTCAAATTCTCAGTAAGGGTAAACAAAAGAAATATCAATCATATCATATTCATAAGAATATAACATTTTTAAAATCTTAACCTGCAAAAGAGATCAAAATATCATACCATGGGATAAATCATTCTAGTGAAATGTAATCCCAATAATCATAACATAAAACATGAAACTTTTTGGCATACACACATAATCATAGAAAATCATTTCTTATTATTCAAGACTCATTTTCGAGACTATCATAATGGACAATGTCCATTTCTGAACCGAGTTCACTCCTCATTCCAGTCCTGTATCACTGAACCGGATTAACTTTCCATTTTAGCCATGTCTATCTAATGAAATATAAATCTTTACCCAATTAATTGGAGGGAGATATATGTCCCACCCATCTCATAATTATACCATTCTTATGTGTTCCACAAAATCATAAATCATACATCATAGCATAACCCATGTAATAAAAATGGGATTCTTAAACTTCATGTCATCATAACATAATCCATATATGATAAAGGACTTCATAAAAATAATTCCATCCTAACATAATCAAATCAATGTAATAATAGGGATATAAATAGAACCCTATATTATCTTATATGAAAAATAAATTTTGATAAAGCACTTGAATTCCATTCTTGAGGAAAATATCCTTTTTACTTCAAAAACATTTTTCCTTTCACAACATGTCATACAATTTTAAACTAAAAGAATTTAATTGAAAATAAAATTGAAAAATTGTAAAGGAATATTCATGGAAATAATGTTCTATGAAATCATAAAAATTCATTCATGTCATATAAGTTAAAAAACATTCTTCTCGTACTTTGGCCGGAAAAGTCAAAAAGTATCTCGTACTGAAAATGACAAAATATTCCCTTCATATCTTTTACTAAAAATTCACCAATAGGTAAAATTGGATTTAAAAAATTTTAAGAGGATATAATTAATATTAAATATGGAGGAAACATAGATTTTGATGATAAATATGACCCTAGTAAATACTTACGAATAAACAATCTCGGATAGAATGAGATTGGAAGAGTTATCCCTTACCTTAGGTCTGATATGCTTTGTATGTATCCGAACCTCCTGTATAATGATTTAAATGATGTCATTTACTTATTCCAGAATCATAGAAATTTTTATGATATCATATATGGTCATATTCTTATCTACTTATTAATAATATTTCATTGCTACTTGTTATTTAGGTGTTCATTGCTTTATATTCTTATGCGTGTTTTGTCGAATAAATTCTTATTACACTTTTTAGATTATAGATGTATCATTTTCAGAATGGTATTAGTATAATATATATCATATATATTCATTTAATTAATGTATATAATCATTATTCAATGAAGATCATGTAGAACGAGTCACATCACATCGTGGAGATGGTAGGTCGTACGTACACACGAGTGATGATATCGTTCCTAGAATTATATGAATGGAATTGAAGTTGATGGTATAATGTCTCAGAATTAGTATCATATTATAATAATCATATATAGTTATTCTTTACACCATTATACCCATCCAAGTAAGGTGGTGGGGGAAAACATATTACACCACGGCGTGGAGACGGTATTCTGTACGTACGCACACGTGGTGATTTTGTTTTCCATGGGATGGATAGAAGGTGAAATAGGGTTGTTTAATATTTATAATAACATATCAGTATATGATTGATTCTGATGTTATTACTTTATAATGAAACAACTAAATAAGAGGAAGTAGAAGAACGAAGAAACTTGAAAGAATCGGTAGAAGAGATTACCTCTTCCTCGATGTGCCTCCTTTAAACTTCCTTTTAAGGGACTAGAGTTGGTCTTTTGAGAAGACCAGAACCTCCAGAATATTACTAGGGAAGTTGAGAAGAGTAATGGGCAGGGTTTTTCCAAGCTTGAAGTCTCAAATTTGTGAAAATGGGAGAGGTAGGAGGTGCCCTTTTATAAGGGAGGAGAGGGGCACCTTTGGAAAGCTCAAAAATATTAATTTATAATAAATCAAACCCCACTTAAAAACCTCCAAAAATGACTCATATTCGAATATTAGATGAGATAGGGTTTTAGTCTTATCAACCAATAAAATTTATACATGTTGAAAATTTATTTTAAACCTTATCAACTTGATTTATCCTTATTTAATCTATTTAATTTTATTTGTGGTAATAAGATTCTAAATTTTAAATTGTTATAAATAATTACTTATGTGTTTTTAATTGTCCATAATTATATAATTTATGACATTGTAGACCATATAAATTTTAATTTATAATTTTTAAATATTTTTTTGATTTTTAAGCAATTTTATATTATGTTATTTTTATAAAATAACAATAGTGTTAATTTTGACACTATTCATTTATTTGAATATAAATAAAATCCAAAAAAAATATATGTACTAAATAAAAGATTTAATAGATTCATAAAATGTCATATGTATCGATAAAATTCATGGAGAACATTAAATATTTCATATAATATTTATTTTAATATTTTTAGAACCCTTTATTTGATATTTCAAACAGTAAAATAATTTCAACATCACTATCGTGTTACCTTTAATGATAATTATTTAATCCCTAAAAATTATAAAATTATGTAGATAATCTTATTATTTTTCTATAGACTATTCATTTTTGAAGTTTCATTAAGTTTATCACTAAATTAAAATTATTATACTTATAATATTTAAGAGAGTGACATGTTGTCACATTCTTTGGTTTTAATAATAATTAAATTATTTTCAAGGTCAAAAGTCCATAAAATGAATCTATTCCATCCCTTAGGTTATATGGGTCTACTTTTAGTCATCCAAGAGAATTTGGGCAGGTGTTAGGGTAATTTTATAATCTTATTTTTACCCTTAATTACCTGATTTACCTTTAACTGCATTAAATAAAAATTATCGTAGTTACTATTCATAATATCAAGAAAATAAAAGTAACCTATTAACATAATTTGGACCCACTTAATTTAAATATGGAATCCATTTTTCAAAATTCAAAACACAGAAGTTGCAGTAATTAATTTAAAATTAATCCCGTTGTTAAGAAAACAGGTTTTAAAAGTTAAAACATTACCAAAGATTAAAATGTTTTTAACTGTGAATTAAATGTAAAATTAATGGTAATGACATACATTATATTAAATGGTAAAAATATATTATATTTATACTTTAAAACCATTCAATATTATAATATAACCATAAAAATTATTGCGATGAAAAAAGTTGTTTTTAATTAAAATATAGCGTGTTTTTACTATTCATTAAAATATGAAAGTTATTAGAATAATATGAAAATTTTATCCAAAATAAATTTGTATATCCTGATTCCAAAGAAGAATTTTATTTTGTCAAATTAAACTTATAAACGTGTCAAAAACAATATTTAAAGTGGGTTCACCATCAAATGGCAGAAAAACTGCATTTTTTTGAAAAACTAGTACTTACCCGTGCATTCGCACGGCAATACATTCAATGCTTACTTTCACGAAGACAAAACTATACTTCAATATTAATAAAGAACATCAATATTGTATATGTTTAAAAAAAATAGTGATACTTAATATTGAACTGTAATAGGATAAAATATATAGAATTGAAAACATAGTAAAATAAGAAAAAGTAAATAACATAGAAGATTATATAGGATAATATTGAAAATATATTGGAGAAAATATAATAATACATAAGGAAAACATAATTACACCATAACTATACAAAATAAACCATAAAAATGCATGATGGAGAATATAAGGAAAACATATAGGGGAATATATAAATGATACATTATTTTCAGAAATACTTGACAAATAGAAGAAAAATGAAACACACAGAGAATATAAATGATACATTATTTTCAGAAATATCATTACTGAATAAAACCAAAGGTAGCAGAACATTAAGAAGGGAAAACAAAGGGTGAGAAAAAAACACTGGAAAGCATTGAGTGAATAATAACATACAGCTAGTAAACTGAATGATGAGATGCCTGAAAAACAGAATGTATAGATTATAACAGCTGAAAAAATAACAGTAGGCATTTGCATGGTACTTGCTTGAGAACTATAAATCAGTATTTCTTATCAATATAATAACCTTATTTTGTAACCAGAATAAATCAAATACACCATCAATACTAGTACTAATATTGATACCAATAAATCAAATACTTAGGAGTGAAATAGGTTGGACGCAGTACAGAAATTACTTGTACTGAAACTCCAATAAAATGGTACTTTTAGTGATACAAGCTTAACGAAATAGATGAAGCTAAAAGTAGTAATTGTTTTCAAAACTGGAAGGACACAAGTGACAGTGGATGAATGCACCTTCAGAATATTTTTATAAATCTCAAATACCAAGAAGGGATGATTGCACATGGACTGCTACAATGCCGTCAGTTTTTGTAGTCTGATATCCACTTCTAGATACATCCATGTAGCAGGTTCTTCAAATGGGATGAAAGTCATGTTGTCTATTATATGAACAGTAAATGATTTGAAGAGGCAGCAGGTTACAGTTCTGGAATGGAATTGGTAGACATCCATTCGAACAGGGAAAACCACACTACAATGTAAACACCCAATTAAGCAACACAGATAAACATCAAGCATTTCATTATCATTTAATTAGGATAACTGGAAAAGAAACAAAACTAATATATTGATCGACAATTAAAATTATTATATCATGAATAAAACCAATGAAATATAGTAAACATCATGCTACATCACAAATCAATACTAATGAAATAGACCAACTAAAGATAAGTAAACCAATTATAGACTACACAATATAGTAATCATTAAAATTTTGAGATATGAAAAGTAAACAAACCAAGAAGGGCCTTTAACTGAAAAAAGGTTCACAAACACAACATTAATACAATAAAGAGACTTCATATTAATTGTGTATAGATTAAAAATTTTAATGGAAAATTGAAACAGAGAGATAAGATTACATGTATACACTATCTTGGAAAAGGATGAGAAACCTTTATTCTAGTTTGTCAGTTTTTTTTTGTTTATCATCTCCATTATATGGAGATGATGTTCATTGGAAATAGGTGATGTTGGTGTGGGGTCTTGAGATATTGAATCATTGCTTTCCACAACATCTTCAGCATCGAAGTCAGTCAACGGTTTTTTCTACACGAATATTTCATTGTAAAGAATGAGAAGCAGTCAATACTTATAAGTCATACCGTTGAAGCATCAATATAATATCTAACAGTTGGAAAAGTAGAACAAAGATAATGTTTTTATAATAAAAGGTAAAAATAAACTGAAATGAAGAAAAATTCATTCTTGTCTACAACATGTACACCATGATAGTAAGAGATAATGAAGATAGAGATATTATACCTGGGTTTAAGATACAACAGTAGTTGTTGTATCAAAGGCAGCATAAGTGTTTCAGTTGAGTCCTAAAGATTCAGCGCTACGATGTTCCTAAAACAGATAGGTAAATGAATAGTACAAGTATATCGTAAATTTTTTGTAAAAAATATGAATGGTAAAGAAGAATAACTAAATAAGTTCATTGAATGCTCTTTAAAAAGAATGTTGTCATGTGATCTTCACCACGCTGCCAATAAAAACTTATGGAAGAATAACTCTGCTTACCTGACTATCTATAGAACTTTGATGATAGTTGCTGATATAATATTTGTTATCACTGATGTAGATCATTGTGCATGTGTTCTGTTCTGAAGAGCGTTTTCAATTTTGAATGTTGTACTCTGTGACGTCTAGTGACAACAGAACTTTCTTTGATTTGAAAACATTTAGCTCTGGGGGAAAACCAAACTCATCCTGGTCCTATTTTTTAATTAAACGTTAAAGTGAATTCAAAAACATAAATTACATGATCAAAAAACATAGTTGAAAATGCTTACTTGTATCATAGCATCTCTCAACTAAGAAGCTGATTTTCTTATAAACTGCATGACTTACTTGTCAAAGAGAACAATAGATAGCGAGTCTATGTCATCTTTAATCAGGAGTTGGACTCTAAACATGATGTATTTATATTTGTTAAAAGTCATGGTGTAATTTCAATACCACTTAATTCGTATAAGAATCATATTACTGAATGAATATTTAGCAATAAAGGAAGAAATTAAATGAATACCTTGGAGTAGTGAAGGATGGTGTTTTTTTACAATTCTGGCACCAAATGTTCTCATCTTCCCTTTGTTGTTGCATAAATCAAAAAACCAGTGATGAGTGCTTTGAATTTTTACTATTGTAGCATCAATCAGACACCTTGTCGGCTATGACATAATTAGTATTACTAATATATTTATGAAAGGAGGTATTACAGGTAGTGTTTTATAGTTGGGATGGTGAAATAAAGAAATCTGGATACTATACTTACCTCTAGAAAAATTTTAACATCAGAAATGCATTTTTTGTTATTCCAATAAGGTATTGGTGTAACACAAATGTTTGAATGTGTTGATGGAGGACTTTGAAACTAGGAATGACTTAGAAATCCAGTTCTGATTAATGTAGAAAAACCAGCATTCAAGAGAAGATTTAATGTAGATTTCAATCATATAGTTGGTATTTGTAGGTAGAAAAACTGGACAAATAATGGCAGTTAATAGTTTACCTGCTTCTGAATTCATGGACTACTGGGATGTCCAGGTTGAGTAGTATTTTTGAAGCATTAATTACAGTGGTGATAATAACAGATGTTGGGACCTATAGAACAACATGAGCAGAATTTCAAGTGACTAAATTTTAAAAAATACACTGAAACTGTGGATCATGTTGGAGAGCATAAGAATAATTTCTAAAAAATATAGGTTGCAATAAGGCATAACAATATAGTTTACAGTAAGGAATAATATATTCTAGAATATAACAGATGTTGGAACATTACAGATGGTGGAAGTAACCTGTTTGTTCAGCAGTTTGAAGTTGAAGTGACATATCTGCAACATTCAACTTCAAGTTATTTGTTATTGATGAATATTTAGTAATAGCATGAACAGAGTAAAATATTTAAATGTTGATAATATCATGTCCAAGTTGACATACCTCTCAAGTTGAATGCAGGATATACATCAGTGGTTGTTGTAGGAGTAGTTTCCATATATGTACCTCTCATTGAATGTTGTTCATCAGTCATTTGTGTAGAACCTTCATGCTTATTACTCTCTCCTTTGGAAAAAATGACAGGTGAAAATGTTATAGGACATTATAAAGTGCTTATGTATAAAGAGATATATAGATAATAAATCTGAGATGCTAGTTGAAATGTGAAACATACCTGTGGATGAGAAAATTAAGTTGTTTCCAGTAGCAGTATAATAAGCACTGTTCATTAAAGTGGTTGAATGTGTAAGAGTCAATATTTCACTCACATAGAAACATTCACGTAGTTGAATGTTCATTGCTTACTGTGATGAGAATGCATCAGTTGACTCCACAATAGTATGACCATTTGAATCCGTACCTTGTAAGAGTGATATTAGTACATGAAGTTGTGAAATAGTAATGTATCATATTGACCATAAAGGTAACCAAAGTTTAAATGTAAAAATGTTTACAGAAAGAAAGGATGTGTCATGTCATGGTGTTCGATCGTTGTTTTTTCTTGTTTGATCCACCGTATATCATTGATATATCTGAATACTCTTGAGGGACTATGGAAGAGGAATATGAAAAATTGTAGGAAGATATGGTTAGTTTTTTTTCAGCATGAAATAAAAATAAATAAATGGGAGACAGTAAACAGAACAAACCATTGATGGATATAGATGATAATGGAATGTGTCGATGTATTTCTATGTTAGTAGCTGGTGTGACCAGTTCAGCTGTAAAACACTGTCCTATAGTTAATGTTAACATAAAAATTTCAATACTATTAGAGTATACATTGTTAGACAAAATTATAATTTTTTAAAGTGTTTGAATATATAGTTTTTCAATATGATAAAAATATAAAAATTAATGGGTCATGAAGGAATACCTCTTCTTGTTTGTTTGCTTCCTGTTGGCGTGACAGGTTCAGTTGCATTAATGTTTTCAGGAGACATTCTGCCTTTGGATTTGGAAATATAGTAAACATGTAAGAAGCTGATTGATAAATAACGAAACTGTTTTAGGAGTGCAGAATAAATAGAAGACAACCTGATTGACATTGTTGTCGTAGTAATATTCTTTGATGTCGTGTGTCTCTATATATTGACGAGGAGTGTATATTTGTATGATGTATATTTTTATTTGATTATAAAGGAATTTAACAGAACGGTATAACCATGCTATGCAGTGTTGTGATCATATTATAGATAAGGTCAAATCTAAAGACAAATAATCCATAGAAGGTTCATGTAGTTAGTGTTAGGGTTGTATGACCGAATGGTAATGTGAGAAATATAATGTAAACCATGATAGTAACGATTGGTCAACGAAAAATGGCCGATCAGATTTAACATGTGTAGTTGCTGGCAGTACTGTGAGAATAACATAGACAATGTAAATGTTGTAGTCAAGTAATACTTAGAATGTGGATTTAGTCAATTCTATGGTTGGCAGTACTGTGAGAATAACATAGACAATGTAAATGTTGCAGTCAAGTAATACTTAGAATGTGGATTTATTCAATGCTATGGTTGGTTGTACAGTTACAGTTACATACTGTCATTAGAATATGATAGATGCCATAAGAAAAATAAGACTTCCAGTATTGAAATAGGATAAAGTACTATAACAGTTTAGTAAACTTATGTGAACCTTCAAATAATATATTGAAGAACTGAATGGATGGATATCGAAATTTCCTTGGATAACATACCATATGGAAGGGATTGTAGTTGTTGAACCAAGGAGATCCTTAGTGAACTTTCTGATCAGATTAGTATAGATTGTAGAGGATAATGCAGGATTAATTAGTAGAGGATTATGTCGGTCTTACCGTTAAAGAGTGGTCAACCGCAGTGGAACTGTGGCACTGACGAACTTGAAAACCTAGATTTGTGAGGCCAAAAAACTACATGACCGAACCCTAGATTTCAGATGTAGGAAGTGGTGAAGATGTGGTGTCGAGAAGAAACGAATACCTTATATTTGGGCGGTCGGGTTTTGGAAAGTCTTCGGACCTGGATACTGCAGGAGGAAAACGCCGGAGCTGATTTGTGGTGACTGAAGGAGGTGATGACAGAAACCGCGAGAAGGAATAAGTAGAAGTAGGGGAGGGGATTAATGAGATGGAGGTCAGTTGTGGAATATCGTAGGTTCGCTGCAACTATTTTTCAATCGGGTCGGTGGTTCCGCGAGATGTGTCGGGTTGGGGTGACTGCCGGCAGTGGAAAAAATGGAGGTATTCAAAGATGGCGCCAAGGAGGCTGTTCAAGGAAGGTAGTTGTCAATTAGGGCGAACAGATTTGGAGGTAACCGTAGATGGCGCAGAGTGTAAACACGGGTGGGAAGGGGGGAGTGGTTCAGGGTCTGGGATAATTTGAAGGTGGAAGTAAGGTAATTGAGAGACGTGGCTTCCTACATTCGTGACACATCGGAATAAAAAATCCAACTTTAGAAGATATATAGATTACATCAGATATGGATAAATTTCATCATACATTGATGGATGAAAAGATATGAAGTTCACAGTAGATTTAAAAATTGATTCAAATTCTGCTTATATCCCTTTATAAATGGTTTACAAAACAAAAAAAATGATTAAAAACATGAACAACTATATCCTGCTAAAAGAAAACAATCATGGAAATGAAAAACATATAGAATTATCTTCAAACGCAACTTTTAGAAGGATTCATCCATACCTTTGATAAGACATTGAATCCTTTAGCCACAATAGTTACTCATTGTCGATATTGAACCTCCTTAAAAACATAATGATTACATTTTACATACCTGAGTAAGTAGCACAATTGATAAAAATTTTAATCTGAATGAATAGAAGATGATATGAGAACAACTACCATTAATATGTGTTGTCATTTCATTCAAAAACTGGAGATGGTGATAAACAACATCAATTAAAGAAGACATGTAATTACATTGGGCAAAATTACAATGATCAATCAACGTACAAACAATGAACAACCCTTGTATAACATCGAATTTGGTAGCACATGCATCAAAATAAAATGACACACTACTCCAAACTATTATATACAATTAAGCACATACCTTTCTCTATGCTATTAGTAATTTGATAATATTTAAAATGAAAAAAAGAAATCATATTAATGTGATAAAACATTATTACAAATAATAACACTAATGGAATACAGTAGTTTGAAACAAATATACATAAAAAAATTTACATGAAACATTGATCTCCTAGAATATGTAACAAAATAATATCTGATTTCGAGATTTTAAAAAATCCTTATATTTCTCTATGGAGGTGATTTTTTTCATAATGTAGTTCAATCAAACTGATGCATATAAATTATAAATAGGAGTAATCACCTTATAATGATAACTCAAATTGGTGACACATATCTTCAGGCATGCAAAGATCCATGAAATCCCATACCTACAACCCAGCTATAAAATGTTTCATTCAGTCATGACACCAAACACAATCAAAGATCTAATCAGACATGAGCTGAAAAACTTACAATCAACACAGAGTTACATTAGAAAATAAACACCAAAAGTAAAAAAGAAATCAATGATGTATAAAAAAGCATTACCATCAATGCTGTTTTTTGCATTAGAATCTATATTTTCCATCACGAATGTCATCCTTCAAGGAATTGATAAAACAAAATGAATTCTCACAATATTTATAATCACATGAAAATTTAGCGGGATGGGTATTAATATACATTTAATATATTGATTGAACCAAAGTTGGAAGGTCACATCAACAGATGAGAGAAACACAAAATGATAATATGGTGAACAGTAACTGCGTTTGCTAAAATTGAAAACATGATTGATATAAATATTCTTAACCAGAATACATTGAAGACATTCAGACCTGTCCAAGTTTACCTACACTCCTGCAAATTTGGAAGGGCCAGCCAAATGCATTTAACAAAATTACATGGATTCAAATCCAAAGTAATTGTAATGGTAAAGTGGAACAAAATACTACAATAAAATGACTTATTTAGTGGTTACTACTGCTACATGGAATTGAAATACTGACCCCAAGGAAGTTTTGCGGTGCATAGATTCTCCTCCCCTATAAAGGTAAGGTTACAATAGATATAGGCAAAAAAAATCATGAGAAAAAGGTGTTTTGAAGGGACACTATAGTAACAGTGTACCATGCGAGATGGAAGTGGACATGGAAGAAAGCATAAAACCAATATTAGACGGGAAAATCATATAAACAATTCAAATTTAAAACATCATAAATCAAGAAAGTAATATGATTGTCACAAGAATGATAAAAAATACATATGACATGCAACTGGAAATTTTAAAATACTAATAGTTGGAATTATAAGAGATAAATATCATATGTGGCAGGTAAAATAAATCATAATGAATTCAGAACCCTTTTCCATAACAATGTCAAGTTACTGTCAGTGAAAAAGTTTGTGTTTCAGTGTATATTGAAACATTACAAAGACCAAGTTGTTCTCAGCAGCAGTGAAAATTCCTAAAATTCAGGTACGCTAAGGAAATCCCTACAGTGTTTCCGAAATCAAATAGTTTCCTGAACTATATAGCCTGAATTCATAAATATAGAATGAAACAAACCGGAAGTCGCATACTAATTCAGCGCCCATTTCATACTGGCGAAAATATGAGTGAATCAAAACCCAAACAACATAAATCAAACTTAAATCTATTAAAGGAAATTTATATGAATTCAGACCCGTTTACCGACTCCAACTTGGATTGACTTCAAGTTGGATTCATTGGACCTTCGTTGTAGGTACTGGAAAACCTTAAAAGACACTCTGCTTTCTTGGTCTTCACGTGAAGTAGGAAAATCAAGATGAATGAATAAGATGAACTGCATAGTTTCTTTTTCACAAATAAATAGATAAATATTAAAATGGGAACCATCGAAGTTATTGTCAGTGTTCGAAGAAACGAAATTGGATGTGTCATCTTCGGATATCATCTCTCTCCACTTACGATGACTATCATTCTGTTCCGTGACCTTGTATTCATCTATTGATGTGTTTCGGCTCGAGTTCCTCTCCAAAGGAAACCCTATTCCGAGACTTGTATACTTATCGCCGTACATCACATATTGAATAAAATTACATACGGAAGAAAATTAGAGTGAATCAAAACGCTAATAGCAGAAATTGAATCAATATCTGAGGAAATAGAAGGGGATTTGTGGCGGCGAGGCGAGAATGCATGGCCGAAGCGAAGATGTCTAGCGGAGAATGGGATATGTGGCGGTGGGAACGTGAGGTGTAGGTGGTGGAGGAGGTGGTGGCGGAGGCGGTGAGGATGTTCCTGCGATGGTTTGCACGAGGTGAAGTTACCCAGACCCTAGATGAATAATATGAAGGGGTATTTTTGAGATGAGTAGCAGATAACGGTAAACGTACCTAAGGAAGACCAGTATGAGAAAATCAGAGATTTTTAGGGGAGGAAGATGGCTTGGATGATGCCGGATGAGAAGAAGGGAGCAGAGGTGAGGATATAAGGGAATATGGGTGAGGTGGCGGAGGAGGCACTGGCGGAGGCGGCGCGGCACTGGCTAGGGTTCCGAAGAGGGAGACCTCTAGCGAGCAGTGGGGACCGGGGATGTGGAGCGCAAATGAGGGAGGGAGAGCTTCGGGTGAGGGATAGTAATCGATGGATGGAGGGAGGAATGGGGTAGATGTGGCTCTTTGCAGGGGTGACACGTAGGTGGAAAAATGCCAAGTTTAGAAGATATATAGATACCTATTTTACCTGAATAACTTATTTTGTTCTCATACCATGTTCTATAAAATGTGTAAGATGAATAATAATGTTATAAAATTCAAAATTTAGTTAATACTATTCATAACGGCTAGTTCATAATAATATTATAACCATATATCGTTGTTTAATGAAACCTAATATTGCGTACAACACACGCTATCGAGGAGGTCGTGATTGCGTGTAATGCAAGCCAAGTCAAGGTTGCGTGTAGTGCAAGACTCCTTTGTTGTTGCGTATAACAGAATCCAACCATATTTCATTTATACATTGAATATATATATATATACACTCAATGTTTCATAGTATAACTACTATCAAACGAACTTGAAATTGGGTGTAACACAATCTAAGAATAGTGTTGTGTATACTACAAGCTAATACGGTGTTTCTTATAGCGCAAGATAATCATGGTGTAGCGTACAACAAAAGACATCAAAGAAATTAAAAAGAATAATTCTCCTAAAATCTCAGGGTGTTAAAATTAACATCTTTTATCCCTGTGAAAAAATATTATAGTTATTAAAATAAAAAAAAGTGGCATTTTGTATTTATTTTTTAATTAAAATAATATACAGGTCTTTATCAAGGAAAAATGACACCACAATGACACATTTTTTAATATTAAATGAGTCTGGTTAAACATAAATTATCCAATAGAAATAATTTAGGTTTTATATATATTTTTAAAGCCTTAACACATTATTTTCAACCTCAATTACCCGATTTACCTTTACTGAGGTGACAAATGTTTACCACAGTTACTATTCTTAAAACCCAAAAAAGTTAAAATATTTAACAAAGTTAGAAATTCTGATTCCAAATACAGAATAAACTATATCAAAAAAAATCCCTATAATTTTTGTTAACAATTTTTAAAATAAACCTTTAAAACACAATGAAAACCGTTTTCCAAAAAATGAATTTCTAAATATAAAAATGTTTTCATATCAAAATTAAGCATAATATAAATTACAATGTTATTAATTGGATTGTTTTTAATCAAACTTAAATGATGAAATTTTAAAATCAATTTATAAATAATGGGTTTTGTAAATACTTTAATGTAAAATAAATTTTTTTATAAAATTGATATTTCTCACTATTCACTGAAAAATTAATCTTTTCATAAAAATCAAAAAAATCACCTTAAAATAATTTTGTTATTATGATTTAAAAAAATATATCATTTTTATTAAATAAAATTACTAAAAAGGAATAAATTAATTATAATATTCACTCACAATAAACAATAAAACAATTTTTAAATAAAATATATTTCGAAAGCATAAAACGACTACTGAAAATTGAATGCTTATTTCCTAAGAATTTATCAATATATTTTTATTATATAGGACCTTTATATATTATATATATTCATAAATAAATCACTCATATTCAACCCTATCAATTCAATGGTTAGGTTATGATCATGAAATATTATTATTTACCTTATTAAAAATGTATCTAAACTAGATTTATCATCATGCTCTCAAACTATATCTCCCCTCTGATGCTTGATTTTCTAAATCTGTGTTTAATAATGTAAAGTATCTTCCCCTAGATACGATTTCCATGCCATATTCAAATCATGATATCATCTAATTAAACTCCAATTCTATATATTTCAATAGTATACATCCTTTACCAAATATGGTTCCCAAGAATGGTAACCATCTTCATCTTTATCCATACATCACCAAGCACTAGGTCTACATATGAAAATGAATCCAACACTTATTGTCAACAAATCCTACCTGAAACCTCTTGGTTATAGACTAATCATTAAAAATAACACTCATGGTCTTTCCAGTTGATAATACTCACTAACTCGTCATTTATCTATAAGGAGTTAGACCATTGGATATACCCATAACCCAACCCATTTCAATCATTCCAACAAGTTATCTCAAACCAAAACCACTTCTCATTTAAAAGAGATCACAATGCATATCTATAACCTAAGTCACCTATCTTCTAACACCATTAACATGATTAGGAAACTCTATTTATTCCTAATATAAAAAATAATATAATACCAGATATCATCCCATTATAGGTAAGCATTACTTCCCCGGACTATTGCTCAATGCACATCGTATTATTGTATCATTGTAATAAAAATAGTTCATGGTTTTATTTAAAAGTAAAATTTATAATATTTAAAAAAATTAATTAGATAAAAAAATTAATTTTTTATTTTATAAGTTATAATTTAACTTAGGTATAATTTTTCATATTTTTTAGAAATAGTTGATTTTTAGGTGAATAGTAAAAATGATGATTTTTAAAAAACTATCATTTATTTTATTTAAATAAAGAAATTTAGAGGTCCTATTATGTTTTAGATTTAGTTTTAAAGTAGCATAATAACCCTTTAATTTAAAATAATCTAATTAATTCTCTATAAATTAGTGTTATATTTGGTTTTGGTATAAGATTATTTATATGCTTAAAAATACATTTTCTTATAAATAAAACTATTTTTCATTGCGTTTTACACACTTATATCAAAATTAATTTATTCTATTTATAAAAATTGAATCATGAAAAAATTATCTCATATTTTTAATCATAATTTTGAATTTTATTAATGAGATCGATTTCATTTTTGGTTCTTATGAATAGTGACTTTGGTGAAAATGTTGTCACTGCAGTAAAAAGGTAAAACGGGTTAATTAAGTTTAAAACCATGTGATAAGGATGTAAAATAACATATTAATTATTATTATATGAGGTTATTCTAACCCTTATAACCTTATCTTTTAAATTTAATTTTTTAATTTCAAATTATCAATGATTAAGACACTTATAATATTTAATAGTTAAAAATAATTACACATATACCACTCACCTCAATTATAAAGGGCTACCTCATATTCTCTCTTATTCACACCACTTAATCCATTTATCTTGACCAATATATACCTAAATACCTTTCCAAAATAACTCCCCATGTCCTATATTTCCTTCTCTTTCCAAGAGACTCTTCAATAAGGTTTAAGGTGTAAGCAAAAGGAGGTTTCTCAAAGAAGAGGCATAACTCTTAACCGAGTGTTTTCATGTTTATTTCTCATTCCACCTCCTTAAAATATTTTATAACTATACTAATATGATAAAATAAATATCATAAATATACTTAAATGTCATTATTTTTATTTTATAACCCTTATCATCTCCTTTTCCATTATATGGAAAATGAAAACATCACACATGCATATGTACGGCCAACCGTCTCCACGTAGCGGTGTAATTTTTTTCAGCACCACTTTACTTGGATGTTTATAAAGATATAAATAATGAATATATATGTTATTTATTAAATAATTTCATTCTATAAATATAAGATATCATCTACCTTCTTAACCTTCTACTCGTTAAAAAATGATGGTGCCACTCATGTGTACATGTGGACTCGTACACCCATGAAGTGATGTGATTTGTCTTTCATGTCCGCCATTAATGTGTGATTATAAGATTTTATTTAATGTATAAACATGATTACTGTATCCCTATTAATATTCTTGAGATAATGGAACCATAACCCCTTTGTCCATGGTCAATGCAGCAATTTTATTTTGAGGTTATAAACTAAAGGACCCCAAAATGTCCAATATGAACTTAACCGATTAACTAAATATATATAACATGATAATAAATATAATAAAATATTTTATGAAAAAGGAATAAACATATTAAATGTTATTAATCAATTATAAAATTAATATAAGTTCATTATATAGGATTTAAATTGTGTGTGTGTGTGGTGAGTCGGACTCGTGGTAAGGGTTTATTCTAAAATCTAATTTTTATTTAGAATTGTTTGTGTTTAAATATACATTAAAAGAAATTATAAAATATTAATATTTTAAACTCTAACTATTTTATTATACTCTAGTTATATATGGAGTTTACATATTTTCCTTCCATTTTCCTCTATCTGGAGCTTAATATGATCTAGAAAAAGTATTTTAATCAAAGTCATCCTTATTCTTATTTGGTCGATGAACTTTTTCTTCTGTGTAGATGTTTCATAAAAAAATTTCAAGAATTTTATTTTCTATGATAAAATGATTATTTTAATTCATTTTAAATTATATTTTAATATTTTTAAAAAAATTTAGGAATATTCTTATCATTTTACAAACAATATAATTTTCAATTTTTTTGTAAAAGTATGAAAATAGTATTTATTTTAACATTTACCACAAAAGAATATTTTCCCTCCATCATAATCATTATTTAATTTTAATAATACATTAAAAGTTACATGTTTATTTTTAAATAAATTAATTTTCTCAATATTTTATAAATTTTTATTTAATATGTTATCAAAAGAAAATGATATTTTTCTCACGTTTTCAAATGAAAGTTCGAATGTTATTTTAAAAAGTATTTTCATATATGTTAACATAATTTGATGAATATTATGTTTTACTAGGGATAAACTATAATTAAATAATCCACCATATTTTACTAGATTTATTATGATCATGATGTTCTATTTTTTATTAGGAGAAAAATATTGACATTTTGTCTGCTAGTTTTCAAATACGAATATTTATATTGATTATGTATTGTATTGATTATTCACCCATTACATATGATGAATGGTTTAAACTTATTAATTAATAAAAGATGCCTATTATAGTCCCTCAATTCATCATTATGTCTCATGAAACAAACTATTTTGGGTATTTGGTGTGTGCCTTACCTATTTATGTATGATGTCTTAGCATGTGTCCTTAATAGTGAGATTACAATGTCCGACATCATGCATTCTATCATTATAAAATTAGTTATTATTATATATGTAATTGTTTATATTTTTATGTCACCAATGGATATATTACCATTTTATGATATTAGTTATTTTCATATTTGATTATTATTTATCTCTACTATATTATTCATGATTTATTTATTCAATGATAGATTTTGTTGTACACATTCCCTTACTAATAATCTGAGATCACTCTTTTATAATTTATTCCTTTCCCCAATATACTAAGAAGGTATATATGAATTATTTTAATGATATAATATAATAGAAAATAAATTTATCACTGTTATTTTAAGTTGTATTTCATGTTTTTAAATATAATGTGAGAATTATTATAACATCCCGAGATTTTATAAAATATATACTTTAAAATTAATTTAAATTATTTGGTATTTTGCATTACATGAAATGAATATTTCATATTTCTTTATATGAAACACCAATTTTGTATTTTATATCATGTAACATCAAGTTTCTTTGATAAATTGTATTATACATAAGGCTAGGTCTTACCAGACAATAATATACAATTAATATTATTATTTAACATGATATTTATCACCTATCTGTTGAAATGTAAGGAGTGAATAAGATAAACTAAATTATGAAAATATAGTTTACACATGTTTATATAATGATTCCTTTGGTTACCAATTTATTATAAATGAAAATAAAAACCATTTGAATCTAAAGGAAATGTTTTTATAAAAAACTATTTTTATGTTTCTACAGGAATTTTATCTTAAAAAATTAAATTAATTGTTATTATTGAATGATATTAATTAAATGTATATATATATAATATTAAATCTAATTTTTAACATTAATTATATGTTTTTTTAGATATGATATGAATATAAATCCAATTTCACGTAAAAAAAGTTTTATTTTTCTAAAGGCTAGTTTACTACCTTTTAATGGAGGGCATGTTTTAAAACTAAATTTTGACACTTTTATAAATTTTATTTGAAAAAATAAACTAAATTTTTAAAATTTTCATGTAAAAATTATCTTATGTTCAGTTTTTGTTATTATTCTGAGATGTTTCATTTTTTTATGAATAGTGAAAATATTGAATTTAATTGAAAAAAAAATTCATCTGCATAATTTTTAATTTTAGATTATGTTATGAATTTATTTTAAAGTTAAATTAGATAAATTATAAATATATTATTACAATTTATTCCATTTTAATAAATTTCATATTTAATTTTGATATAAAAACATTTCAAACTTTTGAACATTTTCACTTTAAAAACCAACTTTGTCATCACGCCTACGTGATATTTTTTAAATTAAATTCTAACACTTATTTGAGTTTAATTTTAAAAAATTGATTCCATATTTGGAATAATTATAATTAATTGTTTATATTATGGTAAAATTGTTTTTTTACCAAAAATATTATTGAAAGAAATTAAAATTAATTACAACGATTAAGGTAAAAATGAGTTTACTTATGGTTAAATTTTAAACTTAAGGATACAAATGACCTATAAAATTGTTAAAAACCCATTTTATGGAAATATATAGACAATATTCCCTCTTTTATATAAAATATTTAATTATTCTAGGAAAATTATATAAGTGATACCTCCCAATAGTGTTTTCTTTTTGGTATTTATAAAAATGTCACTCCTCCTTAATTATAAAAGGGAATTCACTCTCCTACATTATACACACCTATAAATCCGTTTTTATCATCCAAAATATTCCCAAATTACTTCCAAAAATTCATCCTATCATAATATAATCCTCAAATTTGTCATAAATTAAACCAATTAAGGTATTTGGTTCGAACCAAAATGAGTTACCCTAAGAAGAGGTAACGTTCATCAATGAAAGACTTTGTTTTATTTTTTCCTCAAACCTATTCAATTATTTTTAAATAAATATTATATAATAACATAAATATATTAAATATACTGATAGGTTTTTATGTAAATTTTAATACCTAAAAATTCATACACTTACATCAAATGGGATACGTAATCATCATTCGTGTGTACGAGGGACTACCGCCTCATGAACTGGTATTATTCATTCTTCTATTACCACCTCTCAAGGTTGACCATAATGATGTAAATTATATTTATATATGATATATATATATATGTGATATTTTTTATTTATTTATTATTATTTAATTATTATATAACATGTACCTTTATGCTTTCCATTTTATGAGAATGTGATAATGTTGTTTGTGTGTACAGTGGACTACCACTTCACGAAGAGATCTGATTCATTCGTGATTTACATGGAATGTATTATGGGTGGGTATGATAAAAATATGTCATATTTAAGACATAATAATTATAATAATATATATATATATATATATATCATTTACTTTTCCTTATTTCAATGCGACAAGAAAATGGAAACAATGTTCATGCATACATACAGCCTACCATCTCCATGAACTGTGTATTTCATTTCCTATTTATATATACTATATATTATTATAAAAACATATATACTGAGTATATATTATATTTATATAATGGTTTACATTATGTAAATGAGTAAATCATGATCAAAGTAGGAGGAAAAAAAATAACAAGTCAAAAAAATATGAGAAAAACAAAGCAGTTATTACCTGAAATGTAACATTAACATGGAATTATTAATAAATGGGTAAAATTAAGTCATAATAAAATAATTTATGGTATGATATATATTATTATTTATATGTGATATATATACAAGAAAACATATATTTTTTATACAGGTGGTTTGAATAAGTACGATGAGTGTGAAGAATTAAGGTAAAGGGATTTCTAGTCTCACTTTTTTTCTATGAGCCTTGTGAAATATTCACTACTCCTTTCTTTTGTGTGGTGTATATACTGCCCTATGAAATATTATATCTTAAATTTAATTTATTTCATGATATATGAAGTTTAAATTGATTTTATTCTTTCCTATATATCATGATTCAAAAATTACTCAAGTAGTAAGAGTTTTTATCATCACAGTTTTATTTATGTTAGATACATACCATATTCACCACTTATTTTTATTATGTGGTGTATATACTTACATTGAATGTATTATATGATTATTATAATTAAATTTATTTTTATTTAAATATCCATTTTATGATCTCTATTTCATGGGGTTTATGGTTTCAAAGTTACCAAAAGTGGTAATGGATTTTTGTCTCAATTTTCTATCTTTGAGTTGTTTGTTATGTTATACACCTATATTATTTTATGAGGTGTATATAATGCTCCTTTGACATGTTAAATCATGAATATCCTTATTTTTCATGATATTATAATTTTTATTTAATTTTATTTCTTTATGTGTATTAATATTCAAAGTTAAAAAGGTGGTAAGAGTCTTTTATTATAGACACATTATTTATCAGGATTGTTTGTGATTAAGTATCCAATAATGAAATCTTATGATCTACCTCTAAATAATTATCATGATTTTTATTCTCCTATATTTAGGTAGTGAAAATGTTTTTCCCTTATTTTTTCTCTCTTTTTATAATCAAGAGTTCAATATAATGTTTTTATTAAAAATCATCCTTTTGGTCAAAAACTCTTTTCTTCAAAAAACATGTTTTCTGAAAATGTTCTCAAATTTTTTTTAAAAATTATTTTGCAAATAAAAAAGGATATTTTCTTAAATAAATTCTTTAAATTATTTTTAAAACTTCCTTTATATGTTTCCAATTTTTTTCAAAGAAAATAATTTTTAAAATTTTTTATGTTTTAAAAAGTGTTTTTCAAAGATGAAAGGATATTTTCCTCAAGAAATGCTTCAAATGATTTTTAAAAATTTCTTTATATGTTTCAAATGTTTTTTTAAAATAAAATTATTTTAATATTTCTTTATGTTATAAAAAATTAAAAATGAAAATGATATTTTCCTCAATAATGTTTTTAATTATATTTTAATGGTATTTTCATTCATGAACGTCAACAACCCTTGTTGTTACTTATCCTACACTAAGGATATTTTGTTTTGATATCATCCTCATTATTTTTTGGATGGATTATTATTTTTTAAAATAGATTGTTATGGGAACCATTTCATTTCCATGGGTTAATCATGTTTCAAAGAGAGTGCTATATAACGTTTTTCTTTTCCACAGGCTAATCATGTTTCAAAGAGATTGTTATAGAAAAAGTTTCTTTTCTATAATTTAATTAAGTTATAAAAGGTATAAGGGTTTTTCATATGGGTTTATGATGAAATTAAAGATTTTATTTGTTATTATTATGTAATGGTTCTTTTAAATTTGATGAGTGGTTATATTATAAACCAATGGCGAGTGGTTCCATGATAAACCAATGACGGGTGGTTCCCGGATAAATCAATGATAGGTGGTTCCATAATAAACCAAGGATGGGTGTTTCTATGATAACCCTCCAATGCATTAGGTATATAAGTCAACCGTATGGTTATTCCATTTTTAAGAGTTATTGTAAGAGTGAATTGAAAATGATTTCCCAAGTTATGTACATGTTTTATTTATGCTTTATATGGGTTTATAATGCTTCTCATAATCAAGATTGATATCACATATCTCATGATCATTTATTCTTATGAATCGTTATTTTTTCATGTTTTCATATTTTATGATCTATATATTGATGGGTATGAGTTATTTTATGATTTTCTCATATACTTTGATTATTTCATCACATCCTTATGTACTCTTATGCCCATTGATGAAATTCAATTGTTAATGATTATTTTTAGCCTTACAGATAATTTGAGCTTATACTTATTATGTTTCCTTTTCCCCATGTTATGAATAGTGAGTTTTAATTATTTGTATCTGTAAATTAATTTAAAAGGATGATGTTTATGACGTATTTTGAAATAAGAAAAGCTGAGTTAAATGGGAGAAATGTTCATTTAAAGTCATGGTATTTTTTTATGTATGAGTTTTTTGTAATTATCTATCACTCAAAACCTAAAAGTTCCTCCAAAATTTAAGTGATTTAGGATGTCCTTTTTATGTTGTGAGGTTTTGATGGAAAAAAATTGGTTCATAATTATCAACAACATAGTTGGAAATGTAAAGTTATGTATTTTAGCATAGTATCCAGTAGCATGGGTCTTGTACTATTATAGATGGTATCAAAGGTTGGTTTAGATAACTATATAGATTAGGGTGTTTTCATGAGATATTATCTTGAAATTTATGGATACCATCATAGGTATATAATATTAAGGTTGATAATAAGTTCGAATTCTTAAACACCACATTTAAAGGTTTTAAGTAGTAAAATTTTTTGAGGTTATCAATGAAATTTGGGGAGATGTTTTATTAGGATAGGCTATTTGTGACCCCTAGTATCAGCATGAAGTGTTTTTAGGTAGGATTTATTTTTTAGGATTAAATAAAAAAATGGGATAGCATGTATTTTAGGTGACAACCTGTCAAATCTGGCTAAGAAGTGGGTCATGAACCCATGACCAAAGCATAATAAGGGTTTTGCACCTACCACTGACCTATGTGATGTCTAGGTTAGTATGGAATTTTTTTAGGTTAATATTATGTTTATTTCTAAAATATATGGGGATTTATTTTAGGATGTTTGATTTCTCTTAGAAGAATATAAGATCAAATCCTTTTAATCATTAGGTTTTGAAATTAGTTGGGAAATGTTTGAAGAATTTTAAGAATAGTTATTTATGGTATAATTTAGTTTTAACTTTAGGTGTTATTATTTAATTTTAATTATTAGTGTATAATATGGAGGTTTATTAATTTTGGGAATTATTTTACCATGTACTAACCATTTTGGTTTTGGTTATTTTTAAATATAGTAGGAATAGCTTGTGATCACTTTTATAGTTATTTAGTCTTTAAATTTTGATCGTAATGGTTCAGAAATTAAAAATTCATCCTAAATACTCATCTTTTAGAGAAAAATATGATATTTTAGTAGAAATTGATTAAAGGATAAAATTTTATCTATCAAGTAAGTATATTCCATTATGTTTTCAGTCTAGATTGTGAAAAAAATCCTTCAAATTTAGGAAAATGATCGTAAAATAAAATGTTATCATATTACCATATTGTATGATTATATCAATGACCTTTCCCACACTAATTTTTATTATGGATTTTTTTCATTTACTTAATATTTAACACATTCTATATTACTCTCTATCATTTCATGAGAACTATTTTTCCCTTCTAAATATATCTTTCAATTTCCCACCATTGTTCTTCATATGTGGAATCCTATTAATACGTAACTTCAAGTGACCTTTATGTTTCCCAATTTCCATTTTCAAGGGAAATTTTATTTATTTAATTTATAATATGTGAATTCAATAAATTAATTCTAGAAAATTTAATCCATTGATAACCAAGATAAATTTCTTGGGTGAAATTCATTTTAAGGGGGGTGGGATGAAACATCCTGAGATTTTATGAAATATCTTCTTTCAAATTAATTTAAATTATTTAGTAGATAGTGTTACACACAATTCATATTTTATCTTAAATTATATGAAACACCATGCTTATCTTATGTTTTATGTAATATCTAGTTTCTTCGATAACTTATGTCACACACAAGACTGAGTCTTACCAGACAATAATATACTATTAATATTATTATTTAACATGATGTTTATCACCTAGCTGTTGGAATGGTGGGAATGAATAAGATTAACTAAATTATGAAAATATTTTGTACACATGTTTATATAATGAATCCTTTTGTGACCAATTTATTATAAATTAAAATAAAAACCAAATAAATATAAAGGAAATGTTTTTATAGAAAAACAATATTTATGCTCCCAAATGAATTTGATCTTAATAAATTAAATTAATTAATATTATTGAATTATATTAATTAAATATATATAATATATATTCAATATAATGTTTAACATTCATCCTATGTGTTTTCTAGACATAATATAAAAATAAATCCAATTATATGCATAAAAAGCTGTATTTTTCTAAAATCAGTTTTGTCGTCGTTTGATGGCGCACCTGTTTTAAACCTATGTTTTGAACATTTTATAAATTTTATTTGAAAAAATAAACTTCATTTTTTAAATTTTAATTTCAAAAATATCTTAGGGTTAATTTTTGGTATTTTTATGAGAAGTTTCATTTTTTGATGAATAGTGAAAAATACTGAATTTAATTGAAAACTGACTTTTCATATAAATAATTTATAATGTTAAATTATTTTTTAAATTTGTTTTAAATTTAAATTAGATAAAATATACATATATTAATACAATTTATCTCATTTTAATAAATTTCATATCAAATTTGTATATAAAAACATTTCAATCTTTTTAACATTTTCACTTTAAAAAATAGTTTTTCTGTCACGTCTGTGGGATAATTTTTAAATTAAATTATACCAATTATGTGATTAAAATTTAGAAAAATGGATTCCATATTTATTATTAGAATAATTAATAATTTATAGTAAGTTTATCTTCATTTTTGACAAAAATTATTTGTAAAAAAATTACAATTAATTAATGCGATTAAGGTAAAAAGAAGTTTACTTGTGGTTAAACTTTAATCATAAGAGGAAATATTACCTAGACACTTGTAAAAAACCAATTTTATTGAAATATTTAGAATATATACCCTATTTTATAGAAAAAATTCATTATTTTAGGCACATTATGTAAGGGAGTCCTCCCAATAGAGTTTTCTTTTTTGGTGTTTACAAGAATGTCACTCCTACTCCATTATAAAAAGACATTCACTCTCCCCCATTATACACAACTATAATGACTTTTGGATCATACAAAAACTGACCAAATTAATTCAAAAAATCCCTCATATAATCCTATAAGCCTCACTTTTGGAATAAAACAAACCAATGAAGGCCTTTGGTTCAAACCAAATGGAGTTACCTGAAGAAAAGGAAACATTTATCCATGAACTTTTTTGTTTTATTTCTTCATCAAGCCTCTTAAATTATTTTTGTAACAATATTATATAATAAAAAATTATAATAAATATACTAATATTTTTTTATGTTAAATTTATGACCTATAAATTCACACACTTCATTCAAATGGGATACGCAATCATCATTCATGTGTGCGGCGAACTACCGCCTCGCGAACTAATGTCGTTCGTTCTTACGTTACCACATCTCAATGTTGGTAATAATGATAAAAATTATATTTATATATTATATATAATATATTTATGATTTATTAATTCTTTATTAATTATTATATAATGAATACCTTCATGATTTCCATTTTTTGAGAATACGGTAACATCATTCATGTGTACGGCGGACTTCATCCTCATGAAGCATTGTGACTCATTCATGATTTACATGGGATGTATTAAGGAAGGGTGTAATAGAAATATTTTATATATAATACTTAATAATTATCCTATAATATATATATATATATATATATATATATATATCATTTACTTTTCTTTCTTTCAATATGATAAGAAAATGGAAACAGCGTTCATGGATACGTATGGCCTACCACCTCTATAAATAGTGTATTTCATTTACTATTTCTATAATTTATATATTATTATAAATACATATATACTGAATATATATTATATTTATATAATTTTTTACATTATGTAAATTATTAAATCCTGATCGATTTAATAGGATGAAAAATAATATGTCAAAACATATACAAAAAGCGAAGTGGTTATTACCCAAAACATAACTTTAACATAGAATTGTTAATAAAAGAGTAATATAAATTCATAATAAAATAATATATGGTATGATGTATAATATTATATTTCTTTGATAGATTTATAATAAACTTATATTTATTATACAGTAGGTTTGAACAAGTATGGAGAGAGTCAAGACTTAAGGTAAGAAGATTTCTAGTCTCACTTTTATTTCTATAAAACTTATTCCATATTCACCACTCATTTATTTTGTGTGGTGTATATACTACCCTATGATGTGTTATATCATGAATTTCATTTATTTCATTACATTAAAATTTTAAATTGATTTTATTCTTTCACATATCTCGTGATTCAAAATTTACTCAAGTAGTAAGGGCTTTTCTCATCACACTTTTATTTCTGTGAGATACACGCCATATTCACCACTTATTTTTGTTGTGTGGTGTATATAATGCCTAGTAATGTATTTTATGATTATTATAATTAAATTTATATAGATTTACATATCCATTTTATGATCTATATTTCATTAGGTTTACGGTTTCAAAGTTACCAAAGTGGTAAAGAATTTTTGTCTCAATTTTCCTTCTTTGAGACATTTTTTATGTTATACACCTATCTTATTTTATGAGGTGTATATAATGATATTTTGACATGTTATATCATGAATCTCCTTATTTTTTATGACATTATAATTTTTATTTAAATTTATTCCTTTATGGGGATTACGATTCAAAGTTACAAAGGTGGTAAGAGTCTTTTATCACAATCACATCGTTTATCAGAATTATTTGTGATTAAGTATCCAATATTGAAATATTACGATCTAAAAATGAATAATTATCATTAAGTTTCTTATAATATATATATTTCAGGAGTATATGTGTTTTCTATTATTTTTCCTCTCTTTTTATACTCAATAGCTCAAAATAATATTTTTATTAAAAATCATCCTTTCAGTCAAAAAATCTTTTCTTCCAAAAGCATGTTTTCTAAAATTGTTCTAAAAAATGTTTTAAAAAGTTTTTTACAAAGAAAAAATGAAATTTTCCTGAATAAATTCTTTAAATGATTTTTAAAACTTCTTTTATATGTTTCCAAGGTCATTTTCAAATAAAATTATTTTCAAAAAAAATTATGTTTTAAAAAAAACAAAGATGAAAAAATATTTCCCTAAATAAATGATTTAAATTATTTTTAAAACATTATTTATATATTTCCAAGGTAGTTTTTAAAAAAATATTTTCCAAAAATAATTATGTTTTAAAAAGTGTTTTTTAAAATGAAAAGGATGTTTTCCTCAAGAATGTTTGTAATGATCTTTTAATGGTGTTTCCATTCATCAGCATCAACACTCTTATTGTTACTTGTCCTTCATTAGGGATATTTTGTATTGATAATATCCTCATTATTTTCTAGATGGATTATGATTGTTTAAAAGAGATTTTTATGGGACCCATTACTTTTCCATGGTTTAATCATGTTTCAAAGATATTAGTATAGAACTTGTTTCTTTTCCATAGGTTAATCATGTTTCAAAGATATTATTATAGAACATGTTTCTTTTCTATGGGATAATAAAGTTATAAAAGAGATAGTGGTTATTACTATTGTTTTATGATGAAATTTAAAATGAATATGTTATTATTATGTAATTTTCCTTGGAAATTTAATGGGTGGTTGTGTTATAATTCAATGAATGGTGGTTATGTGATAAAATAATGACAAATGGTTCTGTGATAAACCATGGATGGGTGGGTAGATGGTATCCCTCTAATGCATTGGGTATGGAATTCAACTATATTTTTATTCCATTTTTAAGAGTTATTGTAATAATGAATTGAAAATGATGTCCCAAGTTACGTACATGTTTTATTTATGCTCATTATGGGTTTATAATGCTTCTTATGATCGAGATTGATATCATATAGCTCGTGATTATTGATTTTTATGACTCCTTCCTTTGTCATGTTTTCATGTCGTATGATCTAGGTATTTATGGGTATGAGTTCTTTTTTGATTTTCTCATGTAATTTGATTATTTCATCATACCCTTATGCACTCTTATGCCCATTGATTACATTCAATTGTTAATGCTTATGTTTACCCTTACTGATCATTTGAGATCACATTTCTAATACTTAATTTTCCCGAGGTTATAAAGAATTATGGTGAATGATTTATATCTATAATTTAATTCGCAAGGATGATTTTGATGGCCTATTGTGGAATACAAAAATCTAGGTTAAATATAAGAAATTATAATTTTAATTCATGGGAGTTGTTTATATAGGATTTAGTCTTAATTATCAAAAACTCTAAATGCACAAGAGCCTCAGCCCAGTTGGTGAGGACTCTGAAAGTGAATCCAATAGAACCAAGTTCAAAACCAGGTGGAGAGATATTTCTGGTACTATAGCAGTACTGTAGTAGACACAATAGTAAGTATTGTAGCAGGTATTGTTTGATACTGTAGCAGCCGGAACTATTCATCCATCTGAGCTTTTGGGGCATTAGTTTGGTCCTCAGGTCCTTCAAGGACTTCAGGACACCCAATGCCTTTAGTCCACATCAAGGCCTTCAGGCCACCTCAAGGATTTTGGGCCACCTAGAATTGTGCTTAAATAAACCAGGAAGACTCTACAAGGAGTAGACTCCAGATAAATATTCAGAGCAAGAATATTCACTTGAGTAGAAGCTAATGGATTTGTAAGAAATAGAGGGTATGGCGTTACCATTGGAACTATCATGTGCATGCACAAGAATCCAAATAGAACATCCATGTGAAGGTGGAGAGTTTATACCACGATGCAGATGCTGGGAAGGAGCAGTTCCATGTAGTTATAGTTTGGATATTTTCTCTAAGACCTACGGTTCATGTAATCTCTAAGAATATTGTCCTTGTAAGGGCTCCCCCTCATCCCTTGAAATGGGGGTTATCAAAAATCAATAAAAAAATAAGGTCTTCAGGATATTAGGGCAAAACTCTAAACCTAATAGGTCCTCCAGAATACAAGTGATGCAACTTTTCCTTTCGATGTTGTTAGGTTTTTATGGAAATAAATCGAGTTGTAATTATCTGAATCATATCCTAAAATAAAAAGTTATGGATTTCAGTACAAGATTGAAGATTTTGGGTCCTGGGTTTCCAGAATTATATAACCACCATCCGTCGGTTGGTTAGGATCCATGGGATATGGGTCCCTTATACAAGTCATTGGGTACCTAGTTCTATTTATAGGGTACCTAGTGGCCTTTGATGTTATAAATGAGTAGTAGTGACTGAATTACCACTCTACAGATCAAAACTAATCCCCAAAACCTTCTAAATACACCAAAATTTATCCAAAATAATTTATTTTAAAAATAATAAAGATCCATGAATAGTAACTAAAAATATAATGTTTGTTGGATTTAAGGCCTTGATGAATCATAAAGGCACTCGATGTATTCCTTAATAAAGTTCAATTTTTCTCTAGTAGGACCCTTGAGGTAGGTAGCTTAACATTTTTTCATATATTATGTAACTGTAATTGGTTTGATATGTAAAGTTGAGAAATTTATAATCCTATTAAGCATCAAAAAAATTATTTTATTTTCAAGCTAATTTATCTTACTTTAAGAAATTTTTATATAGTATCTATGTTTCATTGAATAGTTTTTCATTCATTTTTTTATGCGGTTTGGTTGGGTATTGGTAATGGATGGTGTTTATACATGTTTAAATGTTTATCCTAATGTATTATTGGAAGATAATTAAATATAAATGAATAATTATAATTATTTGGTCCCTTATTAAATGGTTACTTATTTTTATTTTTATGTGAACACTAAATATAAGTGGAAAATTAACATGATTGGATTATTGGATTGAGTAATAAATCATTGAAGAATAATGATGATGTAATCATGGGTTGAATTAATTTTGAAGGATATATTCCTTAAAATCATCATATTATATTGTATTATATGCAAATATCATACCATTAAATATGCATGATTATATGGAATATTATGTAACTTTGTGAAGGGATGTTATAAAGTATGGTATAAGATATCATACCACTACCTATGATTAATAAGATAAATTATTATTAAGTGTTTAACACTCATATTCTATTCTATATCTGCTATAATTATAACATAGAGAATAAAAGATCTTAATATTTAAGTTCATAGTTGAAGGGTTAAAAACCATTGTAACAGCATTCCATTTACTCATGTAGTGTGTAACACATGAGTAAATGCATGGGGCTTGGGGAGTGTCCCCAAATACAATTTAAGCTAGTCAAAGGTCATATAAATAGTGTGATACATTCTATGAATTCTCCCTCAAAGATCTATTCTTTCTCATCTCTTTATTTCAAGAGGCACTAACATATTGTGGGATTGAGTAGGGTCCTTCCCATGTGATTTGTTATTTAGTTTCAACCCATGGATATGCTATAGATAATGGAGTCCTTATACAACCTATAAGGGGTCCTCATTAAACCATTGTGATGAATATAGTAATAGTGGATTGACTAGTGAAAAGTACATAATTTTAATAGTTTTATATATAGCATGGTTTTAGTTTCATAAATAGAAGATTTCAAGAATGAGGTTTCTTATTATATCTATGAATGTCATAAAATCTGACTTGGTCATGCCATATGATGTCAGATATTGTAGGCAGTGACATGGTGTAAATTTTTTAGTTTTATCATATCATATGATTTTATATGGTTATTCATATAGTACGATGGAACCATTTTTAACTATTTATGCAGTCATAAAATCAAGTATCATATTGCTCTTAGGATATAAGGGTATACCGTAGAGTACGACACCCCATTACTGAAGGATGATATTGCAGACCAATCATAAAATATGATATAGTTCATGTCATAGTATACGATATATAAATATCATAAAAGATAATAGATATTACCATATTATCCATTCTATGATGTTTTATGCCTAATCATAAGGTGTGATATCAATTTTGAACTGATTCATTCCCTATGTTATAACATATACCGTTAAATATGACATACCCAAAAATTTTAAATTTTCAATTTTTAATTTAATTATATAGTTTATAAAATGTTTATAAATCATGGTAAAAGTTATTTTGGGATATTTATCTAATTTATAAAATGTGTATACATTGTTTATAATTAATTATTATGCGTTTTTGATATATTTATTACATAAATATTCCATGATATGAAATGAAAATATTAAATATCTTTTCATATTTATATGGAATGTCTATTAATTTAGATATAAGTATTTTATTTGGAAATTATAAGTGTAATTTATAAAATGTTTATAAATTATAAAACAAATGAAAAATATAAAAGAAGTATATATTTAAAATTATTAATTGTTCATAATTATTTAATTTTTAATTTTTAAAATTAAAGGACTTATTTGATAAATTATTTAAACCATATCAAAATGAGTTTTTATAATTGATATGATCAAGGTTTAAAATAATAAATGTTTGATATTCTAAATATTTACATAACATATGAATAGTTCATATTTATATAATTTTTATATTCTATACATCATATATTAAATTAAAGTGTCATATTAAGGATAATATAAATAATTTCATATTAGAGATAAATATAAAATGTTTATATTTATCAAACTATGGAATGTCTATAGTACAAAACTGAATTATAAATTGTTTATAATAGTTTTATTTATGATTTTATCTTAATTTTTTTATCACATGTGTAAATATATGAATTGTTCATGTATTTAGTTTATCCACTTCTTTATTCATGAGTATAAGTGTTATATTATGAATTGATGTATGCTTTAGTTTAAAGTGATAAAATATTATTGGCACTAAAATATTATTTCCATGCACTTTTTTGTGTAACCCATGACACTATCTTTACATAGACATCACATGTAAAGTTTGAGTATAAAATTATCTCCATGTGTAGAGAACAAGAAAATAGGATTTCCATGTATCGCATAACTTCTCACACACTGAGGGATGGAGATCTTCAAAAACATGTCCCAATCTAGTGACATGGTTCTAAGAACCTCTCTCTATGAGTAAGTTATGGATTTCATGTGTTTCTAATGAAAAGAGTGTTGGAGCCTTAAAACCCAATTTGGAGGGTCTTCTATGAACTCATCCTTTGAAAACATCCTGCTAGAGTGTATACACCATATCCAAGAGTTTATTTCACTTTAAAAGGTTCAATTTGAATAGTTATGGAGCCCAAAGAAGCTTACAGATCAAAATTTAAGACTATTTAAACTCAGGCATCATTTTATAATGGAAGAAAATTGGCAAAGGGAAAATTACCATGAATAATTTCACTTTACTCATGAAGCATTTACTTTAATTCATGAAGTACTTCACCCTATTCATGAATCACTTTGTCCCCTTCTCAAATTAATTTAAATTATTTATAAATAAAATTTCCACCCATAAAGATCCATCATTTACAATTGGAAAACATCCTTTTGGGCCCTCCCACATGTGCTTTTTTATATAACATATTTGGAAAAATATGGAATTTTAAAAAATTTGTTAATTGATTCATGAAGAAATTTGAGAACTTTAATAAGAACCCTTTATTCCATAAAGAAAATTTATTTATGTTATGAGCTGTCATTTTATATCCTCCCATATAGAAAATAAATCCCTTTGTGAAGCACTATGTGAACAATGTTATGCATAAAATGTTATATGAATTCCCCATTTACAAATCACTATGTGACTACCCATTTTAGAAGTAGGTTACCCATAGATTTCTATAAATACCAACACTCTCTTCAAACAAAGGATGGATTCAATATGTAGAGGGACTTTGAGCACTCAAACTGGACTTTCTCTCCCAGAAAAACCACTCAAGTAAATTCTTGAGACTGGATCAATGATAGTATAAGGGTTTTACTTCTTTTATTGACCCCTTTAAAAATTGAGGATCACACCATAAAAATTTTAGGCTAGTCCGTATATGTTTTGGGTTGCACTACATATGACCCCAACCTTAATTCTACAAAATTCCTTAAGTCGTGGAACTCCCCCATGGCTTTACAAAATGACTTGAGTAGGAATAATCTCTTGGTTTCTTCATTTACCTCATATTGAGATAATCCTAAAGGCTTCTCACAAAAAAATAGTCAATATTCTCCTCTCAGTGTCATCATATTTTCTTGACTTGAGATACTCATTTTGGTTTCTTTATACAAGGGTGTCCTATGTATAATCCCTTAACATAATTCCCTAACCTGGATTTTCCAGAAAAATGAATAAGTGGAGATTCTATAAGACCTCATATGTGCCTTCTCATACACAAGATGCTTCTAACTAGTGGTGAGGGTATAAGGGTGAAGTGGGGAGACTATACCCTTTGTAATCATAGCCATACACCATAAACATAAATAAAATATAACAACCCATAAAATCAAATTAGAATATAAATAAACCATAACATAGTAACAAATTTTATTTATGTCATATGTATAAATAAAATAGGCTTCAAATTTGGAAATCCAAATAAGAGTATAAAAGGTATGAGTAGAAAAATAAAGAAGCATCGCGGAATCCTTTGGAGTCCATCTTGGTACCGCTACGAGCTCCATGATCTAAAGATCATCTATCTTTCATGAGAACCTTTCCCTTACCAGGATATCTAATCATAAAGTATGCACATGAATCAATATTCTCATGTAGGGTGAGATTAATAAAACCCAGTATGACACCACCACTACATCTTTAATATGAGTACACAAGTATAACAGGTGTATTCCATGATAAATGTAAATGCGTAAGTAAGAATTAACAATCATATATCAAGAAATTGTGTGCTAACCAAGACACCATGGGCCCCGGACGTACCTTATTCATCTCTATAATAGAAGGATGGTATGAATGGAAGTCATGATCATAGTTATCTATAGGGATAATGAATATCTCTGAGAAGTCTCAAGGATGATGAGCTAGGTCAGGCCACATGGCCGCCACACCATGTCTCTGACAAATGTCAAGCCACAAGACCAATTTATCTAGTCAATTCCTAGGATTAGGACACATGTAAGTCACACCCTACTATTTCTACCTTGGTTTTGGTCTCAAGGTTGTCATGCCCCTACCCTATGTCCAGGTATGTCATCAATATCATCATATGTCATGCGCACTCACCCTCTAAGGGATAACCAAACAATGATGGTTCACATATTCCGAGTACTAATAGTAATACCTCCAAAGCTAGGACATTCAAACAAAACTAGGTAGAGAATATATAAGAAGAACATATAATTTCATCATGATAGTTAGTACTAACATATAGGTACATGTAATTAATCATCAAACATGGTCTAACCATCTATATAAGTATACTCGTGGAATCAAGCATTATATATGGGTCTCACTGGTTATACATGCATACAAATGTGATCTTAATGAAACATTGTCATTCAAGTTATTCCAATTTCAGCATCATATCGAGTCAATAAGGTTATATAAGGGCCCTAAATTGTATAGAACTTTCTACCTTTATCTCATTGATGGAAATCTCTAAGTCCCATTGAGAGGTGATACCAATTCAAGCACGTGCAGTAATTATATTGAGCTTGTACACAAAGAACCCATAGAATTGATCCCAACTCAATCATATTAAGTTTTTATAATGATATTAAATAAGGTTCTAATTCAATGGAAAAGGATCAAAACTAATATACCTCTTGGGATCCACTGATGATGCTAGGTCTAAGGTTAATTAAGGGAAGGCCTCCAATGCACTAGATTTGTCACCAATCTATCAAAAATATAAGTATTATTCATTAGATGGTATCAAAATCCATAGATACAAAAAATACATGATATATTTATGAATTTTTTCAAGGGAATAAGGGTGGATCTTGAATAACCTGAATAATGGAGGTTCGAATATCACAGACCTTAATTCCCTGATCTCCAACATTCTTGGATCCATCAGAATTGATCTTAGAAGGGTAATAAATGGCTGAGGAGAGTCTTTGGACTCTCTAGGTTAAATAGGTATGTAAATAGGAATAATAATGGGTCACTAAGGATGGTTTATGGCCATTAAATATTTTTTTAAAATCATTTTATCATGCTCACATAGTTTTATCACACTTTTTGGTAAATCATATAACAACCATGCTTTTCTACTCTATCCAGAGTCCCATGATTTGTGGGGAATGTCTCATGGTTAGATATAACTATGAACCATCCAATATCCCTCGCAAAATAATCCACACATCCTCTTATGGGATAGTTGTAATGATTTTCCTAGCCATTCTCAAACTATGCTCCCCCTTAAAGACCTCTAAAACTATCCAAAATAAAACAAAATATCCTAGAACAAAACCCAAACAATTTATATCTAAAAAAACATGAATAAATGATGAAATTAACTTATAAAACACCTAAAAAAATTAAATTTGTTACATTTTCCCCTCAAAAAACTTCTCATCCTTGAGAATCACCTCTAGGAATCATGCTCAAACAATTCTGTCCATTGAGCCCGAATATAAGACTCTCACTCTCAAAAATCCTCCCAGATCCATCAATTCCATCATAGGATTTGAATATTGGAATTTTATTCCCCCATGACACATTCTCACTATATTATATGATCCACACTATAGAAAACCTAACCCCAGTAGCTCAAATCTTATGTCCACTTTACTACATTAGTATAAGATTCAATGAATCGTATCCCGAAGGACCAAATAGTTTAGTAGTATTGGTAAACTTGATACATACATGATTACCGTATTAAATTTGAATAAAAAATACAAAAAAAATTATCTCTATAATGTCATTATTTCCACTAGCATTTCCTTGAATATCATTCATAGTAAACTTCTTGGATTCTTAGGAAAGGAAATAAAATAAAGGTAAGCTCAAATTCTTAGTAGGGTTTCGTATAGTATAAGCTATCTTGAGTAAATAAAGCATGATCAATAAGAAATAATAAATATATAAAGGTAAATATATGAATACATTTTACATTTAATCAATAACATGAATATAATTATTAGATAAGGTATAATCAATATAACAAGGTAAATAACTGAAAACAAATGTCATTTAATCAATAAACTAAGAATAAAATGAATCTAGAGATAATATCATTGTAAAAATATCATGGATAATAATAAATGAATTATTGATGAAGTAAATTCTTAATTATTATACCTAATGATATTAGGCATCATGATACCCCTATTGTTAAGACCTTCCACCATATAGTTTAAAACTGATGGGTATATATACACTAGAAATCCATTTTACTAAGGTTGTCTAACTGATTTATCTCATGAAACTACCAATAAAATGAGGGGGTATCTATAATTGGGATCCAACAATATATTTATGTCCAACACATTCCTCATATATTGAATGATCTATTGAATTCATTCCCAATATTTATTATCATCAAATTTACGTATCGGGTAAGGAATACGGATTAACAATAATTTTCCTAGTCAATAATATAACTTTAAAAGTAAAATATCATATGTATAAATGATATATGTTTTAAATAATAAGTATATACATGATAAATAATATGAATATTTAGGGTAAATTTAATGTTAAATGATAATAATAAAGTGAATATTTCAACATAAAGTTAATGATTACAAAAATTTATCAAGAATTGGAATGTTAACACTTCCCCTAGTCAAATTGGTTACAAACCATCCATAGAAATAATAAGTATGGTATCAGTACAACATATCCCCAATGGATCATAATTATAA
The DNA here is from genome assembly GCA_963277665.1 of Viscum album. Classification (NCBI taxonomy): domain Eukaryota; kingdom Viridiplantae; phylum Streptophyta; class Magnoliopsida; order Santalales; family Viscaceae; genus Viscum; species Viscum album. Next base: position 2,102,472,961 of record OY728164.1, on the reverse strand, counting down.
TAAAGGTTTGATGTTGTTGATTAATAAAAAACCATAAAAATTTCATTAAAATTTTTCTTGAGGAAAAAAACCTTTTCACTTTGAAAAACTTTTTTTAATTAATATTTCACAAAATATTTTGAAAATTAATTTTATTGAAAATAAAATTTTAAACTTATAAATTAATCCTTAAAACATTGATTGGTAATGGTGAGGAGAAATTTTGTATATGTCATGGACATTAAAAAAAATATTCCTTCAAATTTTCAAAAAAAATCAAATGGACCTTGTTTAGAAAATGACATGAATATTTCTTTCAAAACATTTTTAAAAAATTAAAACACGTGTAAAAATTTATTTAATAAATAATTTGTATAATGTTAAAAATATTTTTGAAAATATTTTTAGAAAACATAGATTTATATAAATATGGACTTTTGACTGAAGAGAAAAATGAAGTTGGATTTATTAAAAACCCTTTATCAATTCTTAAAAGTACCAAAGAGATAAAACGACACTATTACTTTAAAAATTAATGAATAACTAGAATATAAGAAAATTAAATGGGTTTATTATATAATTATCAAATATTTTCTTTCAATTTAAATTCACACATAAATGAATCTGAATAAAATGGGATTGTGAAATAAACCCTTACAAATATCATATTGTTAAAGTGAGAAGTAATCAATGAATATATTATAGGTATAAAATGTAAATAAAAATAAATAAAGTTTAAAAAAATATAATATCGTCAAAATTATTTATACACATAATCTTGGAATTTCAAAGATGATGAAGAAGTAATATAACCCAATTAAAAGAAATTATGTTATGAAATTATTTACCCCTTAGTAATTTTTAACTCAAATCCACTTAGATGAAATAATTCAAATTAAAACTTAAAATACCATGAATTATAAATTATTCATGATATTACATGAAAAATGGGTAGTATATATAGAATAAAAAAGAAATTAGGATCATAACATTACCATATTCCTTAATGAAGGGAAATTGAGACAAAGTCCCTTAGATCACGCTTACTTTTGGTTAAATGTGATTTAACATCTTTTATAATGGTTTTAAAAATGTTATTAATTTATACCAAAACCATTTTAATATTTATAATATAATATATTATCGTATTATAACATTTTACCATCTAGTTGTTAATAATATTTCATTATTTTCATTGTTTTGAGTGTTTATTTCCTTGTTTTCTCGTGTGTGTTTTTTCATGAATGTTCTTGTTATTAATCATATAGTTTCATAATATATAGAATGATATTAATGTTATAAATATCATTTTTTTCATTATATATATATTTATAATCATTATTTAAATTGAACATGGAGAATTTATCACATTGCATCATGGATACGATAGGTCATACGTACGCACGAGCGACGTTATCATTTCCTTAACTGGTGAAAGAGTAAGAAAGTGGGTGATATTTTAGTTTTATAGAATCAATATAATTTTACATATATCACATATATTCATTAAATTTATTTTTATTACTTTACATGTAAATTGTGAGTGAAAAATGAATCGCATCACTTCATGGGGCGGTAGTCCTCCATACACATGAGTGACGTTATCATATTTTAAACGGAATGGAAAGTATGAAGGTATATATGATATTATAACTTTATAAGTATAATAATTTCATAAATATAATATATATATGTTTAATTCATCATTATATCCATCCTTGAAATGTGGTGATGAAAAATGAATTACATCAGTTCACAATGCGGTAAACCAACGTAAACACAATCGATGGTTTTGTTTCCCATTTAATGGAAGAGGAGATGGATTTAGTTCATTACCTTATCATAATAACATATTAATATATTTAATATTATGATGTTATTATATAATCAAGGTTTAATAATATTTTAAATAGGTGTAAGAAGAAACAAAATAAAAATGATCATTTAAGAACGTTACATCTTTTTCAGAAAACTTCTTTAGGTTTGCACCAAAATCAATCCTAGGTTGGATTTATGATCAAAAAACTCTATGATATTTTTAGAGGATTAATTAATTGATTTAGGTAGATATTTCATACACCAAATGTCTTTATAAGTGTTAAGAGGGGAGGAGAAGGGTATCCTTTTATAAGATGGGGAGAGGACACACATAGAATTGTTGAAAAGATTCAATTACATCAACATTTTTATCATTTAAAAAGCCTATAAAATGGTTCTTTATGGACCCATAGATGTTATAAGTTATAAATATAGAAAAAATGGGTTTTAAAAAATAGTTCATTTTAACACTTATATTTTTAGTTTAACCCCCCAATAAATCAGTTTTTACCTTAACCGCGGTAATTGATGTTTACTAATTTTACAATTCATAATGGTAATAAATTAAGTTAAAATTATTAGATAATATAAATTATTATGATAAAAAATATATAATATGTTTTTATGAATTCAATTCACCAAAGTTCCAAAATCCAATTTAAAATTATACTTATAGACGTGAAGAAAGGGGTGTTTCCAAAGAGAAAATTCTTATAAGTATAGAATGTTTTAATATCAAAATTCAATATAAAATTGATTCCAATGACATAAATTAGTTAATTTTAAGATAATTTTACTAATTTTACTTAAAAAAAATTAAAATATAATATATACATGCGAATTTTCTATATAAAAAGATATTTTTCAATAAAAAACAATATTTTTCACTATTCATCAGAAATGAAACATTTCAAAAAAAAACCCAAAAATTATCCCTAATATAATTTTTATATTATGATTTAAAAAAATTATTTCCATTTTATAAAATACTTTTTATAGAAGTGGTAAAATTTAAATTTAAATTATGAGTGTAAAGTGCAACTAAACTATCTTTTAGGATAATACATTTTTCAGAAAACATTTCTTTTTCTTTCAAATGATTCTTATTTTATTTCTTATAAATAGATTAATAAATTTTTTTTATTTTTAAGATATATACATTTCATAATTTAGTTATTATTATTCATACCTTATAATTTGATGTCTATTTTATAACGGTATACTATATTAAAGTTCATTTAGACTCGAGGTTGCGTGTTCTGAAAACTTTAGAAAAGATCAAATTTATATAAAAATAAATATATCATAAAGTCTCGAGGTGTTAATTTCTCTACTAATATCGGTTTCTTATTTCATATACACTATCAAACCCAAATTTATTCTTTTAAAATATATGGGTGTTACATTCTTCCTACCTTTAATAAATTATGTCCTCACAATTTAAACTTGATCTCGGAAATCAAGGGTTTGAAACTAGAAAATACCATTATTGAACAACAAACATTTTAAAATGGTTAATAAAACTTCCTCTTTATAATATAGAAAGGTAAATATAGAGGTCGTCTAGAATAACACATAACTAGGCTTTTGGGTAAGAGAATATAGGTGGGAAATGAAGATGTAGACAGGGAAGAAAAGAGTAAATGATTATAGAGAGTGATGGTGATCATTGATCACAAGAAATTGAATAATCAATGTAAAGTTAAGTATATAAAAACCATAAATTTGTGATGATTTAAAATTCCATTTGATTCATTATACATGAATTAAATAGGATAATATTTTTTGGATATCCTTTTTCTAAAGTAGTGGAATACTTTTACTATCTAAGAATATAAGGAAATATACTTACTCGATATGTTTTTATTTAATAATAACAGTTTCATCCTTTTATTATTCTTTAATAAATTTTCACTTCATCTATTACGCTAATAATTGAATATACAAAATTAATCTTTATAAATGAATTATTAAAATTAACTTTTAATAGATCATAAGATCCATAAAAGAGTGAAAAAATTTTCACCTATTTCAAAATATTTTTTAAAACTAATATGGTTAGAAAAATGTATACATTAATCTATAAAACTAAATAGTAACACCATTAGTTCATCGTTAATTTTTATTTATCAAATAATTTAAGTAAAAAAATTAATATTAACTAGAATATCACATAGGTCATTGGTAGGTGATAAACCATTATCATCCTTCAACTATGGGTTCAAGCACCGTGGACTTTAGCGGATACAATGGGTTGTCACTCATCATACAGGTTTTCCTTTTAAAAATAATATTAATATAATTCATATAATGTTTCTAAATTTTTATGACCCATAATTACTATAACATTTAAGATAAGATAAACCTTAAAGTTTACCAATAACATTAATCTTAATTCCAAAAAATGTAAATGCAGTCTTCCTCAAATAAATCTTTCATATACTAAACTAATGTGTTGTATTAACATAAATGTTTTAAAAAAATATAATTAATCAAACTCATAAAATAATGATGGTATCTATAGCTTTTATGTTAATTAAGACATATATACTTCTAAAATTTGACACAATCCATAGATGTTTCATAGTTTTTATAACCAAAATACCATTGGTAAAAAAAATCTAAAATTTAATTCTTGAATCCCAATACATAAATACTTCATCCATTTTATTTCAACATAGGCTCTTCCTTGGTATAAGGGTTAAAATTTATAATGGGGAACTAAATCGGTTAATTCCCAGGTTCCACACATTTAATAAAATGAACTATAAATGAATCCCTACAATGAAATTTATTTCCTTTCATCATACTCTTAATTTTTCCTCAAAAATCATTACTCTATGCCCTTATTTTTTAAAACATAAAATATTTTTCCATGCCTTTTATACACATTATTGGGTGTCTCTTTTTACATTTTTGACATGACTAAAATCAAGTCTTCTTTCATCCATGGTCTCCACCACTTGATCTCTTAGAAAACTACATCCTTCTCTTCTTTGGTGACACCGGAAGTTGGTTAAGATTTAGGTTGTTAATCATATTTTAGGATAACTTATAAGGAGTAATCATGATATCTTTCAATCCAATCATCATCCCATTTGGTTGTTCATAGTGACCATATTTTCTTTAATGTTCAACACTAACACAATTCCTTCAGGTTCTAGCCATTGACTAAACTAAAAATCATAGTGTGTGAAAATATAATCATAGTGGGAAACCACATAATCATGAAGAATAATTTATAGGTTTACTAATTCATGACTCACTATTTTCAATATAATACACCTTAGGTTTAACCTAGGTCATTCATTGTCATCATCTATTCAAATCCTCCATGATGGTTGGTAAAGAAAATGTGAATTGTCTAAAGCATATCCCCCAGGAGTGTCAACCCATATGAATAGTAAGGCACGTTTTCATGTACTAGGTAACACTTGATTCAATACCAACATGTATTTTTTAGAGTTATTACCCCTAGTTATATCTATGTTAGAACTGCATTCACGTTTGGCATCCAAACAAAGATGTACTTCTAGGAAAAACCACATAATCTATACCATACCAAAACATTAGGATGTTATTTTATACTTATCCTAAAATTATATCATAGGGTTATATTCTCTCATCTATGTTTTCCTAAATCTAGTTCCCAATGTTTCTAATAAATTTACTATGATACCAACTATAATGACCTCAACCTCAGTAGCTCATAGTTGGTGTCCACTTTAATACAATGGAATGAGATAAAATGGATCACATCCCGAATGACTAAATAGTTTAGTAGTCCTGGTAAACTATATATATACATAAATCCTATATTAAATTTTAATACACAAATTATAACATAATTTTTTTCAAGAATAACATTATTTTATCTACCATATCCTTTCATATCATTCATAGTAAACTTCTTGGAATCCCATGAATGGAAACAAAATAAGGGTGAGCTCAAATACTCAGTAAGTGTTATGTATAGCAGAAGATATCATGAGTAAATAAATCATGATTAATAATGAATAATAAATATGGTAGGGTAAATATCTGAACACACATTTAATTTAATCAATAACTTGAATATCATGATTAGATAAAGAATAACTAATATAGCAAGGTAAATAACAAAAAAACATGTCATTTAATCAATAAATTGAGAATAAGATGCATCTAGAGATAATATCATTGTAAAAATATCATGGATAATAATAACTAAATTCTTAATGAAGTAAATACTTAATTATTGGACATCATGATCTTAGGCATCATGATACCTCTGCTGTCAAGACCTTTCATAGGAAAATTTAAAACTGATGGTTAGGTATACACCAGAAACCCATTTAACTAAAGTTATCCAAATTATTCATCTCATAAGACTACCGATGCATTTAGGGGATATCTATAACTATTCCCCCACTAATATTTTCATGTCCAACACATTCCTCATATATTGAATTATCAATTTAATTCATGAATAATATGTTTTATCAAAAAAAATTCCATATCATGTAAGGAATACAGATTAATAATAATTTCTCCAATAAATCATACAACTTTCAAAATAAAATACTGTATGTATAAATGATATAAGGTTTTAGTAATAAGTATATACATGATAAATAATATGTATATTTAGGTGAAATGTAATGAAAAATGATAATAAGTAAGTGAATATATCCAGGGAAAGTTAATGATTACAAAAAATAATCAAGAAATAGAATGTCAATACTTTCCTTTGTAAAATTGATCATAAAAAATCAAAATAAATAATAAGTATATTATCAATAAAACATATACCTGGTAGATAATAAGTAAAATAATAGTTTTATGTTGTCAATTAATGGAAATACAATAAAAATATAATTAAAAAATCCTGAAAAAATAACCTTTTAACTTAGAGAATATTTTTTTAATTAAAAGTACATAAAATATTTTATAAATCATTTTATTTGAAAATAACCTTTTAAACAGATAAATTAATCCTTAAAACATTCATTGGTAATGATGGTGGGAAATTATTTAAATGTCGTATATGTTAAAACAAAGTTTCCTTTCACATTTTCAGTAAAATCCTAAAGGGCTTGTTTAGAAAAATACATGAAGATTCCATTAAAAATATTTTTTAAAAAGTAAAACATGGGTAAAATTTATTTAATAAATAATTTTTATAATTTTAAACATATTTTTTAAAAAAAATTAAAAAACATGCATTTTGATGAATAATAATTTTAAACCAAAGATATAAATGAAGTCATATTTTATTAAAAAAAATTTCTCGGTAATTTTAATTACCATAGAGAAGAAAATGGTACTATTACTTGAAAAAATCATGAATAAATAGAGGATGATAAAATTAAAATAGTTTATTATACAATGATCAAATAATTTTATTCAATATAAATTCACACATAAATGAATCTAATTAAAATGAGATTATAAAATAAAACCTTACAAAGATCATAACGTTGAAGTGAGTAATAATAAATGAATAAATTAGGTGTATAAAATTTAAATCCACATAAAACAAGTGGAAATAAAACATAATGTATTCAACAATATTTACATGCATAATCTTGTAATGTCAAATATGATTAAGAAGTAATATAATTCAATGAAAAGAAACTGAGTTACGAAATTTTGTACCACTTGGTAATTTTCAAATAAAATATTCTTAGATTAAATAATAAAAAATAAAACTTAAAATACCATAAATTATTAATTATTCATGATATTATATCAAAATAGGATATTATATACACCATATACAAGAAATTAGGGGAATGGATGTACAATATACCTCAATGAAGGGAAATTGAGACAAAATTGATTTCCTCATGCTTTTTTTTGGTTGAAAATGATTTAAACACATGTATAATAGTTTTAAGAATGTTATTAATTTATAATTGAACTATATTAATATTTATAGTATCATATATGATCCTTTTATAACATTTTACCACTTTATTTTTTATAATATTTCATTTTTTCCATTGTTTCGGGTGTTAATTACCTTATTCTCTTATACATGTTTTTTCATGAAAGTTATGGTTATTAAGATTATAGTTCCATAATATATAGAATTATATTTATGTTATAAATATAATTTTTTTATTACATACATCTTTATCATTATTTAAATTTAATATTGAGATTGTATCATATTGTTTCGTAGAGACGGTAAGTCATACAAACACATAAATGACGTTATCATTTCCTTAACGGGTGAAAGGAAAAGGAAGTGGGTGTTATTTTAGTTTTAAAAAAAAATATCATGTCATATAGATCACATATATTCATTAAATATATCCTTATTACTCTCTATGTAAAACTTAAGGGAAAAAATAATCACATCGCTTCACATGGTGATAGTATGTCATACACACGAGCGATGTTATCATATTTTAAATAGTAAAGTAAGAATTTATATGATATATTATAATTAAGAAGTATAATAATGTCATAAATATAATATAAATATGTTAAATTCATCATTATATAAAACCTTCAAAGGTGGTGATAGAAAATTAATTACATTAGTTCACGAGGTGATGACCCACTGTACACTTGATTGACAATTTAATTTCTTATTTGATAGAATAAGAGATAAATATAGGTTATTAAATTATCATAATAATATATCAGTGTATATAAGATACTAATATTGTTATATAATAATGTTCTAATAATATTTTAAATAGTTGGAAGAAGAAACATAATAAAAATGCTTGTTTAAGAACATTACCTCTTCTTCGAGAAAATTCTTTATATTTGCACCAAAATCCTTCCTAGGCCAGATTTATAATCAAAATAAGGACTCTAGTATATTGATAGAGCATCAATTAAGGGATTTATGTAGGTATTTTCTAAATCAAATATATTTTTAACTGTGAATAGGGGACGAGAGGGGGTGGCCTTTTATAAGTGGGGGGAGGATACACATGGAATTTTGGAAAAATTTCAATTACACCCACATTTTTATAATGAAAAAAGAATCAAAATTGGTAATTAGAGACCCTTATAGATTATAAGGTATAAATATTTCCATAAAATGGTTTTTTTACAAGTTTTTATTCCATTTTAACCCCTATAGTTTTAGTTTAACCCTCGGTAAATTGGTTTTTACCTTAACCGTGGTAAATAGTTTTTTAGATTTACTATTTATAGGGGAAAAAAATAAGTTGAAATTATTATATAATATAATTTATTCAAATTATAAATATTGAATCCATTTTTAAAAAATCAATTCATTGAAGTTGTAGAATCCAATTTAAAATTGTACCTACAGACGTGATGAAAAAAACGAGCTTCCAAAGAGAAAATTCTCATAAGTATAGAATGTTTTAATATAAAAATTCAATATTAATTTGATTAAAATGAAATAAATTGGTTAAATTTTAATATAATTTAAATACTATTACATTAAAACTAATTTTAAATTTAATTAAACCTTGTAAATTATTTAAACAAAAATACATTTTTCAATAAATACCTATATTTTTTTACTATTCATTGAAAAATGAAACATTTCAGAAAAATACCAAAACATAACCCTAAGATAATTTTGATATTATTATTTCAAAAATTAATTTAATTTTCTAAATTTAGTTTTCTAAAATTGGTAAAAAATAATTTTAAATTATGTGCTCAAAGAGCGACTAAACTGTCTTTTTGAAAAATACATTTTTTCAAAAAATATTTCCTTTTATTTCAAATGATCCTTATTTTATTTATAATCAATAGATAAACAATGAATTATTTTATACATTTTTAAACCATATAATTTTCATAATTTAGTTTGTATCATTCATACCCTCCAATTTAATGACTAGGTTATAATAGTATATTATATTAATGTTCATTTAGACTCGGGGTTATGTGTCCCAAAAGCTATCAAAGAGATAAAATTTTTTTAAAAATAAATATATCATAAATTCTTGAGGTATTAAATTATATTATAAGATTGTTTTTTCATATCATATATGATATCAAACCCAAATTTATTCTTTTAAAATCCCAAGGTATTACACACACCATGCGTTCCAAGAATGATGCATCAGGCTCTAGCTCAACATCCTCACAAGAAATCACATGTGTAGAATCAAGAATGAATCTATGGAGTTGAGACACATGAAACACATTTATCATACCTATTATAAATAATAAAGGTTATGTATTTTTTTTTAAACCTCAAACAACAATTTTTCCTTTAAAATGTACCACAATGGTGACCACAATGTTATCTTGTGGGGAGGTTGTAGGCTAAGTAATCAAACTGTCATTTTTTAATTTGTTTTTGTAAAATTTATTATTACAAGTGGGGATTTTATAAGAGTTAAACAAATTTAACTAAAATAAAATCATATTAATATTAGAAATTAAATTTAGATATTATAAATCAGAAGTATCTTGGATTAAAATAGACAAACTAATGATAGCAGTAGTGGACAAGATTCGATCCTCGAACACTCCCTCCATCATTATCTACAATTTTTTTTCCAATTGAATTACTCAATATATACCTCAATAACTCATATTATACACCAAAATTTCCTATAATCCATATTTATACCTTAATTATGTTTTTTTATCCCCTTGTGAAAATAATTTGATTGCTTAAAGACCTCTAATCAACCGAAACTTATTGAACATATTATGGTCAATGGAGAGACCTCGCCCAAAGAAATTTAAAAAAGAAGGCAATTATTTTTCAGTCATAAGTTGATGAAAATATATAAAAAATATAATAAATTGTAAATAAGAAATAAAGATACCTTCTTCAATCAAGTAAATAGTTTCTATCATAATTTAAAAGGAAAAATTTTACAATGAAAAGCACAAACTCAAAAGGGAAATTCCTTCAGATCTTTATTTCCCATCACCACTTTGAGTTAACCCAAACATGGATATATTATCTGCATTAAAAATAAACTTCTCAATAATATCCTCTCCTTCCATCCAACTTACACTTTCCAAACATCCCTTTAAATGAAAGTAGAGACTTAAATTTATAAGAAATGGGTGTGGAAAATATACTACTATATTTATTTTCACTAAAATTTGTCTTTATTTCCCCTGGTTAGAGGTCAAATATCACTAATTTCCCTTATAAAAAGTTTTTTATACGCATATTAAATATTTACCCATTAAATTTTAGATCCATTAGAGATGTTTTGAAATATTTATACCCATATTACTTAAGTGAACTTTTTTAAGTGTCTATTCATCTTCCTCCATGTTGTCTCATTAATGAACCACATTAATGAGTGAAGTTCTCAATGATATTTAATGATAATTTTTTAAATGGATTACTATATCTTTTAAAACTCTAATAACCTCAATTATAGGTATATATCTTTTTTGTTCCTTATTTACTAAAGGTTGGTCCTTCTTGACCATTTCTATTCTAATTTTGAATGATTTTCTTAGGCCTCATAATGGTCAATTCAGTACTTGGATCAGTTGTAAGAAATAAACCCCTTGATTCAAGTGAACCTAAAGAATAATAATTTCTATAAATAGATAATTTTTTGAAAAGTTATTCCCAAAATACCAAAGGGATAAAAAAACTATTAAATTTCAATAATTAAGGCATTTTAACAATTTAGCTCAAAACTCATCAAAATTTCTAAAATGATGCAGTTTAATTTAAAATTAAGAATTGGTGGGGTTATATTAATTTAAATATACATAAAAATAATGAAAATATAAAATCTATTAATTACGCAATGGATAATAATTGGACTCTTAAACAAGTGAGTACTCAAAATAAATTGCCTTTAAAAAATTCAAAATGCATGTCAATGAAATTCACAAAGCTTAATATCAATACACCCAACTTATCATGCATATTCAATATATTCAATCCCAAATTACCCATTATGTTCATTCATGTCATTCCCATTTCATTCACTCTTCCATGCATAGGGATTCTTACCTCACATATTTTCCTCTCATCACTTGATTTTGATTTAAACAAAGTTCTCCTCATCCAAATAAATACATGGGTCTCCATAAGGTTGAAAAAGTTATAAATATCCACTCAATAAATTTAAATACTTTTATCCATCATAAGGACCTAAAAATGGTTGTTCTGATGTTTTAAGGTTGATGGGTTTTAAATGTCAAAAATTCTTAGGTGGAAGGAGATGGATTGGTTCTTTTGTTGAAGTAAGATTGGATTACTCTAGTTTTCAGAAAATCATGGTCATCTTCTATTTATTCTTATCATAAAATTATATCTAAAATAACTTAATAATTTCTATCATGAATCTCCACACCTTCTACAATTTAGGATCTTTATCATAATAATTTCTTCACAAAGTTTTAGATTTTTTTTAAATCTCTATAAAGGAAAGATTTTTTTTTCTCAAAATATCTAGAAAGGAATAACTTTATTTTCCTTGAAATATACAAAAGGGATACTTTTATTTTTATCCAACCCAATTATCCCAACATGATGTATAATTTCACAAAGTATCTCCCATAAACTAAATAATTTCTAAAATCATGAAATGTACTTTAAAAACAGGTTGGATAGATAAAATAGATTATAATGTGGCTTACTAACATGTAGTTCATGGATACTAAGGGATCAAAAGGGTCAAATTTATAATGTAGTCTGAATAAATAGAGTTTAATTTTTTTAAATTGTATTTAAATCAAAAATTAATTATCTCAATAATTTTAAACATAAGTTTTTTAAAGATCACGGGTTTTGAATGAAATTCAGAAAGTTATATTTAAAAAACATTATATAGTTCACTCAAGAAGTGATTTTATTGTGAATAAGATGTAAAAATGGATTATATACCTCAAGGTAAATTGATTTTCAACTTTGGATAGCATTTATGGCATGAAATTCATAATTCATTGGTCTTTTCATAAATTTCCACAATTTTAATATGGAATATAGAACATTTCATCATTCATATAAATTTAGTTCCATAGATAAAGTTGGGTAATTAATATTGAAAAATATTTTACAATTAACAAATTTAATTACATTAAAGATAATAATTTTTTCTTAGAAAACGAAATTTGAAATAAAAAACACAAAAATTGAAAGAAAAAATGAAAATAGAAATTTAAAATGAAAACAAAAATTTGAAATGAAAACATTAAAAATCCTAATAAACCAAGAAATTTCCTCCCCCCGCACTTATTTTTTACAATTTTCTCATTTTTCATATTTTATATAAAAATTTAATATTAAGAAGATAAGACATGACAAAAACAAGTGGGAAGGAAATACACAAATTGGTTTCTATTGTGCAGCAGCAAACTTGATCTATCCTCCTAAAAGTTGTAACATTGAAACCTATATGAAAAAAAGAATAATAATTTTATTGAAAGAATATAAATATAAATAAAAAATAAAGATAATCGAAAATATCCTTGGTTTGAACCCCAAATCGAGTGCTATGATTTCAATCCCCTTAGTCAAGCAGTTCCATTCAGTCATCCTTAATCCAAAGGTGGGTGTTGTTTCTTCATCATAAACCACAAAAATAAAATTTAACTGGTATTATTCATCTCCCAAAACTTTTATAATATTCCAAAGTAAGAATTATTCATGTTCTATTTCATGACTTTGTTATTCCAATGATGTAGTGTAAGAAGGAATAAAAGATTATAGCAACTACCCAACACTTTATTCTCATAAACGACCATTATTGGTTGTTGAAATTTAAATCCAGGATGTGGTTAATCTTAAATTTCATTTTAAAAAATGATTTATTCTTTGAAAAATAGATTGGTATCACTATCTTCATGTATACTAGTATACTACTCAATTAGGAACACCATTATTTCTTCAATTTCATCCTTTACTTCCTCTTCATCTGAAAAATCATACCACTCAAAAGTAGTAGGAATAAAATATATAAAAGGGGAAATATTTAACAATTTATTATTAAGATAATATAACAAAAATGTATAAAAAATTGAGAATTCTCCCAATGGATTCTTGTGTTCCAATATTTTTTGATAGTGGATAATAGTTGTATTGAAAGTAGGCATCAACTCAAGCTCCTCCAAATGATCTTCAAAAATTAATGGTTCAAGTGTTTATTCTTATTTTTCCAAATATTGATACAAGATATCTGAATTTTCAATTTTAAAAAGTGTACACTCAAGTGGAATTTCATTTTCAATAAATTCATTCCAATAATATTCCAAATATTTTTTATTTCCAACATTCAAGTAAATATAAAATTTAATATCAGTGTTCTCCCTTGAGTAAAAAGTAGAAAATGAAAGGTCTAATTCATCTCTCAACTCATCCAAAAAATGTTCTTCAATATCAAAAGTGGGTGGGACAAGATTTTCCTTTTCTTGATCTTCATTCTTTGCTTGTAATTTTTCAATTCTTTTAAAGTAGTGGAAATAATTTAATTTTTTTATTGGTTCATAAATCATTAAAACATTGTGTTGAAGCATCAGATAATTTTATTGGACCATAAAAGAATTTTGTTTGGATTGTGACAAAAAAAATTGTATTGTGAAAGAATTTTGTTGAAATTGTGGTTTTAAAAGTTCTTTATTACAAGACTCCTCACATTTTTGATAACTAAGATAATAATTAGAGCAGTCACTTTGAAAATCCATTTTTAAAAGAAACTGAATTAGTGGTTAAAATCCAATAAATTCAAAAAAAATAAAAAAGACATTTGTAACCTCCCCAATAATGGCTTCAGTCAATGGAAGGGTTTTTTCATGAAACCACAATAAATAATTTCCCTTTTAAAATGTATCAAATTGGTGACCATGGGGTTGTCTCATAAGGAGGTTTCAGACTAATTTATCAAATAGTCACTTTGTTAAATTTTTTTGTTAAAGTTAGAATTAGAAGTGGGGGTATAAAATAAGTTAAAAAAAGTTAAATAAAAAATGAGATTTATATTATAAATTAAAGTTAGAGATTATAAATCATAATAAGGTTGGATTTAAAAATACTAACTTAAGATTACAGTATTGGACAAGCTTCGATCCTCATATACTCCCTTTATAATTGTCTACAAATGTTTTCCAATTAAATTACTCAATGTATACATAAAAAACCTCAAATTATACACCTAAATTTATGAGAAACCATATCAAGACCTAAAATATAATTTTTTATCCCCTTATGAATGTAATTTTATTTCCCAATGACCTTCGAACATCCAAAACTAATTAAACTTATTGTGCTCAATTGGGAGACCTCTCTCAAAGAAATTTAAATAAGAAAATTATTTTATAGTCATAAGTTGATAGAAAATATATAAAATATAGAATAAAGTGTAGAAAATTAATAATTATACCCCCTTAAATCTATAAAATAGTTTCTAGGATAATTCAAAATAAATAGTTTCTAATGAAAAGCACAAACTCAAAAGGGAGATACCTTCAGATATTCACTGCCCACTGCCACTTTGAGTTTATCCCAACATGGCTATATTATCTCCAATATAACTCCTACTATATAGAATAGACTCTCCTTATATCTAACTTCCTCAATCTAATTATCCCTTGAAATGAAATTTGATACTTAAATTTATAAAAAAAATGGTGTGGCAAATATGATGCTCTATTTCTATCCACTGAAGGTTTTATCTATTTCTCCATATTTGGAGGTCGAATATCACTAAGGTAACTTATTGAAAGTTTTTTTCATGTGTATTAACTATTCATCCAAAAAAAATTAGATCTATTTTACATGTTTTGAAAAATTTATAACCAAATTACTTAGGTGAACTTTTCAAAGTGTCTCTTGATCTTTCTCCAATTTGTCTCATTAATAAAAACCCTTAATTAGAGAATTTATCCATGATATTTAATTAGAATTAACGTCTTGAATTACTCTATGATTTCTATCTTGAATCACCTCATTTGGTGGTATAAATATTGGGTTATGTTTTATTTACTTAATGTAGTTTAATTCTATATAAACATTCATATTCTAAGTTTAAATGATTTTTTAGGCCTCATAATGGTGAATTTAGAACTTGGCCCAGTTGGAAGAAATGAATCCCATGAGTTAAGGGACCCTAAAAAAGAATTTATAAAATTTGATCAGTTTTGAAAAAGTTATGTCCAAAATACCAATGTGATAAAAAACTGTTAAATATCTATAATTAAGACATTTTCACAATTTAGCTCAAATATCATCAAAATTCAAAAAAATATTAATTTCACTTAAAATGAAAAATTGGTGGAGTTATAATCATTGAATTATATATATAAACTAATGAAGATATAATATCTATCAAAAGTTTCATATGGTAAGCCACAATCCTGATACACTCATAAATCCTAAATGGTCTAACAAATATTGGTGCTATATTTCCTTATTTATGAAAATGATGATGCCCTAACCAAGGAGTCACCAGAAAGAAACTTTTTCTCTAATATAGAACTATAAATTTTACCTCTTCTAGTAATAATATGATCATTTCCTACTCTAAGAGGTGGTTAAACACTTCCTAATCAGTTTCACTCTCTTGAAGTTATTTTATACCATGATCAACTCCACAATAGTTGGTTCACCTATCTCCTGGAAATATATAATTGAATGACATGGTTATCCATAGAGAGACTCAAAAGGTTCTATTTGAAAATAATTATAGAATCTATTTTCGTATGTAAATTCAACCAAGTCTAAGTGATCTTACCAAGCTCCACTGAAATCCAGGACACATGCCCCCAAAATATCCTCTAATATTTGGATCGTACTCTCTAACTAACCATTGGTCTATAGATAATAGGTTGTACTCAGTTAAAACTGAGTACCCAACTTCTTCTATAAGCTCATCCAAAAACCATGATGTGAAATGTGAATCTCTATCAGATAAAATTCTTTAGCTAAATCCTTACATGCATAAAATCTATCATACATAAAACTAACCTAACTCATCCATGGAATGGGTCTCATAGATTGGTAATAAATGAGAAACTTTCATCGGACGATTGAATATCTCTCAAACTGAATCATGAATCCTCAAGGTTTGTGGTAACCATATAACAAAGTCCATTATCATGTTATCCCACTTCTACATTGACACTAAAATTGGTTGGATTAAACCACCAAGACATTTATGCTCAACCTTTTCCATCTGGTAGGTAAGGCGTCATGAAAAAAATTAAGTGATGTCCCTCTTCATACCATGCCACTAGAACTGATTTTGGATGTCCTAGTACATCTTCATCGACCCTAGATTTATTTCCCATTTTAAATCATGTGAGTCACTCATTAGTTACTCTCTTTATAAGTCTATTACTATAATCTTCCCATGAATTATGATTATATCATCATTATCTACTAACTATCCTAATATTGGGTCTCTACCTTCAAATCTTTCTCTCATCATCAAACACTTAGGATTTAACTCTTTTCCAATCTTCACATGATCCACTAATGAATATGTGATGACCAAAGGAACGCATTTCATGAATCCATGATCCTCATATGTAACCACAAGTCATTATATCATAAAACTCATCAAGAAACATTCCTTTAGTGATGGACACTCACCAAACTCCTACATCTCCAATGTTTTCTTGCTAAGATCATTTGCAACGACATTACCTTTTCCTGAATCATAATATATCTCAAATTCAAA
This sequence comes from Viscum album, assembly GCA_963277665.1. Taxonomy (NCBI): domain Eukaryota; kingdom Viridiplantae; phylum Streptophyta; class Magnoliopsida; order Santalales; family Viscaceae; genus Viscum; species Viscum album. The sequence continues at coordinate 2,102,455,571 of OY728164.1, read as the reverse complement.
TGTCTATAGATAGTCCAGCTAACACATATGCCTCAAGTTTATATCCCATTGAGATAAGATATATTAGAGGCTCTTATGGTTTGTGTAAATAATAAACCTCTCACTAAAGAGATAATGTCACCAACACTTTAGGGTGTGGACCACATCTGCCAACTCTAAGTCATGTGTTAGGTAGTCCCACTCATGGGTTCACTACTAATGTGACCCATAAGAAAATACTTGATCCCTATGTATTATCACATATCCTAACCAAATGAATGAGGAATCATAGTACATTTTATATCCAATACCAAGCTTTGTAACAATCAAAACTAGATTTGTCTCCAGTATCCTCTTCAACTCAAGAAAAACCTACTCACATTGATCATTCCATTCAAAATTTTACCTTTTTATCTAAATACTATCCATCAATGTTGTTATATGAGATAATTCTCTAATGAACCATTGATATTATCTATCTAACCTGAGGAAACTCCCAATCTCAAAAAAATATGAGGGAGATCTCAAGACATCACTGCTTACACCTTCTCTAAGTCCATAGAAATTCATACCTCATAGATAATATGGACAATAAAACACACATTTCAAGTCCATAAATTTCAATTTGAAATCCTAGAATAAAGCTTATGTGCTCATAGTGTACTCAATACAGTCTCAATGTGTCTGGAATGTAACTCAGAATTCTGTGAATATATAAAGATATCATTAACAAATACCATGAAAAATGAGTTGATATATGGATGAAAGATCTTGTTCATGAGCACCATGAAAATTTTTGGGGAATTCATCCAAACAAAAGGCAAGGATATATATTCATACATGCTATATCTACTCCTAAAAACTATCTTAGGGGTATCCTATTATATGAACCACAATTTATGGTATCCCAAATGAAGATCAATATTAGGGAACCACTGGACTCTCCATAACTAAACAAAGATATCATCATTATTGGGTAAAAGATACTTGTTCTTCAATGTAACCTGATTTAGATTCTTATATTCTATGTAGAGAAGAAAACTACCATCCACCATATTAGTGAAAAACATGGGATCACCCTAGGGATATGTTCCTAGTCTGATGAAAACCTTCATCTCTAGGTCCTCAAGTTAAATATTATGCTCTCTCGACTCAGTTGATTTCATATGATAATGGGTAATTGAAATAGGTTGTTCTTCCAGCACAAGTTATAACTATAAATCCACTTCTTAATCTATAGGAATACATGAGAATTCATCTAGAAAGATATCTAGATAGAGATAAAAAATAAGAGGAATAGAATAGGGCCCAGCATTTGGTTCCACTGTGAGAGATAAGACTACTACCTAAGCTATGATGACTCTGATTTGGCTCAAATCTATTCCCACTCTACTATATTTGGAATCCCATTCACTATTTATCACAAAATTATCTTCCTTAGGTGAAATAAATGATACTTTCCTCTGGTAATAGTCAATGTAATCATGAAAGATAATTAACTATTCCATTCCATGGATCACATAAAATATAGTCATTTCGAGTATCATGAAAACCCACAAATATACATAGCTAGAAATAACCACATGAGACTTTGGATATCTCTAGAGACAATCAACTTTCTTCCCCATGTGTGTGTCTAGATAAATAAAATTAGATGACAAATTAATTAATGAGTTGAGACTAACAACAAATTTAGAGGATATAAAAGAATAAGAAGCACCGGTATCAAAAATATTTGTAAAAAGATAATAGTTGATCAATATTGTACCTTGAATGATTAATGGTACCTCTCCATGGTCAGTTAGAACCTGGTCCATTGAATACACTTATATTACCTCAACATTATGGCCCTGACCCTGAGGTGCATGACTCACCTTAGTCAACGTCATCTGATGAGTTTGAACCTATTGTTGAGGACCCTAGAAAGATCCCTTGGTCACATTTTGATCCTTCCATTCACCCATGTGGAAACATAAACTCAAATATCTAGAGAAAAACAACTAGAGGTTCCCCCATCTTGAAACACCTCCAATTCTTGTATTGAGATACTGAGTAAAACTTGCAATAATTTCTGACATTTCCATAGTTGAATCACTAAGGAACTACTCTAGAGGTACATGATGAAGTTATAATCTACTCAACCTACATGACACTGTCCTATTATTCATCCTCGATATTTCTATTCTTGTTACTAGTAGAGATACTCTCTATAGTAGTAGGAGGTCCACCTACTTGAGTACTAGAGTATGGAAGAAACCCACATGCCCGATCCTCATTTAGGACCTTTTCAATAATCAAGGACTTGAAAAAAACCTATGGGTATATCATTAGGTAAAAACTACTAACTTTTCCTCTGATATTAGGATGAATACCTATCTCTAAATTCTTGTACTTTTATGCCTCATTTCAGACCAATAGGGGATCAAAGAGAATTAGTTCAGTGAAATGAATAGAGTGCATAGATACTATCATAGATCCATACTAAAGATCTATGAATTCCTAGGAATGGTTCATCTTCATCATGTTAGGAAATAATTCTCCAAAGAATAGGTTCTTAAAGGCCTCCTCATAAATACTTTGATTTCTACCTACTTGTCCAATAATAACCCACCATCTCTTGGCAGGTCCTTGAAGCATAAACGTCACTATCTTGACTCATAAATCATTTGGTGTCTTGGTCAAGTTGAATATTCCTTAAATAATATCAATACAGTCCTCAAAATCATGTGGTCCTCTAGTAACCTAAAATTATGATGTATGTTGGAGATATAAGTCATATGCATAGTCAATCATGGTCCTCTATACCCCTCCTCCATGGTTAGGTACATTCTGAAAGGCTCTAGGATGGAGTGGATCTAATGCTTGAAACATTGAAGATGGTGTGGGATCATGATCAGATGTATCCTCTTACATATCTTATAGTGGAACTAGATTACCCACCCTAGCTCGAGAATTATGGAATGTTTCACCAAGTAGTCCAGTCAAGCATATCTTAGGTCGAATTTTATGAAATACCAAAAAAACATTTAGAATTACAAGAATATATTTCTTAAGAGAACATCTTAAGAGGCTGAAGGCACACATAAGGTATTTATATTGGAAGACCTATCCTAGGATATACCCATGGATAATTTATAACCCTATTAGTTATACCTAATGTTTTATCCTAGTTCTCTATACTAGAACATTAGTCATAATCACATATATATATATATACATGACAGAATAGCATGCTCAAATTCAACTAAATAATGCCAAAAAAATATATCACAACAATAGAAAATACAGATATATCACTCGATAATTAGAAAATATAAAGGAATTAAGTTAAATAACTACTATGAAACACAGCACAAATATATATATATGACATGTGATCCTATATGCCTACTCATGATACATGAACACACACAAATCCCATTAAACTATAACAAAAAATGCATCATTAGTAACTCAGAGGTCCATTACACATGATCTGTCTAGACACATGGAAACTCCCTTACCCAAGTTCCAGACTAATTATCTCCTTTATACCATAACCCCAAAAGAATATAAAGGAAACCATAACCTTTAATACCATTCTGTAATGACTTGGCCTAGATTTTCCTGAATATTACTTGAGTGGAAAAACTACAAGACCCCATCTACACCTCCTTATATGAAAGAAGCTAACAACTAGTGGTGATAGTCTAAGGGTGTAGTGGGTAGAATATACCCTCAATAATCACAATCATACACCATAAACTTAAATCAAGAATAACAACCCAGAATATCACTGTGGAAGATAAATTAAACATAACATACTAAAAAATGTCACCCATGTCATATATATAAATAAACTAGGCTCCCAATGTGTCAATCCAAACTTTAGTATAAAAGGTATAAGTTGAAAAATAAATAAACATTGTGGAATCCTTAGGAGTCCCTGATATCACTACCATCTCCATGTTCCATAGTTCAACTATCTTTCATGAGCCCTTTACCCTTACCTAGATTACTAATAATAAATTTTTCACACACATCGAGATGTCTGTTTAGGGTGTGAGTAATAAAAACCGGTAGGTCATCACCAATGTGTCCTTAATATGACTATATAATCATAATAGGTATATTTCATGATAAATGTAAATATGAAAGTAATAATTAACAATCATGTGTTGAGAACTCACGTGCTAACAAATCCACCATGGGCCCTATCCATACATACTTCAGCTTCATGCTGAGAGGATGGTCTGAATGGAATTCATGATCATAGTTAGCCACAGGGATAATGATTACCTCTGATAAGTCTCAAGGTTGATGATCCATATTGGGCCACATGGTTGTCACACCATGTCTCTATTCCATGTCAATTCATGAGACCATCATATCCCATCAATGCCTAAGGTCAAGAAACATGGCTATCACACCCCAATTTTACTACCTATGGTCGAGATTCAAGGTCATAATTCTCTATCCTATGTTCAAATTCATCATCATCATCATTATATGTCATGCACAATCCCCCTCTAAGGTATAACTATACAATGGTGGTCTACCCATTCTGACTACCAGTAGAAATACCTCCAAAGGTATGATAATCACACATAATAGGGTGGAGAATATATAGGAACAACATAGTATGTCATAATGAGAATAAATATAAACATAAAATTATATGTGATCAACCATAAAACATGGTCTAATAATATATATAAGTGTACTCATAGAATCAATCAGCATATATGGGTCTCACGAGCTACACATGCACACACATGTGATCATAATCAAATATGGTCATTCAACTTATGCCAACATAATAATTATATCAAGTCAAAAAAAATTATTCAAGGACCCTAAATGTTAAGGAACTTCATACCTTTATCTCATTGATGACAATCTCTAAGACCCATCGAGAGACGATACCTAAGTCAAAAAGTGCACCAATCGAATCAAGCTTGTACACCAAGAACACCTATAACCAATCCAAGATCATCATATATAGGTTATAGAATTGATATTCAAGAAGGTAATAAGATAAAAAAAATATAAACCAATATACATTTCAATATCCACCAACGATGTTAGATCTAAGGTTGATCAAAGGAAGGTCACCAACAAACTAGATTCATAATTAATCTATCAGTGATCCAAGAATTATTTGTTATATAGTATCAGAATCAATAGATTTTTAAATGACATTCTGAATCTATGATTCATTTCAACGGAATAAAGTTTGGTCTATAATAACCCAAAAATAAAGTCTTTTAGATCACATAACTTAATTCCTTAATCACCAACATGGTTGGATCCACTAGAATCGATCTCATAAGGGGAGGAAATGGGTGAGGATAGATTGTGGAGTCTCTAGGTTTTATAAGGATATAAATATAAATAATAATGTGTCAATTTTTATGATTTATGGCCATTAAATATGATTTTCATATTATTAATTCATGAACCCATGATTTGGTCACACGGTTATACAAATTGTGCACCAATCGTGTGAGGATTTCTACCTCTCTAGGGTATCCACATGGTTTGGTTGCATGGTATGGTAAACTATTCACCAACCACGATTTTCTCCTAGGTACCAATTAACATGTTTTTTTGTAATTTCACGTAATTTTCTCTACCCATGTTCCAATTATTCCTTACCCATGTTCCTTCTTCAAACAAGTCATATGGCTTCCTTGAGAGAACTTCACAGTTTTCCTTAACTATTATTAAACTGTGAACCTCCTTAAAAAAATATAAAACTCTCCCAAATCAACCAAAAACCCTTGGAAATAAGACCACATAATTAATAGTTCAAAAGTACAAGAATAAATTTTGAAATTAACTTATGACACACCTAAAAAATTTGAATTCATTACAGCTAAATTTCCCTAACTTCACTTGAGTCACTGACCAGGTTCGGTACTTTTGGGAAGAACCAATGCGTAATACCCATACATTCACCTTAAGTTTATATAATCCTCTTGATTCTATAATTACCTAAATTAAATATACTCTTACTAATTAACATTATTCACCTTGAGTTGATATACATTTTTTGGTTATCATTGGTCACCTTAAGTCGATATACTCTTCTTGGATCCATTATTACCTTGAGTTGATATACTCCTATTAATTTTCATTATTAACCTTAAATCTATATACTCTGCTTGGTTATCATTATTCTCATAAAATCAATATACTCCTCTTGTTTATCATTATTCACCTCATGTTGATATAATACACACGATTTTCATTATTCACCTCTGGTCGATATAATCCTCTGGGTTTCATTATTCGCCTTGAGTTGATATATTCTTCTTGGTTAACATGTATGGGCTTCCTCCTAGGTGTAATATCTGAATCATACCTAACTCATCTAATATGTTAGGTAACTTAGGGAAGCTAATGCATAAGCTATGCTATCTCTCATATGGTCACCCCTTTTATGGTATAAGAATACCCCCAATATATGGGCCTCCTATCTTGTGTAAGCCACAATCTTAACTTCACTTAAGTAACCAAATGGGTTATAAAATTTAAGGAATCATAAATTTTTAGTCCCTACAAAATAACATTGATTCCATATACTCATCTTGGTTATTATATGTGCGCCTCATCTTAGGTGTAATCCTCAACCTTACCTCATAGGGAAACTTGTGTGTAATCCCCACTTAGTCTCCCATTTTAGAACCTTTTATGAAATAGATGAACTTATATGGGAATCATACTTTGTGTAAACCCATATAATTCATGACTTCACCTAATTCACTTATCATTTTAGGCACCTCTAAGGGAACCTCAGGAATAATCCCCATTTAATCACCTGTTGTGTTCTCCAATGCAATAAAAATAATCATGCATCTCTTTTTTCTCACACCAATAATAAATCACATGGAATTAGAATTTTATTTGATCATTTTTTATCATAACTAAGATGCATCAAAGGTATCACCTTCAATTCTGATTTGTTATAGTTTAAACTGCATAGCACACATCCTTATTGTGTGATGTTAAAATGCATGGATCGGTCCTCACGTATAGCCTTAAACTATGTCACTCAAATTATGTGGGCTTTTATTATTGTTAATAGGGATACATAGGATGTGTCATGACCCCATACCCCCAATGAGTACAACCCATTGGATGATAATTAGAAAAGGAAGCTAGTGACTACCTGAGTCCCGACTTAGTAGGCCCTAAGTTAGCGACTAGCACTGGGGGTATAATAAGAAAACATATGGGTGACATTACCCTCTAAAAGAACATAAAAAAGAAAGATATATGATAGATACACCAATAAGAACCTACTCAAACATAAAAATAAATCCCAAGTGCATACATTCAATATCATGCAGTACTAAACAACTAAAAAGAAAACTAAAAGTTCCAAAAGGTAAAGACAGTAGTGACCACAAAGCCTAAACAGCTCCTACAAAAACCATGAGATAATAATATTGAGCCTAATCTCCAATTTGTTTCTACTGACTGGAAAAAAGTTTATAAATATGTAGGGTGATCATAATATTATACTCAATAGGATGATCCCTAGAGCCTCACAGATAAAAGATAAAGAAAGAATGCTAAAGCATAGTGAACAACAATGAAACTGCCTCATTACCTAAATAGGTGCACTAAGTTTTTAGTCTCACCATGGATAACTCTCATCAAGTATCACATAAAAGAGAGAATATAATATAATAATGAAACATCAAGGGTACCTCGCTCCATCTTCCTTATTGGTTTTCCTCTCTTCCCCAACATCACATGTTTAGAACCATCTCTCTCTAAAATAAACCATACCACAAAAACCTGGGCAAGGCCTCACAACATGCACCTTGTGCATCACATCATCACATCCTATCATCCACATATCCATATATAGTAACAAAGTAATTTCTTAGAGATAAAAAATCATGTATGATTTGTATCATACATCATGTATTATACATCAAGTCATTACATCCCATACACCAAGTAAGAATATCAAGTCATCATAGCCTATATATGTCATGTGTATAATAATTATTTGGATACTATATCCAGATATACATACCGTTGAAATAACCATAATCCATTATATCCTTTAAAAATATATATATATATGAAAACTAACCATCATGCATGCCAGAACAAGTAACTACCAACACAAAATAGTGGGACCATAGGGGGAAGCCATTCATCAATCCTCCCACTAGGATTTTGGGGAAAACATCCTCCCATAGTCTACTAGATTTAAATCACCCTAACTGACATGGGTTGGGTAGTGTATGAAATCACAAAATAAATAGGGTATAATATATCTTACAATCATACTATGGATATAAACTAGTCCAAATATCAACTGCAACTATCATCACTCAAACACTAGGTTGCCACTTCTAGGGACTAGATATCCTATAAGCACACAATCATTTAAAGAGTTAGATTAAATTACTTATTTTTCATTAAATAATTTACTTCATGTTATTTAATTCATTATCCATTAATTAACCAGTAACATTATTTGGAATTAAAATACTTTAATCATCAGAGTAAATTTCATGCCCTCCAGGATTATTCCAAATCGAGTCCATAGTTTCTCAATATCAACATATTTTCATCATTTTCATTCCATTAACACTAACCTCTTACATTAAGAATTATTTATTCATTATTAGAATCATTCCATATTTTGGGTACTCTAGTAAAACCATCCTAAGCTTCTACTAAGAGGAAACATTCAAACAAGAACACCCAGCTACCTCAACCAGTGGGGAAACGAATGTAGATAAACCAATCGAGGACATTGTCCTTTAAATAGATTCATGTCAATAAAGAATACAATTGTATCACATCAATAGTTAATCCAATATTCATCCCATTATATCATCTCTGGTGTCATCCTTGACACCCACATGCATATCTCGATGCATCTTTCCATTATAGGTGTCAACTATTACCACATCATTTGGGCCTCCCCTCCCCATATCACATTATCTATCCCAGGCTCATCTATCAAAGGATCATAAATCATCACATAGAGAAGATCACATTACAAGTATATCATAAGGCAATAAGAAACAAACATAGTCAACATAGTAATCTAGGCCCTAAAACAAGGCATCAAACCTTCACACAAAATGAGCTCTCATGGATCTAAGCACAGGGAACTTGGCCTTCTCAAGAAAACATTTAACTCATATCCTATAAATTATCTTTATCATAAAAACAATTATTATTTTATATTAAATTAACTAATTCATTATTCATGGGTTCTTATTATAGTAAACCTAAGGCATTAAACTATAACAAGTTATCAAAAGTTAAACATGATTTTAGTATCAATTCTAGTTCTAAAAAACCTGTAGAAGTATCATTATCCTTTAAATATTAATTTTTAAATTATGATAAACAAGATTTACCAAGATTATAATTCTTTATCAATTAATTTATCATGGAAGAATGCATTTAATCAAGTATGGGAATTGTATCAATTTGAATTAACATTAAATCACAATAAGAAACATCGGATTCATTTGACATGCCTCTTCTTTAATTATTTATCCAAACAATTTACAATTACCAGATTTATTTTCTTTACCATTTTCCATAAATAAAAACATTATAATCCATACAATCATAAGACATGATAACAAGAATAAAATAGATATCACACTATCTAGAAAATAAAGAGGCAAACCATTATCGTGGTAGAAAGCAATAACATGCGATCACTTTAACCAAGTCTTTATTAATATGGTTCAATACTTATTAGGTTAATTGAATTTACATCCAAAGTGATAAACCATGATAAATTTATGATTAAACATAAATAAATAGGATAAGAAATAAACCCTCTACCTTGAAAGTTTCAATGTTCTCTGTACAAGAACAAACTAATGTTATGGATCTTCGATCACCTCTCCCACAGAGAAATAAAATCTATAACGAAAGTCGTTCAATGAACACACATCAAAATGAAAATAAAAATACATAATAAAAATTAATATCAAATTCCAAATCATGGTGAGAATAAATGGGAGAAAAAAAGATCAATCAGGGAGGAACCATAATAAAAAAATAACATACTTCGGATCACCTTAGATTGATTATAGTTAGTGGGAATAAATATCTATTTAAAGGGTATTCAAAGAGACTCAAAAACCTCATTTGGTTGACTATAGTTCAAGATAGAAAAGTTATAGGAAGTCTAGGTTCTAGGGTCTTAGGTATTTATAGACATGCTAAAAAATTAAAAGACCACATTGTATCCATATAGACCACACTGCATCCCACCTTGACATAGGTATTTTATAGAATGACCTTAGGACCACACCGAAGCCACCCTTTGTCAAATGTGATTCCAAAAGTCTAGAATAGATCCAAAAAAATGTATTATGGGGTTAAATTGTATCCATAAGAACCACGTCATAGGATCCCCTCTTCCAAGAAATGGACCACACTGTAGCCTACAGGACATGGCACAGCTACCCCCCCCCCAATTTGGAAGTATCATTGAAACTACTCCTAAACTATTTACACCATAGTTGAGATTCATTATGCCACATCCACCATCACCATAGTGAAACACAAGCCTCCATGCTGCATCCATTCCATTTTTGGTAGTGGATCTCCCAAATCTCCTAAAACAACCTCCAAACCACGTGGAAGCTCTTATGGGTGCCTAAACACCCAAAAAATAAAAAGGAAATGGATTTCAAAATTTCTCCCCTAACATTATATACCTATCAAAACATTATAATCCCCAATAATTCAAAAAAAATTGAAGAGAAAATGAAAAATGGGTCATATAAATAGATAACCCATGATACACCTCTCAAGGATCTCTCCATCATAGGAGATCAACCCTATCACTTAGATAAAACAAGCACAAAACCATACAACATAAACAACCAGATCCTAAACACTCTCATGGGGGAGATACTACTTGAACAAGAGTAAATATACAATAATAAACAAGATAAAATCATATCATAAACTAAAAAGGGTTCAATATCCACAACTAGAATTACAACAAGAGAAGAGACAGACATCAAACAACTCAGGGTACTAAGTGAGTATTGTTGGAACCAGGTTCTTCAAAGCATGATTCGGTGTATGGTTTGTGTTTGTTGTCAATACTCAGTGGAAGTTTAGGGTGTGTACCAACAAAGCGATCATACCGTTCAAGCAGAAAACAGTAGTGAAGGTGGCGTTGTTTCCCAGTGTTTGCCATTTTTTTTTTGGGCCTAAAAATCGGCCAATAAAGTGTTTTTAGAAATGGTACTTGCGCGCCGTGCTCTTGTAGGATAAAATACTTGCGCGCCATATGTTTTTGAGGATCAGAACATCAAAATTTAGCTATGGAAAGAAGGTCGCGCAAGTGTTTGTTGGGTTGCGCAAGTGAGTTGCGCGACAGAGTTTATTGAAGACAAGACTTGCGCGCCGTCGAGGGACTTGCGCGCCGCCGCGCAGGGGGTCCAGTTTGCCTATAAATACTGGACCACCCCTCCTCATTTCTCACGGAGTTCAAGGCCGAGAGATTGTTCGAGCTCTCGTCACGCAGGTGGTTTAGTCGCGCAGGTGGTAGTTTTGTCGCGCAAGTAGAGCTTGCGCGCCGGTTTTTGGCTGTGCGCCCAAGGCGGTTTGGAAGAGAAAGGAAGTGGACCGCACAAGTTTGTAGTTGGGTAAGGAAGAGTCGCGCATGTGTGTTGATGACACTTGCGCGCCAGTTTGGACTTGCGCGCCGTAGTGGGACTTGCGCGACTGTCTTGGAGAAGCGCGCCTGGTTTTGCTGAAGCCCACTGGCCTATTTGGAGCTGCACGAAAGCCGAGAGACTACTCGGTACATTCGAGGAAAAGTGATATTCTTATTCTGGTGATAATTGGACTTCAATAGAGCATCTACATACAACAAAGGATGCACTCTTATGCAAATGAAGAAGAGACCTTCACGTCTATAAACTGAGTGGGACTTCACCAACGGCAGTGAGCCAGGGGGAGTCAACGGGAGTGACCCGAGGGAAGTAGTGAGCTATCCCTGAACCTTTGTAAAGGCAGTGAGCCTGGGACAGAGCAACTGTACCCGAACTTTTGTAATCTACAGCTAGTGAAGCATAGTGGATTTTGGTACGACCGACAACCTGTCGGCGTATGCTCCTTGGACGTAGCCCTTAGTGGTGAACCAAGTAAAAATGGCTGTGTCTTCTCTGTGCTTGTGAATGTTTTCTTTCTGATCATAATCATCATACAGGTTCAACAAGTTCCTACCAACGTGGGAACAAGATCCATCACATTAAAAGAAAAAGTGGTCACCCTGATTCACCCCTCCCCTCTCAGGGTGTCCCGGGGTCCTTCAAGTGGTATCAGAGGGTAAAGGTTGCTGGTGTTGAATCTGACCTTCTTCGTCATGGAAAACGCGATCAATGTCAGGGGAGTCCCTCACTTCGATGGAAGCAATTTCCAGATCTGGAAGAACAGAATGAGATCTCATCTAAGATCTCTTATAATGTAAGTTCTTTTTTCTACTGTGCAAGGAATACAAGTCACCGATCCAACAGGCCTTGCTATGACTGAAATAGACAGGAAACTTCTTGATGCAGATGCTAAAGCACAGAATGCACTCACTGTAGCCCTTTCTGATCAGATCTACCTAAAGGTGATGAATTGCACCTCATCAAAATCCATGTGGGATAAACTTGAGAATATTTATGAAGGTGATAGCAAAGTGAAGGAGGCGAAACTACAAGTGCTGCACAATCGGTTTGATGATCTGAAGATGCATCCAGACGAGAATGCAGACTCTTTCTTCAATCGAATTACCGAAGTGGTTGGAGCTATTCGGGGTCTAGGAGAAGAAATCAAAGACATTGATATTGTAAAGAAAATATTGAGAAGACTTCCACCTCTTTATAATGCGAAGGTGTCATCCCTTGAGGAAAGAGATCTTTCCAAACTTTCTTTCGATGATCTACTGAGCAGTTTGGTAGCATATGAAATGAGAGTCAAACCTGAAGATGCTACGACTTGGGTGAGAAAGGAAATGGCATTCAAGGCCATGGATAAAATGAAAATATCAAAGGATAGTAGCAGTGAAGATGATGAAGAAAAAGAAATTCTTTCTCTCATTGCAAAGAAGTTCCAGAAGGGGAAAGGGAAATTCAAAGGGAAGTTACCTCTCGCGTGTTTCCATTGTGGAAAAGTTGGGCACATTGCTTCTCAGTGTTTAAAAATGATCAATGATGAAGATAGTGAGGATGAAAACTTCAAGAAGCCTCAGAGAAGGTTCTTCAAAAAGGGAGACTTCAAATCTGGTAAGAAAATGCAAAGGAATAGTTTTTTCTGTGAAGAGGAAGAAGATGATAATGAATTCTGTGATGAAGAAGAACCAGAATTCAAAACTGGGAACCATGCTTCTATGATGGCCACTGTTGAAAAGCCAGAAGATGCTGAAGGAGAAAAACAACTGAGAACTTGTGTAGATCCTGAGATGCAACTTAAGGATGCGGTTAGTAAGCTTAAGATTAAATGTAAGAGCTGCAATAAGTGGAAATCAATTGTAGAAGAATCAACTGAATATGTTGATCAACTTGAAGCTGAAATTGAACGACTGGAAGAATTTGTGAAGGTACAATCTAAAATAATTGAAAGCAATGATGATGTAGTAGATCTGAAGCTGAGAATTGAAGAGCAGGAAAAGGTCATCAATGACCTCACATCCAGACTGGATGAAAAATCCAAGACTGCTGAGGGTCTTGAGGAGGAAGTAGTTACTCTAAGGAGTAAACTGGAGACTGAATCAGTTCCAAAAGAATCAAGGAAGAAAATACAGTTTGGACGATTCTCAGATGCAGAATTACTAGCAAGAGCCAAGTGTGGTTCAGATGGGGTTGGAAAAATCTTGAGTGATCAAAGACCCGCTTGCATGAGAAAGAGTGGAATTGGTTGTGAGGCTGAGTCATCAACTACTGGAAGTGAAAAGATCCAAAAGAAAGATAAGATGAAAGTTGAACATGTTGAAATGTTACCTAGAGTTCTGAAAAAGGAACCCTCAATCCAAACTAAAAGGAGACCTGAAAATTATCCTCAAACTTTCAAAAATGGCAGACAGTCTTACTATTCTCCCAAGGAAGAAGCTATAAGGAGAAATTCAAGTGAGAAGACATTTCTTCTCATGAAGTGTCAGTTCTGTGGCTATCTCGGCCATACCATGTCTTATTGTGAAGAGGCAAGAAGCTATCTGAATGGAGAAGATATAGATGCTCAACAAAGGAGAACAATTTCATATCCTAATTCTTATAGAAGAAATAATTTCTATGTATATTGTTTTCGTTATTCTAACTTTGGTCATAAGGCCATTAATTGCAGGCAGAGAAGGGACATTGACACCTCATACAGAAGTTCCAGACAAGTCAAGTCTTGTCAGCAAGACAATCTTGCTCTTTCAAACAGGTTCTCACCTCTTAAAGAAGACTTTGACTATGAAGAACCTGGGTATGCGGAAGAGATAGTTGAAAGGCCATCAGTTCTATATACTCAATCTAATGTCTCATGGAAGGAAAGGAGGAATATTGAGAAATCAAACCTTGCAGAGGTAGCCCTCAAAGCTACAAAGAACAACAGTACCTGGATTCTAGATAGCGGTTGTTTATCTCATATGACAGGTAATGTCGGCCTACTAACAAATATCATAAAGAATGTTGATGGTACAGTAAGATTTGGTAATGATGGGGCTCTAAAAATCAAAGGGAGTGGAAGTACCAAATTAGCTAATTGAGAACTAAAGAAGACTGAAGTCCTTTACATAGATGGCCTACGTCATAATCTCCTCAGCGTGAGTCAACTCTGTGACTCAGGACTTGTTGTTACTTTTAATCAGAAAGGCTGCACTATCAAGGGAAAAACAGGCAATTCTCTTATGAAGGGATGCAGAACAGAAGGAAACTTGTATCAGGTTGATAGTGAAGAAAATGTATGTTACATGACTGTTGAAGAAGAAAACAATCTGTGGCATCGGAGATTGGGACACATCAATCAACAAGACATGGAGAAAATATCAAAATTGAGAATTGTCATGGACATTCCCAACCTGAAGCGTGAGCGTGAAAAATCGTGTGATGCTTGTATTCGTGGGAAGTCGGTCTGCAGTTCATATCGGCCAAAGAAGAAAAGGGCATCTCACCTTCTTGATCTGATTCATACAGATGTTTGTGGTCCAATAAATATTGCAGGAACACATGGAGAAAGGTACTTTGTCCTTTTCATTGATGATTACAGTAGAATGGCATGTGTGATGGTCATTCACAGGAAAATACAAGTCCTTGACTGCATGAAAACATATCGGCGAATCGCCGAGAATGATATTGGACGAACAATCAAAGTGTTGCGATCTGACAATGGAGGAGAATACACGTCCATTGAATTTGAGAATTATCTAGAGAAGCATGGGATACAGCATGAGGTAGCTGCTATGAGAACTCCACAACAAAATGGAGTTGTTGAACGTAGTAATCGACAGGTGAACAACATGGCACGAACTATGCTGATTGAGAGTCATATTCCACGACATTACTGGAAAGAGGTTGTTCAAGCTGCAGTGTACATTCAGAATCGAACAGGACTTTATATGGGTGAGACGAAGACACCATATGAATTGTGGCATGGACGGAAGCCGTCTCTAAAATACTTTCGTGTCTTTGGAAGTAAATGCTTCATCAGGAACAAAGAAGGAAATCAAGGGAAATATGGCGACAATGCAGATGAAGGAATTTTCCTTGGTTACTCAATGAACAGCAAAGCCTACAAATGTTTCAACAAGCGTTTGGGAAGAATTGTGGAAAGCAGTGATGTTAAGATAATTGAAGAGAAAACCACAAATGCTTCAAGGACGTCATATGCTGATGTGATAGAAAGTCAGGAAGAATGTGAACGTGAAGAAAATACAAGTGCAGAAATAGATGAAGTTGTTCAAAACACTCAGCAGTCACATCATGATGTTGACTCAGAAGAAGAATCTGAAGCAGAAACTATGGCTGAAGAGAATACTACTTAACCTCGTAGGAGAAATCGAAGAGATGATATTGATCCATCCAACATAATTGGGGACAGGAGTGCACCCACTCAAACAAGAAGGATGAGGAATACCACTCAATCTGCATTTCTATCAGTTCTAGATCCATCCTCATTCGAAGAAGCTGCAAAAGATATATCTTGGGTGAAAGCCATGAATGATGAATTAGATCAGATTGACAAGAATCATACATGGGATCTTGTCCAGAGACCCGAAGGTCACAATGTGATTGGTACCAAATGGATCTTCAAAAATAAGTTTGATGAGCATGGAAGTGTCATCAGAAAAAAGGCACGACTGGTATGTAAAGGATACTCTCAGATTGAAGGTATTGATGTTGAAGAATCCTTTTCTCCAGTGGCTAGACTGGAGTCAATCAGGCTTTTCCTTGCCATGGCACTCCAAAGAGGATATAAAGTATATCAAATGGATGTCAAGACAGAATTCTTGAATGGTGTACTCGAAGAAGAAGTCTACATTGAACAACCAGTGGGCTTTGTCTTGGGTACCGATGAAACAAAGGTCTGCAAACTAAAGAAAGATCTATATGGTTTGAAGCAGGCACCACGGGCGTGGTAATCACGACTAGATTCATATCTCAAGAAGTTGGAATTCAAAAGAGGAGGAGTTGATCACAATCTCTATGTGAATAATTCTCCAAAATATCAATTCATGGTTCTTGTCTACGTTGATGATATCATATTTGGTGGCAACAGGAAGAAATCAGTGGATGAATTTGCCAACCACATGAAATCAGAATTTGAAATGTCTATGATTGGGGAGCTCACATATTTCTTGGGGCTGCAAGTAATTCAAAAGAAGGAATACACATTCATTTCTCAGGAAAAATATGCAAGAGAGCTGCTGAAGAAGTTCAATATGCAAGACTCCAAACCAATGTCAACTCCGATTGTAGTTGGAACTAAACTTGGAAAGCATGAGGATGGGAACTCTGTTGATCCCACCATGTACAGGAGGATCATTGGAAGCCTACTGTACCTGACAGCGACAAGGCCAGATATTGTCTTTGCAACATGCCTTGCGGCCCGCTTTCAGAGTAATCCAAAGGAGGAACATATGGCAGCGGTAAAAAGAATCATGAGGTACATTCAGGGTACACATAACTTCGGGTTATTTTTTGCTGTAGGCAGGTACAGTGAATTATCAGCATTTTCTGATGCTGACTGGGCTGGTGATGTTGTAGACAGAAAGTCCACTAGTGGTGGAGCTTTCTATATTGGGCAGAAATGTGTTGGCTGGTTGAGCAAGAAACAAGAAAGTACTTCTCTTAGTACTGCTGAAGCTGAATATATCTCCGCCACAAAAGCATGCACTCAACTTCTTTGGATGAAGCAGCAGCTAACAGATATTGGTGATAAGGTGCAGCAACCAATGGTGATTTATTGTGATAACAAAAGTGCAATTGATCTTACGAAGAATCCGGTTCAGCATTCTCGTACAAAACATATTGAAATACGGTATCATTTTATCAAAGAAAAGGTTGAACAAGGCGTGATTAAAATAGATCATGTTGGAACTAATGAGAAAGTGGCTGATATCCTAACCAAGCCATTGTCCACAGGTGTGTACGAGAAGCATCGGTTGAACCTCGGTGTTCGACCACCTCCTACTGCATAAGGAGGCTCTGGAAGTCCCCTCTCCCCGTTTTTTTTAACTGTTTTTATCTGCTTATGGATGTGATGCAGGTTTATGGGGGAGATACTATCCAGGGGGAGTATGGCTTGAGATGAACGTTGAACAAACTTTTCGGTCTTTGGTTTTATTGTCAATGGGGGAGAAAGGAATAAATTCAAGGTAAGAAATTCAAGGAAAGAAATTCATGGAAAGAAATTCTTCTGTGATGGAAGTGTAAGATTGTGATGAGAAGTTTAATAAGGATAACATAGGGTGTCATGGAGAATTTCAAAACACTAAGACCCAATTCAAGCTTCCTCTCTTGTTTTCTACACCGAGCATTGCTCACGTAGACTTAGAGTGTTGGCTGAGTTGATTCTTCCGTTTTGGATCTGCTCATGGTTGGAGATCTATTGAATTTATTCTGATTGCCAACAAACCCAAAGGGGGAGATTGTTGGAACCAGGTTCTTCAAAGCATGATTCGGTGTATGGTTTGTGTTTGTTGTCAATCCTCAGTGGAAGTTCAGGGTGTGTACCAACAAAGCGATCATACCGTTCAAGCAGAAAATAGTAGTGAAGGTGGTGTTGTTTCCCAGTGTTTGCCAAATTTTTTTGGGCCTAAAAATCGGCCAATAAAGTGTTTTTGGCAATGTTACTTGCACGCCGTGCTCTTGGAGGATAAAATACTTTCGCGCCATATGTTTTTGAGGATCAGAACATCAAAATTTGGCTAAGGAAAGAAGGTCGCGCAAGTGTTTGTTGGGTCGCGCAAGTGAG
The DNA here is from genome assembly GCA_963277665.1 of Viscum album. Classification (NCBI taxonomy): domain Eukaryota; kingdom Viridiplantae; phylum Streptophyta; class Magnoliopsida; order Santalales; family Viscaceae; genus Viscum; species Viscum album. The sequence goes on along the minus strand of OY728164.1, from coordinate 2,102,437,151 downwards.
TTGCGCGACAGAGTTTATTGAAGACAAGACTTGCGCGCCGTCGAGGGACTTGCGCGCCGCCGCGCAGGGGGTCCAGTTTGCCTATAAATACTGGACCACCCCTCCTCATTTCTCACGGATTTCAAGGCCGAGAGATTTTTCGAGCTCTCGTCGCGCAGGTGGTTGAGTCGCGCAGGTGGTAGTTTTGTCGCGCAAGTAGAGCTTGCGCACCGGTTTTTGGCTGTGCGCCCAAGGCGGTTTGGAAGAGAAAGGAAGTGGACCGCACAAGTTTGTAGTTGGGGAAGGAAGAGTCGCGCATGTGTGTTGATGACACTTGCGCGCCAGTTTGGGCTTGCGCGCCGTAGTGGGACTTGCGCGACTGTCTTGGAGAAGCGCGCCTGGTTTTGCTGAAGCCCACTGGCCTGTTTGGAGCTGCACAAAAGCCGAGAGACTACTCGGTACATTCGAGGAAAAGTGATATTCTTCTTCTGGTGATAATTGGACTTCAATAGAGCATCTACATACAACAAAGGATGCACTCTTATGCAAATGAAGAAGAGACCTTCACGTCTATAAACTGAGTGGGACTTCACCAACGGCAGTGAGCCAGGGGGAGTCAACGGGAGTGACCCGAGGGAAGTAGTGAGCTATCCCTGAACCTTTGTAAAGGCAGTGAGCCTGGGACAGAGCGACTATACCCGAACTTTTGTAATCTACAGCTAGTGAAGCATAGTGGATTTTGGTACGACCGACAACCTGTCGGCGTATGCTCCTTGGACGTAGCCCTTAGTGGTGAACCAAGTAAAAATGGTTGTGTCTTCTCTGTGCTTGTGAATGTTTTCTTTCTGATCATAATCATCATACAGGTTCAACAAGTTCCTACCAACGTGGGAACAAGATCCATCACATTAAAAGAAAAATTGGTCACCCTGATTCACCCCTCCCCTCTCAGGGTGTCCCGGGGTCCTTCAAGTATTTGTGACTAAAATTTCTAGGTACTCTCCTCTTGACAACTTGAAACCAAAATACATGAACCAAATGAATAGATCTCCCATGAAACACCTTCTACTTGCACTATTATATCTCTACAGGCTTCTCCTTGAAGATCACATCATCATCAACATCGATCTCTCCCCAATCAATGTCATGAGAGTAATCATAAAGATAACTGTGGAGCTGAGATATAGGAAAAAAATCATGTATATAGATCATCTATGAGAGAAGTGTTTTCTAATATTCCATGTCTCTAACATGATCCAACACCTTAAAAGACCCAATAAACTGGGGACAAAATCTTACTCCCATGACCAAACCTTCACTGCCCACAATGAGGAGTCACATTCAAGAACACATGGTCTCCAACATAAAACTCTAGAGACCACTTCTAATGATCGGCATAAAATTTATGAAGATATTGAATTGCCTTCAACCTATAATGAATTACCTAAACCATATTTCTCATATTATGTACTATTTCCTACCCAATAATTGCTAACTCTCTGACCCCAATCTAGTATAGTGGATAATGGAAAGTTCATCCATAAAAAGCTTTAAATGGCGCCATGACAATGGTGGAGTGGAAACTATATATATATTATTATAAGATAACTCAACCAAAGGAATTTGTATCATCCCTAAACCTCCAAAATATAGGACATAAGATCACAACATGTCTTTAAGAGTCTAGATGGTCTGCTCTATCTGACCGTCTATATATGGATAAAAAGTAGTTCAAATGAATAAATGAGATATAAAATCATGTTGGATACCCCTCCACATCTTGGAGGTAAAATGAGGATCACAATCAGAGATGATCTTCATCAGGATTCCTTGGAGTCGCACCACCTGTAAAGACCCAAACTTATTATACATAGAAATTACATCTTTTTAGATGAATATTCATTACATTACACAAACACACACCTAAGGATCATAAAGGTATAGTGCCTTTGGAGACTTAGAACAAAATATTCTTATTACATGAAAGATCTTCAACATCTCCCAAAAATATATTCCTTCATAGTACTTTATTAGACAAACCCTTCTTAAAACCTTTATTTGTAAACTTGGTAAAGGAAATATAAGAAACTATGATTTTAGATGATCAGTAAGGATAGAAAAGAGAGATATCAACATATCATAAGCATAATGATATGATAACATGTGAATAACATTTGAAAACCATAACCTAAATATAATAGATCATAAAAATGAGTCATGGTATGAATCATGTAATTTCATAAGGCATGAATCATAATAGAGTCAAATAACATAATCCATGATAATATAACATTGTCATAAGACATAGATTCATAGCATACACATAATCATAGAAAATAATTTCCTTATTAGTTTGAGTCTCATTCACATAACTATCTTAGTAGATTGGGCTCACTCCCCAAACCATTATAGTAGTCAAGATTCACTACCAATATTATCATAGGGGATAGATCCCCTTACTCAACTAGGTTCACTCTCCATTCCATTCTTATTTATCTCATGAGATATCAATATTTACCCAATGAATTGGAGGAAGATATAGGTCCCACCCATATTTTTTATAACATAACCACCTTCTTCTGTTATAATTTAACCTCCATCCTTGGTTATAACATAACAACCGTCGCATAATTAAAATCATACATATATGTGCCACAAGATCATAAAACATCCATCATATCAAACTCATGAAAACAAATGGCTTTCATAAATATTCCATTGTAACATAAACTATGGAAAATAAATAGTTTTCATAATCATTTCATCATTTCATCAAAGTATAACCCATGGTAAAAAAAGTGGGTTTCATATGCATTTTATCATGGAATAACCTCTGGAATAGAAATGGGTTTCATAAATTTCTTATCATCATAAACATAAATCATCTAAATAAATAATAATAATGGTATCCTTGGATCATATCCCCTGTAAAACATAAGTAACATAAAAAGATACCATCTTATATATAAAATTATTTTAAAATATCACTCGGAACATTTCTTTAAGAAATTATACTTTCCACTTTGAAAAATACTTTTAAAAACATAAAATATTTTCAAAATCATTTTATTTAAATTAACCTTGAAATCATATAAATAAATCATTAAAAATAATTTAAAAAATTTCTTGAGGAAAATATCCTCTCTTTGAAAATAACCTTTTTAAAACTATAAATTCAAAAAATATTTTGTAAATCCTTTTATTTTAAAATAACTATAAAAACTTATAAAGGAATACTTAAAAAACATTCAAAACATTTCTTAAGGAAACTATCCTTTCAAATTTTTTAAAAAAAATAAAAAAAACAACTTTTATTTGAAAATAAACTTTGAAACTTATAAAGGATTATTTAAAACATTGAGTGGTCATGACAGTGGGAAATTTCATACATGTTAAACTCAAATATTACTTACACATTTTTAGTAAAATTCTAATGGGAATGGTTTTAAAAATAGTATGAAGATTCCTTTTAAAACACATTTTAAAAAATCAAAAATATGTAAAAATTATATAATAAATCTTTATGGGAATGTTAAAACATTTTTAAAATCATTTCTATAAAACGTGGATTTATAATAAAAATGGTTTTTCAGCCAAAGAAAGAAATGAATTCGGTTTACTTTAAAAAAAATTAATTATTTATATTGAGTACATAAAGAGAGGAAAATAAAGGGAAACATTTATTATCATGAAATAACTATATTATGAGAAAATTAATGAGTTTATTGAGAGATATATCATATAATTTTATCATTGTAAAAATAATCATAAACAATCCTGATAAACGATGAGATTGTATTATAAAACCATTACCACTTTGGTAACGTTGAATCGTAATACCCATAAAATTATAACATTAAATAAAACTTATAATATTATGAGAATAAATAAATTAATGATATTAATTGTCAAATGGGATGTTTATACACATCATAAAATAAGATAAGTGTATAACATAACATATGTCCCAAAAAAGACAAATTTAGACAAAAATATTATACTACTTTGGTAATATATTAAATTGTAATCCTCATTAAATAATAACATAAAATTAAACTTTAAATATCATTAAAATAATTATATTAATTATATAACATGTCAAAGGGGAATTATATACACCGCACAAAATAAACGAGTGGTGAATATGGTATAATTCTCCCAGAAATAAAAGAGATACTAGAAATCCCTTACCTTAAGTCTCGACTTCCTTAATACAAATTAAAACCTCCTATATAATAAATATAAGATTATTATATAAATATTATATAACCATTCATATATATATTATACCATATATGATTTATTTATGACCTTTTATTAATTTGTTATTAACAATTCTATGTTAACGTTGTGTTCCATGCAATAACTACTTTGTTTTTCATATATGTTTTGACTTGTTATTTTCTTGGTCCTCATAATTTGATCATGTTTTCATGATATATACAATTTTAAACATGATATAAATATCATATACATTCATTATATATGTATTTAAAGTATACTATAAAAGTTAGTGATATAAAATTAAGTACACTGTTCATGGAGACGGTAGGTCATATGTACGCATGAACGATGGTTCCATTTTCTTGAAAGATTGAAATAAATAAAAATAAATAATATATTACCATTATAGAATAATTTTTATTTTATATATAACACATATTTTCATTAAAATCATCATTATTACCTTCCATGTAAAGCGTGAATGAATCACATCGCTTCGTGAGGTGGTACTCTGTCATACACACGAGCAATGTTATCATATTCCCAAAGAATAGAAAGTAAGAAGGTATATGTGATATAATAACTAAATAAGTATAATAATATCATAAATATAATATAAAAACATGTAATACATCATTATATCCATCAGTGAGAGGTGATAATAGAAAAATGAATGACATCAGTTCGTGAGGTAGTAGTCCACTGTACACATGAATGATGATTTTGTATCTCATTTTATAGAATAGAATAAGTATTTTGGTTATTAAATTAACATAATAACATCGAAATATATTTAATATACTGATTAAATTATATAATAATTATTTAATAATACTTTAAGGAGGTACAGAAAGAAATAAAATAAAATACTCGGTTATGGACATTTTCTCGTCTTCATATAAATTATTTTGGTTTACACCAAAAGGATTATTAGGTTGGATTTATGAAAAAAAGATAAGACTTATAGGATGATATAAGGTAAATAAGGAAGTGATTTGGGCAATTATTTTTATTATCGATGGGTTTTATAAGTGTTAATATGAGAGGATAGGGGGTGGCCTTTTATAAGTATGGTGAGTGGCACACTTGTAATTTTTGAAAAGAAAAATGTGTGTCTATGTTTTTCACATGAAAAGGGATAAAAATAGACCATTGTCAATAATTAGGCATTATAAGTTCAAAATATGGAAATAAAATGTGTTTTGTCAAAGTTTTTTTTTTCATTTTTAACCCATATATTTTTATTTTAACCCCTGGTAAACTCATTTTTACCTTAACCGCAATAAATAATTTTTATTGTTTTTACTATTAATTATGATAAAAAATTGAGTTTAACTTATTAAATTATATAAATTATTCTTATTTAAAATATGGAATCCATTTTATCAAATTAAATTCACATGATTGTAAATTTTTAATTATAAATTAAACACACATACTCGATGAGAAAACAGTTTTCCAAAGAGAAAAGGTTCAAAAGTTTAAAATATTTTTATATCAAAATTCATTATAAAAATTATTACACATACCTAAATTGGATTAATTTATATATATTTAAACTAATTTTACTTTAAACCTATTTTAAATAAAAATTTAACCTTTTAAATTCTTTAAATGAAAAAGAAATTTTCAATAAAAACCAATATTTTCACTATTTATTGAAAAAATAATCTTTTCAGAAAAATCCCAAAAATTAAACCTAAGATAATTTTTAAATGATGATGTTAAAAAAATGTTTTATCAATTTTATTTTCTAAAATTATCAAAAAAAATTATTATTGTTCACAAAAATAAATAAAAACATTTTTTTAGAAAATATTATTTTCGAAACATATAAAGACTTCACCAAAAATTAATTATTTTTATCAATATGTTTTATTTATATAAAACCATTGTACTTAATATATAAAAAAATATTATTATTCATGAAATTAATTTTAACATTTATGTAAGAATGATCTTTTTTAAATAATAATACTAATAGTTTATCGATTTTTTTTAAAACTCAATGTTGCATATAATGTAGGCTAAACTCAATGTTGCATATAATAAAATCTATCAAAGAAATTAAATTTATTTGAAAATATATATTTCATAAAATCTTGGAGTGTTACATTTTCCCCCCTTAAATAAATTTTTTTCTCACAATTTGAACTTGTGCTCTATAATCAAGGGTTTAATATTTGAAAATCCCTTTATGGGAAACTCACATCATAAAATGTGTTAATAAAAATTCCTCTTGAAAAGAGAGAAAGGGATGTTCTAAGGTAATCTAAAATAACACATAATAGGTTTCAAAATAGTATAATATAGTTGGGAAGTGAATATCTGTACATGAAATAAAATCATAATGTATAAATAATGATGGAGAGTGACAGAGATCATCAATCATAAGAAAGTGAATGATCATGTGAAAATCAATAGCCACAAAACCATAACCCAAAGAGGTATAAAAAAGTTTTTTGATGCCATCAGAAATTATGGTATAATATTTTATTTCAATTTAATTTCCCTAAAGTTGGAAAATTTTCATGATAAGATATACTTACTTGATTTAATTTCATTTTATAAGAAAAATATCATCCTTTGGTTGTACTTTGATCAATTTATATATCATCTATTACTTTAAGAAATAAAGTTGATTTTTTTATTCCTAAGGCACTAGTGGGTCATAAGATCCATAAAAGAATGATAATTTATTCCTTCTATCTCTAGTTATTATCAAAAATATAATTTTCCACATGGGTTATCCAATAATATCCAATCTTCAAATTAATCCATTTCTTGAATAGTTAAACTTAAGGCTCCTCTATGTTTGGATAAAATTGAAATTCAAAAATTTATAAATAAGTTCACTAAATTTATAGAATCATCTTATCATTAATCCCCCAAAAAACATGAAGTGGATCTTAATATCACATGCCAAATATGAGAATACATTGATCATATATTATCCTGAAACATGTAAATATCTTAAATTACCATAAAACCAAAATAAAAATACACATACATCCTCATTCCTTGAATAAAACCATATATTATTTAATATATTCCATAAATCCAATAATGTTGTAAACTCCAAAAATGAAAACATAAACCACTTTGTCCATAAATCATTAATTAGTTCCAAGGTCATCAATATTATACAATTTACTTTATTTATATACATAATATCTTTATAAAAACATCATTATCTCAAAATCAAGAACATATTAAGGGATATATTCCCATAATCATGTGTTTCCAATAAAATACCACTTTTCTATTAAATAAATTTTCTTGTTCATCAATACCATTCAGTATATTCTTGCAAATACTTAATGAGAAAATTATACTGAATAATATGTATATACTTCATAATTCTTAGATTCCAATACATAAACACTTTAATAATTATAATTAAATACGAAACTATTAATAAGGCTTCATAATCTTTTTCCTTAATAACTCTTTACTACATTATGAAATATGAATCATATATTAACATTAATCGGCCTTAATTTAATCTTTCTTCTCACATTTAATATAAACAATAATATTGTAACAGCCCATACCTTTCATATTTCATTCATGGTCTCTTCATTATCATCAATATAACTATTACTCATACCAACTTCCTGATTCTATTCATGAGATCCCCCCCTAAGATATCAATTTTTATAATACTCATACTTTCCACATTTATAATATTCAACCATTGATGATGCCTTAGGGAAACCATTATTCTCATCCATTTAATTAACCAAACATTTCATTTTTACTTTGTAGTTACTTTATTTGTTTTCTTTTCCACTCTAAAAACATCTTCTTATTCCTTTGAGACATTCCTTTTAGTGTTTCTTCCCACATTCTCAACATATAGGAAATTGAGTCTTCTTTTCTCCATGGTCTCCACCACCCGATCTCTCAATTAACTCTATCCTTATCTTCTTTGGTGAGTCTAAGAGTTGGTTTAGGTGAAATTTTTTAATCATATATCACTAATAATATCCTTAACTCTAGTCATTATCTCATTTTATTTCTCATCAATACATTTTCTATCACATTTAATGTTAACCTAGTTCAATCTATTTCATGCCATTGACTAGAACAAAAAATCATAGTGTGAGCAACAATAATCATAGTGGGAAGCCATATAATCATGAAAAATTATTTATAGGATATCTAAATCATTACACTTTTTTCAATCTATAACACCTTAAGATTAAATTAGTTCATTCGTGATCATTATTTAAATCCTTCATGATGGTCTGTAAAGATTGTGAATTTACAAAGCATATCCCCTGGGATTGTCAAACCAAGTGTACAAAAAGTTCCATTATAGTGTTCTTAGAGATGATAGAGTCCAGATCAATGTTTCTTTTTCAAATTTATTACCCTCATATACCTCTATACTAGAGGCACATCCACTTGTATTATCCAGACAGAGATGTAATTTCTTAGAAACCACTCTCTCTATCCTTTACCAAATTTCCAGAATATTTTCCTATAATTAGACTCATCCTTAGAATTGTCCTTATAAATATCCTTATATATGTCCTTATATTTATCACTAAAGTTTTAATATCATATTTTATAATGGTTAACTAAACATATCCACTAATATCAACTGTAAAGACCCAAACTCATCATATGTGGATATTAAATCTTTTTAGATGAATATTCATTACATTACACAAACATAGGCCTGAAGATTGTAAAGGTATAGTTCCTTTTGAAACATAGAACACAATCTTCTTATTTCATGAAATATATTCAACATATCCCATAAAGATCTTCCCACATAGTACTCTTCTTAGATATTCCTAGCTTAAAACATTTCTCCATAACCTAGGAAAAGGAAATATAACAGTGAACTCAAGTTATCTATGAGGGTAAACAGGGTAGATATCAACATATCATGAGCATGATGGTATAAGAACGTGAGAATAACATTATAAACCCATACCTTGAATATAATTTATCATAAACTTGAGTCATGTCATGAATCATGGTAGTTCATAAGACATGAATCATAATGGAATTAAATAACATGAGCCATGAGAACATAATATTCACATAATATATATATATATTTGAGGCATACAAATAAGTATAGAAAATCATTTCCTTAGTGGTTCAAGTCTCATTGTCTATACTATCATATTGGATTTGGTTCACTCCACAACCCATCATAGTATTCAATGTTGACTCCCAAGACTATCATAGTAGATAGAGTTCCTTACGAAACTAAGTTCACTCCCGATTATAGTCATATTTATATTATGTGATATCAATATTTACCCAATGTATTAGAGGGGGATATAAGTCCCACCTTTCTTGGTTATAATATAACCACCATACTTGGTTATAAAGTTACCATTATCCTTGGTTATAACATAACCACTACTACATAATAAAAATCATATATATGTGTTCTACAAGATCATAAAACATTAATCATATCAGAACCCATGAAAATAAATGGGTTTTATAAAAATTTCATCATAAAATAGCTTATGGAAAAGAAACAAGTTTCATAATCATTTTATCATTTCATAAAAGAATAACTTGTGGAAAAAAAGTGGGTTTCATAATCATTTTATCATGGTATAATCCCTGGATGAGAAATGGGTTTCATAAACATATTGTCATCATAAATATAAACCATATAGAGAAATAATAAGAATGGTGTACTAGGAACATATTACTAATAAATCATAACTAATATCAAAGGATGTAATATTAGATGGAAAATTATTTTGAAATATCACTTGGAATATTTCTTGAGGAAAATAGTCTTTCAACTATGAAAAACACTTTTTAAAACATAAAAAAATAATTTTCTTTAAAATAATATTGAAAACATATAAAGTAAAATTTAAAAATAATTTAAAACATTTATTTATAAAAATAACTTTTTTTAAAAATATAAATTCATAAAATATTTCATAAATCTTTTTCTTTTAAAAACACCTTGAAATTTTATAAAAGAATCTTTAAAAAAATCATTTAAAAAATTTCTTGAAAAAAATATTCTTTCCAATTTAAAAAACACATTCTAAAACATAAAAAAATAAAAATCATTTTCTTTTAAAATAACCTCTTAAACTTATAAAGTAATATATAAAACATTTAGTGGTAATGATGGTGGAAAATTTCTTACTTGTTAAAAGCAAAGATACCTTCTACATTTTCAGTAAAATATAAATAGGCCCTATTTTGAAAATGACATGATTATTCTATTTAAAATACTTTTTAAAAAGTCAAAAATGGGTAAAAAAATTTAATAAATCATTTTCGGAGTATTAAACCATTTTTGAGAACATTTTTAAAATACATGGATATGGAAGGAAAAGGGTTATTCGGTTGAAGAGAGAAATAAAGCCAGTTTATTTTTAAAACGTTATTTATGAATATTGAGTGCATAAAGAGAGTAAAATGAAGTAAAAACATTTATTATCATGAAATAACCATAGGATAATAAACTTCATGAGTTTTTTTAGAGATAAATAATATGATTTAATTATTGCAAGTATAATCATAAACAATCCCAATAAATGATGAGATTGTATCATAAAACAATTACCCCTTTGGTAACATTGAATCATAAGACCCATGAAAGAAGAGAATTAAATAAATCTTATAATATCATGATAATATATAAATTCATAATATTAAATTTCAAAGTGGTTTTATATACACCTCATAAAATAATATTGGGGCATAACATAATATATGTCCCAAAGAAGACAAATTGAGACAAAAATCCCTTACCACTTTGGTAATCTCTTGAAACATAATCCCCATTAAAGAATAAAATAAAATTAAACTTTAAATATAATTAAAATAAATATATTTATGTTATAACATTTAAAAGGGGTATTATATACACTTCACAAAATAGATTAGTGTTGAATATGGCATAAGTCCCCTGGACATAAAATAGAAACTAGAAATATATTACCTTAAGTATAAAATCCCTTAATACATGTTCAAATATCCTATATAATTAATATATGTTTATTATAAAACTATTAAATAAACATAAATATATATATCATACCATATATTATTTACTTGTGACCTTTTATTAACTGTTTATTAACAATTCCATGTTAAAGTCATGTTTCGGGCAATAATTACTTTGCTTTTCATGTATGTTTTGATTTGTTATTTTTTTGGTACTCTTACTTTGATCATAATACCATAATATAAAAAATGTTAAACATGATATAAATATCATATATATTAAATATATATGTATTTATATTATTTTATGAAAGTTAGAGATATAAAATGAAATACATGGTTAATGGAGACGGTAGATCATACATATGTATGAACGTTGATTCCATTTTCTCAACAGATTAAAAGAAATAAAGGTAAAAAATATATTACCATTAAATAATAGTTTTTATGTTATATATATCATATATTTTAATTATACTCATTCTTATTACCTTCCATGTAAAGCGTAAATGAATCACATAGCTTTACAAGGTGGTAGTCCACCATACACACAATTGATGTTATTATATTCCCACAGAATGGAAAGTAAGAAGGTATATGTGATATAATATTTAAATAAGTATAAAAAATAATAAATATAATTTATAAACATCCAATATATCATTATATCAATCCATTAGAGGTGGTAGTGGAAAAACTAATGACATCGGTTCGTGAGGCGGCAGTCTGATATACACACAAATGACGATTTAATATCTCATTTCATGGAAGAGTGGAATTATTTAGGTTATGAAATTGAATTAATAACATATAATTATATGTAGTATAATTAGTTTATTATATCATCATTTTTAAATAATAATTAAGTAGGTGGATTAAGAAATAAAAGAAAACTCTTGGTAAGGGACATTATCTCTTCTTTGGACAACTTTTTTTGGCTTGTACCAAAAGGATTCTCAGGATGTATTTATGAAAAAAATAAGGATTATAGGATGATATTGAGGAATTAAAGAATTTATTTGGGTATTTATTGTCAAAAATGGGTTTTATAAGTGTGAAGATGAGAGGATAGGGGTAGCCTTTTATAAGTTAAGTGAGTGGAACACTTGTAGTTTTTGAAAAAAAAAGGTCTTCCCATGTTTTCCACATGCCAAAAGGATCCAAATGAACCATTATAGAGCCTTATAAATAATAAGTTTAAAATATGTCAAGTAAATTGTTTTTGGAAAAGTTTTGGTTCATTTTTAACCCATATATTTTTAGTTTAACCCCTTAATAAACCTAAATTAACCTTAACTATGGTAAATAGTTTTTATTGTTTTTACTATTAATTATGGTCAAAAATTAATTTGAACTTATTAAATAATATAAATTATGATTATTTAAAATATGGAATGTTTTTTTCCAAATTCCATTCATATAAGTGGAAAAATATAATTTAAAATTAAACCAGCATACGCGACGAGAAAGCAGTTTTTTAAAAAGAAAATCTTCAATAGTTTAAAAAGTTTTTATATTAAAAATAAATATTAAAATGATTAAAATAACCTAAAATGAATTAATTGACATATAATTTAACTAATTTTACTTTAAAATAAATTTTTTTTTAAATAAAACTTATAAATTCTTTAAATGAAAAGGTTAATTTTTAATAAAAACTAGTATTTTTCACTATTCGTCGAAAAATTAATCTTTTTAGAAAAATATAAAAATTTTCCCCTGAGATAATTTTGGCATGATAATTTAAAAATTATTTTTATTTTATAAAATTAATTTTCTAAAAGTTTCAAAATTTAATTTTATTATTGTTTACAAAAAGAAATAAAAAACATTTTATTGAGAAAATAGTATTTTTTAAAAATATAAAAGATTTAGAAAAAAATGATTATTTTTTATCAATATGTTTTCTTTATATAAAACCCTCATAATTAATATTTAAATTTTTTTATTCTTATTCATTCCACCAAATTTAACTCCTAGGTAATGGTGGTATTCTTTAAATAATAATATTAATAGTTTTTCAAGTTTTATTAAAACTATATATTGTGTGTAATGAAATCTAAAATTGATGTTGCGTGTAATGAAATCTATCAAAAAAATTAAATTTATTCAAAAAAAATCATGAAATATCAAGGTTTTAAACCACCTCCTCCAAATACCGCCTTGATAAAACCTCTACTGATAGTGACTCCCTAATCTCTATAAAGTGGGATGATTTTTTAAAACAATCTACTATCACCCATATAGCATTGAAGCCTCCCTAAGCTCAAGGTAAAATGGTATAGAAGTACATAAATATGTCCTTACACTTCCTCTAGGGAACATCTAATGACTAGAAAAAACCACCAACAACATGGTTCTTGGACTTCACCTTTGGGAAGACTAAACATCAAAAAAACTCTGCAACTACACACTTCAACCCAAGACACCAAAATTTACCACTCAAATATCGGTACATATTTTTCACATCGGGATGTACCAACAAAAAAGAGCTATAAAAATCACGTAGAACCATATCATTAATTTCCACAGGGACAAAAATCCTTCCCTATAATAACAACTGGTGTTGTCTATATTTAGACCAACCATCAGGGGTATCTCCAAAGACAACTTGGTCTCTCTAGACTTCCACCTCAGAATCCCCCAACTAGGACCCATCCACCTGCTACACCAAATATAGTTGTATTTTCATCATAAAAAAAGATAACATATTCCTCAAATATTTATTATATCTAGATTTATTTCCAATATTTCTTCCATCGCTCTTTAGAAATCCCTAGATTCACACACAGCATCATTGCATGACTTCCTTCTCAACACATCAACTACAATATTACCCTTTCCTGGTGTATAAGAAGTCTCAAATTCATAATCCTACAATAATTCCATCAATCGTTATTAAAAAAATTTCAAGTCACATTGGGAGAAGACATACCTCGAGATCTTATGATCAGTAAATACCACAAAACTCATACCAATGAGGTAATGTCACCAAAACTTCATGGAAAACACAACTGCCACTAACTCAAGATCATGGGTGTCATATTTTTACTTATAAGGACATAACTTCTGATACCCATAATAAAAAACTGATCTCTATTGTAGAACATATCTTAACATAAGATAAGAATCATCATATAAAACTTTAAAATGAACTCCATCTACTGGAAAACAAAGGATTAGAGAACTGATCAACATCTCTATTAAGTACTCAAAAAGTTCTGGACACTGGTCAGTCCACAAGAATACCTAATCCTTCAGGTTCAAGGTTTTTAGAGGAATTGCAACCTAAGATAAATTAGTAATGAACCTCCTATAATATCCTTCAATACCAAGGAAACTTCTCACCTCTTCCACTTTATTGGGGGATATCCAAGAAACAACCACTTATATCTTTGAAGGTTACACAGTTACCCATTGTCAAGATACCACATACCTTAAGAAACGAACTTCACAAGCCCAAAACTCGTACTTTGAAAACTTCCCAAACAACTTCTTATGATGAATAAATTCCAAAATGGATTGCATATGCTCTGCATGATCCTCTTTATAAATGGATTATGCAAGGATATCATTGATGAAAACCACCATGAACTTATCCAGGAACTCTCTGAACACTATGTTCATTAACCCTGTGATCATGGTTGGAGCATTTATCACACTGAACAGCATCAAAATGATCTTATAATTCCCATGATGACAATGTAAATAAATCTTTTGAATATACTCATCATTCACTGGAATCTAATGATACCATGACCACATATTTATCTTCAAGAAAAAACTAGATCCTTTCATATGATCAAATAAATCATCAATCCATGGAATAGGATATCAGTTCTCCATTATCACTTGGTTCATGCGATGATAATCGATGAAAATCTATAAACTTCCATTAGTCTTATTCATGAATAAAACTAGTGCACCCAGAAGTGATAGACTCGACTGAAAAAAACCTCAATGTAACATATCATTGAGATGTACTCACAACTCTCGCAATTGATAAGGCGACATCCTATATGGAGACATCAATATAAGAGACACACCTTATTGTATCTCTATCCCAAACTTGATTTCTTATTAAGTGGTAACATTACAATATCCCATGGAAAGACATTAGGATAATCTTCCAACACTACTAGAAAAACAGGTATTTGCGACGGGCTATTTGCGACGGGATCCCGTCGCAAATAGCCCATTGCTGAAAACGCCGTCGCAACTACACTTATTTGCGACGGGCCCGTCACTAAAGCCTTTTTTTGTGACGGACATTCTCCCCATCGCAAATAGTATTCCGTATTTTTGTAAAAAACTTTTAAAATAGTTTTTGCGACGGGACCCGTCGCAAATACCTTTTGCGACGGGACCCGTCGCAATCGCTTTTGCGACGGTTCCGTCGCAAAAACTATTTTTTAAAAAAATAAAAAAAATTAATAATACTAGTATTTGCGACGGGAGTAGTATCCCGTCGCAAATACTATTTTTTTAAAAAAAATAAAAAACTATTAATAATACTAGTATTTGCGACGGGCATAGTATCCCGTCGCAAATACTATAAAAAAAATAAAAAAATAAATTATTAATAAATTATTTTAATTAATATAATAATAGAATTATAATTTAGAAATGAAAATAATAAATTATTTTAATTACTATAATAATAGTAGAATTATAATTCAAAAATAAAAAATAATAGAATATTAATAAATGATTTAATTAATATAATAATATTACAATTATAATTTATAAATAAAAAAAATATTAATAAGTTATTTTAATTAATATAAAAATAATAGAATTATTTTACATTCAAATATTAAAATAATTCAAGTATTACAAAAAAAATAATTAAATTTTAATATTATAAAATTTTAATATATATATATAATTTTAATATATATATAAAATTTAATATTATAAAATATAAATAATATTATTATTCATATTAATATTGTTATTTAAAAATATAATATTATTAATATTTTATAATGAGACAGAAACTACGAATAGAAAAAAAAATATTTTGATTTCACAAATTTCATAACAGAAATACAAACTCTAATCTGAAGGAGGGGGGGAGGGGGGGAGGTGGGGGATCTGCAGATGGTGGTGGAGGAAACTCCATCCCTAAAGCATGAGTGAGTCGGCGCATGTACTCCATCTGCTCCTGATGCTGCTACTGCCACCGACTCGCCTGCTCCTCGTACAGCTGCTGCTGGCGTCGACGCTCCTCCTCATGCTGCTGACGCATTGCTCCTGCTCCTGTCGGAGACTCTCTATCTGTGCAGTCTGAGATCGCAACTGATCCTCATACTGTGTAGAAGAAGATGCACGAGCTCCTCTCGAGCTGGACGCCGACATTGCAGCACTGCCATAATAATCTCCGGGAGTCAGTCGATAGCCGATACCAACTACCCGGCCCTTCTCGAAGGCATACTGGGTGGCCTGCATCCATGTTGCCTCATCAAACTGACGGGCAGTGGTCTGATCTGATGACTCGGCCTGACTCTCAGGCCGGGCCTGTGCCGCTGCGGCCTCATATGACTCCTATAGTTGCAATTTAAAATTAAAATTGTGAATATATTATATGCAGTTAAGTTTTAAACTTGAAAACAAATAATACTGACCACGATGTGATGCTGACGATCACCTCTGAGCTCCCCAGTAGCAGGATCACTATACATCCTCCGATATACGTCGTACTCTGTAATATCGGGGTGCTCGACAGCCTATAAGAATAAAAAATAAACTGTTAATATTTATAGTTATATAAAATATTTATAAATAATGTACATACCAGATGTTGTCTATGAGTACTAAAAGAACGACTCCCAGCTCGATGAGTCACCTCCTGTCTCCCCCGATTCTGCCTCCCCACCGATGATCTCCTCTGAAAGGCACCACTCAACCAGTGCGCACATAATCCATCCCATACATGGGATGAAATATAATCTGGTCGGTGTGCTCTACATGACTCCTCAAAATCTGACACTCCTGCTTTCTTCATCGCAGCTTTTCTTAAATTGTGCAAAAACTGACGAAGACGATCACGCATGGCCACCTCCCATGCCTTGTGGATGGCGTCACGCATGGTATCCTCGATCGGATACCATAAACCCTACAAATAAATCAAAATATCAAGTTAGAAATGAAATAATTTTCAAAATAAAAATTATTTATTTACGTACGTACCAACCAATGGCCGAACATGGCCTGCTGCACATCAATGGGAATCTGCTCCCATGTGGTCCACGGCTGAGAGAAATAGTTGCGCAAAATAGCGCTGCCCTGTCCGACTGCTATATGCGGAAAACTGAAAAAATAATAAACATTTATTATGTGAATAGATTAATGAAATCTTTGTCAAATCCACATGTTATCACACAGGTTATCACACCTCCGTGTGCGTGGATCAAACCCAAGACGTGGACGTCGCTCGGGGATGGGGTCAGGAATCATCAATCGTGCAAGACCGCGCCCCCTCCGCGTACTCCCTGGAGCGCCTGCAGGCTGAGGGTCATCTGTCAGCAACTCATCCGCATCAAAAGTCAGGTCAGCATCCGCCAACGCACGAAATGTGGCGTCGTCCATCTGAAACAGAAAATGTTAATGTTAGCAAATAATTGATAATTACTATTATATATACATATATACATATTATGATTGTATATAAATACCATGAAATGCTATCAGTGTTCATCTTCATCATCATCTTCATATATGTCAATGTCATCTTCATATTCCTCCTCAACATCATCGATATCCATTCGAGTTACAATTGCTTCATCTCTTACCGTTTCAAATTCATATGTGACATCATTAACATCATCGTCATCACCGACTCTTAAATGTGGGGTGTCGTCATCGATACTCATGTCTCTTTGTAAAAAAGATTGATTTTGAGTACTCTCTTGAAAAACTTCAATTCTTTGCACATCAGTGAAAGCACATTCACTTTGACTAAACTGATTGTCTCGAATTTTGATTTTTATTACACTCCACCAATCAGTCAAGTCTCTTGATGTTGCACAGTACTTTGCATAATAAACTTGATATTCCTGTTGAGCCAATAAGAATGGTTCATTTACTGCGAGAACACTTTTACATTTAATATCGATGATTCCATGAGTCGGATGAACAGGCACGCCTCTCTCTGTATCCAACCACCGACATTTGAACATGGTTATGTAATGTTGTCCAAGATAACAGAGTTCAATGATTTCATCAAGTATGCCATAAAAGTCAACTTCATTTTCTCGATGATGAGATCCTCTCAAGCTAACTCCACTGTTCATTGTTTTTTTCGATTCCCCATATGCATGTGTGTGGAATCGAAATCCATTCACCACATATGCATTATAAGTTTTAACAAGTTTGGAAGGTGGGTTACTCAATACACACAACTGTTTGTCAATTTTATCAGCATGTCGAGACACCTGAAAATTTGTGAAATAATTATCAATATAGTAAACTATACATTGAATGAGTTGCTAGAAGATAAAGAATTTATGTTACCAGTTTTTGAAACCACTGAGAGAAATTTTTCAGTCGACGTTATTCGAGAGCAGCTGCTGTAATTTGTGGAATTTGTTTCTTGATATGATTATCATACAACCTATAAAAACCAAAGTTATTTACTGTAACATAAATGAGAGAATAAGTGATATAAACACTTACAGTACAACTGATGTCATCTCTTCACAGTTGAGCAGAACATACGTATGAGCTCTATGATGTTCATCATCTGAAATCCAGCGTTCAGAAACTCCACCAAAACCAAGCTCTGACTGGTTGAAAACAGATAATTGATTGTCGATTTCATCAATATTCCTCTCATTCCGTCCCATTCGGTTGTGTTTTGAAGGATACTCAGATTCAAAATAATGGGAGCAGAAAAAAGATATTTCCTCTTGCAAATAAGCTTCTGCAATAGATCCTTCAACAGATGCTTTGTTGCGTACTTTTCTTTTCAATTTTTGCATGCATCTTTCAAATGGGTACATCCATCGAAACTGTACCGGACCTCCACATTTGGCTTCATATGGAAAATGTAACATCAAATGTTCCATTGAGTCGAAGAAAGACTGCGGAAATATTTTTTCCAGTTTACATATAATTACAACAACATCTTTTTCAAGTTTGCCTAGAGCATCATAATCTGCCGTAGCCGCACAAATTTCCCGAAAAAAATGAGACATGTCTGTTATGGAATCCCAAATCACAGAATTCAAGAGACCTCTTAATCCAATGGGTAGAAGTCTCTCCATTATAACATGACAATCATGACTTTTTAATCCAGTAATATGACCATTCTTTACACATCTACCCAAATTGGAAGCACAGCCATCTGGAAGTCTCAAATCTGCAATCCACTGACAAAATAATAAACAGTTTTCTTTAGACAGTGTACAAGCTGCTTTTGGTTTCAGTAACCTTTCTGTTCTGACATTCTCAAATAGTTCCAATTCTGGACGCCTGCAAATTTGGGCAAGATCTAAACGTGCATTTACATTGTCTTTGCTCTTTCCTGGCGTATCCAAAACTGTATGAAACAAATTATCAAAACAGTTCTTCTCAATATGCATGACATCTAACATGTGTCGGACCAACAAATCAGACCAATATGGCAAATCCCAAAATATGCTACGTTTAATCCAATTGTGTTCTTTCCCAAAACCAGAAATTTTCTGTTGATTTATTGTGGGACCAAAAGTGATGGGAGGTAATGAAAATACAACTGGTTTTAACTCTAAACCTGATAGCATTTTTGGAGGTCCATCCCTTTCAACTGTTCCTTTTCTGAAATGAGATCTGTTTCTGCGAAAAGGATGATCAGCTGGAAGAAATCTGCGATGACAGTCAAAATAACAAGGTTTCTTTCCATGAATGAGCATAAATGCTTTGTTCTCTCCCATACAGTAAGGACATGATTTCTGACCATGTGTACTCCAGCCAGATAACATCCCATAAGCCGGGAAGTCACTTATTGTCCACATCAATGCTGCTCTCAGTATGAAATTCTGTTTCGTTGCAACATCATATGTACTGACACCAGTACTCCACAATAAATTTAATTCATCAATCAATGGCTTCAAATAAACATCAATATTTTTCTTCGGATGTCCTGGAATTAGTAAAGTCAAAAAGATATATGGCTCCTTCATCAACATCCATGGAGGTAAATTGTACGGAGTTAAAAAAACAGGCCAACATGAATATTGACTACCATAAGATCCAAACGGACAGAAACCATCAGTGGAAAGGCCCAGTCGAACATTTCTAGCTTCTAAAGCAAATGATGGATGCACTCTATCAAAATGTTTCCATGAATCACCATCGGCTGGATGATTCAAGCTTTTATCGGTTGAAATATTCTCTTTATGCCATGACATCATTGTCGCTGTATTCTTAGACATGAATAAACGCTGAAGTCTGGATGTAAGCGGAAAATATCTCAACTATTTTACAGGAATCAAACCAGACTTCCCGTGTTGTCCTTCTTTATATCTCAGTTTCCCACATGTAGGACAACTATCCAACGACTCATTTTCCCTAGAATATAAAATGCAGTCATTTGAACATGCATGAATCTTCTGACAAGTAATTCCCAAATTTCGAACCAGCCTCTTACTCTCATAGTAATTTGCAGGTAAAACATTTCCTTCGGGTAACAGTGTTTTCAGCAAAGAAAATATCTGGTCAAAACAGGTGTTTGACATTCCGTTATCTGATTTGATAGCCATAAATTTTGCAACTGCTTCTAATTTTCTCATCTTGAAGCCAGGATATAATGCATCCTCAGTAGATTTCAACAACTCATAAAATTCAGACGGTGCCAACTCAGGATTTGAAGCTATATCAGCCGGAGTTTCTGTATGTTGAACAGATGAACCTGCAACATCATGTACTAAATCTTGAAACCGGGATGGATCTGGAATCAAGTTGGTATCACCTGCTCTGGAACTGCGTTCACCGTGTTGATACCAAAAAACATAATCTGGTTGAAAACCAAAACGCAAGAGATGTTCTCCCACTTTGTCAAATGTGTCAAACGTTCTCAATGCACATTTTCTGCAAGGGCATTTTATTTTTCCTTCTGAAACAAATTCTGAATTTGATTCTGCAAATGATAAAAAAGTCTCCACACCCTCAACATATACTGGATTTAAACCAGAACCGTTTGGATTTCTACGTTGATTTATCCATATGCGGTCACCTAATAATGATTGTTGACGACCTCGTTGTTCCATATTTCTCTATAAAATATAAAAGCATTACTGGTTTTGAATAATTTGTTAGAAAAAACACTCAAGTAAAGATTGAATATATTGAGAATAAAGCAAAACATGTTACAAATATTGATAATTTTAATATTATATTGATTTTTTATTATTTTAATAATACTAATATAATTTTTTCATAAACATTAATTATATAATAATAACATTATTACATTATTAGTATATTTTATTATTAATATTAAAATAACATAATTTTTTATATTATATACAATTCTCCTTTCATCTGTGTGTTTAACATTCTGTCTCCACATGTAATATTCGCATTCACTTTCACCTCTCCATTGGCGAGTAGGTTGATAATTTTGAAAAAGAATGCGAATATTACATGTGGAGACAGAAAACACACAGATGAAAAGAGAATTGTATATAATATAGAAAATTATATTATTTTAATATTAATAATAAAATATACAAATAATGTACTAATTATTGGTAATTATTACTAATTATTACTAATTATTGGTAATTATTACTAATTATTACTAATTAGTGGTAATTATTACTAATTATTGGTAATTATTACTAATTATTGGTATTTATTACTAATTATTGGTAGTTATTACTAGTTATTACTAATTATTACTAATTACTGGTAATTATTACTAATTACTGGTAATTATTCCTAATTATTACCAATTGTTACTAATTATTACTATTTACCGGTAATTATTTCTAATTATTGGTAATTATTACTAATTATTGGTAATTATTACTAATTATTGGTAATTATTACTAATTATTGGTAATTATTACTAATTATTGGTAATTATTACTAATTGTTACTATTTATTACTAATTATTACTATTTATTACTATTTACCGGTAATTATTCCTAATTATTGGTAATTATTACTAATTATTGGTAATTATTGGTAATTATTACTAATTATTGGTAATTATTACTAATTATTGGTAATTATTACTAATTATTGGTAATTAATACTAATTATTGGTAATTATTGATAATTATTGTTAATTATTGGTAATTATTACTAATTATTGGTAATTATTGCTAATTATTTCTAATTATTACTAATTATTGGTAATTATTACTAATTATTGGTAATTATTACTAATTATTGGTAATTAATACTAATTATTGGTAATTAATACTAATTATTACTAATTATTGTTAATTATTACTAATTATTACTAATTATTGGTAATTATTGTTAATTATCCCTAATTATTGGTAATTATCCCTAATTATTTGTAATTACTACGAATTATTGGTAATTATTACTAATTATTACTAATTATTACTAATTATTACGAATTATTGGTAATTATTACTAATTATTAGTAATTATTCCTAATTATTGGTAATTATTACTAATTATTGGTAATTATTACTAATTATTCCAAATTATTGGTAATTATTAATAATTATTGGTAATTATTACTAATTATTACTAATTATTGGTAATTATTACTATTTATTTCTAATTAATACTAATTATTGCTAATTAATACTAATTATTGGTAATTAATACTAATTATTGGTAATTAATACTAATTATTGGTAATTAATACTAATTATTGGTAATTAATACTAATTATTGGTAATTAATACTAATTATTACTAATTATTGGTAATTACTGGTAATTATTACTAATTACGGGTAATTATTACTAATTACTGGTAATTATTACTAATTACTGGTAATTATTACTAATTACTGGTAATTATTACTAATTACTGGTAATTATTACCAATTATTACTAATTAATACTAATTACTGGTAATTATTACTAATTACTGGTAATTATTCCTAATTATTACTAATTATTACTATTTATTACTAATTATTACTATTTATTACTATTTACCGGTAATTATTACTAATTATTACTATTATTACTAATTATTGGTAATTATTACTAATTATTGGTAATTATTACTAATTATTGGTAATTAATACTAATTATTGGTAATTAATACTAATTATTGGTAATTAATACTAATTATTGGTAATTAATACTAATTATTGGTAATTAATACTAATTGTTACTAATTATTGGTAATTATTACTAATTATTGGTAATTATTACTAATTATTGGTAATTATTCCTAATTATTGGTAATTATTACTAATTATTGGTAATTATTACTAATTATTCCTAATTATTGGTAATTATTAATAATTATTGATAATTATTACTAATTATTACTAATTATTGGTAATTATTTGTAATTATTGGTAATTAATACTAATTATTGGTAATTAATACTAATTATTGGTAATTAATACTAATTATTGGTAATTAATACTAATTATTACTAATTATTGGTAATTACTGGTAATTATTACTAATTACTGGTAATTATTGGTAATTACTGGTAATTATTACTAATTACTGGTAATTATTACTAATTACTGGTAATTATTACTAATTACTGGTAATTATTACTAATTATCGGTAATTATTACTAATTATCGGTAATTATTACTAATTATTACTAATTATTATTAATTACTGGTAATTATTACTAATTACTGGTAATTATTCCTAATTATTACTAATTGTTACTATTTACCGGTAATTATTACTAATTATTACTATTTATTACTATTTACCGGTAATTATTACTAATTATTGGTAATTATTACTAATTATTGGTAATTATTACTAATTATTGGTAATTATTACTAATTATTGGTAATTATTACTAATTATTGGTAATTATTACTAATTATTGGTAATTAATACTAATTATTGGTAATTAATACTAATTATTGGTAATTAATACTAACTATTACTGATTATTGGTAATTATTGGTAATTATTACTAATTATTGGTAATTATTACTATTTATTGGTAATTATTACTATTTATTGGTAATTATTACTATTTATTTGTAATTATTACTAATTATGGGTAATTATTACTAATTATTGGTAATTATTACTAATTATTCCTAATTATTGATAATTATTGGTAATTGTTCCTAATTATTAGTAATTAAATGAATAATTACTAATAATTAGGAAGAATTACCAATAATTACAAATAATAACATTATTAGTATATTTTATTATTAATATTAAAATAATATAATTTTCTAATTTATATACAGTTCTCCTTTCATCTGTGCGTTTTCTATCTCCACATACAAATAATACATGTGAAGACAGCAAACACACAGATGAAAAGAGAACTGTATATATATAAAAAATTATATTATTTTAATATTAATAATAAAATAGACTAATAATGTAATAATGTTATTATCCCTAATTATTGGTATTTATTACTAATTATTAATATTTATTCTTAATTATTAAAAATTATTACTAATTATTCCTAATTACCATTAACTATGAACAATACTAATAATTTAAATTTATTAAGTAATAAAACAATATAAACATAATTAAATTACAACTAATTAAGAATAATTGAAACTAATAAAAAATTAAAAATAAATATTAAATTAAATTGAACATAAATACCTTGAAAATTGATCTGCTCTGATTGTTCTTCAAAACTTTAATATCAGCTCCGAAAAAAAAATTAAACTGAAGAAAAACTCAATTTTAGAAACACAAGTTTGAGAGCAGGAGAAGATAGAGAATGAGAATGATTTGAAAAAAATGGATGGGGGTATTTATAGGTTAGATTATTTGCGACGGGTCCATTTGCGACGGGAATCCCGTCGCAAATAGTGTTATTTGCGACGGTACCCGTCGCAAATACCTTAGCCAACATTTATTACGGTCAACGGTTAAATAGTTATTTGCGACGGGTCCCGTCGCAAATAACCACCTGCCGACATACTATTTGCGACGGGGGAATATTCCCGTCGCAAATACCTTTTACCGCCGTCGGTTATTTGCGACGGGAAAATATTCCCGTCGCAAATAGTTTTCCCGCGATTTGGCGCGCATCGCGGGAAAACTATTTGCGACGGGGAAAGCAATCCCGTCGCAAAAGCCTAATTATTTGCGACGGGTAAATACCCCCGTCGCAAATAAGTTTTTAACGGGACTATTTGCGACGGGATTTATTCCCGTCGCAAATAACCCGTCGCAAATACGCATTTTTCCCGTAGTGCAAAACCCTAGTAAACATAGGATATTTAACCTTTGATGAACTTATAATCAGTTTTCCATCAAATATGAAGAGAGTATAACACGCCTCCAACCCATCCAAGAGTCTTGCTCACCAATGAACACTGATGGTTCTCCATCAGCACCAAATAACACAACCTTAATCCTAAAAAATACATGATATCCTACACTAAATACAACCAACCCATGATGAGGATTATTTCATATAGTTGTATCTATAAACATAGAAAGTCACCTCAAGAGAAGTGCTTCCCCAGTACTGGATCACAGTCTCTACATACTTAATACAAGTCAGCTCAACCTCCAACTAGAGTATTCAATTCCAAGGGTGATAGAAGCCTATCTACCTCAATTTAAAAATCATGGATGAGGTTAGGTGATATAAAGGATTTTGTAGCTCCCAAATCAATCAACGAATACACCCATATATAAAACAAGAAAATGGTACCTCGAATGATGTTTGGATCGCCTGGTGCTGGAAATGATAAAGCATAAATATGATCAAGACCTGATCTATTGACTCTTTGACCCTAATGAAGACCACCTCCATGGTTTCTCTTTTATCTCTAAGTAAGAGGAGTATCTCAGGGATGTACTCTTCCATACTTATCTCCTCTCTACTGATCCCATATTAGAACACCCTTATATTATTTCCTTTGTTGAAATTTTCTAAATGAATGAACCTGAAGTGGAACACCTGAAACATATTGAATGATTAGAAATATCATGTGACACCCTAATATTATAAAAGAATAACATTATATTTTATAGCATATGATACATGTAACACCAAGATTAGATGAAAATATAACACGCCGTATAACATCCCATCTTGAGGGCCACTAAAACTGGTGCCCTGAGCTGGATCACCACATGACCTCAGGCACACCTCCTCGTATACCAAAAGCTTCCAACTAGTATCGTAGGTCATAGGGATGCATTGTTGAGACTATACCTACTTATTAGAGTAAAACTATATAAAAAATAATACCAATGGATATATCAACCAAATGAAAAAAACACGACAAAACAACCATTGGCAAGAGCCAATAAGTAACCAAGTAACAAATGATATAATAATATGAAGAATAAACTACATGTCAGGCAGTCATAAAAATTAAACCCCCAATACCAAAACCATAAAATATCCAAAACACATACCTGAGTCCCAACTCGGTCCTGGCATATCATGCTACAGCCCTGTTGGAGTTGGTGGACTAGAACCAACTACTTTGTACTTTATTCATTAATAAAATCCTTATCACATCTTGATTGTTCTTCTGCGTGACAATGCATGTGATAATGTACTAAGGATAGATGTTACATTAAAGGGTCATAGCGGATCCCTATTATGATGAGAACCCGGAAGTTCCATAACACTGTTCTTGAATATATGTTCTATGGCCAGATGATGTTATTTGAGGGACACAAATAATATATGCCATTAGGGGTGAGGAATTATAAAACTTTGAGACACCTTCTCATGGTGTGCACCCTTGGTAATATCCAGGAGGATATTATGAGAACGAGACCCACCAGTAGGAAATCCACATTTCATAGTGTCATTGGATGTTCCTATCTGTGAATGTGTGTATTGGTCCTTATACTTTAAGATTATTATTAATAGATATTACAACTTGCGCACTTAGATGTATTGACGAAAACTGTGATGACACACTGTTCGCAGTGAGGTAGGATACGTTGGGTGCGTCACGAGTAATACTGGGTTAATAGATAATTCAAGAAAGGATTTATCCCCTCTATTCCATAATATAAATAGACATCTCAGGCCCTTTCATGGAATTGATATAGCCTAAATAAATCCATGGCCATGGTAAGGTATGTGCTAGTTCAATTCCAGAAATTCAAAGAAAGAATAATTGAGCACATGGGTTGATGGCACTAGCATGCAACCCACTTGATTTGAGATATCTTGACAAAGGGATTATATTACACGGTAAGCATTCATATGAGGTTATATGTCAATGTGGCATCAAATTCTTTCTCTTGGGTGCCTTGACCCGTTGCTTGATAGTAATCTTGGACTTTAGGTAAGCCCACCTAATGCCAACGAGAAAGAGGCCTAGAGGGTTACACACTAAGTGTGTCCATGTATCTCAGTTAAATATTAGTTTAACAAGTTAAATAAAGATTATTCCCGACTGTGGTTTAATAATTATTTAAGGATGCCTGATTGCATTTATTTTGACACTAGTTATTTGAGAGAATATATTGTGGATGAAATAATATATATTTTTTAGCGAGTAATGAAATTACATTTATTTAATAAATAAATAGCCATTACTCAAGGATTAATAAATGTGGTGGAGGAAATAAAGAAAAATGGAAAATAAAAGTACACACCATGTATACTGAATATAAACACCATGTAGTTTTTTGGAAAATGAGTACACGCTGTGTATTAATGATTACATGGGGTGTAGTTTTTCCAGTCGGGATTTTGAGTAAATAATTTCATTTTATTAAATGATATTTATTATAATCAGTGTGGGTGTATGTCAAGGAATTAATCATTCGACATAGGGGGTTTCAATAAGAGTTAAAGAAATAAATAAATTGCGTAACTCATTTATTTATTGTCATAACTCTATAACCTCAAACCCGATTATAAATATCCTCACAACCCCAACACTTTTCCCTAATCATTGTACAGAACAATTATGGAGAGTTCTCTCAAGGTTGAAAGAACTCTTTCCTCCAAGAACGCTCTCAAGACTGAGAGAGATCCACCACCACCGGATCAAGGTGATCTAAGGCGTACATCACAAGAGAAGGTTCTTCCGTGCTAGCACTTGTAGATCCCTTCGGCAATGTCCATAGATATGTGAAGCACTTGTGGATCACCACTAGAGGAATCCTACACTTGGATTCTACAATGCAACGACGGATCACATCAGATCGTGACTAAAGACATCAATGAAGAAATAATTCCATCAAGGTAATTCTTGTTAATTAATTAAATTAATTATAACCAACATATGATGGTACTATCTCTATGGTTATGGGACTCCCTCTTTTGTTTTTAGTTCTTCATTCTATTCTGAAGATCTGGCATTTTACATCGTGACGGGTCTTGGATTGATCATTGTTAGCGCTAAAATTAAAGTTGGGCCGACCCACTAATGTGCTTCTGCTGTGCTCAGAACCTACAAGTGGTATCATAGGGGTCATATCATTGATTATAATTCTTTAGTTTTTCGTTGGTTATTTACGTATTTAATAATTTAGTTGTTTTAATTTAAGTTAATCATTCTTAAAAATCTAAATCTCGAGATTTGTTCCTCCCCTCTCATTTCTCGTTCACCTTATAGAAATGAATTTTTATTTTAATTTTGATTAAAATAAAATAAAGGAACTCATCCGGAGGTGCCAAATGCTCCTAGCCATACAACACCAGAATACACGGCGTGTATTCGGAAGTACACATCGTGTAGTCTAGGTTCAATGCATTGACTGATCCGCCAAATTAGATTATGTATTGGATCCTATCTTAGTCATTTATGACATTGTGTGTTGACCAGGAATAGGTGGCACCCGGTTTCTAGATTACACGTCATGTGGTCCAACTGAACATGGCGTGTAGTCCCTTTGGGTTAGGGTTGGACCGTGTACCCTGTACACGGCTTTCCCGGTTCGAAACCGTGTAACACGGAAACTACACGGCGTGTGTCCCACCGAACACACTGTGTACTCCAAAATTTCTAAAGTACATAAACACGCCATGTACCCAAGTGAGTACTTCGGATGGACGGTGAACAAAAAGTGCACACCATGTAGTCATAACTACATGCCGTGTACTCATCCAAATTACACAGATTTATTAAAATTTATTATTATATTATACAAACCCTTGAGGTGTGTACCATAGTGCAGGCGTAAAGCTAAGTCACAACACGTGATAGGTGTTTTATATATATGTGTTTGATTTAACATCTTCAAAATGAATAGAAACTCACCGGGTTGCCTCTAAGGTACAAGTTACGTACAAGGATAATTTTAAATCAATTTATTTGCTTAAAATTATGATAGATGATAATCTCAAGGAAATTCAGAAAAGGTTTTAAGATAAAAGGATTGATTAATTAAAGATAATTAATTAATTCAAGCGTGATTTATCTTAAACAAGAATGATTAAACAATTAAATGATAGTTTTATTTATGTGTAAATATCGTTGCATGTATAGATTATCATGAGCTAGACTAAGACCTTTGTATGTGAATGGTTTCTTTTAATTTATTTATTTAAATTAAATTTGTTGGATTGCGAGCCTTCTCCTCATTAATATGTAGAGCCTGCATGCCCAAGGATTTTTTTATGTAAAAACACCTTTTACCCATCACCTACATGTGAGATAAATGCATATGTAATGGATAGAACTCCCAAGCTGGTGGAGGTGGCTCAAGTCAGGAGCCAAGACGAAACCAATCCAAGAAGATACAAAGGTGGACAGGTGGAAAGCTGTAAACACGAACCCGAAAGGTTCAAGGTTTTTCTCCCCTAGGTCTTAGGTTAGTTTATCAACCACTAGATAAACTAACCAATAGAAAAATCTCATGATCATACCATTTATTTTATTTCTGTCAGTTGCGTGGTTTATTTATTGTGAGTGTGTTGTCACGATCACACAATTAATGAATTAAATGAGCATGCAAGATGGAACTAAAATAAAATTTGATTATACATAAATATTATATTATACATGGTTAATCACTTAAGTATATCCCACATAATATTAAAAAGAATATAATAAAAGATAATAAATTAGAAATTTACATATAAGGATAAAATCCATCAAAGAAATATTAAGTCGGTATAGCCTTCCATAATCTCGGTTAGAATCGAACCATAGTTCAAAGTGCTTGACCAACCCTAGTTGGGGTGCTTTCAATTATCGGGGAATTATAATTCAAGGTTCTGAGTTGACTTGACTTGGTTCACATCAAGGGTTGACTGCCACAGCAGGACTTGGTGTGACCAAGAGGCAAAGGTTGAGTAAATCCAAAATAAAAGGATTTCAGGATTGGGGAGTCCATTCAGAAGATCAAGGAGCTGCGAGTTAATGCAGTTGGCATTTGGAATGCCTACCTAAAACACTTAAAGTTTCTTGACCAGCCCTAGTTGGGGTAATGCGAAGAGCAATATGGATCCTTGCCGCTAGAATATTCAAGAAACAGAATATTCCGAAGTCAATGGTGAGGGCTATTGGATTTCGATAAAATAGTGGGAGACTAATAAGTATTAATTTATTTATTTGAATCAATTTTATAATAAAGTAATAAACCTTTGCTCATCTTAATTTGTAGAAACAGCAATAAAAATGACTTCAAACGTATCATTGTGAACCATACTCGAGAAGGAAAACCTTCCACCATCACCAATTTCCAAGAGTGGTAGAGGCGTTTACGTGTTATCCTTCGCCACGAAAGGAAATTGTATGTGCTGGAAGAGACTATTCTAGTTGCGCCTAGAAAGGAGGCCAGTGATGAGGAATTATCTCTCTGCATGAAACATGTGGATGATTCCATATATTTCCAGTGTTTCATACTATCGGTCATGTCTAATGATCTCTTGAAGCAACATGAAAACATGGACGTGTGTAGCATGATGTCTCGCCTTAAGGATCTCTACCATGAGAAGGTGAGACAGGAGAGATATGAGATCTCCAACACTTTGTTTACAACTAATCTTGGAGATTTTGTGCCAGCTGGGCCTCATGTAGTCAATCTTATTGGCTACATTGAACACCTGGACATCTTAGGGATTAAGTTCTCGGATGAGTTGCATATAGATCTCATCCTATCATCACTACCCAATACCTTCTCTAGCTTCATTGTTAATTATAACATGAGCAACAATGAGAAGAGTCTATTGAAACTTCTAACCTTAATTCTCCTTGTAGATAAGGACATGGGGAGTGACAAACCTACAGTCCTTATGGTGAATAAGAAAAGGAAGGACATGGCAAAGGGGCCAAAGACTTATAAATAGTCTGAAGCCCCCGAGTTCCATCCGTCCAAGAAGAGAAAGATCCAGAGGCAGGGCAAGGAATGGGAGTCGGTGTGTTTTACATGTGGAAAGCAAGGCCACTGGAAGAGGAACTGCACCCAGAAGCATGGGGACAATAAAGGTGCATTCGTTATCGAGTGTAATCTTTCTATTTCTACTCATTGGGTATTAGATACAGCTTGTGGGGCTCACATATGTATTCAAATGCAGGAACCAAGTAGATTTAGAAAGATACCCAGAGGAGAGGTGGATCTTTGAGCTACTAATGGCGCAAGGATGACTGCATTGGATATTGGAAATTACCACCTCTCATTGCTGACTGGGATGATTTTGGTTTTACATAACTATTATTATGTTCTTAGTGTTACCAAGAACATAAATTATGTATCTTGTTTGGATATAGATGGATTTATTTTCAAGTTTTGAAATAAGGGTTGTCTCTTTTATAAGAACAACATATGTTATGGTATGAAGCATTTAAATAATGGTTTGTATGTATTAAATTACGAAAGCCAAGTGTTGGCAATCAATAATGAAACAAACTCACACGACTCTTACATCACCCAGTTGTGTCATCACCGTCTTGGTCATGTAAATGAGAAGCTCTTGAAAAAGCTCTTCCAAGATGGTTATTTGGAATCTACTGAGTTAAAAGCACTTGATAGATGTCACACTTGTTTATAAGGAAAAATAACCAAGCTGCCCTTCGGCGGATAAGGTGAAAGGGCCACAGAGCTTCTAGGATTGGTGCACATGGATGTGTGTGGACCATTTCCAATAGAAGCTAGAGGTGAATATTCTTACTTCATTACTTTTACTGATGATTTGAGTAGATATGGATATGTCTACTTAATGAGGTATAAGTCAGAAGCCTTAGAGAAATTTAAGGAATTCAAGAATGAAGTAGAGAATCATCTTGGTAAGAAGATAAAGAAGCTTCGATTGGATCAAGGTGGAGAATATCTGAACTAAGAGTTCATCGATATTCTACAGGAGTCTGGGATTCTATCTCAGCTCACTCCTCCTTATACAACATACTAGAATGGTGTTAGGGAAAGGAGGAACCGTGCCTTGTTAGACATGGTGAGGTTGATGATGAGTCATGTAGATATTCCATTATCCTTTTGGGGATATGCATTACAAACTGAAGCATACACATTAAACCAAGTACCAACTAAGATGGAAAATTGAATTCCATCCGAGTTATGGAATGGAAGGAAACCCACATTGTCGCACACACGTGTATGGGGATGAGAGGCATTTGTTAAGTATTTATCAGGAAAAAAACTAGCACCTCGGGGCACTAGGTGTATCTTTATAGGATATCCTAAGGAAACGAAAGGATATTACCTATATGACCCTTCAGACAAGAAAGTGATTGTCACCAGACAAGCCATATTTCTTGAGAGGGAGCACATCCTCAAGAAGGATATTGGGAGAAAGATTGACTTAGATGAAGTTGATGCTCAAGATACACAGGATTTGGTATAGGAACAAGTTCCACAGGTCCCCGTGGAAGAGGTTTCAGAAACACAGGTATTGTGTAGGAGCTCAAGAGAGGTAAGGGAACCAGAGATATTTGGTTTCCTATTCACTGAGGATGGTGAATCAGTATTGTTGGACAATGATGAACCTCTCTTCTATAAGGAAGAAGTAGAAATATTAAAAGCTGCAAGATGGCTAGAAGTTGTGAATTCTGAGATGGATTCCATGTATCAGAACCATGTCTGGGTTTTGGTCGATGAGCCAGTTGATGTAAAGCCTGTTGGATGTAAATGGGTATTCAAGAGAAAACTGGACATGGAAGGTCAAGTTAGCACCTATAAAGCTAGGCTAGTGGCTAAAGGATTAAGACAGCATCAAGGAATTGACTATGATGAAACCTTATCACCAGTTTCCATGTTTAAATCCATAAGAATCGTACTTTCCATAGCAGCTTACCATGACTACGAGATTTGGAAGATGGATGACAAAATGGAATTCCTTAATGGGAACCTTCAGGAAGATGTCTATATGACATAACCAGAAGGTTTTGTGACACCAAGTGAATCCAAATGGGTTTGAAAGTTTCAGAAATCCATTTATGGATTAAAACAAGCATTTAGGTCATGTAACATTCGATTTGATGAATCCATAAAGGAATTTGGTTTCATTAAGAATGAATGTGAGCCATGTGTTTATAAGTGGTTTAATGGGAATGAAACTGTTATCCTAGTAGTATATTTTGATGACATATTGATTATTGGAAATGATGTACCGGTCTTACAGTCAGTTAAGGACTGGTTGAACAAGTGTTTATCCATGAAGGACTTGGGTGAAGCAGCCTATATTCTAGGGATCAAGGTCATTCGTGATAGATCCAAGAGGCTGTTTGGACTAAGTCGAGGTACATAAATTGACCAGATACTAAAGAGATTTAGTATGGAATAATCCAAGAGGGTATTGGTTACAGTTTCACATGTCTTACATATTTATAAGAAAATGTGTCCCCAGACACAATAGGAGAAATATAGAATGAGTAAGATCTCATACGCTTTGGCTATAGGATCCATCATGTATGTCATGTTATGTACCAGGCTTGATGTTTCCTATTCACTGAGCATGGTAGGCAGATATCAATAAAATCCAGGATAACAGCATTGGAATGCTATTAAGACTATCCTTAAGTATCTAAGAAGAACTAAGGATAAGTTCCTGGTGTATGGAGGAGACAAGAAGCTTGTCATCAGAGGGTATGTTAACGCTGGTTTTCAGACAGATCTGAATGATCTGAAGTCACAATCTAGATATTTTTATGTCTCAATGGAGGAGCTGTGAGTTGGAAGAGTTCAAAACATCTAGTTGTCGCCGATTCTATAGTGGAGTCCGAATATATAGTGGATTCTGATGCAGCCAAGGAAGCCGTCTGGATTTGGAACTTTGTCTAGGATCTTGATGTGGTGTCTAGCATTAAACATCCTATCACGTTTTATTGTGATAATACTACAGTGGTGTCTCTTGCAAAAGAACCAAGGTCACATCAACAGACAAATCACATACTCCAAAATTATCACCTATTGAGGGATTTCTATTAAAGGGGTGAAGTTTCAGTGAGCAGAGTGTCCACAGAAGAGAACATGGCAGACCCCATGACTAAAGGCCTATCTCAGCAGAAGCATGAATATCATGTGAGAGCTAGTGGGTTAAAGGTTGTTAGTAGTTGGATCTAGTCCAAGTGGGAGTCTATTGGAGTTGGTGCCCTAGAACCAACTACTTTATACTTTATTCATTAATAAAATCCTTATCACATATTGATTGTTCTTCTGCGTGACAATGCATGTGATAATGTTATAAGGATAGTTGTTGCATTAAAGGGTTATAGTGGATCCCTGCTATGATGAGAACCTGAAAGTTCCATAACACTATTCTTGAATATATGTTATATGGCCAGATGATGTTATTTGAGATACACAAATAATATAGGACATTAGGGGTGAGAACTCATAAAACTTTGAGACACCTTCTCATGGTGTGCGCCCTTGGTAATATCTAGGAGGATATTATGAGAACAAGACCTTCTAGTAAGAAATACACATTTCATAGTGTCATTGGATGTTCCTATCTGTGGACATGTGTATTTGTCCTTAGACTTTAAGATTATTATTAATGGGTATTAAAACTCACACATTTAGATGTATTGATGAAAAATGTGATGACACACTGTTCGCAGCGAGGTATGATACGTTGGGTGCGTCATGAGTAATACTGTATTAATAGATAATGCGAGAAAGGATTTTTCCCTTCTGTTACATAATAGAAGTATATATCTCAGGCCCTTTGATTGAATTTATATAGCCTAAATAAATCTGTGGCCATGGTAAGGTATGGGCGAGTTCAATTCTAGAAATTCAAAGAAAGAATAATCGAGCACATGGGTTTATGGCACTAGTATACAACCCGCTTGATTCGAGATATCTTGAAAAAGGGATTATATTACATGGTAAGCATTCGTATGAGGTGACACATCAATACGGCGTCAACTTCTTTCTCTTGGGTTCCTTGACTCGTTTCTAGATAGTAATCTTGGACTTTAGGCAAGCTCACCTAATGCCATCAAGAAAGATGCCTAGAGGGTCACACAATAAGTGTGTCAATGTATCTCAATTAAATATTAATTTAAAAAGTTAAATAAAGATTATTCCCAAATGTGGTCTAATAATTATTTAAGGATGCCTGATCGCATTTATTTCGACACTAGTTATTTGAGAAAATATATTATGGATGAAATAATATATATTTATTATCGAGTAATGCAGTTACATTTATTTAAGAAATAAATAGTCATTACTCAAGGACTAATAAAGGTGGTGGAGGAAATAAAGAAAAATGGAAAATAAAAGTACACACCGTGTATATTGAATATACATGCCGTGTAGTTTTTTGGAAAATGAGTACACACCGTGTATTAATGATTACACGGCATGTAGTTTTTCCAGTTGGGATTTTGAGGAAATAATGTCATTTTATTAAATGATATTTATTATAATTAGCATGGGAACATGTTAAGAAATTAATCATTCGACATGGGGGGTTTTCAATAAGAGTTAATGAAATAAATAAAACGCGTAACGCATTTATTTATTGTCATATCTCTATAACCTCAAACTCGATTATAAATATCCTCACAACCCCAATACTTTTCCCCAATTGTTTTGCACAACAATTCTGGAGAGTTCTCTCAAGTCCTAAAAAACTCTTTCCTCCAAGAACGCTCTCAAGACTGAGAGAGATCCACCACTACCAAATCAAGGCAATCGAAGGTGGACAAAACAAGAAAAGGTTCTTCTACGCTATCACCTGGAGATCCCTTCAGCGACGTCCAAAGATATATGGAGCATGTGTGGATCACCACTAGAGGAATCCTACACTTGGATTCTACAACGCAATGATGGATCACACCGGATCATGACCAGAGACATCAACGAAGAAAGAATTCTATCATGGTAATTATTGTCAATTAATTAAATTAATTATAACCAATATATGATGATCTTATCTCTATGGTTCTGGGACTCCCACTTTTGTTTTTCATTCTTCATTCTATTCCAAAGATCCGGTATTTTACATCGTGATGGATCTCGGATTGATCATTGTTAACGCTAAAATTAAAGTTGGTCCGACCCACCAATGCACTTCCACTAAACCCGGAACCTAAAATCCCATAATCCCATGAATAAACCAACACCAGGACCCTATCTTGAACCTGTGACAGAAAACAAGTAACATCTACTCGGGTACCCAAGTGTCACAGCGGCCAGATCTGGGTGTGAGTACAACAAAGTGGGCCACCACCAATAGTCTCTAAATAAATAGATTGTCTACACAATAGTGTATGCATATAATAAAGGGTGCAGTAAATAAGTAAGCCCAAAAGTGAACAAGTTTCACATTTACTATATATTAGTTAGCCATTACATTTTTAGGTTCTGAAATATCATTACCATGGGAATCTACCATCTTATTTCACGAGGGGATTCATTCCCATTACTTTAATCTAGTGTACCATAGAGCATATGTCTGGGTACCCAT
Organism: Viscum album; assembly: GCA_963277665.1. Classification (NCBI taxonomy): domain Eukaryota; kingdom Viridiplantae; phylum Streptophyta; class Magnoliopsida; order Santalales; family Viscaceae; genus Viscum; species Viscum album. The sequence goes on along the minus strand of OY728164.1, from coordinate 2,102,400,026 downwards.
ACCATATATCATAGAGGTCATAGGTAAAAAAATCAAGGATCCTTAGTCCAAGAAACCAATAAGGATATAATACGTCATGTATGGCCATCCCAACCATTAGTTCACAAGTCATAAAATAAGGAGCATCATTCCATGAATCCAACTGGGACTCAGAATGCCATGTTTGACTATCCCAACCTTGATATGGAACACCATATCCATACCCTTGTGTTTAAGGGTGTTGGTCCTTTTACTAGAAAACTTTGGTTCACCAGGGTTTCTTATAGCATTAGTCTGGCCTACCCAAAACTTGGGAGTGGAGTGTTAGTCCAACTTCCCAAACCATTATTCATAGGTTTGGAAACATGGAGCATCGGTCCATGAGTAAAACCAATATCTAAAACATCATGTATAACCATCCCCAACCATTCCATTATCAATTACTTACATATTTATAAAATTATTTATCAAATTCCAATATCCTTAATCATTCTTCATTTATCACAATCCCAACAGACCTTTAAAACTAAACATGTCACAATAAGACCCAACCACTTTTCATAATTCCATAAACACCACTTAAACATTTTAAGGCCCTTAAAAAACCACTCACTTTATTAAAACATTTCAAAACTACCCTTAACCTATGATCTTTCTCCTTACACATAAAAACATGGTCTAAGGCCAACCATACACTTCAATTCATTATAAAATACAGCATGGAATTTTCAAAAGTGTAACACCACACACACAATTTAAAGAACCATTTAAAATCTAATAAGAACCCCTTTTTAAAATCACTTTGAGGTTAATACCTCCTTTCAAAATGTTACCCATTTTAAAAACATAATTTTTTTTCATTGAAAACCATGGACAGGTTAAAATCCAAACACATCATTTAAACCATTTCTAGAGCCTCTTATAAATCTCACAAAAACTAACATATAAACTTTTAAATTAACCCTAATAACATTACCATTAACCAAATTAACAATTAAATCTCAATGGGTATCCCTAGGTCCGATGTCAAATTATTGAAGAACCCAACAAGAACCGTGAAGAGTTTCACACATCACATTAATGCCCAAATTACTTTATGTGGCCAATGACATAAAAAATCAGCAAGGAAATAACTAGAAACAACTACATACGCATAATAAAACATCAAGACTATGGAAAAAATATTAAAGACCACCTAAATCATGCTCATAGGCAATGGATCATCCATCCTTATCCCTTGATCCTAGACCAAAAAACATTAACACCCAAAATTATAGTATTTAAAAAAAGAGGGTTTTAGGGCTTTAGAAAGACGAAATTCCACCAAAAAAGCATCTTACAAAAAATGGAAGGAAATAAATTCAAAGAATTAGTCAGAGATTTGATTCACAGCTAACGACACTCTAAATGCCTAAGAATCAAGGGAGTAACACCCACAGAGGAGGGTGAGGTTGATTTTTTGTCACCCTAGATGTAGGGGTTTAATGGGGGAGAAATTCTAGGAAGAAAGAAATAATATCAGGTTAGAAATGGTAAAACCCCCATTTTTTAATGATCTGCATGGTTTGGTCACACGGTTGGCCAAACTTTGTGCCAACTGTGATGTTTCCTCTATCTAAGAGGAAACTAAGTGGCACGGTTTTCCTGGCCACTCGCACGGTTTGAAAAACTGCGTGTTGGTTTTGTGTTCACCACTATCTGAGGGAGCTCGAGCTACATGGTCTCCTGGTTCACCCTGCACGATCTCCCTAACCATGCACACCCCCTCTATAGGCCACAAGGTTATGGTTCATGGTTACTACTAACTATGCGCCAACAATTTTGTCAACACGTATTGGCCTCTTTTACCCTCTTTCATGTCCCAAAACCCCCATAACACCCGTGAGACATATATTACTCCTAGGATACCTTCCATAAAAAAATTAAAACCAGGACGTACCTTATCTCAGAGACATGATCTTACAACCTCCTCACCTTATAATAGCTCATCCTCAAGATATATTCCCCAACTTCACCAATCCTCCAAGACAAATGGTCGGACCACCCAACAAACTTATCAACTTTCATCTCCCGAGTTTCCTCCTAAACATGGACATGTCATCATTGCATTCAGACCAAAGAAATAGTCATACCTTAAATAATTTTTACATTATGATCTGTAACACAAAACTGATGCTCCTCAAAGGACACATCAATCACAAATCAACATCATCAACACCAACCATATAAATAACCCAATATACCTAGCATCAACTGAAGGAACGTCTGATTTTCCAACATATCCCCCAACCTATGTCATCCCACAATTCCAAGTCCAACAACCTCATTCCATATCTGAACATCTAGAACACAACCAAATCACAACACTCGTCTCAATCATTTAATAGGTAAAAACCCAATCCAACACCCATTTCCAAAATTGAACACCAAGATGTCTTTTTCACAAGCTCACCCAATCTGAAACACCAGTCATGTCATCAACCAACCACTTGTCCATTATGGTTCTCTCTACTACAAAATTTAGCTCATGACCACCAACTTTTGGTGTTTGGAAACTTAACTATTTAAAGGGGGCCCTAGATTTTCAACTCACACTTCCACAACATACCCAACATGCTTCCCAACTCACCACGCCCAAATATCCATGAAAACGCTATCCAACATCGAAATCCATCCTTTCCATTGAAACCACCCAAAATAGACACACCTCCACCATACATACATCAACTAAAGGTGGATTGGTTATTTATCATAACATGTTTCTATTTCCAAAGCACACTCATCATTTCAAAACATCCACCAAAGTTGGTTTACAACTCACCACTTTCATTCCTTATTCCAATCTATGTCATACCATTCTCAGCAGATTCATCCTGCAATGCCCAACTCCAATTGTTGGTACATTACCACTTCACCTTCCCATGGAACCTTCTCACTAAAGGAATACCACCATCCTCTGATGAACCTACCAATGTCTCTTTCTGAAATCTAGCCAAACTCATATGTTAGGGTTTCCACTACTCCCCAACCCATTGTCATGTTCTATAACACCCACTGACACTTTTCTAACACAAGAACCTAAGATTTAGTTGGAATCCAACCTAATCCAGAAGCCAACACTCATCTAGATCAACCCCCCACTTCTAAGGACCACCTAGATTTTCCAAGGAATCCAACACATGCCTCACAAGATCCTTATTGACATCCTGATGCCACCACATCCAACCCACGGTCGTATCCACAAACATGCAAACCTTTTGTCTCAAGGGTCCTACTCCCACGACTAACATGCCACTCCCCACCTTAGGAGTGTCATTTCCCCCACTTTCCCCAAGAAATTACACCCAGCATGGCTCATGTTCCCACCAATGTAAAGCCCAATAAGTGGATGTGTCCATGCTGCTCTCACTCAGGATTCAATACTACATGTCCACCATCACTCATTCTCAACATATGATAATGGAACCCGTGGTATTAATCAACCATAGGTCCATCACAAGGACCCTGCTCACAAACTGGTGATGGTGCACCACCCACCATGTGGCTTCTGTCACACCACTCCATGAACGCCACCTTCAAGAAGTCACCTGTCACCATCCCGGGAATTCATTTAGGTAGATTTTCATATATCCAAATCCCTATTAGTGTACTCAGGATTATGTAAAGGTATTTGTAATGATCGTATTTAATTTAAGATTACATTGATATGTCATCGATGAAAGCTGCCATATCCTAAAAGGGATTCATCAACCAAAACTCACCACTTCTTCATGAATCTCTTCCAAGCAGTCGTGAACCCACATTCACTTTATCACTACCTCCACCACACCACTCAATCTCTTTTAGCATGTGCTTATATCCTGACCTCACTATAAGACCTAAGTTTGTGCGCTTTCTTGAAACTATTTACTAAACTTGACTCCAGGATCCACAAGTCGTACATCACCAGAGCTAGTCCCAAATGTCAATGTACACAACTAACCATGCCTCCCGGTCCATCAGCCACATCGAACTCATGGAATTCTCAATGTTCCCATTCAACAACCCAACCTTTTCACACAATAATCCCAAGAACGTGACCACCCCTCACACTAAGTGTCACTTCCACAACAAAAGCGCCCATCCACACTTTGATCACCCCTATCCTGTCCACCCAAATTTAACACGAGGTCCTTCATTATTCATCAACAAAATAGGTGGGTTAGAAACCAAAACGATCTTTTATTTTCTGAAACTGACCTTATAATCAACCACAATCACTCATGTACTTTCCTGCAAAGGATACCAAGGCATAACCATGCATTTTACTAACATTTGATGGCACCCACTGATATTTGATTCCATTTATAAAGAACCAAATCATGCATCGCATCCCAAGGCACCTAAAACATTAGTCTAGCCTTCCTCAGGATTACCCTCAATTAACAAAAACCACTAGCACATGCCCACAACTTAAGTTGCATCTTCTAAACCATTAAATTTACTCTATTACCTCTAGTTCAAACCCATACTAGACATAACTCTATATGATTCACTGTCAAAATATCAACACATCCACCTGTGTCTCATTCATACAAATGAAAACTTACTCTCAATTTTACACCCATAACAACGCAACCACTACTAACAACACTGCAACCAAAACTCCCATTCTTGAGGCCTAATGAATAACCACACAGTCACAACCCACAAGGGATACCACATCCACATTACCAAAGGTATAACAATAAAATACCTTTTAACCACACAATAAAACCTAATAAAGTCTCACAACCCATAACCAAGGTCTCAAACTAGATCACTCTCAATCCCAAACCTCCTATGCACAAAGCCCAATAAAATCACTAGGATTACTCATTGTCAAAGTCTCAAGGTACCATCATTTCCCATTTCCATTTTTAATTAACTTTATCATTTTAGAAAATGAGAATTCATATTTTAAAACTTTCTTTTTTTTTAAAAAACCAAGGATTTACACTTTTCAAAACCTTTTTATTTCCCAAAATTTCAAAAATCCCAGCTTTATTCAAATTCACATTTCAAAACATTTTCATTTACAACATCACAGATGATATCAATAGTCATAAACTAGAATCATAAAAATACTCTACCAGTATATGAATCTCAAGGAAATACTAGTCATAGGAAACATATGGATGACCTATCGAACCTATGTGCCTAGCATGATGCATGAACACACACACCCTCTCTTTACATACTAAGCCAATATATAAAACCTCATAAATCAATAAAATCACATCAAAGTTCTCCAATTGAGGTGGAAGTATCAATCAGGTATAAAAACATAAAATAGAATATCAATTCTCACCCTTGGCATCTTGAGTTTTCTTTCATACATAGGGTTTCAGTCACCTAGGCACAAGCTCATTACCAAGACCCAATAAGATTATAGTATCTTATCTACCCTACCCCAAAAAGTAAGACAAAATAAACCTCTCTAATATCATTTTGTAACATCCTAACCCAGTGACCACTAAAACTGGTGCCCCGATCTGGAGCGCCACATGGCCTCAGGCATGCCTACCTATACATCAGAGTCTATTGACTAGTAGCGCAGTTTTATGGGGATGCATTGGGTATAATATACCCACTTATCAGAGTAAAATCATAAAAATAAATAATACCAAAAGATATATCAACCAAATTAAACAACATAATATAACCACTAGAGCCAAGATCCAACAAGTAACCAAGTAAAACATGCTATAAAAATTTGAAGAATACACTATATATTAGAAAGTCATACAAATAAAACCCCCAATACCAAAACCATAAAAGATACCAAAAACATACCTGATTACCAAACTAGTTCTAAAATCCCATGCTCCATCCCATCAACCCATGAATAAACAAATACTAGGTCCTTGTCCTGAACCTATGATAGAAAACAAGTAGTATCTACTAGGGTACCCAAGTGCCACTACAGTCTGAGATGGGTGTGAGTGAAACTCATTAGGCCAACACCAATGGTGACTAAAGAAATATCCAATCCATAAAATAGTGTATAAAGATAATAAATGGTGCAGTAAATAAATAAAAAGTAAGGGAATATGTTTCACATTTACTATTTATTATTTATCCATTACATTTTTAGGTTCTGTCATATCATCACCATTGGAATATACCATCTTATTTCATGAGGGAATTCATTTACATTACTTTAATATAGTGTTACACATAGCATCATTTTGGGTACCCAAACCATATATCATAGGGGTCACGGGTTGGAAATCAAGGATCCTTAGTCCTAGAGTCAAACTAGAATCCAGTATATCATGTTCGGTTATCCCAACCACTAGGTCACAAGTAGGAAAACACAAAGCATCAGTCCATGAATCCAACCAGGACATGGAACATCATGTATGACCATCCCAACCTTGATATGGAATTCCATTTCCATACCCTTAGGTTTAGAAGAATTAGTCCTTTCCCTGAAAAAATATGATGCACCAAGGATCCTGGATCATCAGCATGGCCATCCCAAAACTAGGGAGTGGAGCATCAGTCCAACATCCCAAACCATTAGTCACAGGTCATAAAACATGGAACATCAGTCCATGAATCCCACCCGGATTCAGCACATCATGTCCGACCATCCTCAACCATTATATTATCGATCATTTCTATATTTATCACATAATTTATCAAATTCCAACATCATTATTCATTATTCATTTATCATGGTCCCAATGGACCTTTAAAACTAAACACGTCACAATAATACCCAACTAATTTTCACAATTCCATAAATGCCACTTAAAAATTTTATGGCCCTTAACAAATCCACTCACTTCATTAAAAAATTTAAAAACTACCCTTCACTAAAGGCATTTCTCTTTAATCATAAAAATATTTCCTGAGGCCAACTATACACTTCAATTAATTATAGAATCCACCATGTCATTTTCACAAGTGTAAAACAACACACACAGTTAAAAGAACGATTTGAAATCTAATAAGAACCCCTTTTTAAAATAAATTTGAGGCCAAAACCTCATTTAAAAATGTTACCCATTTTCAAAACATAATTTTACTTAATTGAAAATCATGGCCATTTCAAAATCCAAACTCATCATTTAAAACATTTTGGGAGCCTCTTAGGCATCTCAAAAAATCTAACATATAAATGTTCCAATTATCCCTTAGACCATTCCCATGCAAAAAATTAACAATTAAAACCAATTCACTTTCATAATTACCCTATATCAACCTTTACCAAGTTATTTTATCATTTACAATGGTTTGGAATACCCCATGGGTAGCCCTAGGTCCGGTGTCAAATCCTCAACGGACCCAACGGGGTTTGTGAACAGTTTCTCACCTCACATTAATTCCCAAATTACTTTTTGCAGCTAATGACATAAAAACATAATAAGTAAGTAACTTGTAACAACTACATACACATAACAAAACCTCAAGACTATGGGAAAAATCTTAAAGACCACCTACCTCATGCTTGTAGACAACCGCTCATCCAACCTTGGCCCTTGATCCTATCGCAAAAAACCTTTAACACCCAAACTTATAGTATGTTAGACAAGATGTGTTTTAGGGATTCGTAAGTATAGAAAACCACCAACAAATCCTCTTCTAGAAAATGGAAGGAAATGGAGTCGAATAATTATACTGGGATTCGATTCACAACCAATGACACTCCAAACACCTAAGAATCGAGGGAGTAACACCCATGGAGGAGGAGGCTATTGGTTCATCACCCTAGTTGTAGTGGGTCAAATGGGAGATAAATTTGAGGAAGAAATAAATAATATTAGGAGGAAAATGATAAAAACCCCAATTTTAGTGAGGTGTGTGGTTTGGATACATTGTTGGTCAAACCGTGTGCTAACCATGTGGTTCCCTCTATCCAAGAGGAAACTAAGCCGCATTGTTTTCTTAAAAACCCACATGGTTTAACAAACCGTGTGGTGGTCATGAATTCTCCACTTTCCAGGGGATATAGAGCTTCATGGTCTCCTGAGCCACCCTACATGGTCTTCATAACCATGCAATCCCCCTCTAAAGGTCATACGGTTATGGAGAATGGTTACTACTAACCATGCACCAACTATGATATCACCATATGTTGGCCTATTTTACTCATTTTTCATGTCTTAAAACCCCTAGAACACCCCGAGACCTATCTTACTCCTAGGAGACCTTCTATAAACCAAAAATTCAAATCGGGGTGTACCTTATGTCAAGGTCATGATCTTACACCCCCAATACTTTATAATATATTTATTTTTAAATAAATTCAATCTCTTCAACATAATGTATTACACACAATTGTGAGTATAGCTTATATTACATGCAACAATGAGTTTATCTTGTGTTACACGCAACACCGAGTTTAAACAAAATGTGAAATATTATAAAAATATTATTATTTAATATAATAGTTATGACTTAGCCATTAAATTGGAGGGTATGAATATTAATAACTAGATTATAAATATTATGGTTATCTATTGATTAGAAATAAAATAATAATCATTTAAAAGAAAAAGAAGTGTTTTCTAAAAAAAATATTTTTCTAAAAGAATGATTGTTGCGCTTTTCACACATAATTTGAAATTAATTTTTACCACTTTTAGAAAATTTATTTGAAAAAATAAACATAATTTTTTAAATATTCATTTTAAAATTATCTTAGGTTGAATTTTTGTAATTTTTCTAAAAAAAATCATTTTAAGATGAATAGTGAAAATTAGTGAATTTTAATTGAAAACTTCTTCTTTGTTTAAATAATTTATAGTGTTAAATTATATATTTTAATTGATTTTAAAGTATCATTAGTTAAATTATATATCAATTAATACAATTTTGGTTATTATAATCTTTTTAATATTGAATTTTGATATAAAAAATTTGTAACCTTTTGAACATTTTCTCTTTAAAACCCTGTTTTCTCATCACATCTACATGATTAATTTTAAATTAAATTTTGAAACTTATATGAATTGAATTTGTAAAAATGTATCCAATATTTAGAATAATAATAATTTATTTTTTTAATAAGTTCAACTTAATTTTTTACCAAAATTAATAGTAGAAATAGTAAAAATTAATTATTGTAGTTAAGGTAAAAATGGATTTACCAGGTGTTATACTAAGAAGATGAGGGTAAAAATGACCTTTAAACTTGTACAACACCCATTTAATGGACATATTTCAAAATTATATATTCTAGGTTATAAAATTTATTATTTTGGAGGCTTTTATCATGATAAAAATGTGGGAATAATTGAATATTTAAAAAAATACAAGTGTATCACTCTCCTCAATTATAAAAGCTCACCCCCTTTTCTCTTCCCTTCACACCTTAACACCCATTTGGTTCAAAAAATACCTACCCAAATAACTTCCCATATTTTATACCCTAATCCTATAAGCCTTAGTTTGGGAATAAATACAACCTAGTAAGGCTTTTAGTGCAAACCTAAGGAGGATACCCGAAGAAGAGGTAACATTCTTCAACAAGCATTTTAATTTTATTTCTTCTTTTACATCCATAAACTCTTATTAAACCATGATAATATAATAAAAATAGTATATTACATATACTGGGAGGTTTTTATAATAATTTCATAACCTATATCCATCTCCACTTCCATCAAATGGGTTATTAAATCATCATTCATGTGTACAGTAGACAACCACCTCGTGAACTGAGGTCATTTGTTTTTCCATTACCGCCTCTCAAGGTTTGGTATGATGATGGATATAAAGTATATATATGATATTTATAATATAATTATACCTATGGATTCATTATATCACATATACTTTTTTTACTTTCCATTCCATATGGGATACGATAATTTCACTCGTGTGTACGGTGAATTACCGCCTCACGAAGCGATGGGATTCGTCTTTCACTAACGCTTTACATGGAAGGTGATAATAATAAAGTTAATGAATATATGTGATATAAATGATATAATAATGATATTAGTGGAATATTTATAATTCTAAAAATATAATATATATATATATATAATTTTCTTTCTTACTTTTTCACTCATTAAAAGATGATAACATCATTCGTGTAAAAGAGCCCCAGAGAAGGATTCATAGTAAGTGCACTCACTAGAGCAGAACCAATGGATTTGGAAGAATGAGAGGGTATGGATACACCATCGGAACTAGAATGTGATTTAATGGGAAGCTTAGCGAGACAGCCATGTGAAGGTGGAGAGCTGCCATTATGATGTAGATGCTGGGGAGGGGCAGTTCCTTGTAGTTATAGTCTGGTTGAATTCCCTAAGACCTTCGGGTCATGTAATGACTCTTAAGCCTATGGTCCATGTAATCACTAATCCTACAGGCCTTTTAAGGGTTACCTATCATCCCTTGAAAGTGAGGTTATCAAAAATCAATAAAAATGAAGGCCTTCAGCCCATTCGGGTTATTTGTGTACGTGTGGACTACCGCCTTCATGAAATGATGTGACTCTCTTTTCATCACCACACCACATAGATTATATATATAAGTATATTTAAAGAAATAATATGGTATATATGATATTATAATAATTCTTTAAATATAAAATATTACTTAACTTCTTTCCATAATAGTCATTGAAAAATGGAAATGTTACTCATGTGTACGTACAGCCCACCGTCTCCAGGATTGTAACATAGTCCATTTTTTGTAATCATCTTTCATGATTAGTTTTAAAAGTATAATTGATGTAAAAAATTTATAATTATTTCATAATTACTATTCTGGAGATGATATAACTATGTATTATGTGTAAGAACTAGATCTTTCATGAAGAACCACACATGATAAAACAAGGCAATTAACACCTAAAATAATGAAAATAATGAAAATTTATTAATGAACGGGTGATAAGATGTTATAAAAGGATCATAAATGATGTTATAAATATTAATATGTTTCTTTTATAGGTTAATAACATATTTAAAATCACTATATAGTAGGTTAAATCACATTTACCCAAAAAGAGCGTGTGGTAAGGGATTTCATCTCAATTTGATTTCATTGAGGCATATTGTGATGTTATGAAACTAATTTCTTTTATATAGTGTATATAATTCCCATTTTACATGTTATATCATTATTAATTAATAATTCATGGTATTTTAAGTTTTAGTTTTGAATTATTTCATCTAAGGGGATTTGACTTGAAATTTACCAAATTGTCAAGAATTTCATAACTCGATTTTTTCATTGGGAAATATTACTTCTTCAATGTCGTTGATATTCTAAGATTATGTGTATAATGAATTTTAATTATCTTATATTTTATTTACACTTTTTATGTGGATTTATAGTTAATACACATAATCGATTCATTTATTTCTCACTTCAATGGTTTGATCATTATAAATGTTTATTTTACAATCTCATCCAAATCGAGATTGATTATTCTTGAATTTTAGTTGAAGGAAATTATTTGATAATTCTATAAATAAAAACATTTAATTTTATTATTATTTTCTTATTCATGATATTTTAAACTAATAGTATCATTTTTCCGCTCTTTCGCACTTAAAATAATTGATAAAATGTTTTTAATAAAATTTGTCTTCATTTCTATCTTCGGTCAGAAATCTATTTTCTTCAAAAACCATGTTTTCTAAAAAAAAATCAAAATTTTTTAACCTTTTAAAAATGATTTATTAAAGAAATTTTCACCCATATTTTATTTTTACAAAAAAAAAATCAATGTAATCTTCTTTTTGTTTTCCGAACAATGCATTTTTTTATCCTTTTTACAGTGAAAAAAGATTGTTCTTTTAGCTTGTACAGCGTGTAAGGAATTAACCACCGACATGAACATCATTTCTTTAAAGCTTCCTTTACAATTTTACAAGTTTATTAAAAAATATCCTAATTTTTTGGTAATTCATAGTTTTTAAAAGTGATTTTCAAAGAGAAGGGTTTTCAAAATGTTTTATGTTTTAAAAAGCGATTTTCAAAATGAAAAGGATATTTTTCTCAATAATGTTTTTAATGATATTTTTATGGTATTTATATTCATCAACAACAACATCCCTTCATTTTAAATATACTTCAGTTGGGATATTTTGTATTAATACCATCCTTATTCTTCCTCTGTATGGTTTATAATCATTTTGACTTAGGAAAGTATTGAATTCTCTTTCTTAATTCATTTTTGTAGTCATCAACTTTCACTTGAAATATTGAATTTCTTATGATCATTTTACATTAAATTCCCTCAACATATCCATATTATTTATCAAGGATATTCTTATTTCTTAAACCATGTCTTATTTTTACATACGATTTTTAAATTTGCAAGTTATATGATTGATTGGGGGAATATTGATAATTTATATTCTTCATTCAATACAGATATTTGATGATAAGAAACATTGTTCATGAATTAAATCTATTATTCTATATATGAGTATTTCTTTAGACATGAAAGACATAGGTGGGACCTGGTTATAGATATCTCCATGACGCAATGGTAGTCTCATGAGGTAAAATAGTAAGTTAGAATTAAATCAAATGGCCAGACCATTTGAGTTTGTACTCGGTATTTTTAAGTTGTCTTATGATAGATCACTACGGGAAAAAGGATTTTTTGTGACGGGCTTTTTGCAACGGGAATAAATCTCGTCGCGAAATGTCTGTCCAAGAGGTTATTTGCGACGGGGGTAACATCCCGTCATGAATAACCGATTATTTGCGACAGGATTTCATGTCCCGTCGTAAAAGGTTTGGCGTGGGTAGCGCGCCAAACCGCGTGAAGGTTATTTGCGATGAGGGGATCCCCTCATTGCAAATAGTGAAGTATTTGCGACGGGGCCCGTTGTAAATACCCGGTGGCGGTTAATAGCTTTTTGCGACGGGATGTCCTCTCGTCGCAAAAGGTGTGTCGGCAGGGACTATTTGCGACGGGACCTGTCACAACTTTTTAACCGCCGACAGTAATTAATGCGGGTATAGGTATTTGCGACGGGTCCTGTCGCAAAAGATACTATTTGCGACAGGTAACCCGTCGCAAATAATCTAACATATATATACCCTCATCCGTTTTTCTTCTCATTCCTCTCAATTTCTAGATCTTGTTTCTCTCTGAACTCTGATTTTAGAGGGAAAATTTTTCTAAGTTAATTTTTTTGGTCACGAAGAAGTTTTGAAGCCGTCTGCATCAATAGCAAATCAAGTTTAAAGGTATTTATGTTTTATTTAATTTATTATTTATTTCAATTTTTTATGTTGATTTTTATTATTGTTGATTATTTGTAATTAATTGAATTTAAATTGTTTTGTCATGACTATTTATTTGTACTAATAAATTGAAATTTTTAGTATTAATTTTTAATAATTAGTAGTAATTAGTAATTATTAACGATAATTTGTAATGTATATAATTAATTTGTAGTAATTAATAATAATTGGTAATAAATAATAATAATTACTAATAATTAGTAATACATATTAATAATAATTAATAAATGGTAATAAATAGTAATAAATTATAATAATTAGTAATAAATCGTAATAATTAGTAATAAATTATAATAAATAATAATAAATTGTAATAATTAGTAACAAATTGTAATAATTAGTAATAAATTGTAATAATTAGTAATAAATTGTAATAATTAGTAATAAATTGTAATAATTAGTAATAAATTGTAATAATTAGTAATAAATTGTAATAATTAGTAATAAATTCTAATAATTGGTAATAAATTGTAATAATTAGTAATAAATTATAATAATTAGTAAAAAATTGTAAAAAATTGTATTAATTAGTAATAAATTATATTTAGTAATAAATTGTAATAATTAGTAATAAATTGTAATAATTAGTAATAAATTGTAATAAATTGAATTAATTAGTAATAAATTGTATTAATTAGTTATAAATTGTATTAATTAGTAATAAATTGTAATAATTAGTAATAAATTGTAATAATTAGTAATAAATTGTAATAATTAGTAATAAATTGTAATAATTAGTAATAAATTGTAATAATTAGTAATAAATTGTAATAATTAGTAATATATTGTAATAATTAGTAATAAATTGTAATAATTAGTAATAAACTGTAATAATTAGTAATAAACATTTATAATTACTAATAAATTGTAATAATTACTAATAAATTGTAATAATTACTAATAATTAGACATATTTATTAATAAATACTAATAATTAGTAATAATTTATAATAATTAGTAATAAATAGTAATAATTAGTAATAATTAGTGATAATTAGTAATAATTAGTAATAATTAGTAATAATTAGTAATAATTAGTAATAATTAGTAATAATTAGTAATAATTATTAATAAATTGTAATAATTATTAATAAATTGTAATAATTAGGAATAATTAGCAGTAATTAGGAATAAATATGAATAATTAGCAATAAATAGGAATAATTAGAAATAAATAGGAATAATTAGTAATAAATAGGAATAATTAAGAATAAATAGGAATAATTAGTAATAAAAATAATTAGTAATAAATAGGAACAATTAGAAATAAATAGGAATAAATAGGAATAAATAGGAATAATTAAGAAAAAATAGGAATAATTAGCAATAACTAGGAATAATTAGTAATAATTAGGAATAATTAGCAATAATTAGGAATAAATAGCAATAAATAGTAATAAATAGGAATAATTAGTAATAATTAGGAATAAATACTAATAATTAGGAATAAATACTAATAATTAGCAATAATTACTAATAATTAGCAATAATTAGAAATAATTAGGAATAATTAGTAATAAATAGAAATAAATAGCAATAAATAGCAATAATTAGCAATAATTAGTAATAATTAGTAATAAAGAGAAATAATTAGAAATAAACAGGAATAATTAGTAATAATTTGGAATATTTAGGAATAATTAGTAATAAATAGGAATAATTGATAATAATTAGTAATAATTGATAATAATTAGTAATAAATTGTAATAATTTGTAATAATTTGTAATAATTTGTAATAAATACTAACAATTACTAATAATTACGAATAAATACTACTAATTAGGAATACTTAGAAATAATTAGAAATGATTAGAAATAATTAGAAATAAATAGGAATAATTAATAATAAATAGGAATAATTAGAAATAATTAGGAATAATTATTAGTAATTAGTAATAATTAGTAATAATTATTAATAATTGGTAATAATTAGTAATAATTAGTAATAATTAGGAATAATTAGGAATAATTAGGAATAAACAGGAATAAATAGAAATAATTAGTAATAAATAGGAATAATTTGTAATAATTAGTAATAATTAGTAATAAATAGGAATAAATAGGAATAGATAGTAATAGTTAGTAATAAATAGTAATAGTTAGTAATAAATAGTAATAGTTAGTAATAAATAATAATAGTTAGTAATAAATAGTAATAGTTAGTAATAAATAGTAATAGTTAGTAATAAATAGGAATAGTTAGTAATAAATAGGAATAGTTGGTAATAAATAGTATTAGTAAGTAATAAATAGGAATAGTTGGTAATAAATAGGAATAGTTAGTAATAAATAGTAATAGTTGGTAATAAATAGGAATTGTTAGTAATAAATAGGAATAGTTAGTAATAAATAGGAATAATTAGTAATAAATAGGAATAATTAGTAATAAATATGAATAATTAGTAATAAATAGTAATAATTAGTTAGGAACAGTTAGGAACAGTTAGGAAGAGTTAGAAAAAAATTAATAAATTTTAAGAACTTGGCACAATTTCCAATGGATTGACGGAACTCCTTTTGCTCGATGAGTTTTCTCCTTTCAACTTTCACTAACTCAAAACATTATGAAAAATGTGCTACTACATAGGCATCTTCAATCTTGTATGCATGAGATTGGATATACATTCATAGGATCACATTTTTATAATGTTTTCATGTAGTGATAGTTGGAAGAAGATGATTCATCGACGAAAAGGGGGCTCTTTTGTCTGAAGGATCATTTACTTGCATCTTTCTCACACTCAAATCACAATGAAGAATCTTGTCGGAGGTATGCATATTCATTCTCATGCATATGAGAATGATTATGCGTACCTCCAACCAGATTCTTCATTGTGATTTTAGTGTGAGAAAGATGTAAGTAAATGAAGCGTCGGACAAAATAGGAGTCGTCAATCCACTGGAAATTGTGTCACCCTAAATTAATGGTAATTATTAATAAGTAGTAGTAATTAATTATATTTTTTCAAATGGTGTTTTTATAAGTTCAAATTATTAAAAAAAACAATGATGATTTTATATTTTTTAGAAAAATATGGAACAAGGAAGTCGACATCAGTCATTAATAAATGATCGCGCTTGGATAAATCAGCACAAAAATCCAAATGGTTATGGTTTAAATCTTGTATATATTGAGGGTGTTGAATCTTTCTAAGAATTTGCATCATCAAAACCAGAATATGTTTCAGAAGGCACAATTAAGTGTCCTTGTAAAAAATGTGCTCTGAGAACATTTGACACATTTGACAAGGTTGGGGGACATCTCTTGCGGTTTGGTTTTCAACCGGATTATGTTTTTTGGTATCAACACGGTGAATGCAGTTCCAGAGAAGATACTAATAACTTGATTCCAGATCCATCACAGTTCCAAAATTTAGTACATGATGTTGTAGGTCCATATCTTCAACAAACTGAAACTCGCGATGATATCAATTTAACTCCTGAGTTGGCAGCATCCGAATTTTATGAGTTGTTGAGGTCTGCTAAGGATGCATTATATCCTGATTGCAAGATAAGAAAATTATAAGCGGTTGCAAAATTTATTTCTATTAAATCAGATAATGCAATGTCAAACAACTGTTTTGATCAGATAATTTTTTTGGTTAAAACACTGTTACCTGAAGGAAATGTGTTGCCTACAAATTACTATGAGAGAAAGAGGCTGGTTCATAATCTGGGCCTTAGTTATAGGAATACTCATGCATGTGAAAATGATTGCATCTTATATTCTGGTGAAAAAGAGTTGTTGGATAGTTGTCCTGCATGTGGAAAATCGAGGTATAAAGAAGCTCAACCAGGGAAGTCTGGATCGATTCCTATAAAATAGTTGAGATATTTCCCCCTTACACCTAGGCTATAATGTTTATTTATGTCTCATAACATAGCTCCAATGATGTCATGGCACAAAACCAATATTTCAACTGGTAAAAGCTTGAATTATCCATCTGATGGTGATTCATGGAAAAATTTTGATTGTCTGCATCCGTATTTTTCTTTAGAATCCCGAAACGTGTGATTGGGTCTTTCTACTAACAGTTTCTATCTATTTGGTTCTTATGGTAGTCAGTATTCATGTTGGACTGTCTTTATAACTCCGTACAATCTACCTCCATAGATATTGATGAAGGAGCCCTATATCTTTTTTACCTTATTAATCCCAAGATATCTGAAAAAGAATATTTATGTTTATTTGAAACCATTGATTGATGAGTTAAATTCATTTTGGAGTAATGGTGTTAGTACATATGATGTTGTTGTGAAACAAAATTTCACATTAAAATCTGCATTGATGTGGATGATTAGTGACTTTCCAGCATATGGCATGTTATTTGGCTGGAGTACACATGGTCTGAAATCATGTCCTTACTGTATGAAAGACAATAAAGATTTTATGCTGTCAATGGAAAAAACCTTGCTATTTTGATTGTCATCACAGATTTCTTCCAACCGATCGTCCTTTTTGAAGGAACAAATCTCATTTCAGAAAAGGCACAATTGAAAGGGATGAAACTCTAAAAATGATCTCAGGTACAGAGTTAAAATCAGTTATATTTTCATTACTTCCCATCACATTTGAGCCAAAATTAAAACAACAGAAAATTCATGGCTTTAGGAAAGAACATAATTGGATAAAATGAAGAATTTTTTGGGATCTCCCATGTTGGTCTGATTTGTTGGTTCGCCACATGTTGGATGTCATGCATATTGAGAAGAACTATTTTGATAATTTATTTCATACAGTTTTGGATATACCAAGTAAGGCCAAAGATACTATAAAAGCACGATTAGATCTTGCCCAAATTTGCAGGTGACCAGAACTTGAACTATTTGAAAATGTCAGGTCACAAATGTTAATGAATCCAAAAGCAGCTTATACACTATCCAAAGAGATTTTCTTATTATTTTGTTAGTGGATTGCATATTTGAGACTTCCAGATGGTTATGCTTCCAATTTGGGAATATGTGTTAAGAATGGTCATATTACTGGATTAAAACGTCATGATTTTCATGTTATAATGGAAAGACTTGTGCCGATTGGATTTAGAGGGTTTGTTGAATTCTATGATTTGGGATTTGATAATATACATATCATATTTTTTTGAGACATTTGTGTACCGACAACAGACTACGATGTGATAAGAAAACTGGAAGAAGATGTTTCTATAATTATATGTAAACTAGAAAAAATCTTTCCGCCTGCTTTCTTTGACTCAATGAAACATCTGATATTACATTTGCCACATGAAGCTAAATGTGGAGGTCTAGTACAGTTTCGATGGATATACCCATTCGAGAGATTCATGCAGAAATTGAATAAAAAAGTATGTAACAAAGAATCAGTTGAAGGATCAATTGTTGAAGCTTATTTGTAAGAGGAAATTGATTTTTTCTACTCTCACTATTTTGAATCTGAATATCCCTCAAAATAAAACCGCATGGGATAGAACGAGGGAAATGTTAATGATGAAATGGAAAATCAATTATCAGTTTTTAATCACCCAAATCTTGGATTTGGTAGAGTTCAAGAACAATGGATTTCAGACGATGAACATCACAGAGCTCATACATATGTTCTGCTCAACTGTGAAGAAATGAAAGCATTTGTACTATGAGTGCTTCTGTCACTTATTTTATAATTTCTATTACAATATGTAAACTTATTTTATTTGTAGGTTATATGATAATCATATCAAGAAACAACTTACACAAATTACATCAGCTTCTCTTGAAGAACGCAGACAAAAAAAATCTCAATGGTTTCAAAAACTGGTAATATAAATTATTGATGGTTTAATATCAATTCAGTTTACTATTTATTATATTGATAATTTTTTAAAAAAAATCAGGTGACTCAACATGTTGATAAAATTGATAAGAAACTGTGTATATTGAGTAACCCACCATCCAAAATGGTTAAATCTTATAATGCATATGTGGTGAATGGTTTTCGATTTCATACACGTGCATATGGGGATTCAAAAAAACAATGAACAGTGGAGTTTGTTTGAGAGGATCATATCATAGAGAAATTGAAGTTGACTTTTACAGCATTCTGGATAAAATTATTGAGCTATGTTATCTTGGACAGAATTACATAACGATGTTTAAATGTTAGTGGTTGGATACTGAGAGAGGCTTGTGTGTTCATCCGACTCATAGAATCATCGATATTAAATATAAAAGTCTTATTGAAGTAAATGAACCATTTTTACTGGCTCAACAGGCACATAAAATTTATTACACAAAGTTTTATGCTAATTCAAGAGACCTGAGTGATTGGTGGAGCATAATAAAAATGAAATCTTGGGAATGTCAATTTACTCAAACTGAATGTGGTTCTGCTGAAGTGGAAGGAATTGAAATTTTTCAAGAGACTACTCAAAATCCATCTTTTTCACAATGAAACGTGAATATCGATGATGAAACCCCACAATTAAGGGTTGATGGTGATGAAGATATAAATGATGTTACAAATGAATTTGAAATGACAAGGGATGGTGAAAGTGAAACTCATATAGATATTAATAATGCTGAGGAGTAATATGAAGACATTGACATCGTCAGATATGAAGATGATGATGAAGGTGAACATTGACACAGTTAAATGCTGGTTATGATCATAGTTAATATATATCTATATATGATAGATATTTTAAACTATATGCTAACAACAATCATTTTGTGTTTCAGATGGATCTTGATCTATTTTGCGAGTTGCAGGAGGCTGATCTACCTTTGGATGAGGGGGATGTGGGATCATCTAACCCTCAGCCTACTGGTGGTTCAGGAGATATGTGGAGGGGGCACAGTCTTGCGTGACTGATGATTCCTGACCCTATTCCTGAGCAACGTCCACATATTGGCTTCGATCCACGCACACGAAGGTATGATAACCTGTATATTTTTGTTAGATTTTTCATTAATTTATTTATATATATACTAATTGTTTGATTATTTATTCTTTTTTCACAGTTTTGCACATGTAGCTATTGGAAAGGGGAGCGCTATCTTGTGCAATTATTTTTCTCAGCCACGGATCACATGGGACCAGATTTCCGTTGATGTGCAGCTCACCATGTACAATCATTAGCTGGAACATAAATAAATAATATCTATTTTGAAATTTATTTTATTAATAACTTGATATTATAAATTATTTGTAGGGTTTATGGTATCTCATTAATGATATCATGTGTGACACTATCCATACAGCATGGGAGGTGGCTATGTGTGAGCGTTTGCGTTAGTTTTTTCACAATTTGAGAAATACAGCCATTAAAAAAGCAGGAGCGATAGTATTTGATGAGTCGTGTAGAGCCCACCGACCAGAGTACATTTCATATCATTTTTGGGATGGATTAAGTACACACTGTTTGGGTGGTGGATTTTAGAGGAGGTCTTCATTGGGTCGGTAGAACCGGGGGAGACAGGAGGTGACGCATCGAGCTGGTATTCGTACATTCAGTATGCATAGAGAGCATCTGGTAAGTATTTTTTTTAATATTTTATATAACTTCAAATATAAACGGTTTATTTTATATTCATATAGGCAGTCGACCATCCTGATATTATAGAGTATGATGTTTATCGGAAGATGTATAGTGATCCATCCACCGGAGAGATTAGAGGTGATCACCAGTGTCGGATTGTGGTTAGTCTTATTTTTTCAGTTTGACAATTAACTGCATATAATATTTTCACAATTTTAATTTCAAATTGGAATTGAAGGATTCATATGAGTATATGACCTCTCAGACACAGGCTGAGGGTCAGGATGAGGCGACTGATCAGACCGGTGCACACCATTTTGATGAGGCGGCATGGATGCAGGCGACTTAGTATGGCTTTGAGAAGGGTATAGTAGTTGGTATCGGCTCTCATGTGACTCCTGGTACTTATTATGGTATTATTACGATGTTGGCGTCCATTTCAAGAGGATATTGTGGAGAGGCATCATCTTTTGCCTCATAGTATCAGGAGTAGTTACGAACTCAGAAGGACCTTATAGAGAGTTTGCAGAAGCAGCAAGAAGAGATGTTTTAGCAGTAGCAGCAGCAGAAGCAGCAGTACAAGGAGGAGATGCGTCGATGGCATCAGTAGCATCAGGAGCAGATGGAGTACATGCACCGTCTGACTCGTAATTTGGGGATGGAGCTTCCTCCACCATCTCCTTCAGCTCCTCCACCTCCTCCAAAAGACGACCCCCCTAGTGACTTTTTTTTATGTTAAAAACATTTAAATTTAACATTTGTTGTAATATGAACTATTTACAGTTTCTGTATATTGGTGCAAATATTAGATAATTTAATTTTTAATATTTTATGATTTTTTTGTGAATATTGAGAATTTTAATAATTTTAATAATTTTTATTTTTTTATTATTTTAATAATATTAATATTATTGTTTCATTAATCATAATTTTATTAAATATATTTTTTCAGTATTATATTTTTTAATGGTTGTTTATTTTACTAATAATAATAATAATAATTTATATTTTTTTTATATTTTTTTTGTGAATATTGAGAATTTTAATATATTTTTATTTTAATTATTTTAATAATATTAAAATTAATTTTTCAATAATAATAATTTTATTAAATTTATATTTTAAAAAAATTATTTATTATTGGCGACGGCATCTGTTGCGATGGATTCTCGTCGCAAATAGTCTAAATAATTTTTTTTTAAAGTATTTGCGACGGGATTAGGGGCTCGTCGCAAGAAGTATTTGCGACGGGCTCATCGCAAATAGTCTAAATAATTTTTAAAAAAAAATTATTTTCAATGGGATTACGGACCCGTCGTAAATACTTTTTGTGATGGGCTCGTTGCAAAAAAGTTTATATATATAAAGTATATAATCAGAGACTTATTTGCGACGGTGAAGTTTCCTGTCACAAAAAATATTATTTGCGACGGGCCTGTCGTAAATTTTTTTTTTTTTTTCTGCGATGCTGTTTTCTGCAACGGGATATTTGCGACGAGACCCCATCACTAAAACTTATTTGTGACGGGATCCCGTCACAAATAACCCGTCCCAAATACCTATAATTCTAGTAGTGGATCTTGACGGTATAGGTATCATGTGCCTGAGATATAACGACCCAAAGTTTTATCAATGGAATTCCATTCTTATAATTATGCCTTATAGTACAATCACATTAGGAGGCACAATGACATATCATGATACTAAATACTATGTGATTAGTAAACATATTTTTTCCACTTCTATGTATTGAATTTTGAATATCTCACACACACAGTTGCGTTTAGGGTGATTTTTGGAGTCTAATAAAACAAACATAATTTTTGGTGAATAGTAACCTACCCTTATAAATAGTAACCTACCCTTATGAATAGTAACCTTACCTTATTAATATTAAATCATCCAAAATGATAGTAACTTCACCCATGAATGATTAAATAAAATTTAGGCATCTTATAAGTGATAATATAACCATAGTAAAAGTATTGGTATTTCTGTAAGTCATTAATAATTAATTATAATTAATTAATTAATTTAAAAGAAAGTGTTTTTTTCTAAATTGTTTTCATAAATTAACAATTCTATGTCTTTTGGTTTTAAGATAATTTTATAATAACTTAAGTAATTTTTGAAAGCATTATGAAATCAGTTTTAATTTTAAAATATGTATTTTTAAAGTAAATTTAGATTTTAATTAAAAATTAAATTAATCATAATTATAAAATTATTTTTGAAAAATAGAGTTCATTTTTTGATTCTACACATCGAAAAATGGTTAGGGGAAAATTTTGGGATTTTTCTGAAATACTTGAATTTCAATGAATAGTGAAATGCTATAATTTACAAAATAAGCTAAATACATTAATTATAGTGTCATGTATGTTGTTAGGGTAATATAATTCCAATTGGTTCGAACTCATATGCACTTATTACTATTCTTGGTCATAGAATCATCATTATTACTTATCTTGTGGACAAATAATAAATTAATGAATATAATATTGAGAAAACCCCTCTCCCTCCACTATAAATACCACCTTTCACACTCTCATTTCATAACACCTATAAAGATTCAAGCCTTGTATAAAATCTATCCAAACATATTCTCTATCCCTTAACCCATTTACAAAGATCTTATGGTTTCATCAAAAGACCAATCCAAGGTGCCTTAAAGAGGATTCAAAAGGTAATTCCTCTCTCTCTATCTCTTTTCCTTTAATTTCCTTTCAATTTCAAGTTCTTTTCTTAATCTCTCCCCACCTATCCTCATAAACATGGTATGTTAACTCTATTATATTAAATATAATTTAATTTTATGATACTAATGGGATAATATATCATCCAACCTCCTGCTCATCTTCTTTTTATTTTAGAAAGGAAAACGTTGTTCGTGAGGTGTTACTTTATCACCTTCAAGAACGAAATATTTTCATTTTCCTTTATCAACATCAGATCTGGTCATGAAATAATTTTTATGGTTGAACCAGATTATTTTATATTTATTATATCTTATTTAATTTTCTGGAACTAACTTATTTACATATTACTAAATTATTAAACAAAACAAGTTTGTTGTGGTTGAAAAACCACCCAAATTAACCCAAACGATCATCATTAAATTATTTTCTAATGATTCATTCTCATGGTATAAAAACAAATTATTTATAAGATCATTTCAAGTTATTTAACATCATTAATAAAATGTAATATCAGTTCTGTATTTTTATCCATGTTCTACACGAACTATCATTCATATCGTTCATGAAAACTAAGAAAAGGAACACTACTAAACAATGAATTTAAACTCTATAACTCATCCAAAGGCCCATAAAATAATTTAATGAAAGAATAATGAACCATATTCATTTATAAAAGGTTATTTAATTTCTAATTAATTGATATAATTTCATTATGTAGTGCAGTAAAGTGAAGAACGTGTTCGGATACAAGGTAAGGGGAAACTCTCGAACCCAACTCTCTTTCTTTGGGTTTTCCTTCTTCAACCCATTTTCAGTATGGATATGCCTTAGAAATCATTAATTCATAACTATATTACATTTTTTGGGATATAAATGTTCTCTAATTTATTTTATTAAAAACCCAATGTTTTCCAAAAGAACTCTTCTTTCAAATAAACACACCCTTTTTACTCTTTGAATATTGTTTCACTCTTCACTCAATGTTAATAGTTTTATGTCAAGAATGATATTCCCTTATAATTTTTGGAACCAAATGTTTATGAATTTATTTTTTGTGATTTAAAACCCATTTCTATCCATGGGTTATTTTTATGTTCAATTTTTACATATTTTCAATGTGTCATGCATAATAATGTAAATGTTATGATGTGGCGGGAACGCCCAAAATTATATAGCACAATATGAATGTTTGAACATGACAGGTGTGCCTGGAATTATAAAGTGATCCAATGCATTGGGTAAAGTGATTCATCTCATGAGTTAAATTTAAATTATGTGTGAACATGATGATATTTTTGTTTACAACTATGTGTGGTAATTAACCACTAATACATGATGTTTTCATTTTTTATGTATTGACACATTCTATGCCTTTATCTAATGATTCCTCTCATGAAATTGATGATGATGTTATGATTATTCTCACCACATTCTATATTATTCTGATCTATCCTCTTACTGGGATTTTATATCACCCCTTTTTGATGTATATCCATGGGTGATTATGTGTACTAACGAGTTTTCAAGGGACAATAAGAATATGGAGAAGAATGAATTAAATAAATGTTTATATTTGATGTTGTAAATGTTATGTTTGGTCCTAGTTTTCCCAAGACACTAAACCTCTGGATCATCATGGTGTAATACTATTATTTTTATCTTTATAATTATGTAATAGTAGTTTATAAAAAAGTTGGGTCGCTATAGTTGGTATCAGAGGCAAGGTTTAGTTAATTTGGGAATTAGGATTAGTGAACCCTATAGAAAACCTCTAGTATGAGACTAAGTAAAAATATTCACACAAGAATATTTACATATGGATCCCATAAGTTATTATTTTAGTTCAAATTGTACAAATTAATAAGTTATTTATTCATTACTTGTTGACTTATTTTTTGTTCTAACCTTTTCTATTTTAGAAAATGGTGCGAACCAGGAGAAACTAGACTAACAACCCATGCGCGGGTCAATACAATGATTTCCTGAATGAAATACCCAATTATTTGGGAGGTGGAGTTCAAAACTTTATGGAGATTCTTACCCAACTATCTCAGGTTATGAAAAATAACCAGAATAATTGGGAAAATCCTCCTTCACCCAAGAGGGATCAACTGGTTGTCGAGTGTTTTATGCGGCAATGACCACCGACGTTTAGTGGGTCTTCTAATCCACTAGTTATGGAATAGTGGGTCAACTCCAAGGAGAAGATATTTTTTAGGCTTCACTATTTAGAGACATAGAAGGTGACACTAGTCATTTATTGTCTAGATTGAGAGGCTGATCAATGGTAGGATTTGATTAAGAACACCAAGCCGAGTGATGAAATTGAAGAGATGGAATGGGAAGACTTTAAGATCATGTTTCTTAACAAGTATTTCCCATGAACTCTTCATACAAATATGGAGAGATAATTCATAGAGATCAAGAAAAATGAAGGAGAATATGTCACGACCTATAAAGCGAATTTCACAAGGATTTCAAGGTATGCTTCGGGTTTTGTTATCAACAATGATAGAAAAATTGATAGATTCTTTAGTGGGTCAAAAACACACCATCGAAGGCTCTATAAATTCAAGACTTTGGGAATTATGAAGAAGTTTTTTGGTGTGCCCTCAAAGTGGAGATGGAGTTTGTATAATGGTCACGTGGCTATGGTGATAAGAAAAGAAATATGGAGTTTCAAGCCATAGGATCTAATGATAAATGTGGGAAGAAAAATCAATGACCCACATGTCAAAAATATGGGAAGTTGCATCATGGGAACTGCCTAAAAGAGACGGGGAAATGCTTCAAGAGTGGGAAAGAAGGCCCCCATGCTCATGAGTGTCAAAAATACATGAGAAGGAAGGAGAATGTAGTGGAATAAAGGGGATACCCACCCATGGTTTAATGCTACAACTATAGGGAGTAAGGGTACTATGCAAGCCAATGCATAAACCTCAAGTCCTCAAGGGTAATCAGCACCAGAAGCCACCAAATCCAAAGGAAAAAGAGAAATATTATTCCATCACTACTGTAAAAGTGGATCAAGATAATGAAGTCGTACAAGGTACACTTATTATTCACTCAATAATGGAAAATGTCTTATTTGATTCTAGTTCTACGCATTCCTTTATATCATGAAAGTTTGATAGAACTATATAATCGAAGACCTGAAACCTTGAAGTAGATATATCTATAAAAACACTAAGTAGTGAAATCATTTTGACCAAAGTGTTTGACTCTTCTCATGTTGGCATGTGTGGTAATATTCTTCCAGCGAATCTCGTAATACTTCCCTTGGTAGAATTTTACGCAATAATGGGAATGGATTAGATCTCATTATATAAATCACATATCAACTATTAGGAAAAGGAAATATCTTTTCATATTTTGAATCATCCCATGCTCCTCTACAAATTCAAGGAATATTGTGAATCTCCTTTGAAAAATCCTTCAACAGTGTGGGTGTTGATACCCTATGAAGAAGCATGCCTTGAACAAATGGTTGAGACAAAGTAAAGTGCCAACCTTGTAGAAATGCCCATCATGAGGGAATATGGTGATGAATTTCCCGAAGAGTTACCTGAACTTCCCCCAGATCATGAGGTATAGTTCTAAATAAAAACCACACATAGAGATACTCCTCTCTCAAAGTGTCCCTATAGGATGGATCCTATCAAAATGGAGGAGTTAAAGAATCAGTTGTAAGATCATTTGGATAAAGGGCCCATACTCCCTAGTGCATCACCTTGGGGTGTTCCAATGCTCTTTGTGAAGAAGAATGATGGATCAATGTGGTTGTGTATTGATTATCAAGAACTCAACAAGATTTACATAAAGAACAAGTGTTTTATTCCAAGGATATATGACTTGTTTGATCAGCTAAAAGGATCTCAATACTTCTCAAAGGTGGATCTTCATTTTGGATATCATCAGCTAAAGGTGAAAAAGGAAGATATTCAGAAGACTGCCATCTATACAAGGTATGGGTACTATGAGTTTCGGGTGATTCCCTTTGTACTTACTAATGCCCCTACAATCTTCATGGATTTGATAAATAGAGTCTTTAGACATTACCTTGAAAAATTTTTGGTAGTGTTTATCGATGATATTCACATCTACTCTAAGATAAAGGAGGAACATGAAGAACATCTAATACTTGTGTTGGAGACATAGATAAAGGATAATTTGTACGCCACGTTCAGAAAGTGTGACTTTTGGATGAATCAAGCCACTTTCTTGGTACATGTGATCACAAGTGGGGGAATTTCTATGAACCCTTCAAAAAAAGGCAATTGAGGAATGGTCCAGACCCTCTAGTGTCATAGAAATGTGTATTTTTCTTGGATTGGTTGGGTACTACTAACGTTTTGTGAGAAATTTCTCAATATTTTCAAGCCTACTAACTAAGTTAACAAGGAAAGGGGTAAAGTATGTCTGGATGGAAGAATGTGAGAGAAACTTCAAGGAGATAAATAGAAGTTTGATCACTGCACATTTACTCACACTACCAAGAAGTGGATAAAGTTTTTTGATATGAAGTGATTCTTCAAATATAGTCTTGTATTTCGTACTCATGAAAAATGATAATGTGATAGCCTACGCCTCACAGCATTTGAAGATCCATGAGAAGAACTATCTGACTCATGATCTAGAGCTGGCAGCCATGATTTTTTCCTTAAAAATCTGGAGGCACTACCTTTATGGTGAGAAGTGTGACATATACACCAACCACAAGAGCCTAAAGTATATATTCACACAAAAGGATCTAAATATGTGTAAAAGGATATGGTTAGAGCTAATCAAGGATTACGATTTCTCTATTCACTACCATCCTGGAAAGGTGAACAAGGTAGCTGATGCTCTAAGAAAAAATGAACCTGTTGCTCTATCCATGTTATGGGTTGAGAAAGTCCTTATCTTCTTGGAAATTAAAAGGATAGATTTATAAATCATAAGGGTAGGGGATACATCCTACCTTTCCTAAATGATTATGCAACTATCTATCCAAGAGAAGATTAAGGAGGCACAAAGGGATGATCTGGAGTTACAAAAGAAAGTGAATATAGTAAAGTATGGAAAGATTTCCATATCAACGATGATGGTGTGATTTGGTTTGGAACACGACTTTGTGTTCCTTCATCACCTGGGATAAATGAGCTATTGGACAATGCACATAGCTCAACATTCTCTATCCATACTGGTAGCACCAAGATGTACTGAGATATCTGAGAACACTTCTAGTGGGATAACATAAAGAATGAGATTGTGGAATATATCTCAAGGTCCTTGGTATGTTAGCAAGTTCAATTAGAGAGACAAAAGTCCAAAAGAATTATGCAACCATTTCCTATACCCATGTGGAAATGGGGGAATGTCACTATGGACTTTTTCACGGGTCTCCCAAAGACGTCCAAGGGAAATAATGCGATATGGGTTGTGGTTAACTGACTCACCAAGACTGCCCATTTTATCTCTATTCAGAAATATCTCTCTCCTGAACAACTTGCAAAGATATATGTGAAGTGGTGAAACTACATGGTGTTCCACTCTCAATTGTCTCTGACTGTGATCCAAGGTTAACATCTAAATTATGGAGGAGTCTTCAACATGCTTTGAGTACTGAATTAAATTTCAGCATGGCCTATAACCCCCAAACGGATGGCCAATCTGAAAGGACTATTCAGACACTTGAAGATATAGAAAGATACTTCTCTTTAGAATTCAAAGTTGGATGGTATCATCATCTCCCATTGGTTGAGTTCTCATACAACAATAGATTTCACTTGAGTATTCAAATGGCTCCATATGAAACTTTGTATGGAAAGCGATGTAGAACTCTAACCTATTGGGATGAAGTTGGAGAAAGAAAACTACTTGGACCCGATCTTGTGCAAGAGATGACAGAGAAGGTTCAAGTCATCCAAAAACATAACAAAATCTACTCAGAGTCAGTAAAAGAGCTATTCTGACAACTGTCGAAGGGACTTGGAGTTTGACGTTGGAGATAAATTCTTCCTGCGAATATCACCATATAAGAGATTCATGTAGTTTGGAAAGAAAGGGAAGTTAATACCAAGGTACATTGGATCATTTGATATCCTTAACCGTATAGGACCCATGGCCTATAGGCTTGAACTTATACCAAATATGGCTCAAGTTCATGATTTTTTTCACATATCACTCTTGAGTAAGTGCATACTAGATCTCTCACATGTACTGAACTCAGAGGTGGTACAGCTGGAAGATGATATCTCTTATGAGGAGAATCCAATAAAGATTTTGGATAGGATAGATAAGGTCCTAAGAAACAATACAACTCATCTTGTTAAAGTGTTGTGGAGGAACTATAAGTTTGAAGAAGCTAGTTGGGAACCAAAAGAGGCGATGAAGGAGAAGTACCCACACCTGTTTGTGTGAAACAAAATTTTTAAGGTGAAATTTCAAAAGGGGGGAAGAATATAATGACCCAAAGTTTTATCAATGTGATTCCCTTCTTATAATTATTCCTTATAGTATAATCACATTGGGAATCACAATGAAATATCATGATACTAAATACTATGTGATCATTAAACATATTTTTTCCACTTCTATGTATTGAATTTTGAAAATTTGATATACACAGTTGTGTTTAGGGGTATTTTTGGAGTCTAATAGAACAAACCTAATTTTTTGTGAATATTAACCTACCCTTATGAATAGTAACCTACCCTTATGAATATTAAATCATCCAAAATAATAGTAACATCACCCATGATTTATTAAATAAAATTTAGGCATCTTATAAGTGATAATATGACCATAGTAAAAGTATTGGTATTTTGTAATTAATAAATAATTAATTATAATTAATTAATTAATTTAAAATAAAATTTATTTTCCTAAAAAAATTTATAAATTAAAAATTTTATATCTTCTGGTTTTAAGATAATTTTATAAGAACTTATGTAATTTTTGAAAGCATTGTGAAATCAGTTTTAATTTTAAAATATGTATTTTTCAAGTAAATTATGATTTTGATTAAAAATTAAATTAATCATATTTAGAAAATTATTTTTGAAAAATGGAGTTCAGTTTTGGATTCTACAAAATGAAAATGGTTAGGGTGAATTTTTGAGATTTTTTTGAAATACTTTAATTTTTGACGAATAGTGAAATGCTATAATTTACAAAATAAGCCAAATACATTAATTATAGAGTCATGTATGATGTTTTTTTGATGTAATCCCAATTGTTTAGAAATTTTATTCACTTATTACTATTATTTTTTATGGAATCATCACTATTACTTGTATTGTGGAGAAATAATAAATTAATGAATATAATATTGAGAAAACTCATCTCCCCTCCACTATAAATACCACCCTTCACACCATCATTTCCTTACATGTCTCAAGCTTCAATACTTTTCTACAATCTGTCCAAACATATTTCCTATCCCCTATCCCATGTTCAAATAGATTTTTTTCTCCTCAAAAGATCAATCCAAGGTTTCTTAAGGAGGATTCAAGAGGTAATTCCTCTCTCTCTTTTCCTTTAATTTACTTTCAATTTCAAGTTATTTTATTAATATCTCCCCACCTATCCTCATCCACATGGTATGGTAACTCTAGTATATTAAATATACTATAATTTTATGATACTAATGATATAATATATCATCCAACCACCTTATCCTCTTATTTTTATTTTAGAAAGTAAAACGTTCGTGAGGTGTTAATTTATCACCATCAAGAACAACATGTTTTCATTTTCCTTTATTGCCTTCAGATATAATAATGAAACCATTTATATGATTTAAATATATTATGTTATATGTATTATATCATATTTAATGTTATGTAACTAACTTATTTATATATTACAAAATGATTAAACAAAACAAGTTCTTTGTGGTCGAAAAACCGCACGAATTAACCCAAACGATCATCATTAAATTCTTTTCTAATTATTTGTTCTCATGTTATATAAAAAAATTATTTATAAGATCATTTCAAGTTCTGTAACATCATTAATAACATGTAATATCATTTCTGGATTTTTATCCATGTTCTACACAAACTTCTATTCATACCATTCATGAAAACTAAGAAAAAGAACACTCCCAAACAATGAATTTAAACTCTATAACTCGTTCAAAGGAGCATAAAAGAACTTAATGAAACCATAATTAACCATATTCATGTATAAAAGGTTCTTTAATTTCTAATTAATGAATATAATGTCATTATATATTACATTAAAGGGAATAAAGCATTTGGATACAAGGTAAGGAGAAACTCTCGAACCCAACTCTCTTTCTTTGGGTTTTCCCTCTTCAACCCATTTTTAGTGTGGATATGCCTTAGAAACCATTTATTCATAAATATATTACATTTTATAGGATATAAATGTTCTATAATTGATTTTATTAAAACCCCAATGTTTTCCAAAAGAATTCTTCTTTCAAATAAACACACCCTTTTTACTCCTCAAAGATTGTTTCACTCTTCACTCAAGGTTAATAGTTTTATGTCAAGAATGATATTCCCTATTTATTTTGAGAACCAAATGTTTATGAATTTATGTTTTATTATTTTAAACATATTTATTTCTATGAATTATTTTTATGTTTAAGTTTTTCATATTTTCAATGTGGCATGCATGATAATGTAAATGTTATGATGTGACGGGAGTGCCCAGAATTATATTGCGCAATATGAATGTTTGAATGTGATGGATGCACCTAGAATAATACAGAACTCCAATTAATTGGGTAAAGTGATTAATCTCATGATTTAAATTTAAATGATGTGTGAACATGATTCTATCTTTTTTCACAACTATGTGTGGTAGTTAACCACTAAGACATGATGTTTTCATTTTTTATGCATTGCCAATATAATGATTCCTATCATGATTTTAATGATGATGTTATGATTATGATCACACAATGATATATTATTCTTATCTATACTCTTATTGGGATTTTAGCTCACCCCTTTTTAATGTATATCCTCAGGTGATTATGTGTACTAAGGAGTTTTCAAGGGACAATAGGAAGCTGGAGAATAATGAATTAAATAAATGTTTATGTTTGATATTATAAATGTTATAGTTGGTCCTAGTTTTCCCAAGACACTAAACATTTGGATTCTCTTGGTGTAATAATATTATTTTTATCTTTATAATTATGGAATATTATTGTAAGAAAAGGTTGGGTCGCTATATGAGACATGACATCCAATAATTAATCATTTTCTTCATTCATAAATTAGTTGTTATTATACATGATATTTTCACAATGATTTTATATATGGATGCATTTCATTATCAATTATTGATTAAATGGAATGTGTTTTCAGTTCTTTATCTTGATATATTTATTATGACTTATCCATTTATTATTATCATGTTATTGATTAAATGGAATTCATTTTCAGTTATTTACCTTTCCATATTGATTATTATCTATGAAATTTTCACATTGATATTATCTTTGGATGCAATTACTTCTCAGTTTATTGATTACATGGAATTTTTTTTCAGTTATTTAACTTTACATATTGATTATTCTTATTGATTCATGATTTATTCTGATGTACTTAACCCTTATTTATAATTTGATCTCATCCTTATTTTTTTTCCTTTCACATGTGTCCAGGAAATGTACTATGAATAATATGTGAGGATATTCTAGAGGGAATAATGATAATATAAAAACAAAATATGTTTTAATTTTTTTATTCAAATTTAATATGGGAATCATTTATGTATCTAGTTTACCAAGACTACTAAACTATTTGGTCCTTCATGATACAATTCCTTACATCTTATGCCAATGTAATAAATAAAATACTGGTTCCAGGATAC
The DNA here is from genome assembly GCA_963277665.1 of Viscum album. Lineage (NCBI taxonomy): Eukaryota > Viridiplantae > Streptophyta > Magnoliopsida > Santalales > Viscaceae > Viscum > Viscum album. The sequence continues at coordinate 2,102,366,769 of OY728164.1, read as the reverse complement.
TGGGGTCGGGGTCACTATAGTTGGTATCAGATGAAGTTTAGAAGAAACCTTGGGAACTAGATTTAGGAAAACCTAGATAACCCTGTGACATACTTTGAGGATTAGTATAGAAGAACATCCTAAATTTTTTGTAAGGAATGGATTATTTGGTTTTTCCTAGAAAATAAATCCTTATACAAATACTACAAGTAGATGTAGTTCCCACACATGTGTACCTAGGGGTAATTAATTCGAAAAGGACACATTTGGATTGACTTTATCATCACCTAGTGCATGATAATGGGCCTTACCGTGAACCATTTTTGACACTCCTAGGGGATATTCTTAGAGTAATTCACATTTTCTTTACAAACCATTATAGAGGATTTGAATAGATGATGATAATGAATGGCCTAGGTTAAACCTAAGGTATCTTAGATTGAAAATAAGGTGTCTCAATAAAACTATAAAATTATTTATGTGTGAAAAATAATTTCATAAGGAAAATAATTACTGAGGAAAAATGAAGGGTATGATGGAAGTAAATAAATATCATCTTAGGGATCCATTTATAGTTTATTGTCTTAAATATGGGGAACCTGGGAATTATCCGAGTCAATTCCATCTTCCAAAGTTTAAACCCTATACCAAGGAAGGACCTATGTTTAAATAAAATGGATGAATTATTTATTTATTTTGATTTAAGAATTAAATTATAGAATTACTTTTTTTACCAATGGTATTTTTGTGATAAGAATTGCGAAACATCTAAGGATTGTGTTAAATTTTAGAAGCATATGTGCCTTCATTAACTTAAGAGTTATGGATACCATTGTGGGTTTATGAGTTTAATGTTGATCATAATTTTAATGACTTAAACACTATTTTTAGGTTTTATGTTATTAGAGTATACCAAGATTAATAACATTTTGGAGAAATTTATGGCGAGTATATGTTTTAGTGGAAAAATTATTTAAGGAATAATGCCTTTATATTTTATAAAAAAAAATTAAAGGTATTAATAGACTTTAGGGTTAATATGATCATTAATAAAATTGTAATAATATTCAAATAATATTAATATTCTTTGTGGAAAATTGACAATAAATAAATAAATTGTATTAAAACCATAGTAAAAAAGTTTATTTAAGGATTAATTTTATTTCAAGGATGTCCATTATATTTTTGGGAACGTTATAGGAATTATATTAATATAGTTTTAGAAAAAAGACAACCCTCATGCCAGGTGACAACCCATAATGTATGGAAAGGTTGTGGGGATTGAACCCATGACTGAAGGATAATAAGGGTTTAGTGCCCACCACTAGACTATGTGATATCTTGGTTAAAATGTCACTAGTTAAATAACTTGAAAAATAAATATTGATGTTGAACTGGTTGTGTTACTATTAAGGTTTAGAGATTAATGTATTATATTGGATAACTTATGTTAACCATATTAGTTTTGGAAAATATGTAGAGACACTCAGAAAGACTTATCACTCTTTTATGGATCTTACAATCCATTAAATGTGAATTTTATTACTTCAAGAATAAAAAAACCCTTTTTGGATATTCATTTCTTAGAGTAAAGGATGAATTGGAAATTGATCGAAGCACAACCAAAGGATGAAATTTATCTTAAAAAATAAAAACATATCAATTAATTATATTTCATTATATTCTTATATAATAAAATAATTCCTCAACTTTTGGAAAAATATCTTCAAACAAAAATGTTATCTGATTACATTCATATTCGATAAATTAGATGGTCTTTTAAATCATCATATATTTATGGTTTTGAGGCCCTTAACTTTATATTGACCATTAACTTGATTTTTATCAATGTCCTCAATCACTTTTTATAATTATTTACTCTTTTATTTCATTTCCATATCTTCACTTTCCACCAATGTTCTCCTACTTGGAAACCTAGTTATTTGTTATTCCATATGACCTTGGTACTTCCCTTTATCTCTTATTAAGAGGATGTTTTAATAACTCTTTTTATGATGTGAGTTCTCAATAAAATATTTTCCAAATATAAAACTCTTTATTACCGAGATAAATTTTAAATTTTGAGGACACAATTTATTTAAGACGGGGAGAATATAACACCCCAAAATTCTAAAAGAATAACATTATATTTGGTAGCATATGCGACACACAATGCCAAGAGTAGAAGAAAATATAACACATAGAGAATTTATGATAAATTTATTTTTAAATAAATTAAATCACTTCAATATCTTTTATTATATTCACATTGAGTATAGATTTCATTACATACAACACTGAGTTTAGCATGCATTACACGCAACCCCGATTTTAAAAAAAATATAAAATATTATTAAAACATTGTTATTTAATATAATAGTTGTGAAATATCTGTTAAATTTGAGTGTATAAATATTAATAAATAAATTATAAAAAAATTATTATCTATTTATTATAAATAAAATAATCATCATTTAAAAGAAAAAGAATTGTTTTATGAAAAATAGTATTTTTCTAAAAGATGAATTAGTCGCGCTTTGCACACATAATTTAAAATTAATTTTCCCCACTTTTATAAATATTATTTGAAAATATAAACATAATTTTTGAAATAATCATATCAAAATTATCTTAGGGTGGATTTTTGGGATTTTTTGAAATGTTTCATTGTTTGATGAATGGTGAAAAATACTGAATTTTAATTGAAAACTACATTTTCATTTAAATAATTTAAAATGTTAAATTATATTTTTAATTAGTTTTAAAGTATCATTAGTAAAATTATATATCAATTAATAAAATTTAGTTCATTGGACTCATTTTAATATTTAATTTTGATATAAAAAAATTTGTAAACTTTTGAACATTTTCTCTTTAAAAACTCATTTTTTTCATCGCATCTATGAGATTAATTTGAAATTAAATTTTTCCACTTATGTGAATTGAATTTGAAAAAATAGATTCAATATTTGTAATAATAATGATTTATAATGTATAATAAGGTCAAATTAATTTTTTAGAAGAATAAATAGTGAAAAAAGTAAAAATTAATTATCGTGGTTATGGTAAAATGGACTTACTAAGGGGTTAAACTAAGAATATAATGGTAAAAATGACCTACCAACTTATCCAACACTCATTTTCTAAACATATTTAGACCTTATATATACTAGTTTAAATAATGGACTATTTTATAGGCTTTTATCATGATATAAATGTGGGTATGATTGAATATTTTCAAAAAAAATTACAAGTGTGTCACTCAACTCAATTATAAAAGGTCACCCTCTATCTTCTCCACTTCATTCTTTAAACCCATTTTTTCATCCAATACCTACCCAAATCACTCCTCAATTTCCATACCCTTATCCTTTAATCCTTATTTTGGGCATAAAACCAACCTAAGAAGGCTTTTGGTGAAAAAATAAGGAGGATTCCCAAAGAAGAGGTGGTGTTCTTCAACGAGCTTTTTTATTTTATTTCTTCCAATTCCTCCCTAAACTTTTATTAAAACATGATGATATAATAAGATAAATATATTCCATATACTATTATGCTTTAATAATAATGGAATAACCTAAAACCATCTCCACTTCCATCAAATGGGTTATGAAATAATCATTCATGTGTAAGGCGGACTACTGCCTCATGAACCGATGTCATTCATTTTTCCATTGCTACCTCTCATGATTGGGTATGATGATGGATATAAAGTATATATATTATAATTATAACATAATTATACATCTATAGTAATTATATCATATATACCTTTTTAATATCCATTCTGTATGGGGTATGATAATGTCGCTCGTGTGTACGGCGGACTACTTCCTCACAAAGTGATGTGATTCATCTTTCACTATTACTTTACATGGAAGGTGATAAGGATAATGTTAATGAATATATGTGATATAAATTAAATAATTTTTATATTAATGACATATTTATCATTATTAAAATATAATATATATATATATATATCATTTTCTTTCTTACCTTTTCACTCAGTGAAAGATGATAACATCGTTCATGTACGTGTGGACAACCACCTTCATGAAACGATATAAATCTCTTTTCATCACCACACCACATGGATGATATATTTAATTATATTTAAATAAATAATATATTATATATAATATTATGATCATTTTCTAAATGTAAACTATTACTTAACTTCTTTCAATAGTGATCATTGAATAATGGAAATTTTACTCATACGTTCGTACAGCCTACCATCATCATGATTTTAACATAATCTATTTTTCATAACCATATTTCATGATTAGTTTTAGATTTATAATTTATGTAAAAATATGATAATTATTTCATTATTATTATTCTAGATATGATATAATAATATAATATTTGCAAGAACCAAATCTTTCATGGCAAAACATGCTTGAGAAAACAAGGCAATTAACACCTGAAATAATGAAAATAATGAAATATTATTAATTAATGGGTTATAAGATGTTATAAAAGGATAATATATGATATTATAAATATTAATATGGTTCTATTATAAGTTAATAACATTTTTAAAACCACTAAATAGGATTTTAAACCATTTTCAACCCAAAGTAAGTGTGAGGTAAAGGATTTCATCTCAATTTCATTTCATTGAGGCATATTGTGATGTTCTGAACCTAATTTCCTTTATATGGTGTATATACTTCCCCTTTGACATGTCATATCATTATTCATTAATAATTAATGGTATTTTAAGTTTTAATTTTAATTATTTCATCTAAGGGGATTTGACTTGAAAATTACGAAGTTGTAAAGAATTACATAACTTAATTTCTTTTCATTGGGATATATTACTTCTCTATTGTCATTGATATTCCAATATTATGCATTTAATAATATTTTATTATCTTATATTGTATTTCCAATTTTTTATATGGATTTATAGTCGATACATATAATTGATTTATTGATTAATTCTCACTTCAATGTTATAATCATTGTAAGGGTTTATTTCATAATCTCATTCTAATCCAGATTGTTTATTCTTAAATTTCAGTTGAAGGAAATTATTTGATAATTTTATAAATAAAACCATCTTAAGATATTCTCCTCTAGTTATTCATGATATTTTCAAGTAATAGTACCATTTTCCTGCTCTTTGGTACTTAAAATAATTGATAAAAAAATTTTAAAATCTGACTTCATTTCTCTCTTCTATCGGAAATATGATTTCTTCCAAAACTATTTTTTATAAAAAAATAAAAAAAATAACCTTTTAAAAATTAATTATTAAATTCATTTTTACCCATATTTTATTTCTAAAAAATAAATTCAAAGAAATCTTATTTTCATTTTCCAAACAAGATACTTTTCTAAACTTTTTACAGTGTAAAGGGAATGTTCCTTTAACTTGTAGAGCGTGTACAAAATAACCCGCTAACATGACCATCATTTATTTGAAGTTTCCTTTGAAAGTTTAAAAGGTTATATTTTAAGAAAAAAATTTCCCTAATATTATGGAAATTATTATAAATTTAAAAGTGATTTTCAAAGAAAGGTATTTTCAAAAAAAATTATGTTTTAAAAATTGATTTTCAAATGAAAATGATATTTTACTGAATAATGTTTTCAAGGATATTTTTATTGTATTAAAATTCATAAAAAACAAAAATCCTTTATTTTACATATAATCCAATAGGGATATTTTGTATTAATATCATCATTATTATTCCTCTGGATGGTTTATAATCATTTTGACCAAGGAAATAAGTATTGACATTCACTTTCTTGATTCATTTTTGTAGTCATCAAATTTCCCTTAAAATATTCACTTTCATGTGATAATTGGATATTAAAATTCCCCTAGATATATATTATTTAGCATGGATATGATTATTGCTTAAACTGTTTCTCATTTCTATATATGGTATTTTACTTTGTAAGATATGTGATTGACTGGGGAAATATTGATAATCTGTATTCTTTCTTCAATACACATATTTGATGATAAGGAACATTTTTCATCAATTAAATTGATTATTTAATATATGAGGAATGATTTGGACTTGAAAGACATAGGTGGGTCTCAGTTATAGATAGTCCCTCAATGTATCGGTAGTCTCATGAGGCAAAATAGTATTCTAGCATGAAATTAGTTGGCCAAACCATTTGAGTTTGTACCCAGTAGTTGTAAATTGTCTTGTGAAAGGTCTTGACAGTAGAGGTACCATGTTCCTAATACATGATGTATAATAATTAAGAGTATCCTTTATTCAAATTTTAGTTATTATTATCCATAATATTTTCACAATGATATAATCTCTAAATGCATTTAATTATCAATTTTTTTATTAAATAGAATGTGTTTTTAGTAATTATCCTTTCTATATTGAATATGCATAATCCAGTTATGACAGTCATGTTATTGATTAAATGTAATGTGTTTTAAGTTATTTACCTTGCCATATTTATTATTATCCATGATATTTTTGCATTTATATTATATCTGGATGCACTTCATTCTTAGTTTATTGATTACATGGAAATTTTATTCAGTTATTTACCTTTCCATATTGATTATTATTATTTATTTGTGATTTCTTTCACTGTACTTAACACATAATGAGCATTTGAGAACACCCTTATTTTTTTCCTTTCTCAGAAATCCAGGAAGTGTACTATGAATTATATGCAATGATATGCTAGAGGGAATAATGGTAATATTGATAAAAAAATATGTTTTAAATTTTGTATTCAAATGTAATACAGTAATTGTGTATGTATCTAGTTTACCAAGACTAATAAACTATCCATTCCTTTTGGATGTGATTACTTGTATCTTATGCCAATATAATAAAACAGACACCAGCTCTGGGATACTGGGGTTGGGGTTGCTATAGTTCGGGCACTCTTTTCGCTGATGACCTCAGCCTCTACATGAAAAGCATGTGTTTGATCCATTGGAATAATTCTGAGAGCTTACACCCCTAGAGGAATGGGATGTTTAGGGCTGGGACCTACCCCTGGCAGACTAGAAATTCTTCTATAGTGACAATTGGGAACCCCAAACCATAACTCTATTTTGTGAGGAATACTGATGACTCCCCTCTCATGATGATCTGTTTCGGGATAGTGTTCTTTCAATAATGTTTTCTATCATCGGTACCTCAAGATACGTCTTTAGTATAAATAGGGTGACATGGTGTAAGATCTTTAGAAGCAAAGTCTCCTAAAAATGCCTCAACCTAGACTCCTCATCTAAAAATAGGTCCGAAGAATATCACAGAAGATTGCTAAAATAGATCTCGAATTCTTGAATGTTGTAAATCCCTTGTTGAAGGGTAATAATCTTCTGTCGATCGTCCACCTTTACAGTTGAAGAAATAAACTCTACTCAGAACTGGTCATGAAATTTCTCCCATAAACTACTGATTTCTCGCATTTCACAAGGAACAAGATCTATCACTACCTATCTGCCCCACATAGCATTATCAAAGCCAAAAAAACCTAGTGATCCTTCTGAACATGTATTGAATAGAAAGATATCTTAACCACCTCCAACTAGTCTTTCATGATTGAATCTAAAATGGAACTTTCATAATTGTGTAGACTTTTGCACTAAAACTCTTAAATTCTCCTCCTCAAAGTTTCATCGTTGTCAACCTCCACTCTATGGTGATCTACTGGCATATCCTACTGAACATATTTAGTATGAACCTAATGAATATGTTGACCTATATCTATACTTGTAAGAAGAAAAATGGTTGGAGATCCTGAAAATAGAATATGGAATATTTAACATTAATTAATTAATTTTTTTATTATTTTATTTTAGGTGTTAACCTACCCCAAGGTCCACCCATTTAAAACATAGACACAAAGAAGAATGATGCGTGATTCTTTCCTAGGTATCTACCCCACACCCAATATCACTTCGTTTAGTAGACTCAGTAAACTTAAAGGTTTTTGCATCAGATCATAGGGGGGCCTAAATACTCATGTCTCAGCCGATCTCCCATGTTTACATTGCTCACTAAACTTAGCTGACACCACACTACTAAAAATTCCACTTATAGAGATAGACATTGGCGGTTGCTATTGGCCTGTAGATACTGCCCAACATCTGCCAATGGCGGTCGCTTTAGGCCTGATGCTTTCGGCCGCTGAAGGTGGCCGAGACTTTGGCCGTAATTTAGGCCTATAGCGACCGCCAATTGCGGTCGCTACACTGGAAAAAAAAATTAAAAATTTCATGGTACAGAATAAAAAAAACATCATATAAATCATAAAAAATTAAAAACAAATCCAAACACAATAAACATAAAGATCATCATAAATAATAAATGATAGACGTGCTTCAATGATCCACAACATCTGCTTTAAAAACCTACAATAAGATACAAAGAAAACTAAACAAAACAAACATAAATTTGACATCTTTATTCAGTTATTATATACATATAATAAAATAAAATCTGACATCTCATGGGCACTATAATAATTTAAAACCACCAATTTACGAAATGTTAACATTTTTGAATTTGTTTTTCTTATTTTGGAGTCTTTGCTTTAGTTTAGGAAATTGTTTTTTATTGTCTTAAAATGAATTTTTTCCACGTGCACCGCATGTCCGATAGATGTTTCGTCTCCTCCTGCATATCACAAATAATATTCCTATCGTTCTCGTGCGGTTTCAGGTCATTCGGAGCACGTTTTCTCTGAATTCGACCGTGACACACCGTTTTGGTGTTTTATGACTCCAGAAATGCGTTTCTGGTCACCGCGGTCAAACGGAACCTCTGATTGATGTACCATATGTCCAATAATTTCACAATTCACACCACGTTTGTTGTCTAATGATTTCATGGAATTCTGAGGTTGTTTGGGTGGTTTTTACCACCCAGCGCACCCTTTAAGAGCGCACCGAACTGCTGAAAATGACACATTCGGTCGTACTGTGCGCACCGCATGTCTAATGGACGTGTCGAATCCTCCTGCATGTCACGAATAATATTCCTATCATTCTCGTGCGGTTTCAGGTCATTCAGAGCACGTTTTCTCTGAATTGGACCGTGACACGCCGTTTTGGTGTTTTATGACTCCAGAACTGCGTTTCCGATCACCTCGGTCAAACGAAACCTCTGATTGACGTGTCGTATATCCGAAAAATTAAAAATTCACACCGCGATTGTTGTAGTATGATTTCGTGGCATTCTGAGGTCGTTCGGGTGGTTTTGACCACCCAGCGCGCCCTTTTAGAGCACGTCGAACTGCTAAAAACGACACATTCGGTCGTATCGCACGCACCGCATGTTTGATGGACGTGTTGTCTCCTCTTGAATGTCACAAATAATATTCTTATAGTTCTAGTGCGGTTTTAGGTCATTAATAGCACGTTTGCTCTAAATTCGATCATGACGCGCCGTTTTGGTGTTTTATGACTTCGGAAACATGTTTTTGGTCACCACGGTCAAACGGAACCTTCGATTGACATGTCGTCTATCCGACCATTTCAAAATTCACACCGCGGTTGTTTTCGTATGATTTCATGGCATTCTGTGGTCGTTCGGGTGGTTCTGACCACCCAGCGCGCCCTTTTAGAGCGCACCGAACTGCTGAAAATGACACATTCGGTCATACAGCGTGCACCGCACGTCCGATGGACATATTGTCTCCTCCTGCATCTCACGAATAATATTCCTATCGTTCTCGTGTGGTTTTAGGTTATTCAGAGCATGTTTTCTCTGAATTCAAGTGTGACACGCTGTTTTGGTGTTTTATCCAGTCACCGCGGTCAAACGGCACCTTCGATTGACGTGCTATCTGTATGACCATTTCATAATTCACACTGCGGTTGTTGTCGTATGATTTCATGGCATTCTGAGGCCATTCAGGTGGTTTTGACCACCCAGCGCGCCCTTTAAGAGCGCGTCGAACTGCTGAAAATGACACATTCGGTCATACCATGCGCACCGCACGTCTGATGGACATGTTTTCTCCTCCTGCATGTCACGAATAATATTCCTATCGTTCTCATGCGGTTTCAGGTCATTCAGAGCACATTTGCTCTGAATTCAACCGTGACATTCCATTTTGGTGTTTTATGACTCCGGAAACGCGTTTCCGGTCACCGCGGTCAAACGGCACCTCTTATTGACGTGTCGTCTATCTGACCATTTCACAATTCACACCATGGTTGTTTTCATATGATTTCGTGGCATTCTGAGGTCATTCGGGTGGTTTTGACCACCCAGCGTGCCCTTTTAGAGCGCGCCGAAGTGCGGAAAATGACACATTTGGTTCTACCGCGTGTACCGCATGTCCGATGGATGTACTATATCCTCCTGCATCTCAAGAATAATATTCTTATCGTTCTCGTGCTGTTTCAGGTCATTCAGAGCACGTTTTCTCTGAATTCGACCGTGACACGCCGTTTTGGTGTTTTATGACTCTATAAACGTGTTTCCACTCACCGTGGTCAAACGGAACCTCTGATTGACGTTCCTTCTGTCCGACCATTCCACAATTCACACTTTGGTTGTTTTTGTATGATTTCGTGGCATTCCGAGGTCGTTTGGGTGGTTTTGACCACCCAGCGCGCCCTTTTAGAGCGCGTCGAACTGCTGAAAATGACACATTCAGTCGTACCGTGCGTACCGCATGTCCGATGGACGTGCCTTCTCCTCCTTCATCTCACGAATAATATTCCTATCATTCTCATGCGGTTTCAGGTCATTCGGAGCATGTTTGCTCAGAATTCGACCGTGACACGCCGTTTTGGTGTTTAATGACACCAGAAACGCGTTTCTGGTCACCGTGGTCAAACGGCACCTCCGATTGACGTGTTTTCTATCCGAACATTTCACAATTCACACCTCGGTTGTTGTCGTATGATTTTGCGTCATTCTTAGGTCGTTCGGGTGGATTTGACCACCCAGCGCGCCCTTTAAGAGCGCATCGAACTGCTGAAAACGACACATTCGGTCGTACCGCGTGCACCGCATGTCTGATAGACGTGTCCTCTCCTCCTGAATGTCACAAATAATATTACTATCGTTATCATGTGGTTTCAGTTCATTCGGAGCACGTTTTCTCTGAATTCGACTGTGACATGTTGTTTTGGTGTTTTATGACTCTAGAAACGCGTTTCTGGTCACCGCGGTCAAACGGAACCTCTTATTGATGTTTTGTCTATTCGATCATTTTAAAATTCACACCGCAGTTGTTTTCGTAAGATTTCGTGGCATTCCGAGGTCGTTCAGGTGGTTTTGACCACCCAGCGCGCCGAACTGCTGAAAACGACACATTCGGTCGTACCGCGCGTACCGCACATTTGATGGATGTTCCGTCTCCTCCTACATGTCATGAATAATATTCCTATCATTCTCATGCGGTTTCAGGTTATTCGGAGCACGTTTTCTCTGAATTCGACTGTGACACGCCGTTTTGGTGTTTTATGACTCCGGAAACGCGTTTTCAGTCACCGCGGTCAAACGGAACCTCCGATTGACATATCGTCTATCCGAACATTTCACAATTCACACCGCAGTTGTTGTCATATGATTTTATGGCATTCTGAGATCCTTCGGGTGGTTTTGACCACCCAGTGCGCCCTTTTAGAGCGCGTCGAACTACGGAAAATGACACATTCGGTCGTACCGCGTGCACTGCACGTCCGATGGACGTGACGTCTCCTCATGCATTTCAAAAATAATATTCCTATCGTTCTCATGTGGTTTCAGGTAATTCGGAGCATGTTTTCTCTGAATTCGACCGTGACACGCCGTTTTGGTGTTTTATGACTCCGGAAACGCGTTTTCGGTCATCGCGGTCAAACAGAACCTCTGATTGACATGCCGTCTATCTGACCATTTCACAATTCACACCGCGATTGTTTCTGTATGATTTCGTGGCATTCTGGGGTCATTCGGGTGGTTTTGACCACCCAGTACGCCCTTTTAGAGCGCGCCGAACTGCTGAAAATGACACATTCGGTCGTACCATGCGCACCACACGTCCGATGGATGTTCCATCTCCTCCTGCATCTCAAGAATAATATTCCCATAATTCTTGTGTGGTTTCAAGTCATTCGGAGCACGTTTTTTCTGAATTCAACCGTGACACGCCGTTTTGGTGTTTTATGACTCCAGAAACGTGTTTTCGGTCACCATGGTCAAATGTCACCTCCGATTGACCTACCATCTATCATAACATTTCACAATTCACACCGCGGTTGTTTTTGTATGATTTTGTGGCATTCTGAGGTCGTTCGGGTGGTTTTGACCACCCAGTGCGCCCTTTTAGAGCGCACCAAACTGCTGAAAATGACACATTCGATCGTACAGCGTGCACCGCACGTCCGATGGATGTTCCATCTCCTCTTGCATCTCGCGAATAATATTTCTATCGTTCTCGTGCGGTTTCAAGTCATTCGGAGCACATTTGCTCTGAATTCAACTGTGACACGCCGTTTTGGTGTTTTATGACTCCGGAAATGCATTTCCGGTCACCGCGGTCAAACAGCACATCTGATTAACATGTCGTCTATCCAAACATTTCAAAATTCACATCGTGGTTATTTTTATATGATTTTGTGGCATTCTGAGTTCGTTCAGGTGGTTTTGACCACCCAACGCGCCCTTTTAGAGCGCGCCGAACTGCTGAAAACAACACATTCGGTCGTACCGCGCGCACCGCACGTCCGATTGACATTTCATCTCCTCCTAAATATCACAAATAATATTATTATAGTTCTCGTGTGGTTTCAGGTCATTCGGATCACGTTTTCTCTGAATTCAACCGTGACACGCCGTTTTGGTGTTTTATGACACCGGAAACGCGTTTCCAGTCACCGCGGTCAAACGGAACCTCTGATTGACGTTCCGTCTATCCTACCATTTCAAAATTCACACCACGGTTGTTGTCGTATGATTTCGTGGAATTTCGAGGTTGTTCGGGTGGTTTTGACCACCCAGTGCCCCCTTTAAGAGCGCGTCGAACTGATGAAAACGACACATTCAGTCGTAACGCACGCACTGCACGTCTGATGGATGTTTCGTCTCCTCCTGCATGTCACGAATAATATTTCTATCGTTCTCTTGCAGTTTCAGGTCATTTGGAGAATGTTTGCTCTGAATTCGACCGTGACACGCCGTTTTGGTGTTTTATGACTCCGAAAATGCGTTTCCGGTCACCGCGGTCAAACGGCACCTCCGATTGACATTCCGTCTGTCCGACCATTTCAAAATTCACACCGCGGTTGTTTTCATACGATTTTGTGGCATTCCGAGGTCGTTCGGGTGGTTTTGACCACCCAGCATGCCCTTTAAGAGCGCGTCGAACTGCTGAGGATCCCAATAGGAATGCATCTTCATACATATAGAAACTAAGGACTCGAGTGGGTTCCCTATTGATAGAATGATCCTGAGTGGGTGTGTGTGTTTGGGTAATGATGCTTGTGAGTGTTACATTATAATCGGAATCGATGTGGAATCCTGGTTTGGGATAAGATGTTGAGGTCAGCTGTGGATGATTCTACAACCATTGTTTTATTTTTATTTCTATTTATGCATGATGCTTGAGATTCACCAGGATTCCGGGGGTGGGGCGGGCTGTCCTGGGTGGGGGGGGATGTCCGGGGGTGCGGGGTGGGCTGTACGGGGGTGCGGGGGGGGGGGGGGGGTTGTCCGGGGTGGGGGTGCTGTCCGGGGTGGGTGGGGCTGTCCGGGGGGTGCGGGGTGGCTGTCCGGGGTGGGGGGGCTGTCCGGGGCGGGGGGTTGTTCGGGGGTGGGGGTGTTGTCCGGGGGTGGGGGGCTGTTCGGGGGTGGGGGTGCTGTCCGGGGGGGGGGGGGGGGGGGCTGTCTGGGGGGGTGGGGGGGGCTATCTGGGGGTGCGGGGGGGCTGTCCGGGGTGGGGGCTATCCGGGGGGTGTGGGGGATGTCTGGGGGTGCGGGGGGGCTGTCCGGGGTGGGGGTGGGCTGTCCGGGGTGGGGGGGCTATTCGGGGTGGGGGGGCTGTCCGGGGGGGGGGGTACGGGGGGCTGTCTGGGGTGGGGGGTTGTCCGAGGTGGGGGGGCTGTCTGGGGGGTGCGGGGGGATGCCCGGGGTGGGGGGCTGTCCGGGGTGGGGGGGCTGTCCGGGGGGGTGCGGGGGGGGGGGGGGGGGGGGGGTGCTGTCCGGGGGTGGGGGGCTGTCCGGGGTGGGGGGCTGTCCGGGGGTGGGGGGTGCTGTATGGGGGTGGGGGGTGATGTCCGGGGTGGGGGTCTCTTCGGGGGTGGGGGGTGCTGTCCGGGGGTGGGGGGGCTGTCCGGGGGTGGGGGTGTTGTCCGGGGGTGGGGGGCTGTCCGGGGTGGGGGGTCTATCTGGGGTGCGGGGGGGGCTGTCTGAGGGTGCGGGGGGGCTGTCCGAGGGTGCGGGGGGGCTGTCTGGGGGTGGGGTGTTGTCTGGGGGGTGCGGGGGGGCTGTTTGGGGGTGCGGGGGGCTGTTCGGGGGTGGGGGGTTGTCCGGGGGTGGGGGTGCTGTCCGGGGGTGGGGGGGGGCTGTCCGGGGTGGGGGGCTGTCCGGGGGGGTGCGGGAGGGGGGGGGCTATCCGGGGGTGCGGGGGGCTCTCCAGGGTGGGGGGGCTTTCCGGGAGTGGGGTGCTGTACGGGGTGGGGGGGCTATTTGGGGGGTGCGGGGGGGCTGTTTGGGGGGTGCGGGGGGGCTGTTTGGGGGGTGCGGGGGGGCTGTCCGGGGCGGGGGGGCTGTCCGGGGTGGGGGGGCTGTCCGGGGTGGGGGGATGTCTGGGGTGGGGGCTGTCTGGGGGGTGCGGGGGGGCTGTCCGGGGTGGGGGGCTGTCCGGGGTGGGGGGGGTGTCTTGGGGTGGGGTTCTTTCTTGGGTGGGGGGGTTGTCCGGGGGGGTGTGGGGGCTGTCCGGGGGTGCGGGGGGATATCCGGGGTGGGGGGTGGGTTGTCCGGGGTGGAGGGGTTCTTCGGGGTGGGGGGCTGTCCGGGGGGGTGCGGGGGGATGTCTAGGGTGGGGGGGTTGTCCGGGGTGGGGGGATGTCTGGGGGTGGTGCGGGGGGATGCCCAGGGTGGGGGGGCTGTCCAGGGTGGGGGGGGCTATCCGGGGTGGTGCGGGGGGGGGGGGGGGGTGTTGTCCGGGGGTGGGGGGGCTGTCCGGGGTGGGGGGCTGTCCGTGGGTGGGGAGTGTTGTCTGGGGGTGGGGGGTTGTCCGGGGGTGGGGGTACTGTCCAGGGTGGGGGGGCTCTTCGGGGGTGGGGGGTACTGTCTGGGGGTGAGGGGGTTGTCCGGGGGGTGCAGGGGGGCTGTTCGGGGGTGCGGGGGGGCTGTCCGGGGGTGGGGTGGTGTCCGGGGGGTACGAGGGGGCTGTCCGGAGTGAGGGGGGCTGTTCGGGGGTGGGGGTTGTCCGGGGGTGGGGGTGTTGTCCGGGGGTGGGGGTCTGTCCGGGGTGGCGGGGCTGTTCGGGGGGTGAGGGAGGGGGGGCTATCCGGGGGTGCGGGGGGGCTCTCCAGGGTGGGGGGGCTGTCCGGGAGTGGGGTGCTGTCCGGGGTGGGGGGTTGTCCGTGGTGGGGGGGCTGTCCGGGTGGGGGGGCTGTCCGGGGTGGGGGGGGGCTGTCCGGGGGGTGCGGGGGGGCTGTCCGCGGTGGGGGGTTGTCCGCGGTGGGGGGGTTGTTCGGGGTGGGGGGGTTGTCCGGGGGGTGCGGGAGGGCTGTCCGGGGGGGGGGCTGTCCATGGTGGGGGGGCTGTCCGGGGTGGGGGGTGTTGTCCGGGGGTGGGGGGCTGTCCGGGGGTGGGGGTGTTGTTCGGGGTGGGGGGGCTGTCCGGGGGTGGGGGTGCTGTTCGGGGTGGGGGGGTTGTCCGGGGGTGGGGGGTGTTGTCCGAGGGTGGGGGGTTGTCTGGGGTGGGGGGGCTGTCCGGGGGTGGGGTGTTGTCCGGGGTGGGGGGCTGTCTGGTGGGGTGGGGGTTGTCTGGGGGTGCGGGGGGGGGGACTTTCTGAGGTGGGGGGCTGTTCTGGGTGGGGGGGATGTCCGGGGGGTTCGGGGGGGCTGTCCGGGGCGGGGGGCCTGTCCGGGGTGGGGGGGGTTGTCCAGGGGTGGGGGGTGATATCCGGGGCGGGCTGTCCGGGGTGGGGGCTATCCAGGGGTGGTTACAGAACATAGTTTTTTCAAAAGTATTACAGAACATGAAATTTAAAACATTAAAGAATTAAATGAACAAAAAATATCCAAATCATTAATCAGTTTCATGGTTACTTCTCAATTCATGCACACAAACATTGTTTCAGAAAAAAAACACACATGATACCCCCAAATCACAAAAAATCTCACTAGAAACCCAACTTATACATCAATAACAACCCCACCAGTAAAAACAAAAACACACCTCATGAATATGATGCATCATGCGTGGTCATCACTGCTACCTCCATCCAGTGGGCCAGGGGCCTACAACAAATAAACATTATGAATATTTTCATAACAAAAATAATTTAAATTAAATAAATAAATATAGTATAAAACAGCGTCGTATGATCCCCTGCACCATCACCTGGACGCACATATTCCCGTAGTGCTCTAACCTCAGCGGTCAATTGCGCATTTTCCTCCTCAGAAGCGTGCAGCCATGCCTTGAAATCTGACAACTGTTGTGTCATCTGAGAAATAGCAGGACCGACAACTGCAGCGCGTGACACTAAATAACGAGGAATCCCTGTTCCATAGGTCAAACTATATCCATGCCCGTCTCGACCAATAATGCGATGAAAGATCTCATCCCTTCGCATGGGAAGTTGTCGCTGGTCCTCTGGCAGATGTTCTAACTCAGCTTCAAATTGAGCCTGTGAAATATTTAAATATATATACATATATATGTTAAGATATAGATTTATGTAAGTATTGGTAAGTACAAGCACTTACTATCAATGATGCAGCCTCTGGATCATTGCGATCACAAGTCCTCATCCACACCGACATTTTATCAGTCGGTGCACCTTGCTCCCACAACTGTATATGAATAGAATATAAACACAAAACCATATTAATTAATTAATTAAAAAATGATTAATAAATACCTCATGTCAGATCTGAGACACATGAAGAGTCCCGAGCCTGTGAGGTGGTCCCTGCAACGCTCGATTCTCAGAATGGCATGCTGACACCTCCTACATTCAATTCATTTAAATTTCAAACAAATCACACATTCTTGAAAATATATATACAGCAAAATAAATATACAAACCGCAACACCCTCAGTAGACCAATATGCAACCAAGTCACGCCACTGATCCAGGAGGACACCTCTCAGGACTTTTTCCAGAATGTCTAGGGTACCCACATTTGGTACCCAGTGGTCCCTCTTCACTTTTCCTTTATAGTCTTTCCACATCTTATGAAATTTGCTCACACACACGGGCCGAAACTCTTCGGGGCATACTTTCAAATTTTGCTATAAAGAAAAAAATCACACATATTAGTATTGTTTATACATAGAGAATAAAGTAAAATGGTCTTCTTACCTGAACCTCCCTCCAAATACGATCTAATATGTCCTGAGGGATAGAAGCCTAGTCATGTGTGGTCAATGGAAATTGATGTGGGTCACGTATGATATGACCCAGCTGACGAATAAATATAGGGGCATTCGGTCCCACAGGATGAAATACCTCATCAAATGAAACATCAATCATCGTGTTGTAATTCCATGATAAAATGCCACGACCGGGGCCTCTCTTGCGAGAGGAAGAAGCAATCGAGTCTGATCCTGTTGAAATTTTATATATAATTTGACAGATGTTATAAAAATATATATATATATATATATATATGTTTATAAATTACATAATAAATAGAGACAATGACATTCAAACATACCTCGACCCTGAGTCATAGGTGCCTCAGATGGATGATGTGGATCTGCTGCCTCTTCCCCTGACATGCCTACGGTCATAGAAAACATTAGTAAGGGGACTATCCAAAGTGTCTAAAAGATAAATTGGATTGTTCTTAAAAAAATCAAACTTGTAAAATTGTTAATCAAAAAAATGGATTGAATAATTAGTTGTGAATGAAATTTAAAAAATCAGAAATTTAACAAAACAGATATACAAATTATGTACAAAACCAGTCAATGCATAGCCAAATTTCAGATAAAATTAATAAAAATTCAAGTAGCACATGAACCAGATGAAGAATACCTCAAAGGGAAGATACACTGACAATAACATCAATAAACCAAGAGTAAAATCACCCTAAATATTTATAACTAAATAAACTTCCAAAAGTGAGGATTAAAACTTACAATGATTTATAAAATGTTTAGATAATTTATGATATCCTAGGACATTCAATACTGAATAGAGGGAAAACAATTATACCTTTCATTAAGCATGAAAATTGACCGTTTCTCCTTCAACAGCCGCTCTGACCCAATAAATATCTTCTTCACGTTGAACTACGATATGTTGATCAAGATGTTGGTAAACAAACAGAACAGTATCGGGTTCATCTTCTTCAAATAAAAACACTCCTCACTGAGACATTTTGACAACAACTTGCCAACTTGGATCTGAAGGCAAAGTAATGAAGAATACTTGTTCCGCTTGTGATGTCAAAATGAAAGGTTCATTCTCAACTCTTTCATTATTTCTTTATAACATATAGTTAAAATTCCCCAATGAAAACTGATATTGATCGACTTTACATCCACGCACTGGATCAACCCAATTACACTTTAACAATATGTACTTCAAACTGTGTGTGTATACAACTTCAATGATGTCTATCAATTGACCATAGTAATAACCAGAATCGACAAATGGACAACCGATGCCACTGTTTTGTGTTTCTCGTTTGTCATCAACATCTTTAATGCAAAATCAAAAACCATTAGCATCAATAGCTTTATAATGACAAGCCATTATAGATGGACCCTTAGCTAGTTGGATAAATTCTTCAGGTAGCGTGGGGTCCCCTAACTCCCTCATCTTACGAACCTACATAATTTATAAAATTCAATACTGATATATGCAGAAATAAATTAGTATAATACTTCACTCATAATGAAAATCAATTTATACATACATAATCCTTGAACCAATCATGAAATGACACATAATGTGATTGTTGAATTTGCAACTCAGTCGCACGATACATCTCTTCTTTTATCTCATTAATGTGTTTCCTGCAAATGATAATGTGATGTTTAAATGATCAAATTATGCAAACAAAACATGTAAAAGTTATACAAGCACATTGATAAGATACTTACTGCATTAATGGTGCAACTGATGGAGTATTGAACAAGATATATCGATGTGCTTGTATCCACTCAATATTATCCATATCAAATGTGGTTCCTTCTCCAACTGGACCATCATGAATCTGAGGGGGCTTATCTAATTTTTTTTCAACATCCGTAAGATATTATGCACAAAAAGTAGTACACTCATCCATCAAATAACCATTAGCTATTGATGCCTCTGGACGAGCTTTGTTGCGTTCAAATATTTTCAATGTACTCAAATACCGTTCAATAGGATACATCCACCTGAATTTCACTGGACCAGCAGCCATTACTTCATCAGTTAGGTGCACTATCAAGTGGACCATAGCATCAAAAAATGAGGGGGGGAAGTTTCTCAAAGTGACAAAGCGTAAGTACAATTTGGTCCTACAAAATTTTTAAATCCCTCATTTGTTGATTTCTTAAACAAATCTGTCTAAAAAATTACTCATCTCAATCAACGACTAAACAACATTGGGGGATAAACAATCACAAATTGTGATTAGAATCAACTGCTGAAGTAGTATGTGATTTCCATGACTTTTCAACCCTTGCAATGTCTTGCTCGTCAAATTCACACACTTTGAAATATTAGAAGAGTAACCATTAGGCACCTTGACCATCTTCAAAATGGAAAGAAATGTCTCTTTATCCTTTGTAGTCATCGTATACTGTGCAGCAGGCATATATGCCTTGTTTCCCTCAGCTAACTGTAAATGCAACTGTTTCCTTAAACCCATTTCTTACAAATCACGGCGTGCATTAACATGGTCCTTTGATTTTCCACTAACACCTAAAATGGTCCACAATATGTTATCACAAACATTTTTTTCAATGTGCATGACATCCAAATTATTCCTCAGCATGTTAGTTTTCTAATACGGAAGACTATAAAAAATACTTTTCTTTTTCCAATTGTGACTGTGTTGCCTACCCGCAACACAAATATTACGTACTGGAGGAGCCTCCAAATCCTGAATTTCATATACCATGTGGATGTTTTCTTCCACAATCTGCAATAAAATTTCGACTCCTGTCATGATCTTTGGTGCTGGGTTGAACTCTCTAGAACCATCAAATGTCACTCTGTCCTTTCTGAACCTGTGCTGAGGGGGGAGAAAACATATGTGACCCATGTAAGCCCATTTTTTGGAATGTTTAAGCCATACAGATTTTTTACTTTTATTGCAACAAGGGCAAGCAAATTCCCCTTTCGTACTCCAGCATGATAAATTTTTATAAGCTGGGAAGTCATTGATTGTCCACAATAAATAGCCTGCAGTTTGAACATTTCATTCATTTTTCAGTCATAAGTCATCACACCATCGCCCCAAAATTCATTCAACTCATCAATCAATGGATGAAGGTAAACATCAATCTTATCCCCTAGACTTTTAGGTCCATCAATAAGAGTGGAAAGTAATATAAATTGTTGCTTCATACAAAGCCACGGAGGAATATTATATGGAACCAACACCACGGTCCATGTACTATGAGTTGAACCAACCATAGAATTGAATGGATTGAAACCATCTGCTGCCAATCCCAATCAGACATTACGAACATCTTTAGCAAAGTCGGTATGTCTCTTATCAAAATCCTTCCATGCATGAGAGTCTGCTGGGTGGGTAAACATATCACTTTCATGAAATCTTTCTGCATGCCATCTCATTAAATTAGAAACTTTAGATGACATAAAAAATATTTTCAACCTCAGTTTAAGGGGAAAGTAACTCATTTTCTTTACGGAAATCAGTTTCCCCTATATCACAATCTGAATTTGATGAGTCTTATTTCCCATGTTCTCTTTCCACCTGGAAGCACCACAAACTGTACAAATATCCAAATGGGTAGTTTTATTTCTAAAAAACATACAGTTGTTTGCACATGCATCTATGGTCTCATATGTAAAACCTAAGTTCTCTGTCAACTTACGACAATGGTAATACGACTCAGGAATCTTAGCGTCGATAGGAAGAATATTTTTCAATAACACCAAAAGAATGTCGAATGATGTGTCTGGACAATTATTCAAAGTCTTCAAATGCAACAACTCCATGATAAACGACAGTTTATTGTAAGAAGTACATCCAAGATATAATTTTGTTTTCGCATCATCAAGTGCTTCATAAAACCTCCTCGAATCACGATCTACACCAGAGCGAAGATTTATCTCATCGGTCTCAAGATTCTGGATGTCAATGCCTTCAGGATCAAACCCACGTACCATTTTAGTAAGCATTTCATGCATTGGATCATTAATCCTTGCATCAACATCCATCTGAGTTGCATTCGTATTTTGAAAACGAACATATTCTTCTCCATGACGAGTCCAACTCTTATAATTTTTCAGAAATCCATTAAATAATAGGTGCTCCCTCACAGTATCTCGTGTGAATTGATATTTGTTAGCACATTTTCTACATGGACAACTAATATATTCACTTTCAAATCCTCTGGTGAATTCAATATACTGCATAATTCCATTGAAATATTCTCTAGACGTTCTATTTGGAATATCAATCCAAATCTTATCCATAATAATATCTGTATAACAAAAATTTATGCAATACTTATTACATTTGCATTTTTCAAATCAAATATATTTAAAATAAATACTAATCATTTGTTTATGAACCATTGATAAAATAATAATTTAAGTGAAATCCCATGTCATACCTGATTGCGCTACAAACCTGGAAGGGAGGGGAGCCGAAGGTGGTGCTGTGAGGGAGAGGAGAGGTAGCGAAGGGGAGTCGGAGCCAAAGGTGGTGCGGCGAGGGAGGAGACGGGCGGCGGTGGCGGTGGGGAGATGGAGGAGAGAAGGCGGTGAGGGGACGGGGAACGGGCAGGGGGCTGTTCGGGGTGGGGGGCTGTCTGGGGTGCGGGGAGGGGTGTCCGGGGTGCGGGGGGGTGTCCGGGGTGCGGGGGGTTGTCCGGGGTGCGGGGGGCTGTTCGGGGTGTGGGGGGCTGTCCGGGGTGCAGGGGGGTGTCTGGGGTGCGGAGAAGGGTGTCCGGGGTGCGGTGGGGCTGTCTGGGGTGCGGGGGGGCTGTCCGGGGTGTAGGGGGCGTTTGGGGTGAGGGGGCCTGTCTGGGGTGCGAGGGGGGGTTGTCCGGGGTATGGGGGTCGTCCGGTGTGGGAGGGGGAGGGCTAAGGGGGCAGAGGGCAGAGGCCGGAGGCCGGAGGCCAGATGGCGGAGGGCAGAGGGGTAGGAGACGGAGGGGGTAGAGGCTGGAGGGTGGAGGCCAGAGGGCGGAGGGCGGAGGCCAGAGGGCAGAGGGACACTGGAGGGGAGCAGAGGATGGCTGGAGGGCGGAGGGCGGCCGGAGCGGGAGGGCAGAGGGCAGAGGGCGTGCGGAGGGTGGAGGCCGACGAGGGCGGAGGGTGGAGGGCGGCGACGGCGGCGAGCAGTGGAGGGCGGCGGGGGCGCGCGGCGAGGCAGGGCAGCGGGGGAGGGCGCGCGGGGAGGGTGGAGGAGGGCGGTGACGGGGGGGCTAGGTCGAGGGCAACGGGGGGCCGCCGAAGCCCTAATTTTTTTTTTACAAAGGGCAGCGACCGCCAATGGCGGTCACTATTGGGTAGCTACAGTGACCGTCGGAGGCGGTCACCCGTGTCAGGGGGCTTTAAAGCCCAACATTCTTGTAGTGCCATTTCCCTACCCACCCATCAAACCTCACATGTGCCTAACTACAAACTTCATCCCATCCCTCAAACCTGAACCTTTTATACCACTCTATCATGAATCCCTCCCCCTAATAAATAACCCTCCTAAATTGGAAATGAGAGAAAGGAGATGCCTACTACCTAAGTCCCGCCTCAAGTAGGCCTTAGGTTGACAACTAGCACTGAAGGTATAATAAGCATACAGATGGGAGGCATTACCCTCTAAAAGAACATGTGGAAGATAGAGATAAGAAATATATACCAATAAACCCCTATGAAAACATATCAATAAATCTCAAGTGAAAACATGCAACATCATACAGTACTAATCAACTGAAAGAAAAACTATAAGTACCAAAAGGTAAAGATAGCAGCGACCACAAATCCCAAATAGCTCCTGTAAAACCATGAGCTAGTAATATCTAACCTGATCTCCAACCTGATCCTATTAACCTAAAATGGTTTATAAATACATAGGGTGAGCATAATAGTATACTTAGTAGGATCCTCCCTATATCCTCTCATGAAAAAGATAAAGAAATCATGCTAAATCGCAACAAACAATAGTGAAACTAACTCATCACCTAAAGAGGTTTACTAAGTTCCCATCCTCACCATGGTTAACTCCCACCAAGTATCACATACAAGAGAGTATATAATATAATAATGAAACATAAAGGGTACCCCACTCATTCTTCACTATAGGTTTTCTGATCTGCCCCAACATCACATGTTCTGATTCATCTCTCTCCAAAATAATTCAGCCTGTAGTCTCCTGTAAAAGGCATCAAAACATGCACCTCATGCATCACAACATCACATAATCCCATCCACATATCTATATATAGTAACCAAGTATTTTTTGGGAGCTAAAACATGTCATATGAAATGTATCATACAATGATTATTATACCTCAAGTCATCACATCACAAACACCAAGTAAGTACCTCAAGACATCATATCCTATACATGTCAAACATATAATAATCCTTTATATACTATATCCAGATATACATGTGTGTGAAATAACCACAAGTCATCACATCCCTCTACACACATATATGGGGAAACTAACCATCATTCATACTAGTATAAGTAACTACCAATATAAGAGAGTTGGGCTATAGGGGGTAGTAAGTCATCCATCCTCTCACTGGGATATTGGGGGAAAACTCTCCTGGAGTCCACTAGGTTTCATTCTCCCTAACCAAAATGGGTGGGGTAGAATATGAAATCCCAGAATATATGGGAAATAATATAGCTCACAACCACTCTATGGGAATAAACTATTCCTAAGAACAACTGCAGATACCACCACTCAGACACCAGGCATCCACTGCTAGGGACTAGATATCCTATAATCCTGCAAGTAGTTAAAGATCTATATTAAATTACTTATTTTTAATTAAACATTTCACTTTATGTTAATTGATTAATTATCCATTAATTAACCAACAACATTATTCTAAATTATATTACTTTAATCATTAGAGTAAAGTTCATTCCCTCCATGCATATTCCAAACTGAGTCCACGATTTCACAAGATCAACATATTTTCAGCATTTTCATTCCATCAACACCAACTCCAGGGATTGAGAATTATTTATTCATTATTAAAATCACTCTTCAATCTAGGTACTCTAGGAAAACCATCCTAAGATACCACCAAGAGGAAACATGCAACAAATAATGCCCAGCTGCCTCAAGAAGTGGGGTAAATAATATAGATAAAACAAGAAACCCATCCATCATCTATTAAACAGATTCATGTCAAGATAGGTTTTTGTAACATCCTATTAGTGTTTTTAGTTACTTCTAAACCCCTCTTTCAGTCATTATTTTGTTGGGTATCATTTAGGGGTACTTCAAGTGAAATCTTGGGAAAATATAACTTTTTGGGTTGTGCACAGTTGGCGCACGGTTTTCCCAAACTGTGCACAGTTGGCACACAATTTTCCCAAACTGTGTGCCCTACTAGTGAAAATCATACAAACCCAAATAGTGGGGGTTTGCACAGCTGGCACACAGTTTGGAAAATAGTGTTCCCACCTAGGATAAACCCTACAACCCCACCACTATGGACACATGGTTATGGTGCACGTTTTGAAAAATCATGCGACCTCCTCTAGGAAACTATGTGTGCAGATTTTTATTATTCTGAAAATTCATTAAAAATTCATAAACCCCATTTTTATCCTCTTCTCAAGCCTAACTCTACCTAGATAATTTTCCTAGGTAAGTGGAGCTATTAAGGATCCATTTTGGATCCTCCAAACTCCTTCCAAGGTGGATTGAAGCTAGGCGATCTTCATTTGGTCCTTTCCTAGTAAGTTTCCTCTCCCTATTCCTTCTCTCCCTCTCTCTTCTCCTATCCTCCTTAGGGTTTTTTAGATCTCCATTTTTTTGGAGGATCTAATCTAAGTTTTTTAAAATCTTGAATCTAGGTTTGATTCTTAGATCTCCTTTTCCAACATTCTTCATTGTAGTTTCCCATTGCGGGTGTTGTGTTTGTAATCCTATGATCTACAGAAGGAGGTTTTGTTTAAGATTTTCCATTTGATTAACCCTAAATTTGTTGTTTTAAATTAAATTGCTTGATTTAAATTAAATTTATTTCAATTGGTTTGTTAAAAACCAAATTTCATTTAATTGGAAATTTGAATTGGATTTGGCATGAAATTTGGGAAAAAACCCCCAATTCTATTGAATTGGGGTGTGTTTGTGGGATTTGATGGAATGTTGTGTAATTAAATTGTGGAATTTAAATTGTATAATTTAAATTGTGAAATTGATTTGTGGAATTGATTTTTGGAATTGATTTCAAATTTATATTTGATAAAAATGGATTAAATTATTTTGATAGAAAACAGTTGGTTTTATCCTAAAAAAATCATGATTTGATTAAAAACTCATTTTGGTTTTTAAATGAAAATTGGCATATTGGAATGAAAAATGGGTTAAAAAAATTTAAACAGTTTTGAAATAAATTTACCATTATTAATTTTTGTTTGATCACGTATAAGCCTAGGTAGTTAGTGATTTATTAGGGACAAACATGCTAGGATGGGAATTCCCTAGTAACAGATTGATGCTTTAAAACTATAACATAAACTTACTAATAGATCTTATCCCCAATAGGATGTTGGTTAGTATTCTTTAGCCAATGTCAAAGAGACGTGTGTACACATTACCATTTTCATTATATAAGTATGTGAGTATAACATAACCTGGAACTATCATACCTCTTGGTAGATGACCGTGTTACTCATTGTTGATTTTTTTATATATATTCCATTGTTTGTAAACTATTTAACACATGCCTTGTGAATTTATGTAAACTATTTTATATAAAATGTTTATTAATCTATTGTTTGAAATGTTTCCATCAATTTAAATGAAAATCAATTTTTATGTAAATGTAATCTTATATCGCCATGCCTTTTTTATTTAAAATTGAAAGCTTTGTTGGTGAATTAGTTGTGGCATCTTGTTATGGAATATTTAATGAGACCCTACTGGGATTTTAGATCACACCCTACCTATGACTTTAGGAGTTTGTAGATTTCCTCATGCCGGTTTTGAGTAAGGGGAAAGCACTACTTGGAGGTAGAAGTTGTTTTTGATCTTTAGACTTTGAGTTGTTGTGTCCATTGGGACTTGGGTTATTTATCCTGTTTTCTGGTACTTTTATGATTTATTTTGGGTTGTTTACACATATTTAAATTCTACTATAGTTCTCCATATGATGTTTTATTTTGTGAATATTGACTTGTATCTATTTATTCTATTGTGTTTGTGGAAAATATATTCCCACTTTCATATTGTTTTTTACAAGGTATTTATCACCAACCTGTGAGGGTCAGGAATTTTCTTCGGGCTATGTCAGTGTCAGCTCGGGTATTGGGGTATGAGGGTATTCGGGATGGTTCATGAAAAAATGGTATCAAAGGTGCAGGTTAAGCATCTTTCATTGATTTTGGTATGAAGTTGTGTAATCTTATTGAGACTTAGTAGGTAGTTACGATTGAGTGTCTTGCTAGATCTCACCGCAATGAGACTTAAGTCACAAAGGGGTTTGGGAAAGATATCTTGAGGATTAGTTGTAGATTTTTCCCTAATTTTTGATTTGTATAGATTGAGATTCAAAAAAAATTAACTATATACTGGGATTAATTTTACTTATTTCTCTATTTGAGTGTTAATATAATGTCTTAAATGTTTTATGATGATGTTGTGTAGCATCATGCCTCCAAGAAGACACACAAATCAAATCCAGGAGGAAGTTTTTGATGAACCTCAGCAAGAAAATCCTCTCATGGACCATAATCTAGTTTCAGTAATTGTGCATGTTTCCCAAGCTCTAGGACAGACACCTGCACTTGTTCACATTCAGGTTCCAACTATGGAACCTCAAAGGGATGTTTTATGGGATCATGCTCAGGAGTTCCTTCACAAAAATCAACTAGCATTTCAAGGCTCTAATGATCCTCAACTAGAGGATGATTGGTTGAGAGATATCGATCTTTTGTTTGAGTTCTTGGAAATTACTGACAAAATAAAGGTGAAGTGTGCCACCTATAAGATAGAGGACACTAGTAGGAGATGGTGGGACATGATGGTGATAGTGAAGAATTATGAGGGATTAGAGTGGAAATAATTTAAAGTTCTTTTCACCAACCATTTCTATCCACAGCTGATGGTGTTGGGTAAGGATTTAGAGTTTTTCAAAATTGAGCAGGCTAACAGCATTGTGACAGAATATGGAAATTATTTTGTTGAGATTATATA
The DNA here is from genome assembly GCA_963277665.1 of Viscum album. Classification (NCBI taxonomy): domain Eukaryota; kingdom Viridiplantae; phylum Streptophyta; class Magnoliopsida; order Santalales; family Viscaceae; genus Viscum; species Viscum album. The sequence continues at coordinate 2,102,339,080 of OY728164.1, read as the reverse complement.
GTTTTCACCAAAGATTGTATTGAATGAGAATATAAAGAATTGATGGTTAGAGATGGGAATTTGGTCTGATATTCCTTCTCAGATTTTCTTACTGAAACTACCTTCTTATTTTGATGTGTTGGATAATGCATTGATGGTCAAAATGGACCTAGCTGGTAACTGGTACGCGCATCAAAGCATGTCCAATTTGAAATATTTTAAAACCTATTAACTATTGTAGAAGCATAGAGCAGGTTTGAACCATATAGAGAATGTGAGTAGACACTAGGAATATACTCTAAGAAGAATGTTCAAGAAGACAAGTTTTAAAGTGATTAACAACTAAAAATTATAAAACTAAAACAAAATAACAATTTAAAAATGATTAATTAAATTAACTAAAGTTGTCTATGCAAACTAAAATAATCTATGGATAAAGCAGTAAATATGGAAGTGTCAGATTTGTGACGTCCGTTAAGGTTCATACAATGCTAATTTTTTAATTCCCACATCTGAATATTTATTTATTAAATAATCACTAATTCCAAATTTTATCAAAATACTATCATATATCATTCTCTGATGTTAGACAGTATTCCCGAATGTCCCGAAGGCCTTTATTTTTATTGATTTTTGATAACCCCCCTTTCCATGGATGAGGGGGAACCCTTACAAGGCTCGTAGGCTCAGAGATTACAAGGCATGTAGGCTTAGGAGATTACATGACCCGAAGGTCTTAGGGAATTCAACCAGACTATCTACAAGTAACTACCCCTCCCCAGCATCTGCGTCATAATAGTAGCTCTCCACCTTTGCATGGTCGTCTAGCTAGGCTTCCTGTGCAAGCACAGGCTGGTCCCGATGGTATAGTCATACCCTCTCATTCTGAAAAATCCATTTGGATCTACTATGGTAAGTTCACCTGCTCTAAATCCTCTTCTGGGGCTGCTCCTTTTTTTGTAGTGTGTTTGGGGCAACTGCATGTGGCCCGAAGGCCTTGAAGTGTCCTGAGGGCCTTAAAGGTGGCCTGAAAGTCCTACTGACCCGAAGACCTGGGTGGCCCGAAAGCCTTAAGGACTCCAAGCCCAATCCGGTAGCCCAAGGTGAATAGTTTCAGCTGCTACAGTAGCGAACAGTACTTTCTACAGTTCCTGTTATAGTGCCCGCACAGTGTACAGTTCTGCTACAGTACCTGTATAGTGTACAGTTCTGCTATAGTACTCACACAGTGTATAGTACTGCTACAGTGCCTACTGCAGTACCTGCTATAGTACTGCTATAGTAACTCAGAAATATGCCTCTACATGGTTTTGAACCTAGGTCTTTTGGATGCACTTAAGGATACCTCATCCATCATTTCATTCTCTACCCTGAAGGGTAATTTTCACATCATTGTAACACTGAATCACTTGGTGAAATACCACAACTCATTTCTCACAAAGTCGAATTATCTATCTGTATCAGGTTTGATCACATGAGATTACTTATTAGGTATCACTCAAGCAAGTTTTAAGAAGAATTCACACAAAATATTAATTTTTAAATTAATATATTTATTTATTCATAATTCTGTTATGTGCGGTTTATGATTCTCTCACATACGCAATCGACTTTTGGGATAAATAAATTCTCTAATGATCTCCCACCTATGATTGCTTATTAGGTATCACACAAATGGGTACCAAAGCAAGTGTGTAGGGTCCAAATGACTATTAATTCAAATAAGGATATAATTAATTAAATAAACATCCAATTAATATTAAATTATTGATAATAAAATATGGAAGAAAATAATGGCATACAATTTCTATATGTTCGTCAAAACTCTAATATAGAATAATTAGCTCATCACCACAACAACACAGCATATAAAATAATAAACAAATATCACTATGCTTATGTTAGTGTAGTGGTCACCGCAAGCCACTATAAAAGATCATAAAATAATAATTTTCCCTCCATTGATCGCCACAATGTTGAACCAAACCATCACATGACTAAAAAAATGATTGAATATGTGCTCTCTCTTTGCACGTAGCATCGATCTCTGAAAGCGAAGTGAATCCACCACATGCGTTGACATCGACATAACCCACAAATAACCAATAACAGCGCAGCCACCAAACCATATGTGTGTGGCAGAAAAGTTGAAAATGTAGGGGTAGCTTCCATGTGATGAGGAGGATGTCGGCATGTGTGGTGCACTACAGTGATGAGAAGAAGATGTTGTTCGGATGTCTATTGGTGTGTAGGATAAGGGAAATACGCTCGGGTGTGCACTAATGTTGTTTTCTGGAGGATGGTGGAGGTGGTATGGTTGCTCACTGCAGATGGTGGGTGTATGAAGGGTCATCCTAGGCAAGGAGTTGCACACATGATGGAGGAGATGTGGAGATGTGTGTGTGGGGGTGTGGGTGTCACGATTGTGCAGGAGGCCAGGGGAAGGGGGTGTGGAGAGAGGGGGAAGGGGTAGGGATGATGGGGGAGGGGCAGGGGCAGTAGGGAAATGGGGAGAGAGGGTGGAAGGGGGAGTTGGCGGTGAGGGGAGAAGGGGGTAAGGGTTAGGGAGGTGCGGGGAGAAGGGGTAGGGTAAGTGGGGAGAGAAGGGGGTAGGGGTGGGGTGGGGTGGGGCGGGGAGCGGCGGGGGGAGAAGGGGGTCAGGGGGTGGCGGCCAGGAGAGGGGGAAGGGGGTCAGGGGGTGGTGGTCGGGAGAGAGGAAGGAGGCGCCTAGATGGAGGTCATGCGCAGAGGCTTCAAGTAGGGTTTCACCCACCATCTGATGAAGATGATGGAGGTCCCTCCCTCTTTAAATGAAGGTACCTGCATCAAAAATAAAGGGGGAAACAAAAAAACAAATTCAAATTAAAATAAAATCATATTATCTAAAAATTTTAAATGTTAGCAAAAATAACAAAAATACTAATTTAAATTATAATAATAATAATAATATGATTAAATTGATATAAAAAACTAATTAACTATAAACAAAAATAATTAGAAGAAAATGTTATAAAATTGAAAATATATAAAAATTAATACACGTGTAATTAAACACCTTAAAATATAGATATAATAAAATTATAATAAAAATATTACTACTATTAAATAATATAATAAAAAACTAATAATAAAAATGGAACTTTAATTAATACTACAAATATATAAAAGAATAAAATAAAATACTTATATAGAAAATTAAAATATATATATACTAATAAAAATTACTAAACTAAAAATAAAACTAATATTAGCAGAACTACAAATAATAATATAGTGTTAAATACAATATAAAAATTAATATAAACTAATAAAAAACTAAATTACTAAAATTAGTATATAAATTAACGAAAAAATATCAAAATATCTAAAATACTATAAAACTAAAAAATCAACCTAAAATGCTAAAAGCAGTAAGAAAAATAATTAAAACTAAATTAGAAAATTATTAAAAATACAAGTGAAATCTATGTACATCAAATCCCCCACACTTAAACTTTTTCACTCATAGGAAAAACAATCAAAAAGAATACACAACAGCGCTCGTGGACAAATCAAAGCATCAGAATTACATGTTCAAAAAATTTCAATCCCTTATAATGCTTCATTTAAAATTCCAACTTTCAAAAATATTTCCCCGTCCACTCACATTCTTTTCAAAACAAAATCTACACTCATGAATCATGTGACCTACCATTTTATCTCTATCATCGCTCAAATAATTTGATCAAATATTTTCTAAATTCTCATACACATGCATACTTATCATAGGCTTTCCATGAATTTCACATCTCCACTAGTGGAAATCAAAAGAATACATTACTCTTGAGGACTTTACATTAGGTTCAAATGTATCTGAGGCTGCGGGATGGTGGGTCATAAAACAATTATGACAGTTTTTGGAAAAAAAAAGGAGGGTTTAATCTTGAAATAAATACATAAAAATTGTCAATCCAAGTGTCTCCCTCAAAATCTCGCTCCCCCACAATTAAAAAGTTTTTTGTCCCCAAGAATATGATAATCCAATGTTTTCCCTTTTTTCCTCTTCTCTTTTTTTTAGGTCATAACTCTCTAAAATAATATTGGAAGGAAAAACTAGTGGGTATCATCTCTAAAAACCCATGAAATAAATGTCATACAAAATCCCAATGAATGGTGCACAAGTAGTGCATATGTTGTAGCATATCTATGAAAGTAGGACATATAGAAAACTCTCTAGCTCTTAGAGTAATGAGTCATAACTTTTATAGGTATACTTAAAGGTGAGGGTTACCGTGTAATGACAACAAAAGTAATCATTGTTGGAACCAAAAAGAATCTATATTCCCATATTAAAATACATGTAATGAATGCGGCTGCTATGAAATATAACACATATAATCAGGAAGAGATAATGTCAATCCATGTGCATCAAATGACTCGCTGCCCGTCAAACAACCCTCTCCATGCATAAATATCTCCCCCACACTTAGATTGAAAATCATCATGAAAATATTCAAGAATTTGGTAAGGAAGGGTATAGGTTTCGGGCTCATCCTAAGATAATTCTTCATGGATTCTAAGGGATACATGATGGAGAAAATGTATGGGTGGCTCATTTGGTTAAAGGGAATAAAGAATCAAATATATACCTCGGTCATTTTAATTCAACTTTCAAAATTCCTATCACTTTGATGGGAAAACATGGAAAGTTATAGAAGACATAACATGGTCAAAATTATCTCAAGAAAAAAAGAAACAAGAGATAATGAAAACATGGGCCAGAATCCTCACAAGTATGGAAATAATATGTTGGACATCATAGATGAGTATGAGTACAAATAGGTGTCTCAAAAATATACAAGTTTCTAAAAAAAACATTTTCAAATCATGGAATAATATCATTAATCATATAAGTCATGAGATCAAGGATTAAAGCATGTCAAACGAGAATCATGTGCTCAAACTACCCATAGATACAAGTGGTATGTTCCCGACTGTGTTACAAAAAAAAATACAATGGCTTTCATGTGGATTCAACAATGACAGGAATGTTAGTTTTTTTTCATTTTTTTTAAATCAATTTTTTCAATTTTTTTTTTAGTTAGTTATTTTACATGGTGTTTTTGGAAGCATAAAATATGATATAAAATAAAAACACTTCCTTGTGTAAGTGCAGATAGACACGGAGAGGTTTTTGTATCTGATGAAGCTCTAGAAATGATGTAGTTGTAAAATATATATATTAACAACACATACCCACATCATATCAAAGGGAGAATGTGAGTAGACAATAGGAATATCCTCTAAAATGAATGTTCAGACAGATGATTTTTAAAGTGATTAATAACTAAAAATTCAAAACTAAAACTAAATAACTATTAAAAATGATTAATTAAGTTAATTAAATATGTCTATGAAAACTTAAATAATCTATGGAGAAAGAATATAAAGATAGAAGTGTCAGAATTGTGACGTCCACTTAGGTGCATGTAATGTCAATTATTTAATTACCACATCTGAATATTTATTTATTCAATTATCAATGATTCTAAATTTAATCAAAAGAGTATCAGGTCTCATTATCTGATGTTAGAAAGTATTCTAATTTTTACACAAATCATCCATCATTTTGTTCTTTGTCCTGAAAAATAATTTCTACGTCATTGTAGCACTGAATCATTTGGTGAAATACCACAGAGTCGAAGTATCTATCTGTACCAGGTTCGCTCACATGAGATTACTTATTAGGTATCACTCATGCAATTTTGAAGGAGGATTCACAAAAAATATTATTTTTTCAATTAATATATTTATTTATTCAGAATTATATCGTGTGTGATTTAAGATTCTCTCACACACGTGATCAACTTTCAGATAAATAAATTCTCTGATGATCTTCTCATGATTACTTATTAGGTATCACACGAATGGGCACCAAAGAAAGTGTTCAGGGTCCAAATGACAATTAATTCAAATGCAAATATAATTGACTAAATAAAAATCCAATTAATAATAATTTATTGGTAATCAAATATGGATGAAAATAATGGCATGCAATTACCATCACGTTCATCAAAACTTCGACACAGAAGAATTAGTTTTCCATCACGACAACACAACACATAAAATAATAAACAGATATCATCGTGCTTGTGTCATCACAATGGTCACCACAATTCACTCCTGATGATCATAAAATAATAATTGTCCCTTCGTTGATCGTTGTAACTTCGAACCAAACCATCGTGCTACCAAAAAATAATTGGATATGTGCTCTCTCTTGGCGCACAACACCAGTCTCTGAAAGCAAAGAAAATCCACTGCATGTGTTGACACCGGTGTAACCTACAAATCACCAATAACAGCACACCCACCCAAACCGTATGTGTGTGGTGAAACAGCAGACATTTAAGGGGTAGCTTCTGTGTGATGAGGATTCCACAAGCGTGCATGGTGCACTGTAGTGATGAGAAAGATGAGGTTGTTCGGATGGATTCTGGTGCGCAGGAGAAGAGAGAGACACTTGGGTGTGTGATCTTGGGTCTTATAGATGATGGTGGAGGCGATCTTGTTTCTTTTTGTAGATGGTCGGTGCAGGTAGGGTCAGCCCAAGCGTGGATTTGTGCACAGGATGGAAGAGATGGGGAGGTGGGTGTGAAAGGGAATGGGTTTCGTGGTTGTGAAAGAGGCCAAGGGAAGGGGAGATAGAGAGGGGGGAAGGGGGAGGGGTGGGGGAAGGGGGAGAAGGGGGAGGGGTGGGGCGGCGGGGGGAGAAGGGGGTAGGGGTGGCAGCCGAGAGAGATGGAGGAAGGGGGAGGGGTTGTAGAGAGAGAGGGGAAGGAGGTGATTTGAGGGAGGTTATGCATGGAGGCTATGGGTAGGGTTCCCCCCCCCCCCTTCTGATGAAGATTATGGAGGTCCCTCCCTCCTTAAATGAAGGTGCTTTCATGAAAAAAGGGGGAAACAAAAAAAAATCAAATTCAAATAAAATCCTATTATCTAAAAATGTTAAATGTTAATAAAAATAATAAAAATACTAATTATAATTATAATAATAATAATATGATTAAATATATATATATAAACTAATTAACTATAAACAAATAAAAATAAAAGAAAATGTTATAAAATTGAAAATATATAAAAATTAATGCACGTGTAATTAAACACCCTAAAATATAGATATAATCAAAGTATAATAAAAATATTACTACTATTAAATAATAATATAATAATAATGATAATAATAATAATAATGTTACTTTAATTAATAATACAAATATATAAAAGAATTAAATAAAATACTAATATAGACAATTAAAATATATATATACTAATAAAAAATAATAATAATAATAATAAAGCTAATATTAGTGGAACTACAAATAATAATAGTGTTAAATAAAATATATAAAATTAATATAAAGTAATAAAAAACTAAATTACTAAAATTTGTATATAAATTAACTAAAAATTATTAAAATATCTAAAATACTACAAAACTACAGAATCAACCTAAAAACGCTAAAAGTGGTCAGAAAAATAATTAAAACTAAATTAGAAAATTATTAAAAATACAAGTGAAATCTATGTACATCAGTAATTCAAGGTTAACGGGGGTTTCTATTTCTCCCAGTGGTAGTTTTCTGAGTTCCTATAAAGGGAAGAGGAAGCCTGATGACTCTCTTGGTGGTTCTCGATAGCAGGATTTTTTAGACCTCCTACAGTGTCTGGTAGAGGACCTCTAATTTGTTACCAGTGTGAAAAACCTTGGAATTTAAAATAAGTTTGCACTGAGACACCTAAGATATGTGGCTCCTGTGGATGTTCAGGTCACCTACAGAAGTTCTTCCATGTCTATTCTGTTCCACGTAGTAGCATGAGATCATCAATGCCTACTAAAATTGTGGTGCAATCAAATGCTTCATAATCAAGGGGTTCCAACCACAGGCATCCAGAATGAAGATTCTTTGCACAGTGGAATATTCTCCAGAGAAAGCAGATATGGGTATAGTGACTGTGAGATGTGTCATCATTATAGCTTCATCATTAGTAACTACTTTATTTGATACTGGTGCATCTCATTTGTTTATTTCAACCTATATTTTGAATCTTCTTAATCTTCCTATGGAGATTTTATCTTATGTGATGGATATTACAACACCCCTTAGGATGAAGAGAGAGCAGGGTCTCCATAGTCCCACTTGTTTTTTCTCTCTATCGGATGTTGATTTTGCTTGGGATTTTCTGGTTCTTGGCATGAAACATCTTGATTTCATATTCGGGATGGATTGCCTCATTGCCAATAAATCCTGGATTAATTGTTATCTTCAACGGGTCTCCTTCACTACACCTGATGGAGTGTTCCGTATCTTTCAAGGAGAATGTTACGTGAGGTCAAGTAGGGTAGGACCTTCTTATCCAGAGTTTGTGAAATTGATATATGTGTTCTCTTTTGATCTAGAGTGAGAATATTTGATTGGTGATCTCCCTCTAGTTGTTGTTAAGTTTCCAGATGTTTTTCCTTCTGACTTCTCTAGTTTTCCATCAGTAATGGAGGTAGAGTTTTCTATTGACATAGTACCTGGTACTCAACCAATATCTATTCCTTGTTACCACACAACACCAACTAAAATGAAAGAGTTGAAGACTCAGTTTGATGGTCTTTTAGAGAAAGTATTTATACGCTTGAGTGTCTCACCTTGGGCGATGTCGGTTCTCTTTGTTAAGAAAGCTGATGGATCACTTCATCTTTATGTTGATTACTGGAAACTCAATCGAGTTATGGTGAAAAACAAGTATCCAATGCCAAAAATTGATGATCTATTTGACCAATTGAAAGGGGTTAAGTGGATCTCAAAGATTGATATGCGATCTAGTTACCATCAGTTGAGAATAAAAGAATATGACATTCAAAAAACTACCTTAAAAGAATGTACAGTCATTATGAGTGTCGTATCATTTCATTTAGTCTAACCAATGCTCTTGCAGTCTTTATATATTTAATGAATATGATCTTCCATGAGTATCTTGATACTTTTGTGGTGGCCTTTTTGGATGACATCCTTGTTTACTCTAAGTCCAAGAAAGATCATGTGCATCATTTGAGAGTAGTTCTAGAATTGTTGATAAATCGCCGACTTTATGTCAAGCTATCGAAATGTGGTTTATGGATTTAGGAAGTGAAGTTCTTGGGACACGTGGTTTCATAACATGGTATCTCAATTGATCCTAAGAATTTGAAATCTGTTATGACATGGGAATAACCATGGAATGTTTTTGAGATTCAGAGCTTCTTGGGTTTAGCTGGATATTATCACTGGTTTGTAAAGGATTTCTCAAAATCGGCTTCTCCGATGACTGCGCTAAATTAGAAGGGAGTAAATTTATCTTGGGATGAGAAATGTCAGATTTCTTTTGTTGGGATGAAATTACTTTTGACTATTTCATCATTGTTGACTCTTCCAGAGGTCGTGTAGGGCTATGTGGTATTTTGTTATGCATCCAGTTCATGTTTGGGCTGCATTTTTATGCAGGGTGATCATGTCATTGCCTATGAATCTCGATAGCTTAGGCCACATGAGAATAATTATCTAACCCATGACTTGTAGCTTGCATCTATGATGCATGCACTTAAGAGTTGGTGACATTACCTTTTTGGAGAAAGGCTCGCCATGTATTCTGACCATAATATTTTGAGTAATATCTTCTCTAAAAAATATTTGAATCTCCACAAGATCTATTGGGTGGAATACCTACAAACTTTTGACTTTGACATCGCATATACCCCAGGGAAAGGGAATGTCATCACAGATGCTTTGAGCAGGAAGCTTCTAACTCGGGTTGTGAAAGATTCATCAGAAGAGTGTAACTTAATAGCTCTTTTTACATAGTTGCATATAAGAATTCGGGAATTAGGGGTTGAGGTTTCCTTGGCCAATGTTCAGTAGACCTCCGCTCTTCTCGAGTTGATTCTTTAGTATAAATATCTTGATGATGAGTTATGTAGAATTAGAGACTCTTTTTATGGTGGGGAGACCATTGCTGACTCGTCGTTCTCCATGGATGTAATTCTATGCTATTGAATTCATTTTGTTGTGTCGTTAGCAATAAGGAAGTATGTTATGGGGGATTTTCATAATTTCTAGTGGGTAGTGAACCTGAGAACCGTGGAGATGTTCTATGACATGTGGCATAAATTCTGGTGGTTGGGTATGAGATGGGGCATTGCTGAATTTTTCTCTCATTATTATACATGTCAATAGGTCAAGGCCGATCACCGGAGACCTTCAGGTTTTCTTCACCCACTTCTAGTGCCAATTTATAAGTGGTATGATATATTAATGGACTTTGTGGTTGGGTTACAGTGTACCCTAATAAAGAATAATGCAATATGGTTTGTGATTGATCGGCTAACTAAATCGGATCACTTTTTACCCATTCATGGTACAACCAAAGTTGAAGAGTAGGGAAATATCTATGTGAAAGAGATCGTTCATTTGCACAGAGTACCATCTGATATAGTCTTGGACAGAGATCCTTGGTTTACTTCTAATTTTTAGGGAGGTCTTCAGGAGGCACTGGGATCTCAAGTTATTTTGAGTGTGGCATAACATCCACAGTCGGATGGCCAAACAGAAAGAGCTATACAGATTCTTGAGGATATTCTTCGTGTCTGCATTCTCAAATTTGGTGGGGCTTGGAATGACCATTTGGGACTAGTTAAGTTTTCTTATAACAATAGTTTTCAGTTCGTGATTAGAATGGATCATTTTGAGGGCTTGTATGGATAGCCTTGTAAATCTTTGTTGTGTTGGTCAAAGATTGGTGAAAGTTCCTTGGTTGTACCGAGATTGGTTCAAGAGATGACAGAAAAGATTCAGTTGATTCATCGGATAATTTTGACAACACAAAGCAGGTATTAGCCTTATGTTGATCGTCGTCACAAACCACTGGAATTCTCAATCGGTGACCATGTGTTCTTGAAATTTTCACCTGTTTGGGTCATCGATGGCTTGGGAGGCAAGGGAAACTTTCTCCTCATTTTGTGGGACCTTTTGAGATTGTTGAGAAGGTGGGGAAATTATATTACCATTTAGCACTACCAATATAACTGACATCGATACATAACATGTTCCATGTATCACAGCTTCGAAAGTATCTTTTTGATCCATCTCATGTTCTGAACTGGAGTGATCTTAACGTTAAGCCTGATTTATCTGTGATTGAGCATCCAGTTAGGATGGTTGATTTTGAAACCAAGGTGCTTCATGGGAGGAGAATACCTTTGGTTCGAGTTCTATGGAAGTGCAGTTATGATACTCATGAGATGTGGTAGAGAGAGGCACTGATGAGAGAGTTGTCGCCTCATATTTTTAACATGGAAGCTTCTTAACAGGATTTATGGGGACAGAAAGTTTCTATGGTGGGGAGGTTGTAACATCCTATTACTATTTTCAAGTACTCCTAAACCCCCCTTTAGATCATGCTTTGGTTGGGTCTCATTTAGGGATGTTTTAGGTGAATTTTTTTTTTGGAGGGGGATTGGAACTTTTTGGGTTGTGCACGGTTGGCGCATTGTTTTCCCAAACTGTGTGCCCTGCTGGTGCAAATTGTGCAAACCCAGGCAGTGGGGGTTTGTATAGTTGGGAACAATTTGGAAAATTGTGAACCCACCTAATAGAAATCATGCAATCCCAATGGTAGGGGAACATGATTAGGGCGCACAATTTGACAAATCGTGCGGCCCCCTCAAGAAAAATGTGTGTGTAACTTTTTATTATTCTGAAAATTCATTAAAAATTCTCGAACCTCCCTTTTTATCCCCTGTTCGGGCCTAACTTGACCTAGAACATTTTCCTAGGTCATTGGAGCTCTCAAGGACCCATTTTGGCTCCTCAAATCCTTTCCACAGCGGATCAAAGCTAGGCGGTCTTCGTTCAGTCCTTTCCCGATAAGTTTCCTCTCTATTTTCCTTCTCTCCCTCTCTCTTCTCCTCTCCTCCTTAGGGTTTGTTATATCTTTGTGTTGTTGGAGGATCTAATCTAAGTTATTTTAGATCTTGAATCTAATTTTGATCCTCGAATCTCTTTTTCCGAAGTTCCTCGTTGGAGTTTCTCATTGCAGGTGTTGTGTTCTTGATCCTATGATCTACGGTAGGTGGTTCTATTTAAGATTTTCCATTTGATTAACCCTAAATTTCTTGTTTAAAATTAAATTGATCGATTTAAATTTAATTTATTTTAATTGGTTTGTTAAAAACCCAATTCCATTGAATTAGGGATTTGAATTGGATTTGGCATGAAATTTGGGGAAAACCTCCAATTCCATTGAATTGGGGTGTTTTGTGGAATTTGATTAAAAGTTGTGAAATTGAATTTTGGAATTTAAATTATGGAATTTAAATTGTGAAATTGAATTGTGAAATTGATTTGTGGAATTGATTTCAAATTTGTATTTGAGAAAAATGGCTTAAATTGTTTTGATAGAAACCCATTGGTTTTATCCTAAAAAACATGATTTGATTAAAAATCCATTTTTATTTTTAAATGAAAATTGGCATATTGAAATGGGAAATGGGCTAAATTGTATTTTAAACAGTTTTGAAATAATTTTCCATTATTGATTATTGTTTGAGAACATGCAAGCCAAAATAGTTAGTGAGTTATTAGGGACAAACACGCAAGGATGAGAATGCCCTAGCAATGGATTGACGCTTTACAACTCTAAGATAAACTTATTGGAAGATCTTATCCCCAATGGGATGTTGGTTAGTCTTTTTTGGCCAGCATCATGTGTGCACATTGTTGTTTTCATTTTATAAGTGTGTGAGGATCTCATAACATGTAACTATCGTACCTCTTGGAAGATGATCATGTTGCTCATTGTTGATGTTTTGATATATATGTCAATGTTTGTAAACTGTTTTACACATGCCTTATGAATTTATATAAATTGTTTTATATAAAATGTTTATTAATCCATTGTTTGAAATGTTTCCATCAATTGAAATGAAAATCATGTTTTGTTTTAAATATGCTCTTATACTTCCATGCCTAATTTATTTAAAATTGAAAGTTTGTTGGTTAATTAATTATGGAATCCTTTGTGAGACCCTATTGGGCTTTTAGCTCACACCCTACCTATGCCTTTGGGTGCTTGTAGATTTCCTCTTTCTAGGTTTGAGTAAGGGGAAAGCGCCACTTGGAGGTGGTAGTTGATGTTGATCTTTGGGATGTGAGATGCTCTGTCCGTTGGGACTTGAGTTGTTTATCATGTGTTATGGTACTTTGATGATGTACTTTGGATTGTTTACACTTGTTTGACTTTTGGTACGGTTCTCCCTCTGGAGTTTTCTTTTGTGCATACTGACTTGTATCTCTTGCTTCCATTGTGTTTGTGTTAAATTCATTCCCACTTTCATATTATTTTATGGCAGGTGCTTATCGCCAACCCATGGGGATCGGGAATGCTTTCAGGCTATGTCTGTCACGACCCGTCCTCGGGACCCGTGTCGTGACTACCCCAAGCCCACCTCCCATAGGCCAGGGGCTGGAGACTAGCACCAAGGTGTAAATCCCGACAAAGGGGAAGGCATTGCCTTTATAAGGTAAACAAACACCATAGAGTAAGCCAGCAGAAGTAAACACTAAGTAAAACTGGGTACAAAAGTAAGTGCGGAAAGTAAATGGTCCAGAATAGAAACTCAAACTGAAAGTAAAGTACAACTAGAAAGAAAGTGAAGCAACTGAAAGTAAAGCAGCAACGTTGAGCCATCCGCTGGAAGTCCCACCTGAAGGGTGAGTACAGATAGCCTCCTCAGCTCCTCGGGTTCAGTCGTCCGCTCCGTGTACGTCCCACCCAGTGGTCCACCTCCAGGTACCGACCTGCTCCACAAGCCTCAACCACGATCAGCACTATTCGTCGTCTGCATCCAACACAATGAAGTGCGGGCATAGCCCGTGCAGGGGTGAGTATACGCTACTCAGTAGGGACCCCGAGACCCCCGAAGGTCTCCCAGAATCCACAAAGGATAATCCACAAAGGAAAGATACAATCACAAAGTAACATCCAACACTACTTAGGTATATGCCCATACATATACCTAAGTCATCAATTCCAGTTTGGCTCCAACATCCGAGCCCAAGTTCGATCACATCCACACAGGATAGTATAACCCAATCCACACAGTAAAAGCACAACACAATCCACATAGGAAAGCAAGTCAATCATATCGAAGATATTGATTGAAAGTCAAGACTCAGCTCACACAGGTATACTTCTTTGTAAGATAATAGAGATGATCAGATTTAGCCACTGATTCATCTAAGCTGGGACCCACGTAGGATACTAAACCAACTAAGCTTTCGGACCCACATAGGATACAGACCAGCTACTCTACCAGACCCATGTAGGATAGCAAGAACAGAGTCAAACACTGCCAGACCCACATAGGATACAAGAACAGTAGTCATCACCGTCGAACCCACGGAGGATTTCAGTACGGTCTTCATCGCTACCGAACCCACGAAGGATTTCAGTGCAGTCTTCATCGCCTTCGAACCCACGGAGGATTTCAGTACGGTCTTCATTGCTGCCGAACCCACGGAGGATTTCAGTGCAGTCTTCATCGTCATCAAACCCACGGAGGATTTCAGTACGGTCTTCATTATTGCCTAACCCACGGAGGATTTCAGTGCAGTCTTCATCGCTGTCGAACCCACGGAGGATTTCAGTGCAGTCGTCGTCACTGCCGAACCCACGGAGGATTTCAGTGCAGTCATCATCGTCGTCGCAGTCGCAGCCAGCTCTAGGGTTCCCGCACACTGCATGCTCAATTCTGGGAGGGTCCGCTCCACGAACCAAGAGGGTCGATACATCAACTGACACGTAGTCCGGAGTTGATGTATCCCAAAGTTCTGTCTCGACAAGAGGAACTCAACGTGACAGACGGCGCGTCAATCGGACGCCCGGTCTGAGAGTTATTGACTTTTTCGTTCTAGGGGCCCGGTTGGTTTTTAAGTCAAAATCAACCGGACCGCACTCCAACTGCGTCCAAACCTCGAGCGGAGTAAGAAAAAAGGTTCATCTCACTAAGAGGAATCCAACAAAGTCGACGGCACGTCAATTGGACGTCCGGAGCTCAAGTTATAAGTGTTTCCGCTCCGAGGGCCCGGTTGGTTTCGTGATCGAACCAACCCGGTTGTACCCAAAGTTCTCCAAAACCTTGGGTGTAATATAAAGAAACGACCGTCTCAATCCAAGGATCGCATCGCAACTGACAGTGCATCGATCAGAGGTCTGTAGCCCAAGATATGGGCAAAAGAACAAACTTGTCCGGTTTTAGGGGGTTTTGGGCCCGGACCGACCCGGCCCGAGACCCCCTGGGTTGGCCTGAACCAGGTCGACCCGAACCGGGTCCGATTCCGACCCATTAGGGCGCGGCCCGGCCCAGCCCAGCCGGCGCGGCCTGGCCCGGCCTGCGCGGTCGGTTGGCCTGGCGCGGGTGCGGCCCAGTGTGGCCAGCTCGGCGCTGGCCGAGCCGCCGCGGAAGGGGGGGGGGCGCTTCCCCCCTAATTGAAACCGCGGCCCCCCACGTGGGGTCCTCTCCCTTGCTAGCCGGGGGTTACGACCCTCGGTTCTCCCTTCCGAAACAGCCGGCCCGGTCTGGCCGGCCGGTGCTGCCGCCGCGGGACCCCGCGGTCCCGCCCCTCCGAGGTGCCGGTGGCCGGCGGTTCTGGCCACCCCGCCTTGCACCGCCGCGACCGTGTCCAACCGGCGCGGCGCGATGGCACCGCGCCCCTCCGCTGCAGCCCTGCTCTGGCCGCGGCCTCTTCGTGGCTCTCCAGTGCGGCGCAACGGCGTCGCGGTTTGTTCGGCCTCAACGGCACAGCGCGATGGCGCCACGCTTCTTCGCCTGTTCTTCTTTGTTTCTGCGCGGTGTCGTTGCACCGCGCTACCTTTGTTCGTTCCGCGACAAACACATCATCAAAGGGGGAGGAGGGTCGTCCGTGTTCGTGCGGTCTGGCCCCCTCCCATTAATCCGATATCAAGCGGCTAAGAAATTGACGTTTTGATGGTCAAAGAATATTCATGAACCAAAAATAAAACTCCTACCTCGATGAAGTCGTCGAACGAGGTTTGTCGCGGGAAAGAGACATCGCGGAAGACGGCGTCACGGAAGGAGGATCGTCGGCATCGCGGTTCACGACGTCGCGTCGTCGATCTCCGAGGTATCAGCGTTAATCATCGTCCTTCGACGGAGGTCAGTGTTCTTCGTCGGTGACGATGCGTTCTTCATGTTCTTCAAGGAGGAAGATGAAGATTCCAAGGCTTGAGCAAATCCTCTCCTTTCCGCACAACGAAACAACCCAATAAAATAAGTCATGTCTTATTTTATTATCACTCATGCATTCCATTAATTTGAAATTCAAAAACAAATCTCATTCAATTAATTGACTTAATTGAAGAGCGTTTAATATCCAAATTAATTTGAGGGTTGACATGGCATTTAAAAGGGGTGCGGGTGAGTTACATAATAAATGCACGAGAGGGAGGTTAAAAAGGGATTTGAAGTGGTGGGGTTCGTGTGGGACCCATTTCACTAATATCCTACCTAGTAGAGTTAGGATATTAGTGGGTCCCACTATAACCACCAAGCATGGGTTTAAACTACCTAGAATAGAAATAAAATTTGTAGCACAAAATTTTATTTTATTCTTTAGTTAACCCATTTAATTAATAACCTCACCCGAGCAAACACAACTCCGGAAAAGCTGTTCTTAAGCAATTAATGGCACTGCGGTTTCATTGGTGCCCTCAGATTTCGATTCCGAGCACCGGTTCAAAAGTTAGGAAAACCCGCTCGTTCGGTCACTGAACGTACCCGAGCTAAACTTCGGAAATTGATTTCGGGCACACTGGGCCTCGGAATCAGGTGCCGTTAGAAACTGTGTTCTTGTAAAATTCCAAAGAAAATTAAGAAAAAATTTCCCTTGAATTTTATGGGTCTTTACAATGTCAGTGTCGGCTCAAGTATCAGGGTACCAGGGTATTCGAGCCGGTCCGTGAAAAATCAAGTTTTATCACATCAATGGGTAAGCCCAGTTTCAACCCGTTCCATCATCTCCGGTGTCATTTCCAACACCCACATTCATATCTCGATGCATCTCACCATCACAGGTGTCAATTGTTGCCACATCATCCAGACCTCCTCGCCCCATATCACATCATCCATCCCAGGCTCATAACACATCACATAGCGAAGCTCACATCCAGTGCATATCACAAGAAAACAAGAAAAAAATAGTCAATAGGGAAATTTAGGCCCTAAAAAGGCATCCAACCATCACACAAAATGAGCTCTAATGACTCCAAACAAAATGCACTCAACTTTCTCAATCAAACGGGCAACTCAGACCCTAGCAATTATCTTTATCACATAATCGATTCTCATTCCTTCTTGAATTAACTGATTCATTATTCACAAGTTCCAACTAAGGGAAACCTAAGGCATCAAGCTATAACTAGTTATCAGAAGCTAAACATGCTCTTAGTATCAATTCTGATTCCAACAAACCTATAAAAGTATCATTCTCATTTAAACATTCCTTTTTAAATTATCATCAACAAGGATTACCATGCTTCACATTCTTTATCAATTCCATTATCATGGAAGAACACATTTAATCAAGCATGCACATTGCATCAATTTGAATTGCCATCAAATCACAACAAGAAATGTCAGATTCATTTGAAATGCCTCTTCTTTAATTCATTATCCAACCAATTAAATATTATCGGCTTTACATTCTTTACCATTTTCCATCAAGATCACATGCTAATCCATAGCACCACAAGACATGCTAACAATCATAACATGGATAGCACACTATCTAGAAAATCAAGAGGAAAATCAGTATCATGGTAGAAATCAACAACATGTGATCGCTACAAAAAAATATTAATATGGTTCAATAATTATTAGGTTAATTCCATTTTCATACAAAGTTCTAAACCATGCTAACTTTACAATTTCATATAAAGAAATAGGAGAAGCAACGAATCTCCTACCTTGAAAGTGTCAACATTATTCACACGAGAACAGACCAACGTTACGGATTTCTGATCACCTCTCCCACAGAGAATTGTGATCTCTAGGGAATTTCAAGCCATAGACACACTGGAAAATGACAAAAAAAACTCCATAAGAACAGCGGAGATCAAATACCAAAGCATGGCGAGAAGAAACGAGAAGAAAAAAATACCAAAGCATGGAGGAAATGCTAGAAAACGAAGAAATAACACACCTTGAATCACCTTGGATCGATCATAGTTAGCGAGGATCAATCCCAATTGAAAGGGGATTTAAAGAGCCTCAAAAACTACCTTTGGTTTCCTGGAATTCAAGAGATAACAAATGGAGGAAGGTTGGGTTCAAGGGTCTTGGATATTTATAGACAACTTGAAAAATTAGAAGACCGTGGTGCAACCTCATGGATCACGTCGCAGCCCACCCTGACATGGCGTATTCTACGGTGTAACCTTAGTGCCACACTGTAGCCACCCTTGGTCAAAGGTGATTCCAAAAATCCAATCAAGATCCTATAAAAGTGGATTTGGGGGTTACCATGTAGCCATAATCACCACGCCGCAAGACCCCCTCTGCCAAGAATGGGACCATGGCGCAGCCTACAGCCCACGACGCAGCTTCCCCCCAATTTGGTAGTATCCTTGAAACTCCTACCAAACTCCCTACGCTGCGGCCGAGGTCTGATACGCCATAGCCACCATCACTATGGCGCAACACATGCCTCCATGTCGTAGCCATTCCATTTTTGGAAGTGGCTCCCCCAAATCTCCCCCAAACACCCTCCAAACCACCTAGAACCTTCTTCGAGTGCCTCTAACACTCAAAACTTGCAAAGGAAAGGGATTCTGGGATATGAGCTCTTACAGGATGAATCTTTGAGTTTCAATCCCTATATTCACAAAACATTACTTTTATCTTATATGGTGAGCATAAGATGACCTGTCTCACCTTGAGTCGTAATACTCCTTCTGTTCTTCTCTCAGTTTATAAGGACACCTCAAGTCAATATACCCCTCTTGGTCTCCCCATACACGGGCCTCTTATTCAGTGTAAGCCTCCACCTGAGCTAGCTACCTCCTATGTGACGATCCTAGGACTTCCTTATGTTTATGGGGATAAGAAGAATCGTCCTTCTCTGGTGAAAATCCAGATATTCCTTTGGTAATGATCCAGAGATGATCCATACCACCTCTTATTTAGTTACCAAAAAACAAGATGAACTAGAAGGGTTGCTCATGCGTAAGTCTCGCACCAACCATTAATAGGAACCTTTCACCTAGTAGTCCTTACCACATGATATTAAACTACATGGACATGTCTTTGTCACATGACCTTAAATGGTATGATGTTCCCTATTAAGTGGCACCAAACTACATAGATTTTGATTCCCTTCATGGGGATATATAGGAATCCCTCTCACATGCCTGATCCCAACTCCACAACACCTACTGCCTCTTTGAAGGAGGATAAACTCCAAAGAGCCCATCTATTTGGCTTTAAACCAAACCATCATGAACTAATAAGAGAAAGATGGAAAACCTCTAATACGCAAAGGTGTTTACATATCCACATGGATTTGATCAGACCATTGGCATAGGGGTAACCAGTCACACACTAGGATTTGGGAAGGATTCATGAAAATGGCTTAAATCAATAAGAGAGTCTCTGAGTAGAAAATAACTCCCCCCAAAAGGGTGAGATGCGTCCAACCTCCCATCCCCTCAACCAACATGCATTATGAAGTGTCACTGGTATGAAACCCCAGTGACTGCCTACATTTAGAAAGCAGGATCACAACAACATTCCCGTAGAATCATCATGGATGCATGAGCTATTAGAGTTTCTATCGAAAACAACTACTTCTATAAATTGCCATATATGCATCTAAGGAATTACATGGTAGGTATGATAATTGATTTAGTTTTCTTCTACCTTGACTTTGTCCTATACTAGGTTATGAGCTTGAATTAAGTAGTTAATTATGATTTGGACATATTAGGTTTTAGAATTATGATGGAATTAAAGTCTATATTGAGTAGTGTTCTTGTGTAGAGGGAGTTTGGGTCAGACTGTTCACTGTCCTGGAGGCTTATTCCTTATATAAAAAAATGGGGGTTGATTATCTATCGCTTCAAGCTTACTCTTGTGAGGATTGTCGATTTCATATGATTCTAAGCCTTTTCATGAAAAGGGATTTATATACTTTATGCATGGATGTATTTGGATATGTATCGTTGGATTTTAATTTGGGTTAGTAACGCAAGATATAAGTTATGTAAAGAGTTACACATCAATATTGTTTGAACATATTGATTTGGTGGAAGGAATATGTTCCATAATAAATCATTAGAAGCATGCATACATGTAAAAGGAATACATGAGATAAGATGGTGAGATTAAATCTCCATAAATAATGCTAAGTGTCAGATTCCTTTCAAAGAACATGCATGTCAAAAACTTGATCATTCAACTAGGTAGGTTCGGCCAAAGAAGGATGTTATTATCTTGTGTAAGGCATGGTGGAAATGGATAACCCTGAGAGTTAGGTAACCAAATCTCGTGATGATCTTTGGGTTACACTTAGCTGGAAAACCCTCAGGAGGGATACTAAAGGAATAATGTTGAGTTTATCCATATGATGGATTGAACAAAGAGTTGTTTGCTCAACCATTTGAGAATCATATATGATATGATTGGAATGGTGTTCTACCAAAATAACTGTTGGAATGGTGTAGCTCAAACCATTTGGATGAAGTTCGGCCGAATTCTAAAAGACTGCAACTCCAAGGTTCGACCTCCGCAATGAGGTTTTGGGGGGTTGTAGAGGGCAACAAACCCTTACTATAGGGGTCTGAGGGCCAAAGGTCGGTGAACCAAATTGTGAGGCACTATAGAAACTTGGACTTCAGTGGTTGTGGCACTGTAGCAATGCGGACTTTCTGTGCAGTTGGTGGCACAACTTCATCATCTTCCTTTATGGGATCATTCAAGCTAGGGTTGTTGAGTGCTTGAAACTCTGTTTTTACCCTGTAATTCTGCTCCCAATCATAGTGAATGTTCTACCTCTTTGTAGATGTAGGAATCATTTACCAAACCACATAAGTCGGTGCATCTTGTGATCTTCTTCTCATTCTTTTGTTTTTCCCTTTTACTCTTCTATGAATCATTTTCCGTGTGTTACTCCTAGCATTTCCGCAACAATAACTAAGTGGTGAGAGTAATGCTAAAGCAGACTCATTGCTTAGTAAAATATGTTTCTTATCTCATTAATGGATATGATGAATTTAAAAGGGGTCATCATTTTAGTGGGAGCACATTTAATAAAATTATTTATTATATAAATTTAAAACATGATACACATCTAATAAAATATTTTTTTATAGTTTAAATGGAATCATCGTCATCAAACTTGACTTTAAGATCAATCCTAGTGAATAGAAGAATCTTAATGCAAGCAACTCCTTAGACAGATGAAAAACTTAAGAATTGTTCTTAAACAGGAAATAAAATTATATGTGTTAGAGTGATATCTTCCTGAGTAACCAATTGTTTGAGGGTTTTCAATAGGTGATTCTAGATGCTTAGGTTAAGCATAAAATGATTCACTTAAAGTTTCAAAATCATTAGATGCAAATTGACCTGAGGAACTTTAGTCTCTGCTCATATATTCAATATGATTGAGTATGTTGATGACTTAGAGAGACTAGAGGTTTTCTCTAAGGCGTTCTGGTTCTTGAATTTATTTTATTTTCATTGTTGTAAAATTTTCCAACAATGTGAATGAGATCAAGAAATGTTTACGCTATTTTCTCAAAGTGTTAAGAATAAATGAGCTAGGGCATGTGATGTCTAGGTTTTGGTGTTGTATCAATGGTCCAAGTATATAAAAGTTCAAACCAGAAAAATAAAAGTTTCTTAGAAAGTCTAACAATGTTTCTTCAAACACCTTTCCAAGATCATTGAAACCTAAAGGTAGTGTCGGGAAGGAAGAGGCAATGTTCCATATGATGGAATTGTTCGGGATACCTGAAGGAGTTTGAGAAACCCCAAGGATTGTCTATTTTAGGTATTGATATTAGAGAAATTAGTTCTTCGATTTTGAAAGGTATATGATACCAACTGTATATTTAACAAATGTTGTGAGTATATAGGAACTCAAGATTAAGGAAAGAATTGAATGATCGTGTAGCTTGCATTTAATTAATAAAGAAATGGGTTGTTGAATCATGGATTGAATGCAAACAAAATTATCAAGATTGAGTGGATTTAAGTAAAGGATGTATATTTTCATCTTATTTCTCTTATATTTTAAGAGATGTTGTTTGTTAACAAAGTGTTGTTATGAACAATGTGAGATGATGGATTTAATACACATTGTTTATGATTCATCGAATTTTATAACATGCTTAAGAAGAAGATAAAGGGTAAAAAATGTTTTATCTAGGATAAAAATGTTTATCCATATGTCTCTTAAAATGCAAGGGATATGATCACACCATCCATTAGTGGCATATTTTAAAGAATAAAGTATTCTTTTCAGAATAATGATCTAAACACATAGAATACCATATATGATATGGATATAATAGTTTATTTGTTAAATATTCCTACTAAAGGAGATTAGTGTTATTTCCTAAACATAAAAGAGCTTGTATTTATTAGCGTGATATTCAGATGAGAATATAGTGTCTAAGAGGCTAGTGGGAGTATATTTTTTATGCTCAAGATCGCATCTTGCTTTGAGGATTTAATGAAGGAAAGGTCAATATAGAGGAGTATATCAAGGCCTAGGATAAGATGGCTTTTCTATTTAAGGATATCATTCATAAGGAGCCAGGGTGGAGTAAACTTCCTATCATGTGGAGCCTTCATCAGATAAGTGAATCTAGCAATTTAAGGATGTATTGGAATGGTTTAGCTTTTCTCATTGAAGTTTAATGTTTTGTTTGTTCGGATTACCATTCAACCACTAAAAATGGTCATTGAAAAAGAATAAAAAATTAATTTGGGAGGAAGGAGTATGTTTTTGGAGTTAAAGAAGTTCAAAGATAATAAATAAAGGATTATTTCAGTTAAAGTACAAAGTGAACGTCACTTGATATCATAAAAGAGTTTAGGTTATGTCAAAAAAGAGAAATGCAAAGAGTTACAATTAGTTATCATAACAAAGTGAATATTACTTTATCCAAAAAGAGTTTAGGATATGTTAGTAAGGAAAATATAAATAGTTAAATATTATTAACAAGATATTTCAAAGAAAAAAAATAATGGAAATGGTTCCAAGTATGGTGATAATGATGAACTTAAAAATAAATCTATGTAGGTAAAAGAATTTATTAACATTATAACATTGGTTGTTATGAAGTAAAGGAGTTTGAATATTATGTTCAAGAAGATGAACATTAGGAATACGATTTCTAACTCTCACCATTATTCAAACTAGCATACTTCATAGATTTTACATACTAAAGGAGTTTGGTGGGAGGATTTTATCAGATAGTCGCATAGAGATTTGGTAGGAATTACATAGAGGTGTAATGAGTTTAACAAACCCCTAAAAGTGCAGCAAATATAAGGCTGATTTGGTGGTCTATCATATGAGATATGATGAGATGGGAACTTATGTATGGTTTTGTTAATATTCTTAAAGGATTTTAAGGATATGAAATGTATCATGTTAATACAAAAGGTAGTCTCCACTTTTCACATTGGTTGCATATATTACATGAATTAACCTCAAAGTACGACTTTGTATTATCCTTAACCAATGCTCATCATGAAGTATTATAGGTTGTGATGAAATATTGAGGTTAGCATGAGTAGGGTTTTGTATAGAGATGTGAAATTTTCTCATGAGCCACAAAATGAGTTTTGTATATTGGATGGCCCCTCAAGTATATCACATGAAGTGTCATACAATATATCTTTGGTATACTGGGGGTGCATGTTTTATATTGGGATTTCCCCATACCTGAGGTTGGAAAGATGCTTAATATTATAACATTCATACTTTGATACCTTTCTTACACAAGCCTTGAGACTTAGTTAATCAAGGGTGGTTGGGTATGTTGTTGATCATGTCATCGGTTGAAGTTTAACCAAGATGATATTTTTCCTCTCGTATGAAGAGTTTTACATTTGGACCCTCGATTTAGATCGATAAAGTGTACGGTTGTACCCGGATAAGAAATATGATGTGATTGTTTATCGAGTGGGGGCATGCTATATGTTCATTCGTAAAGATGAATGACATGTGATGTATTCATCGATTTGGTCACACTACTAGAATTCTAGGTATTTGCGACGGGTTATTTGCGACAGGTTATTTGCGACGGGATCCCGTCACAAATAATCTTTAGCGACGGGATTTCGTCGCAAATAGCCCGTTGTAGAAAACGGCATCGCAAAAAATATTATTTGCGACGGGCCCGTCGCAAATAAGTCTCTGATTATATACTTTATATATATAAACTTTTTTGCGATGGGCTCGTTGCAAAAAGTATTTGCGACGGGCCCGTAATCCCGTCACAAATACGTTTTTGAAAAAAAAATATTTAGACTATTTGCGACGGGCCCGTCGCAAATACTTTTTGCGACGGGCCCCTAATCCCGTCGCAAATACTTTTTAAAAAAAAAATTATTTAGGTTATTTGCGACGGGAACCCGTCGCAACAGATCCCGTCGCAAATAATAAATAAATTTAAAAAAAATTAATAAAATTATGATTATTGAGAAATTAATTTTAATATTATTAAAATAATTAAATATATATATATATTAAAATTCTTAATATTCACAAAAAAATATAAAAAATCATAAAATGTTATTATTATTATTAGTAAAATAAACAAACATTAAAAAATATAATACTAAAAAAAATATTTAATAAAATTATGATTAATGAAACAATAATATTAATATTATTAAAATAATAATAAAAATAAAAATTATTAAAATTCTCAATATTCATAAAAAAAATCATAAAATATTCAAAATTAAATTATGTAATATTCGCACCAATATAAAAGACAGAAACTGTAAATAATTCATATTACAACAAATGTTAAATTCAAATGTTTTTAACATAAAAAAATCATTGGGGGCGTCTTCTGGAGGAGGTGGAGGAGATGGTGGAGGAAACTTCATCCTCAAACTATGAGTCAGACGGTGCATGTACTTCATCTGCTCGTGATACTGCTGCTGTCATCGACGCATCTCCTCCTCGTGATGCTGCTTCTGTCATCGACACATCTCCTCCTCGTGCTGCTGTCATCGACGCATCTCCTCTAACCATTAGTAATAATTAGTAATTACTACTACTTCTTAATAATTACCATTAATTAAGGGCGACACAATTTCCAGTGGATTGACGACTACTCTTTGTCCGAAGGCTCATTTACTTTCATCTTTCTCACACTGAAATCACAATGAAGAATTTGGTCAGAGGTACACATATTCATTCTCGTATGCATGAGAATGAATATGCATACCTCCGACCACATTCTTCATTGTGATTTCAGTGTGAGAAAGATGCAAGTAAATGAGTCGTTGGACAAAAGAGCCCTCTTTTCGTCGATGAATCGCCTTCTTCCAACTGTCACCGCCTGAAAACATTATAAAAAATATGATGCTACGAATGCATATCCAATCTCGTGCATACGAGATTGAATATGCCTATGTAGTTGTACATTTTTCATAATGTTTTGAGTCGATGAGAGTTGAAAGGAGAAAAGTCATCGAGCAAAAGGAGTGTCGTCAATCCACTGAAAATTGTGCCAAGTTCTTAAAATTTACTAAAATTTATTAAAATTTCTTTCTAACTGTTCCTAACTAATTATTACTATTTATTACTAATTATTCCTATTTATTACTAATTATTCCTATTTATTACTAATTATTCTTATTTATTACTAACTATTACTAATTATTCTTATTTATTACTAACTATTACTATTTATTACTAATTATTACTATTTATTACTAACTATTACTATTTATTACTAATTATTACTATTTATTACTAATTTTTCCTATTTATTACTAATTATTCATATTTATTACTAATTATTCATACTTATAACTAACTATTCATATTTATTACTAACTATTCATATTTATTACTAACTATTCCTATTTATTCCTAACTATTCCTATTTATTACTAATTGTTACAATTTATTACTAATTATTACAATTTATTACTAATTATTAAAATTTATTACTAATTAATACAATTTATTACTAATTATTCATATTTATTACTAATTATTCATACTTATAACTATTCATATTTACTACTAACTATTCATATTTATTCCTAACTATTCCTATTTATTACTAACTATTACTATTTATTACTAACTATTATTATTTATTACTAACTATTACTATTTATTACTATTTATTCCCATTTATTCTTATTTATTCCTATTTATTCATATTTATTCCTAATTATTACGAATTATTACTAATTATTACTAATTATTACTAATTATTACTAATTATTACGAATTATTACTAATTATTACTAATTATTACTAATTATTACGAATTATTCCTAATTATTCCTAGTTATTCCTATTTATTGCTAATTATTGCTAATTATTCCTATTTATTGCTAATTATTGCTATTTATTGTTAAGTATTCCTATTTATTGCTAATTATTGCTATTTATTGCTAATTATTACTAATTATTCCTAATTATTCCTAATTATTCCTAATTATTCCTAATTATTCCTAAGTATTCCTATTTATTACAATTTATTCCTAATTATTACAATTTATTAATAATTATTACAATTTATTACTAATTATTACTAATTATTAGTAATTATTACTAATTATTACTAATTATTACTAATTATTACAATTTATTAGTAATTATTACAGTTTATTAGTAATTATTACATTTTATTAGTAATTATTGCAGTTTATTACTAATTATTACAGTTTATTACTAATTATTACAGTTTATTACTAATTATTACAGTTTATTACTAATTATTACAATTTATTACTAATTATTAGTAATTATTACAATTTATTACTAAATATTACAATTTATTACAATTTATTAATAATTATTACAATTTATTACTAATTATTACAATTTATTACTAATTATTACAAGTTATTACTAATTAATACAATTTATTACTATTTACTACTCATTATGACTATATACTACTCATTATTACAATTTATTACTAATTATTACAATTTATTACTAATTATTACAATTTATTACTATTTATTACTATTTATTACAATTTATTACTCATTATTACTATTTATTACTCATTATTACTATTTATTAATAATTATTAATATTTATTACTAATTAGTATTTATTATTATTTATTACCAATTATTATTAATTACTACAAATTAATTATATACATTACTAATTATCGTTAATAATTATTAATTACTACTAATTATTAAAAATTAGTACTAAAAATTTCAATTTATTAGTACAAATAAATATTCATGACAAAACAATTTAAATTTAACTTAATTACAACTAATCAACAATAATAAAAATTAACATAAAAAAATGAAATAAATAATAAATTAAATAAAACATAAATACCTTTAAACTTGATTTGTTATTGATGTAGACGGCTTCACAACTTCTTCGTGAACAAAAAAATTAACTTAGAAAAATTTTCCCTCTGAAATCAGAGTTCATAGAGAAACAAGATCTAAGAATTGAGAGGAATGAGAGAAAAAACGGATGGGGGTATATATAGGTTAGATTATTTGTGACGGGACCCGTTGCAAATACCTACGCCCGCATTAATTACTGTCGGTGGTTAAAAAGTTATTTGCGACGGGACCCGTCGCAAATAGTCTCTGCTGACACACCTTTTGCGACGGGACAACATCTCGTCGCAAAAAGCTATTAATCGCCGTCAGGTATTTGTGACGAGCCCCGTCGCAAATAACCTTCGCACGGTTTGGCGCGCTACCCGCGCCAAACCTTTTGTGACGGGACACGAAATTCTGTCGCAAATAATCTGTTATTTGTGACGGGTCGTTACCCCCGTCACAAATAACCTCTTGGACATACTTTTTTCCGTAGTGTCAGTCTATATTCAAAGAATTGAGAATGCATGAGCTTATATGGGATTGACATACTTTGTGTCTCGTGGTCACTCGATGTCTTGGATGAAAGGATCATATGAAAATGCATGCTTGCATATGATACAACCGGTAGACACATCTATAGAGATACATGTGTTTGATAGAGATCATGTCAAATCACTTTATAACTTGAGCAACACTGGTGCTTTTCTAAAGGTCGTGCTTTGCTAATATTTATGAATACAAAAATTCATATTTGTTGTCAATGCTACAAAGGCTCGTGAGGTCACATTTTGTGGTTGACTGAAAGGATTGAGTTTTTACTCAGAGCTTCTCTAAAAGTGTTTGAGTTTATCCAAAAGGAGTTTTGGATGGGTATTCACAAGGAACTGCATATGATGCGATACACAAGGAAGATGACGATAGATTTCCAAAAAAATGTTTTGGAAATATCCAAAGAGTTTTAGATGTGGTTTCACAAGCTATTGTATATGATACAATATAAGTTGAAATGGCACTAATTCAATGAGGTTTTAGTAAGTGGGAGATTGAAGGATATATGGCATAAAGTCCTTGTATCATAGTGTACGATATGTGCATGCATACATTACGATATGCATGATTATAAGGCATGTCGTATGCCTTTGTAAGGGGATATCATAAGGTATGGTATACGATATCATGCCACCGCCTATGATTAATAAGGCAACTGATTGTTAAATGGTTAATGTTCAAATTCTCTTCTATATTAGCCATCATTAACATGTAGAGAATCGGTGTATCTAAGAGTTAAGTGTGTAACTAAAGTGTTGCAAACCATTGTAACCACATGCCATTTACTCATGCATTGTGTAACACATGAGTAAATGCATGGGGCTCAGGGAGTGTCCATGAGGACTATATAAGCTGATCAAAGGTCATGGAAATAGTGTGAGACATTCTGTGGATTCTACCTCGAAGCTCTCTTCCTCCTTTGCTTTAAGAGCCACTAGCAAGTCATGGGATTTGAGGAGGGTCCTACCAATGCAATGGGTAATTCGGTTTCAACTTATGGATACACTACGGAGGGATGGGTGTCTCTTGGTGAACTTTATCAAGCATGATAGATGGCAGTTGCCATCATCAATGAATGGTATGAGTTCTTCATTTTTGTAAATATATGGTTTTGGTTTCATACATAGTGGATCTTGAGAATTTGGGTTTCTTATTTTTGGGGGGCATTAATTAAGTGTAAATCGATCCCTAAAAAACTTATCACCTTTATGATTAGGTCAATGTTGTTTTGTACACCGTGTTTAAGGGTGTCAAGTTTTTATCCCTATCTCATTTAGTGTCGACTTAGGTTGGATTGACCAGTGCTCTAAGATCATGACTCATAAGATTCTCCCTTTCACTAACCAATATTGCCTACTCTCTTTAGATAACTTTAATGAAATTTTTAATTGAGAAAAAATGTATTGGGTTGAATGATTCTACACACATATGTACTTCATGGCTTTGATTTACTAATCATGGAACCGTCACTTATTTCTTCACATCATATACTTATTTATTCATCATTTTATTTCTTATATGTTGGATTTTGAAACAAGTCATCGTGCCAATAGCGGAATAATTAACAAAACCCTATGTCGCAATTTCTTTTTCATAAGTTCAGAAGAAATAATATAAAATGAAGAACATGTAAACAAACTCATGTCTTCGTAGATATCCACATCAAACACTTCAATAAGATCTCCCAAGATTCCAAAATGAGCGTAACTTTAGGTTAAAGCAAAAGAGAGAGAGAATTTCAGCCTTAGAGGATTTGATTGCACATAATTGGATATCATCGCCTTTGTTTAAGATTCCTTAATATAGGCATTATCCCTTGGATATTCGAGTGAGTAAAGATTCGAGAATTTCGTAAACGTTTGACACGTTACAACTATTTGTAACAAATGATGTCATCACTCATTATCAAATCAAATATGAATGCTTAAGCGATGTACCTACATCATGCCAAAGTGATATGTATATAACACATACATCGCATGTAACAATAAGACTATATCATAACTATAATAAAGTCCTTACACATGTATCTTTCATTATCTTATAACTTGGTTTAAAGATCATACATTTCATGTGTACACTTATACTAGCTCCCACAATTTGCACATATATGAAACTCATTTGGTCTCATTCATTAATATCCTACACTTGTGTGCTACTCACCCCTTGCATATTTTTGTGTACATGTAGTCATACAGGAAAGACTTCTTTATTAGTAATAGGTCATAAGCACTTCGATGAAGGTATGGAGGTGGTGTGACATGTCAATGACTCATTGTTCATGTCTTTTAGGAGTATGTGTATCAACATGTACATGAGAATTTTCTAAGGATTCAAAATACTCAAAGCACATGTCATATAATCAAAATGCTCAAAGAAAAGTTCTTAGTATTGTTTAAAACAATCTAAACACGTCCTATAATCATTCAAGTAAATGTTGATTAAAAATTGATGTATGAATAATTCAAATAAGCTCAGCCAGAGCCAACTAATATTTTTCATTGATTGTTATGATAAAACAATTTAAAATTTTAATTATTTTACTTTTTAAAATATTATATCATGAAAACTCATCACACCATATAACTTATTTTTGCAAACATAAAACCAAAACAAAACAAAGCACCAACATAGA
Organism: Viscum album; assembly: GCA_963277665.1. Lineage (NCBI taxonomy): Eukaryota > Viridiplantae > Streptophyta > Magnoliopsida > Santalales > Viscaceae > Viscum > Viscum album. The sequence goes on along the minus strand of OY728164.1, from coordinate 2,102,308,256 downwards.
TAAAGCAACAATCCTAAACCATCTCAACTGTTCTATAAGGGATGCGGGAGCAGGATAAATTGGAGGTGCCTATTCTTTACTTTTATCTACAGGTCTAATGGTGACGGTCCATGATCTGATCCAACAGTGTAAAATGTGCCAAAAAGGAATAAATATGACAGGTGGTGCAAATGACACCGTTGGATTGGATCAAGTACATCATCCAAGCCAAGGAAAGATCCTGCTTACCATTGTATCCGAGCTATTCTTCATGGTAAAGGTACAAACCCAAGCCAAACCGTGCACAGGCCTTGCAGAAAGCAATTTCTTCTGCTGCAGCAACCGGATCGACGATGGCTGCATCACTGGAAGAAACCGTTCCTGTGGACTCGCGGTGTGCCTGTACAATCCATGATTCGCCACAATCATGATTGCTAAGTTCATGCTGAATCCAAGGCTGTGTTTGGTTATGGAAAACTTTTTTTTTCCTTCAAAAATGTATTAAGCATTTACTTGCACATTCATAGAAATGGCAACACTTCAAGATTCCATGTAAAAGTCACTATCATGATTCCAAACAGCTAATTTACAAAGTTTCATTTTCACTTTCAGGACTTTGGGGCCAATCACAACATACTAAAGGGGGCATGAGAGTAATTTAACTTCCATCCCATAAATAGTTTCTCAATTGATTTTATTTTCACTTTCATCCATTCAAAATATAAGACAAATAAAAATCATGCATGGATTCTCTTTATTTTTTTACATCCCAAACAAACTTTCAAACCTTACTATTCTACTTTCATTTCCTTCAAAAATTACTTTCACTGTACCAAAAATGTTTTGAATAATAAGGCAAAACAATAAAGTATGCATTTTCATTTTCCAGGAAATAAGACAACAATATTTTTTTCCATCCAAAAAACTCTCCTTTCCATTTTCATTTTCCAAAAAATATTTTTCATTTGCATAATCCAATATATTCTCTAATACATTAAAAAAAAAAATCTGAAACAAATGCAACCTTAGATACTTGATTCCACAGAATCAAATATAAAATTACAGGAACCATAGACAGAATTATATCATACAAAAGAAATTGGAGTACATGAGCTGGGCATATCAGGTTCGGGCCGTATTTTAACCGTGGTAATAAGTAAAATTTCATGGCCTAGCCCGGCCAATTTATTAATCGGGCTTTGAAAAATAAGCCCGAAGCCCGGCTTGTTTAAAATTGTTTGACCCGAAGCCCTATCCGTTTATTAATCGGGTCTTAAAATAAAATTATATTAAATAAAAAAATATAAAAACCATGATTTTAAATTAACAAATACATAAAATTATGATTTCATTTAAAAATATGATTATAATATATCATTATTGGGCGAGGGGGTCATGAGTCAGGTCACCAATTGTGGCCCGAGCCCAGCCTGAATAATAATCAGGCTTTTTAAAATGGCCTATTTATTATCAGGCCAAAAAAATTTAGGCCCAGCAATAAATTTTTTTCTGGTCAGGCTTATTGGGCCCACGTACAGATCTAGATTGGATCAAAGAAAGAAAAGCATCCATCAAAATCGATGTTTTAATCTTCATTTCTCAATGAATAAACGAAAATAAAATAAAAGATGAATTCTTTGTCAATCTACAACTACCAAAAAATGAATGTTTTGAAAGTGATGTACTCAATAATCCACGCAGCAAGATGATATCTGGAGCAGGAGACATACCTCTCCATCGGATCCTCTAACAGTGAGACGGTAGACGACAGTCACACTTCCATTGCTGGAGAATATAACATCACGTATTTCACCGCACCAACCTATCAAAAAATGACAACGTATAGAGAAACAGACTTGAGCAGATCTGTTCACATTGATTTCATAAACTACCAAAAAAAAAGGCTGTTTGCTTAAACTTGTTTTAAAAAAATCAAAACCTTAAAAAAGGCTTGCTTGTGCAATAATCTCAATACTGTAGCTCTTAGGATGGAAGAATAAACGAGCTAAACCTCTTGAAACCCTAGCTTAAAAGAAAGCTTGATATGAAAACAGTTTCTGCAACAAAAAGAGAAGGCTTGTGTTTGGTTTTGGAAAACGTTTCTTGTTTTCATTTGTCAAAGATGTAATATAAAACATGCTAGAAAATATTTTGCATGATCGGGGAAATTAAGAAAGCATGGGGTTTACCACTTCCTGTATTTTTATTTTCCACGAAACTTGAAACAAATTTTTTTTCTAAAAAACTTGTTTTCATGGTCATTATCAAAAAAATGATCTAATATGTCTTTTGAAAATAAAATAAAAAACGCTTTTCAAGATATTTTTAGAATCACACCCAAAATTCGATTGTCAATTTTTGTTTCTTTTGAAAGATAGCAGCCCTGACATAAGAATCGCATGTACATTACCATTGATGAAAACTATTGCACACACGTATACAAACTCATCATAATTAGCCATTTTTTCTAGTTATATTAAAAATAGAGTACATGATTTATAACATTAAAAAAACAATAACAGTTCAAATTAAATCCAAGGGTCACTAAGGTCAGTTTGACTCCAAGAATCTTTTTCCAGAAAAGGAATCAGAGATTTGATACAGTTTTCAGCATTGTTTAGCTTCCAAGAAAGTATTTTTATAATTCAAATTCCAATACTCTGCAATATCGCACTTCTCCGCTCATTCAAACCTACTTCAACAAAATAAATCGCCAATGCACAAAATCTCAGTCAGGTATTATGTACAACTTAAAAAGCTTGTGCGCAAGTTCATTTGCAAGGAAGAAATACGAGATCAATTATAAGATTTTACAAGCACAATTGAATCCTGTGGAGCTGCAAGTGCAATGGTAACAGCAGAAGATGGAATACGTTCCCTAACATAAACAATCTTTATTCTAGTAGAAACAGAAAGGTAAATCGCTCAAATGTTTTGGACAAAAGGCAGAAGAAAATCGCCGGAGGGAAAATCAAATGGAATGAGAACTCGAGAGGGTGAAAGAAATTGACGGACCAGGAGCATAGAAGCTCAGCATCCGATTAGCGTGATACCTGAGGGGGAAAAAAAGCAGATCAAAACACGCCGGGATCAAACGGCTTATCCGAGCAAAAGGAAAAAATTATCTCAAAATGATTAGCTAGAAAGGAGGTGTACCAGGGGATTAGGGTGGGAGAAGCAGTGTGATCTTGAGAGGAGGGTTTGATGATGCTGTCGGGGACCCTCTTGTTGAGGTCTCGGAGGATCTCGGCAAGCGGGCGGCTGATGCACGAGTACGCCGACGTCAGGGACTTGTCCAGAGGCACCACATAGTTGGAACTCGGTAGTAATCCTTTCTTCTTGCTACTGCTGCCGCTGTTCATATTACCAGCAGAACCCTCGCCGGGGATACTGCTGCTGACAAGCCTGTTGAACCGTCCGCCGCCACCGCCGATTCTGGGTGGCCTTACACTTCCCGCATCGACACCCATTCCGAATGCTTGCTTTCCGTTGCAATCACCATTGAGTGATGTGAAATTTGCGAGGAAGAGAAGGCAGCCACTGTTCTGTAGGGCCATGGGTTCGCCTAAACCTTAATCGGAACACTTAAATCCGCCGCTATTTCACCTCTGTCTCTCGCCCGCTCTCACTATCGGCCTTTCTTTCACGACTGGTAGATGAGGGAAGGCGGAGGCACGAAGAAGGAGGTCCCTCGCCTGCTCCGATCTTCTCACCAGCAGCTGGCAAGGAAGATCTACCCTCACAATGATGAACTTTTTTTTTTACTTTTTTTTTTCTTGTGAATAATAATTTATAAATTATGTCGTTCGAATGTTTTTTTTTTTTTTTTGAAACAATGTTATTAAATATTGAAGGATTTTTTTTAACATAAACCCCCACTCGTAATGAACTCCCCGGGTAGCCCTTCACCCATCCAGGCGCACACAGGTCTAGTTATTTTAAAATTTCCTTCTAATACACATTTTTCTAACATTTAAGTACATTTACTAATGGATTGAAGGAACTGCGACACCGTTTAACATCAATGTAGGTGTTGTTAAGACTTATCAACCCCAAAAGGTAACTTATAAGACAAGGGTTTCCTGTAAATTTATATTTAGTACATTGACCCTTCTACAACCGATATAAGATAACCTAACAATCTCCCTCTCACATCTAGCCCTCGGTTGGATCCTATACTTGTGGATTTTTTGACTAAATTGTTGCAACCTGAGTTTTGATATCATTTGTAGTTGTTGTCGAGACTTCTTAGCTCCAAAAGCTAGATCATGGGGTGAAGGTTTCCCTCACACTTAATTTAAAACCGACGTGAGGTAGTCCAACAATCAATGAGACTCGAAACCGATTAATGCCCATTTAACAATATGTGAACCGAACTCAAACCTGAAATCCAACACTCATTTGAAACAAGAACGGTTTAAATTTTAGATTTTAAATTTTTATAACACTCATTGTTTAAACCCAACCCAAATATTACTTTTTTTTTGCAATATAATAATAATAATAATAATAATAATAATAATAATAATAATAATAATCCGTGTTGTTGCTGCTTTTCAACCACATAATCGTTCTAAAAATAAAATAAAATAATAAGACAACATTATTCCATCTCTGGTGGTCATTTCTCACCCAACCATCACACATCAATCCATCACAAGTGTGATCTCCAGAGGACAACGCAACTTATGTAACAATCCGAACTTTTTGACTAATATCTGTTTCCTGAGAAAATGTGTGTTATTTTATATTATACACAACAAAATCACATCTCTTTAACAATGAAGTAAATATAAAGAGAAACGTGACCATCTGGATTCAACTGTTACATGATCGTTAGTCAATATGACCGTTGAGAACTATACTCTTAATAATAATTTTAACGTTATAATTAGTGTTTATAACTAAAATTTGACAAAGGATAATTGATACAGAAAGAAGAGTCGGTGACCTCAACCAGTAGGGTCGTGCTGTATGAAACCCATTTGTCAGAGTTTTCAAGGGAGATAACATCACCGGGGTTCGCCCTTGACCAAGCCCAAGTCGAGCTTCAACAAGTGAAGTTTGAACAAAATCACTGATGGGAGAAGTTCAAGTTAGTGGAAATTACCACTCGAGTGATGTTAGATCAGCTGTCCCATGAATCTATCACTATCGCACACCTTACCCTTAGGTTATATGCGGGTGTTATAAGAGGTTATGTGTCAAGGCCCTAGTTACTTAAAGTGTAATTCCATTGAATAAATAAAATTTTTATTCCATTAATTCCGTTTTAAGATTAGTTTTTCTTAATAAAATTGAGATGAAATTTGATAAATTGATTTTTCGAACAGAAATTGTACTTTCTAGAAAAGATATAAATATTTATAATAAACTAAGATATTATGAATAATACTTATTTTGATGAAATAGTATGATAGAAACACTCTTATTTAAATATAAATGATAAAATAATTTTATTTTTTTCAAGTGTCAGAAATTTTACTATGCGTTTTCAATTCTCTATTATTTATAATAAATAATTTTTTTATTTAAAAGTTAAAATTCTCATATTCAGAGAATTATTCTGATAAAATAAATATCGTTTTTGAAATCGATACGTCGAAATCAGGTTAGGGTGAATTTATGAGAATTTTCTAAAATACTTTATTTTTTTGTGAATAGTAAAAATATAGTTTGAGTTTTTTGGTATGTTTAATGAATTCATAATTATGTCACAATGATATAATAACTAATTAACCAAAATCCACGACCTAAAATATGTTATTTTATTAATATCATGTATTTTAATAGATTTAAATCAATTTCTAAATCTAAAATTTACTTTCCAAATTCTAAAATATAAACTTTAACTTAAAAAATGTTATTTTGAGTAAGCTTTACTTTTCCTTGCCAAAATAAGTAATATAAAATGATGGTCAACTCTTGTGGATTAAAATAGTATAAAAGGTGTCCAAGTGTCAAATACCATGGTCAAATACCATGGGCAAGCCTATGGTTTTTCATTTTCCACAAACTAGGTTTCCAAGGACTATATTTGGAAATTAATAAACAAATCCTCCACTTTTGCTATAAATACCCACCAATTTCTCCATTTCCTTTCACTCTCAATTCATCCTCCATGAAACTCTGATAGTTTTACCTTCCAATGAGTTCTCCCAAGGTGTCCTCAAGCCCCCAAGATCCCAATTCTCAAGTTTTAGGAGTTACTTAAGGGAATTATCATTCTTTTCTCTTCGTTTTAAGAACCCCTTTTTAGTATATGTCTTCTGAATATTATGGTAACTCTCTCTTATTTCCTTTTTTATTCAATCCCTCATTTTCAAATTATGTTTTATCAATGGGAGTCCCCTATCCCATCTATTTTTCACTTTTTCTAAAACCATGTTTTATACTTGTTATGCTACCGAATTTACTTCTCCAAATTTCTCTCTTCTCTTCATGAAATTCCCTTTTATTTTCTTTTTGTGAATACACAAACCTATTTATTTTCTAGGGGTATTCACCAAGATGTAAAAATTATTTATTTGATTCTGGGTTTGACATATATAAAACCCACATTCCCTTTCCATGGGTTAAAAATGTTAAGATGATCTTGTTTTTTAAAGCACTTTTGAAAGGGCGTGATTTTAATATGAAACTTGTTGATTTTATTATCCACGAGTTATTTATGGAATTATTTATTATGATCTATGTGGCTCACATGAAAATTAAGACATATGAAGGGTGTGCCCTAATAGCACTCTAATGCATTGGGTAAATAATTTAATCTCTAGAGATGCCATGTTATACGATACCTTGGTGAATAACCTTGACAATTTTAATGACACCTTGGTGATTAAATTTGTTGATATGATTATGAATGTCTAAATTAAATGTTGTAGATATATTTCCAAGTTATGATTAATGTTATTTTATTTATGATATTCCTCATGTTCTCTTGTTCATGCCATAATGATATTCCTCATGTTCATATTGATATTCCTCAAGATCACATGTAAACTGTTTCCCCTTGCTTTCCCTTACTGGGCCTCATGCCCACCATTTCCTTTGATGTATGTCCCCAGACTATGAGATGTAGTAAATGTATTTAGGATGAACCTTTGAATAAGCCTTTCAAGTGGATTAGAATAATATTTTAAGTTCATGTATTATGTACCTTTTTTCCAAGAAACTAAACTTTAAAAGATCCTATATTTTGTACCATGTAATGAAAAGTTTATGTAATAAAAAGGTGGGATGTCATAACTTACATCACATGCGGTATAGGTGGGGCAATCTCCATCGCTAGCAACACAACACAGGGTACCCAAACCAATCCAATTAATAAATTGGATAGTGGGTTTGATATTTGAATCCGACCTGAATCCAATTTAAAGGTATCTGAACCCGATTTTATCGAATCTGACAAGGATCACTAATGTATATCTAGCTAGTTTAATATTCAAATTCATCAAATAGATTTTTTAAAGTTTTTTTATAATTTTATATAAATTTTAAAAAGACAAACTAAAATAATGTTGGGAAATGAAGTCTAGAATTGAAAATTATGATAGGTAAAAGATAATTAATAAACTAAAATAGATCACATATTATTGAATATTGAATAAAATTATGTGGTACTATATCATGTGTGACTTTTCATTACACCATCCACATATTCATGGTCATGAACACATGAAGTAAATATGATGCTTTAATGGCATATTTTACACTTCACATGTGAAACTAACATCATAGCTGCATCACAATCACGACACTTCATGAGTATGTTGGATCACTCATTCTGAAACTTGATTCAACATCCGACCCACCTTGAAATATCCAAATGATTCATTAGTCAAAAAAAACAACTTCATCCATCAGCTTGAACTCCAACACTCCAATTGAATATCGTCCATAATATTTTCTTAAACTATGATGACTTTAAAGAAACTCAAGATTTTTTATCCCAACTCAAAGTATTTTAAGACACGAGTCATTTGAATTCTTTCCTTTCCAATATAATTCATTCATAAAAAATAGTTCCTAAAGTGCTCTCCATAAATAAGGTGTTTCCATATATCTCTAACAACTTACCCCATACCCCCACTCCAACAAATTCAAAATATCTATTTACACACTAAGCCCCACAAGCAAGTCATGTTTTCCTATTACACTAATTTGATCAAAGCATCGAGCATTACTCTCTAAAAACGACACGATATCACCATGGTTAACCCCAATAAAAGGGATCAATGTCATGATTCATGACCACTGCACCACTATAAGAGAAACATCACTAGATTTATAACAACATTAACATAATTATCTATTCTACAAGACTCATACACGTTAAAAAACACAACACGATTTTCCATTTATTAGCTCACATTAACTTTTAAAAGCACTAGTATTACCAAGAATCCTTATCGTTGTGAGTTTCATACATTGCATGAGCCTCCTCATCCATGTCGCACCGGAGGGAGAGCACCACTAATTGAATAACATCAACCAAAATATGTGTTTTTCATTGATCATTACACCTCATTTTGAATAATTATAAGGGTGAATGCGAACTAAATCCATTCATAGAGGTTCCTAATATCACATTCATGATAGATTTAAAAGGAATCCATAATTTTTCCGCCAGTAGCCTAGTCAAGAATTTTCATGGTAAGGATGCGATTTTGCATCACTATTATGCCTTATAGGTCCATCATTGCTCTGATGAGACTCATATCATTCTCACAATTTCTCATTAAAGGTTTACCTTTTACTTTCAAACATGAAGCATAGTTTCCAACTCAACATATCTCTTGAAGCTCTGGATCAACTATTATCACCTCACTTACCTCTTCCACATATGTGGGTAATCCAAACTAAATCATTTTCAAGAGGGTCAAGGGTTATGAAACCATTTCACATCTTCGAGCCTCCACTTACTCATTTTCCACCACCCCTGATGCAAAGTGTAAAATTATGTATAACACACCACATGCACCATTATTGCAAGCTACCACCCACTAAAGTTTCAAAATTCCCAGACTTTGCTACACCTAATACTTTCAAACAAGGTTGCTGGCACAATTATATTTGAAAACTAATCAATGAAAAGTCTCTATCTCACATACTTTGGATTATTTCATTCCACCATTTATTAGAACCTATTTGTAACATCCCTCTCCTGCATGACTACACCACTGAAATGAAACTTCATAGGGCCTCATGTTCACTCCTTAATCAACAGAGGCTAACAAATAGCATTGAGGGTTTAAACACATCGTTTATCGAGTGATCTACCATATAATGGATCATTATAAGTAAAATAACAAATAATTAAGGTAACAAACAAATACAACAAAAATAGCAAGTAAACTTTATCAAATAAAACATAAAATGATCCCATAATTCCTTACAAAAAAAAGGTATAATCCAATATCCAGGTACATGTATATTATGAAATAAAACCAAAGTAACCCAAAATAAAGTGAAGAAAACAACTCCACTACAAGACTATAAAACTGCCTGAAAACATCTCCATATCACCATTATCCATCATCACCCATCTACATGTGGGTTTTTTCCCTTACAACACAAAAAGTGTAATTTTTATAGACTCAAGACGTGTATCTACAATATTTGAGAATAAACACAGTAGGATGTCACCAGAGTATCCCAAACATCTTATGGATTTTAGCATGCTCATCATATATGCATAATGTGATGACATGTGATGAATTCAATAACATAATAATTTCAAAATCAGCATATATAACAAAGATTTGTGTACTTACAAAGTTACCATGACACCAAATATACATGATTCAACCAATTATGACGGATATTCAAGCACATGTATTATTATTCATTATATCATAGTCAAACACATGGATTATCCCACACCATGAACAAACACATGACATAACCTAAATCATATCCAAACTTCTAGATTATCCCTCATCATAGCCAAAGTCATGGCTTAACCCACATCATAGCTAAACTCATGGCTCAACCACATCATATCATTTATAATTTTTAATAACAATTATATTAAATCATAATAGTAATATATCTTTCATAACAAATAATTCAACTCACTAAAACATGTTTATTTAATCCCTTACCTAAGATAGAAATTTTTTCAAACACATCACCATAACCAACCATAATATCAAAACAGTAATCAATCAAAACAACCAATTTAACACTCAATAACATGTTCATTTAATCATTAAAAATAAAACCATAATATCATGATATTTTAAAATAAATACTATGTTCAATAGCATACAAGATACACAACATTGAACCTAAACGAGCCAAATAATATTATATGATCATTATAACCTAGCTGTTGAATTGGCAGGTATGAATAGGAATAACCAAATTTTGAAATATATATAAAGTTGCTAATAAATAAAAATGTATTGATAAATCCTTATGAAATAAGCACTCAACTTTTAGTAAATCCATTTTATTCTTCAAAAATATGTTTTCTTCAAAAAATGGTTTTTATTGCTTTTTGTGAACAGATACTATAATTAATTTCTATAAATTTTAGAAATTAAATTTGATAAAATAAATATAATTTTTTAAATAAACATGTAAAAATTATCTTAGATCAATTTTTTGGGATTTTTTGATTTTTTTTATTTTTTAGTGAATAGTGGAAAATACTGATTTTCATTGAAAGCTATATTTTTTATTTCAAGCATTTAAAAAGTTTCATTTTGTTTTAAATTGTTTTAAAAATAAAATAAGTTATATTATATTATTAATAATACAATTAAGTTCATTGGAATAAACTTTATACTTGAATTTGGTATAAAATCATTTTTGTACTTAAAAAGAATTTTTTCTGAAAAACCCATTTTTTGTCGTGCTTTACGGGTTCAATTTTAAATTAAATTGTGAAAATTATGTGAATTTAATTTTGAAAAAATGGATTAAATATTTGGAATCATTAAGTCCAAATTTTATAAAGGTGCCCCCTTTTATTATTGGACATTATGAATAGTGACCTTAGAAATTTTTGTTACTACGATAAAGAGTAAGTTGGACAATTAAGGGTAAACATAATATGATAAGGACTAAAAATAACCCTATAACTTTCCTTAATTTTATTTAATGAATATATTTAATCCATAATAATCCAAAATTTTAATATATAACCTTTTTTTTCCATTTGGCCATGATTTTGACCTTTATATTATTTTATATTAGGAAAAGTCAAAAATGTCATCTCTTTGTTTTATTATCTCTAATTTTTTTTACATAGGAATAAACATTAGATATATTTGGTTCTAAATGTTCATTTTAAATATAAATGTTTTTATTTTATCATGTTAATTTATTTTTAATTTTTTTGTGATGAAATAATCACCTTAAAAGCTTACAAAACACTAACACTATATTTATTCAATTAATAGAAAAATAAAATAAATGATTTTAAAAATATTAAAAGTAATATAATTTAAAGTAATTATTATGTTACATAATTTTTTTAGATAAATATAACATTATAGTTAAGTTTTAATTGATTAGATTTGAATTTATTTACTGTATTTATGTTATTAAAGTCAAAGTAAATGAATAGTTATAAAATTGACATTAATGATATTAAATAATAAATAATGTGTTATTAAATGATTTAAAATTCCTAAAAATATTATCTTCATACAATTTAATGATATATGGGTTTTTTATATCAACCATGATCTATTTATGATCATTTTTTCCATTTATAGTAACTATATTAACCCTCAAAGAGTAAAAAACTTTGTTATCATGGTAAGTGTGAAAAAGGTCAACTGGGGATTAAAACCAAAAGATAAGGGTAAAAACATAGTATAAACTTTTCAAAATTTTATTGTATTAAATGATTTAAAATAATACTCATATTTGTTTCTAATATTATCATTTTCGAGACATTTTAAATTCAAAATTAATTTATATTAATTTAATACTTTAAGAAATTCCAAGAATGCCCCATTCCTCATTATAAAAGGGCACATCCTATCCTCTTTTCTTAACACTTCAAGAACCATTAATTTTGGAAAATATCTACCCAAATACCTTCCTAAAATCCCTCCCTACCTTCTAGATGTCTTAGTTTGGGAATAATATGAACCTTAGAGGGCTTAAGGTGTAAATAAAAGCAGGTTGTCCGAAGAAGAGGTATAGTTCTTAACCAAGTGTTTTCATTTTATTTTTTATTCCACCTCCTTAAAATATTATCCAACCTTGATGAAATAATAAAATCATTATATTTCATATATTGGGATGTTATTATGTTAATGTAATAATCTATATCCATCTCCATACTCCATCAAATGGGAAAGAGATCCATCGTTTGTGTGTATGGAGGACTACTGCCTCGTGGACCAATGCAATTTGTTTTCCATAACCACCACTCATGGTTTGTAATATTTATGAATTTAATATATATATATATATATATATATGATATTCATCACATATTTATAATTATGTAGAAGTAATATATCATCTATTTTATTAACTTTTCATTCACTGAAAAATGACAACGTCATTCATGTATACATGTGGACAACCACCTCCACCAAGTGACGTGATATGTTTTTCATCACCACATCACATGGATGATATATATGTTGAATCAGGTTATACCAAATATGCACAAGAGGGGGGTGAATTGTTTCTTTTAGAAATTCTTCAGGAATCGTGATGATGACCGAGTCTGTCCTTTTATCTTTATCAGGTTGTTTATGCAGCGAAAAATAAACAGTTAAAGAATGCAAGGATATATAGTGGTTCAAGGAACAGAAGGACCCTAGTCCACTCCACCAATACTCTACTTCTATGAGCTTAGTGATTTTCACTATTTGGTCCTCTTATCAACAGAATGTCCACAACTGAGTGGAGGAAGTTGACACCTTTACAAGTTAAGGCTAAAAACAGATCCTTCTGGTTCATACACAAAACCAAATACACAAATTAGTACAAGAAGCCATTTATGAAAAATAAAAAGAGTATTTATCTTGAAATACTTTCCAGTTGTTCTTCATAGTTACAACAGCACGCAACTGACAGTAGATAGAACGTCATCTTCAGAAAAGATGTTCTTCAGATAAGGGTAGTTCTGAGTCAATCCAGTTGCAATAGATATAGAAATAACTTCAGCAAATAAAACAACAATGGATTCACGAAATATCTTCGATGTAGAAACAATGAATCTTCAATGTGTTTCTTCTTCTTCAGAAAACAGAGTTTGATCGTACCTTGTAATAGCAGATCTGTAAAACTCAAATGTCTCTGTAAACTGTAGCAGTGAAAAACTTGGGAGCTTGTTCTTATAATATTTTTTACAATGATCCATCATACACACCCCTTTTTTTAAATTCAAAATAACACAGATATATATAGAATAATTACGAGCATTTTCCTTAAAAATTTAGATCCACAAATGTTGCCTTTAGAATCGCGATATTCAAATGTTTGAATAACAGAGCAGTTGTAACTCCCCTGAATATTCAGCATGAAAGTCTCCTCTTAAATCAATCCTTTGAATCACAAATAAATGGTTTTGAATAAGTCAAAGACATACTTTAAATTCAGGCTTTGAATCTAGCTTGAAATCAGCCTAATAATCTACATAAAGATCGTTGCTTAATAAAGTCATAATTTAAATTTCTGACACCAAACATTGGGTTGTACTGCATATCATTCTTTCTCTGAACGTAAGGTTCACAACGTAAGGTTGACAATTTAAGGTTGATCAACCATACTTTTCTCTTCAACTCTCAAACATATGGTATAATATCTATACTTTCCTTTTTAGCAAAACATAAGATACATGATCCGTAAGGTTCATTATAAAAGTAAGGTTGATGATCCATACTTTTATCAGCTTCTAAACACAAGGTATATGATCCATAGTTTTTGATAAAACGTAAGGTTGTTTTTAAAAGTAAGGTTTATGAACCATACTTTTGAGAAACAAACATAACATTCCATACTAATGTAGGGTTCTTCTTCCATACTTTTCTGATATCCCGAACGTAAGGTTTCTTCCAAACATATGGTTCTTCTTCCATACTTTTTTTATAATGTATGGTTGCTTAACCGCACTTTTCTAATATGTCGTAAAGTAAATGACAGATTCTATCCTTATTCTACGCTCCTCAATGTAGGGTATGAACAGTGTTTCCAGAACACATGAAAGTGATTTCCGAACACTTTGTCAAATATTCCATGCGGATTAAATGATTTAATATTATTTCAAAATAGTGAAATAAAGAATATTAATTTCCTGAAATATACTCTAAGTAAAATCATTAGAATAACAAATAAGGGTATTTTTGAACATCAAAATCATCATAAAGAGATAGAGTATTGTTCTCAACAATCTCCCCTTAATAAAATAGAGTTTTGTTGAAAACAACACTTGCTCAAAAATATATAGGTATGTTTAAAAGAAAAAAATATGGTATTTATGATATGATGATCATTCTAGAAAGATAAAATGATACTTTCTTTCCATAACGATCATTGAAAAATGGAAATTTAACCCATGTGTACGTACGACCTACCATCTTCATGATTATAACATAGTTCATTTTTCATAACCATATTTTACAATTAAGTTTAAAAGTAAAATTGATATGTAATATATTTATTTCATGATTATTACTCTGTATATGATTAAATGATGACCACTTTGATCATAATCAACCTACCAAAGTCATTTTTGGACATACAATCCAAATATCATTAAAATGTATGACATGAACTTAATTGATTAAGTAATTAAACATAACTTGGTAATAGATAAAATAAAATAAATAATAAACTTGAAGATAAATAATGCACGTGACGAGTTAGACTTGAGGGAAGAAACACTTTACTTTTAAAACCTCAATTTAAATGTTTTGAAGATTTATTTTCAAAATATTTATCTTCCATGTACATATTCTTAAAAATACATTTTATATGTATTTATATGAACATAAATGAATTATAAAGGATATTTTATTTCTATTTTCATTTTCTTAAAATTATTTCCAAAACGAATATTTTTACGGAATTTTTTGAATTTCTTTACAAAAGAAAAAATGAATGTTCTAATTTAATGTATACGACGACAATGAATTTTACTTCCTTCATAAACATTATTTGATATTTTAATTATTTTATAATATTCCATGTTTTCTTCAAAGAAAATACTCCTTTCTTATGTTCAGGTTATTTTTAAAATGGGGTTTTAAAATGGAACAAATATTTTAATATCTAGAAATGTTTTCTTATGGGTGTAATTCTTTTTGAAAACTGTAAGATTTTATGTGTTATGATTATGTTATGATTCTTGGGAATTATTTATGATGATGGGTGGTTCCAATATAAAACAAGTATGGGTTGTTATATGATATCCTTCCAATTCATTGTGTAATATTGGAAGTTGACCGTAAAAGTTATTCCATTTGTAACTGTGAATGTTATTTGTAACTGTGAAGGTTATTCTAGTGGTAACCATGAAAGTTATTCCATTTATAACCATGAAGGTTATTCCATATGTAAGAGTGATATGAAAATTATGCCTCAAGTTATCTATATGATTTATTTATGCTTGCTATGGGTTTTATGTAAATATCATTACTTCACAAGGTAAGATAATGAGCTTATGTTTAAAGTAAAGTATTTTCTACTTAAAAGGGTGAAAAGTATAGCTTTGTGAAAAAATTTCACATGGTATTCATTAATTCAAATAAAATTTTATGAGTTTTATTGTTTACTTTAATATTTCTTTTGAAATGTAATATGAAAATCTTTAGGCAGAGAAATTGATTTTTTTGTAAGAAATTATTTATTTTGAATCCAAAATTTATTTTGAAAAAGGAAAATTTTTATATGTATTCATGGACTAACGATTTCTTATTTATTTTTTATATTTCCCTTACTGAGATTATTACACTCATACCATGTTTTAAATTTTTTTAATAGTGTTTTAAAGATTAATAGGTACAATAATGTGGTCAAGATGAAAGTTGTGAAGATATGTCATGTTGTATCTTAAAAATCTTATATTATTGAAAAAATGGATATCATGTGGAAGTGTCCACTATGAACGAGTTTTTCCTAATCTTATAAAATGATAAACCTAAAAAGTAATTTGGTATGTAAGTGATCCAAATTTTAGTTTGATGTTATATGTTTGAAGGTTTAAATTGGGTTACATCTAAGGGTATCAAATCCAGAAATGATAAGGTCGTGTTTTTAGCACCGAATTTGGGAGTGTGTGTTCAGGGCTGTTATAGTTAGTATTAGATATAGTGAATAATTCTTTTCCTTTTAAGACTTTTTAATATATTAATGAATATTTTTAGAGCCATACGTTGGGTTTTTATGAGATTCTAAGGCTTGGTGAGTCCAGTATTGATATTATAAAAATATTAAATATGTTAATATCACACATGCATATTTTTCCTAAAATAATAGAATAACCCCCAAATAGAGCATAATATTGGAAATATGAGACCATGAATGATTCTGTAACATGGGGTTTACCCTATAAATGACCTAAGGTTGGTTTTCACTAGATGTATGGTTGAGGCAGTCGTTGGCAGTGCGTTTAATTAAAATAAATAATTAAATTTATTTATTTTGTTTTAAATGACTATGATCTAAATAATCTATATAATTGTTGTTATATCAAGTCACCAGGGTTATCAATATAACCCTAGGATCTTTTAGAGGATCTCTGATCATTCTTCATTTGTGGATCACATCGGAGGATGACAGGAGATCAGATCAAGGTAGATCGAGTGACAACAAACACAACGAGACTTCTCCTTCACTGGTGAATGCATTATTCACTAATGATCGATCTAAATTGAGGCAGGTCTCATCAATTTTGGTTTTTACCCTCTTTCTTAAATTTATAAATCATGGATTATTATATAATTTTGATTTGTGATTATTTGATCATTTTCATGAGCCCGATATCTGAATTAAATTTTTTAATTCAATTTATTCTTCTTACGTCGTGCTATCACCCTATATATTCTATTTATGTGATCATTGGATGAAATTTCTTGGTCAATAACGGTTACACATTTTTTCTTATTATTTTACCCACCCTTTCTTCATCATCATCATCATTGGACCATGGGGTCATGATTTGAGATTTCCAAGGCGGGTTCGAGTGCGTTCGAACCCCCAGATTCACGGTGGTTGTGTGCATGATGAATAGACTGGTGTTTTATGGATGGATCGAGATAGATTATGGGTGATTCTTCATGGATATAGTATTGATAGTGGTGATGGGTAATGAGAGGTTTATAGGGCACATGGAGGCTCTTCGATTGGATGAACAGATTCTGTTTTTCAGCCATCAAAGGTCAGTAAATGGCAACCAAAGTTGTTCCCATTCAGTTTTGGTCAGTAAAATAGTGAAATATGTGGTGGAAAGGTAGAATATCAAAAATTCATGAAGGGAAGATGAGATTTGGAAAATTCTTAACTACACGCCATGTATCATGGAATAATAAGTGAAATTTATCCCCTGGATATGATACTAGGGTTTTGGCCAAAGTTAAGGATAACACACCATGTGTCCATGCCTACATGCCGTGTGACCCTCCCTGAGTGGCCAAGTCGTGTGCTAGCTGGAAAATGATTAGGACCCCGAGCATTCGGACATTCCGTGTACTCCAGGAGTACATGAGCATAGGTTAGTACCTGAACACGACCAAGTACATGAGTACAACCCAAAGTACATGGGAATGGTTACGAGCACATGGGTAGGCACTTAACAGTTGAGACACGCCATGTACAACCTATACACACCATGTATGATGAAATGGATTCCAATAAATTTCCATAGGATAACATGAAAAGGTGATGAGGTGGGGTCACATTTCATTTATACCCTCATACACATCGTGTATTCCCTCCATAAACTTCTTTCTCTCGCATCTCCTTCTTTGGGACTTGGATTTTGGCCCTCAAGTAGCCTATCCTGATTTTTTTCATGTAGAATGAAATAATAGACTTCATTTTTTCATATGATATATGATGTGAGGTTTTTGAGAAAGATGATTCTTTAGGTGATGATTAACAATGAAAATGATCAGGGAAGGATTATCAGAGTGATGTTGAGGTTAGCACTCCCCTGTCGCACCAAGGTACAGGTCCCCCATATTCTTTACAAAGGTAGAGTCAAAACTCCCCCATACCATAGAGGGTGTGAGGCCTCTATCTACAGAAGTGTTAACCCCCCATATTTGATCTCTAGTGGTGTGCAAGTCCTCCATGGGAGTTGGGGATCCCTCAGGAATGGAGCACAGTAGCGAGGAGCGAGCCCCTCTAAACAGATTTTGGTGAGGTTGCATTTGATGTTGGGTATCAGAGATGGAATTTTGGAGATACAGGTGGACTCATCAACTTTGGTTGGGCTATGATATAAATATCACATTTCTATCTCATCTAGGTTTCTTTGTGACCATATATATGTATTTTTTGGGTTCTTATTTCTCTCTTGTTATGGGTTGATCTAACCATTTATTGTATCTTTCTACCGCTCTACCTTTAGTTTTTAGGGTGTCCTACTAGGAATTTATATAATCACCCCTACATGGGATTTTTCCACATGTTTTTTTCTTATTAAGATGAAAAATAGAGTGACAATGACTTTTGTGGAGCATAGTGATACTTGGGTGCATTAACCACATACGGTGGTCAGGACTTAGAGATCAGAAGCTGAGCTCTCTTCGTTTTCATTTATTCTATTTGTTTTTATGTTTGAACTTAATTTATGTTTATTAATTTATTTTTACCCTTTCTTTTTGGTTTATACTATCATACTATGTTGTATTTTCCTAGATTTTATTGCATTCATGGCTGCACTTTAGATATTGTAGTCTTTTCTTTATATTCCTCTACACTACTGCAAGAAGATAGTCAGGTGTGTGTAAAAGTGCATTAGGAAAATACCTATAATTTATTTTATGCCTTTTCAGTGCTTGTCTCTAGCCTCTAGACTATTAGAAGTGGGCTTGAGGTTGTCATGACTTAGCCTTTCGCCGGCCAGGTGGGGCCTGACGGGTCAGGTCATGGCAGTGTGGTATCTGAGTAGTTCATTCCTTAGAACAGTGTTTGAAATTTTTACCTTATGAGGAATTGGTTGGGACTTAGGTAAATGGTTTCAAAGTGTCTCAAGAATGACTTTTAGGCCAGGTAACCCAGTGTTGGTGTGGCGACCAATGTATCCATTTACTAGGACTTTGACTACCAGCTTGTCAACTCAGCATACCAAGACATTGGTTATAGGGAACAATGATACATGTATCATATAGGATTTAGTCCTTTGACTATCCTTCTTGAGTCATATAACCACATATATATGCTCATTTTACCATGGTACATCTTGATTACTCTCAAGATTCCTCTATGAATACAAACAACCAGGTTACCAATTCAGGATCGTGATGATGATCTAATGAGTGATGAAGTCTCAGTTTATGGGATATCTCACAAGGTGTTTCCTCCACTACTAAAATATGGGTTTATACCAATGCATCTATTCCAATGGTTTATGAAAATCATTGTAATAGATTTGTTATACCTATGGTTTTAATAAAACCTTAGGTACATCCTCCCTCAAATATTATTATGTTGAGCTCATCCCGCATGCCCCTACAAACCCTTCTCTCCCCCGAAAACCCTCTCCCCCTAAAACCTTATCCCCACCAATCCATTCCCAATTATCCATCGCACTCTTACCTAATGCCAAACCCATTCTCCCCTACCTCTGACTCCCAGCCCCCAGCCCCTCTAGGCTCCCTCTCCTCCACTGACGTCCCCCCTCCCCTCTCGGCTCCCTCTCCTCCTGCGACATCCCCCCCTCTTGGTTCCCTCTCTCCGGAAAAGTCCCCCGACCCCTTATCCTCTCCAGTCGCATGTGAGACCCCCCGATGGCTGAACACCCCACCCGATATCCCCCTCTCCCGTA
The DNA here is from genome assembly GCA_963277665.1 of Viscum album. Taxonomy (NCBI): domain Eukaryota; kingdom Viridiplantae; phylum Streptophyta; class Magnoliopsida; order Santalales; family Viscaceae; genus Viscum; species Viscum album. Next base: position 2,102,288,308 of record OY728164.1, on the reverse strand, counting down.
TCCCTCTCCTCCCGCCATTACTTCGTATTTTTTTAAAAGTTATGGTCAGTACTTCAAGGTAAGAATTTATCTTCTTTAATTCTTCATTTTATTAGAGTTTTACTCTCTCCTATTTCTAGGTTTCACTCAGCATAACCCTAGGGGTTTTTAGGTTCTCTGAATTCAACTTTGATCCTTGATTCTAGGGCGTATCATGATTCTTTCTATTCCACTTCAGACGTGATTTGGAATCCGATGCCAAAGGCAAAGTGGTTTGGATCATCTTGGTTCATCTACCACCATCTACCACTATTTGAGGTTGGTTTATTCTACCCTATTTATTTGGACCAATAGAGTTGACTCTCTTGATTCTCTTAAAATATATTTATTTGTTATATGTTAATGTTTTATTGTATGATCCACCCAAGAAGATGTCCTAAAATATTAATTGAAAGTGATATTGATGAACCATAGTGAGAAAACCCTTTGATCATCCTAAAACATGTAGTGGTTGGAATTAATGTCATCTTTATCTAGGATAAGATGTTTCACCTGAATCTATACTGGTTGTATGTGATGTAACTTAGAGGGATGCCAACAAATATCATTCATAAGAATATCATCAGTATAAATCATGATCATTATATGGTGTGAATGATTCTGAATAGGTAGTGGAATAGTTGTACAATATTTTGAAACTTTTTGACTTCATGGAGATGATAACTTCCTTTAAGGTACAATGACTTGTATTCAAGTTTTATGGGCCTTGTTGGAGATGGTGGGGAGTGATAGTTCTTCTATTGATGAATTAGGCCATAAAGTGAGAATGCCTTATGATTATTTTTATAGAGAAATACTAACTATTTATAATTTCTTTGGTTATTTCTATAGAGTCCCTTCACCTTAATCAATAGTAGAGGACAATGAATGACAATAAAAATCATTTTTATGAACATTCCCATTTATCACCAAATGCAGTCTAGATTGAGAAGCTAATAGTATGGTGGTTTTTGTTGGGTTATTGATCATATATCTATTATCATGTAATTATTTTGAATCATTCATTGTATTCATATGTTATGGATATATTTTGATGGATAAAACTGATCTAGCTTGTATGTTAGGGTAGAATAAACTTCCTCTTACTCACATAGGCAGTTTTAGTGGTTTCGTTAAGGGAATGATGAAGTGGGATGAATCTCATGGTGGAAAAAGTATTTGCGGTCCTTAATAGAAAACATTCTATAAAATGGTTACAGTGTCTACTGAAGGGTCACTGACTTGTTACTAATATTCAAAGGTTGGGAACTAAATGTATCTTTGCATAAATATCTCAAAGATCTGAAGCTCTTAAAATTACTAAGATCAATTGTATATTTTTGTTCTAAATTTATACAACTATTCATACTAGTATGGGGTTTTATATACCAAGAGAATATGAGGGATTTTCAGATAAAATTAAAATGAACCAACTAGAACTGAATAAAATTAAAATGAAATAATATCAATTCAAATAAACCTTAATTGATCTTAACTATAAATAAACTTAACTATAAATAAACTAAACATGTAAAAAACATTCTAAACCGTATTGTGTTGAATTTAATTGTACCAAATGAAATAAAATTGAACCAAACCAAAATGAGTGGAATTTAATTGAAATGAACCAAATTGAATTTAATCGATCTTTTCAAATAATACTTGAATTAAACACCACGACACAACTATAAATTGAATCAAACCAAAATAAACCAATCCAAATTAACCTAAACTAAATTGGACCAAACAAAAATAAACCATATTTAACCAAACTAAACTGAACTAGAATATTTTATTCATAACTAAATAAAAAAGGATGAATTGGATCTAAAAGTTCCAAATTAACCTAAATAGTGCTTAGTCATACTGAGCTCATGTAAAAATATTTAAACCAATACAAAATGAATAAAAATGAATCGAACTAAAATGAATTAAACCAATACAACATGATCCAATATAATAATAATATAGTTTGGATTGGTTCTAAACCCACTACCTACGGTGATTCACTGAATAATTTTATAGTTATGTATAATGACCTATATATTTCATCATTACACATTAGTAGTTTTTTTGTTCAATAATTTCATAGGTAAAAGATATTGGTTCCCATACCTTTTTAATAGACTCGTCTCCCATTATTCCTCACATGGGACCATTAAGCAATAACTATGGGGACCCTGACAAACCCAATTTTTCTTGTTTCTTTCTAGGATATAGTTTCTCCTATAGTGACCATGATTCCCCCTTATAGAATGTGATTTTAAGTCTATAAGAGTGTCACATGATCTATCATTGGATTACTTATTTTTCAGTACACACTCCTTGACCCGAAATAAAAAGAATGGTATTATGTAGGGCCTGCATATTTCCCAATACATGATTCTTAGCCTCTAATTCTATTACAACCTTCTATTCTATTTTTAAGTATGTTTTTTGGCCTATATATATCACATTCCATACTTCTTGTACACATTTCTTAGCCCGTGTACATGCATCATAATGAACATCATTTATCTTGTGTATATCACTCTTCTATAACCAGATACAGGGCCAATTGAATTAGAAATCATGGAAGATCACTACTATGGAGTCTCTTATTCAGTGATCCAAGATTTAAATTCAATATAGGGAGGAATTAAGTCCCTATTTTTTCATCAAAAACCACCACTCGCTGGCCAATAATAAGTATTCAGCATGAGTATTAGGTGTTTAGTCACCACTAAATATTAGTAACCACACACTTTCATCATCATTATGGATCACCACCAATGTTAAATTCATAAATATCTAAAAAATTATAAAATAATCACACATGAAAAAAACCTATAGGATATAACAATGTTAAAAAGAAAATGCAACAAGATTTCAAATTTATCTTACACAAGAGGCCCTTTCCGCTCTCCCACATAAGCCAACTGTCCGATTACTTCAAAATATTTTCACCCCCACTCTCTTTCCAGACCTCTTATAACAGCCTCACCTCACCTTATTCCTCATGTGGGAATCCTAAAAAATTGTTTTGGGGGCCATTAAAAACAACCCAGATGTGTTTTTTTCTTTCTATACTATAGTTTCTCCTGTAGGGACCCTTATTCCCCCTACTAGAATGTGTTTTTTGGGTTGTAGAGGTGCTAAAATCTTTATCATTGGCTTCTTTATTTCCCTGTACACACTATTTAGCCTGAATTAGAAATCATGGTAGTCTTCTAAGCCCGTGTATTTCCCAATACAAACTGTTTGGACTCTGATTCTATCATAACCTCCTATTATGCTTTAAAGTACTTTGCATAGCCTGCATATGTCACATTCTACACTTATAGTACACACTTCTTTCCCTATGTACATGAATCACAATACACACTACTTGACCTGTGTATATTAATTCTGTACATCATAGTGCACAAACAACCGAATTAGAAAGAATGGTAGATTAATTTTGCGGAGTCTCTAATTCAATGATTCGAGACTTAAATTCAATAGAGGGAGGAATATAGTATCTATTTATTCATAAAAAACCACTCTTTGTCCATTAATAAGCCTTAAATATGAGTAGGAGGTGTTTATTCATCATTTAATATTAGTAACCAAACACATTCATCTTCATTTTAGTAACCAAATACATTCATATTCATTAAGGCTCTGGACTGTAGGACATCTAACACATCCCACCTTGTCCCAGTCATGTATTCTCTGTTTGACTGCACTTCCAAGGCCTTGATAACTACAGTTTAGTCTCATAAGAATTTTTTCAACAATATCATACTTGACCTAGATAAATTAAATATTAATATAGTGGATATGGATCAAACCATTATTTATTTAACTTCATTGGATTGATCAGTATTCTGTGTTGTCTGGGAATTGCAAGTTGCAGGTGAAAGTGTTTGTTTTCAAGTGTTCTGTGCAACTGTTCTATATTGTATGGACATTGCAAGTTGTAGTGGGATTGCAGGTTCATGTAAGTGTTTCTCTATAGTGGAGTTGGTAATTGTAGAGTTTTATTGCATTGTTGCATATTTTGTGCAAGTTTTCAGGTGGTGTTCTGGCTAGAAGAGGTTCCTATTGTTTTCTTGGTCCGGATGCTATTGGTTTTATATTGGATTACCAATACATTGGATCCTTATTCAAATAATCTATAATATGAGATTAGAATTATTTAACTATTTTTATCTCTTTATACTCTCCACATCTTGTACTTGAATTATCAAAAGGATCCCTATAAATAAATTCTACAGATATACCCTTACCACTTTGTTCAATTTCAGGAAGTGGTTGATCCTTCTCTTACTTTATAATTTTACTTGCCTTGTTTTCCTAGTTCTTTTGTGTATTCATTAAATTTTATTTTGATAATTCCATTTCTAATTCATCAGATATAGATACATAATTATTTATTTGATATTCTTATTCAAACATCTCAAAAATACACTTTATCTTGAGGTATCTTAGGTCTTTTTTGAGGCAACCTATAATTTTCACCCTTTACTCTCTCCGAACCTCCCTTTTTAACAACCTTGCCTCCCATTATTCCTCACATGGGCCCACTAAAAAATAGCTATAGGGACCCTGAAAAAACCATTTTTTGTTGTTTATTTCCAGGCTATAGTTTCTCTTATAGTGACCATGATGCCCCCTTCTAGAATGTGCTTTCCAGTATATAAGAGTGCCACATGCTCTATCATTATCCTTCTTATTTTCTAGTACACACTCCTTGGCCCAAAATAGAAAGAATGTTATTATGTAGGGCCTGTGTATTTCCCAGTACATGCTGCTTAGCCTTTGATTCTTTCACAACCTCCTATTCTGTTTGGGTATGTATTTTTTCTGTAGGGCCTATTTTGGATATGTATTTTGTAGGGAATGTTTTGGGATAACTATCTATCCCAAACCTTATACCAATGGTTCAAAGTAAACTATTATGATAATTATCTATCCCAAATGAATGAAAATTTCTAATCTAATATAAAAAAAAACAAGAAAAACTAAATCTAATGAAAATATCTCAAACTAACTTGTATCGAACAAAACCAAAATAAGCTAAAAATTGATTCAAATTGATTATATACCATTAATAAGAAGAGTAATTGTTAATTAATAGAAATGTACTATTTTATAGTATCATTTTGAAACTTAAATTTTCTTCCCCTTGCTTTTAGGAACATGGTTTGACCCATGGGGCGTTGTGGTTCTTATATGTTAAACAGTGGCTTGTATAGTCACATGAGACAAGTATGTTGCAATTTAGTTTTTATTTTATTTTATTCATAACATTGGCCACTTAGGCCTTTTACTTCTTTCTACAGACGAAGAGTAGTTATATTCTATGAAGGGGTCCAGAAGGGCACTAGAAGTGGCTATGCATTTTCTTTGTAGGGGAGGGATATCGGGGTAGTGGAGAGATTAATTAGTGTGTTTCATTTTTGTACACCTTTATACCATGTTGCTTTTATTTATTTTCTTTTCTTTTGGTGTAGAATTCCAACATATGGATGGGTCATGCCGAAATGATGGGAACCTTGTGGAAAAGTGATCCGATATATCTCACAATGATAATAAGGATAGTGATATTTATATGAATAAATATTAAAATTACATGAAAGCTAATAGGATCACTAAGGAAAATTTATTTAAGAAAAAGAACCTATTTTTACAAGTGTAAAATAACTTAGAAGAAAATGATGTGGAAGAAATGGAGGACTGAAAAGACTTTAAAGAATATGTTATCATGGATATTGTGGATAAATATAAGACAAAGAGATAAAACAATGGTGATGAAGGATAAGTAAAAGGGAGAGTTGATCCTCAATAATAGTTAGAATCTTTACATGATGAAATAAGCATTTTTTGATCTAAAATAAAGAAAGATATTGGATTTATTTCATGATTACAAACTCTGTAAGAAACATTATAACGAAGAGATATTTGAGTCAAAGGTGTAATTTTAACATCTAATATATGAAAATACAAAAATATCAAGGAAGTTTATTGAGTAAAATATTAATATCTATTATAAAACATGAATTATGAATGGTTTTACTAACATAGTGAAAGACGAAGTCAAATATATTAAATATATTAATCATGAATCCTTTTATTCCTGGTGAAAAGTTAAAGATCAGGAGATATATTTGACTCTTAGATCGATATCAGAAATCATCTCAAAAATTATATAGAGAAGTTAAAGGATAATCATTGAGGGAAAAAATATAATTTAGAGTATTTTCCATTATATAAAATAAAATTAGAATGGAAAGGATGATATAGTTATCAATCATAAGTAGAAGGTAGTGGTGGTTTATACTAATCTATAATCACCCACCCCAAAACTAAAGGTTGATTTGTGCTTAATTTATAATAAGAACACTCATAGAATACAAAAATACCACCAATGTTGTAGAAAGGACACATAAGAGTGAACCATAAATCACGTGCTATTATTGTGCATGGGACACTCTCAGAAAGCATGTTTCACAACTAAGAGGTATAGAAGGGAATATGATCAACATATTCTGCTAAGAAAAGTTCAACATTACATGTATTGTTTCAATGGAAACTATTTTTTTAGTGTAAGATAAATATATATGGATATGTATTAATCAATGATGAGATAAGGTAATATACCTATAAAGACCCATCATGGTTATATGATATAGCTCAATGATTCATCAAGTGGTGTAAAAACACGAAATATATTTTCCTTATTTCAAGATAAATTTGATCCATCATATTCAAAGGAAGATTAAATGTTAATGGCATCACTAGGTGTGAATCAAAAAACATGGATTAAAAAGAAAATAAATGAAAAATAAGTGGATATAGAGATTCTAATAAGATCATCAGATCATGTATATTATTGGATTATTGAATATGGATATACAACCTATATGATGTGAAGAAAGAATCTAATTACATTCATTACATATGAAAAATAAGGTGTTTCACAATATGGTAATGATGATTGATTGAAAAATATTGTATTAGGAAAATACAAATTTGGGAGAAAGGTTATAATATGTGAGGATGTCTTGGTGGTTGAAGTTTCAGATCACATCTATCTAAGTGTAAGTAACTTATGCAACTCAATAAATGTAATACAATCAAAGTGTTTCAAAGATGTTGATAAAGTTGGGAATTGGGTTCAAGGTATACATGATGAGTTTGAAAAAATTAATAAGAATCAGACATGGGAGATTATTTCAAGTCCAATGGATAAAAATTTGTTTGGGACCAAACAATTTTTCTATAAAAAACTAAATAAATATGACAATGTTATTTGAATAAAATCATGAATTGTGTAGAAGTGATACTCCTATATTGAAGTTATATTTTTATATGAGATATTTGATCCTATGGGTAGACTAGAAACAATTCATGTATAATTTTATATGATGATGTAGAGGGGATTAATGGTATTCTATATGGACATCAAATTTTAATTTATAAATGTATTACATAAATAAGAATTATACATCAAGTAGCTAGATGGATTTTTTATTCATAAAGGCAAGGAAAAATTTTATTATATAAGGAAGGAACTATATGGGATGATTCATTAACCAAGAGAATGATATTATTGACTGTACAATACTTGAATAAGATCATTTTCATATGTGATGGGTTTTATTATAACCTCTATATCTAGAATAGGTGCAGTTTTACAAGTTTATAGTGGGAGGTTTACAAGTGATTTGGAAGACTGGAAAAGGTGCATTTTATAGTGGGTTGTCTAGCTTAAGAGGTGCAGGTTTACATCGGGTTTAAGAGGTGTAGATTTATAGTAGGTTTCCCAACTTTAGAAGACTAAGGTGTAGTTTTTGGTTTATAGTGGGTTTAAGAGGTGCAGGTTTACAGTGGGGGGTTGCCTGAATTTGGAAGACATAGGTACAGGTTTTGTCTAGCTTATGTTTTCTATGGATCATAGGATATACCAACGGTTTACAGAACCATTGGTATACTGTATGCTAGAAAACATATATTCCAACAGTTTCATTTAAACCGTTGGTAAAATGTTGGGATAGAACATATGTTGCATTTATACCAATAGTTCAAAAACCATTGGTATACATATATTTCAACGGTTTCATTGAAATAGTTGGAATAGGTTAGATGCTGAATAGTATGTGTACCAATAGTTCAATAACCATTGGTACACATATATACCAATGATTTTCCTTAAAATGTTGGCATAGATTACATTCAAACAACCTATACCAACGGTTTCTAATAAACTATTGGTATAGGGATATTGCAATGACTAACATACCAATGGTTATTGAAACCATTGGGATAAGCTATCCCAATGGTTTCATACCCTATCCAAACGGTTTGAAACCATTGGGATATGTGAAATTTTCAGTAGTTCTCTAGGAGCGCAGGGAGAAGCACCTATGCTTGTCGAGTATAAAATAGTACCAGTAGTTTAGGATGATGATGCATGTGGTCTTAGCACACTCTGTGAGTTCTATTATTAGAGACCATTGAGGTTTCATAGTGATCTGGATCCCTAGGTAGTGGAGGGTTGGATTGAGTCGGTGGTATGAGTCTTTAGGCTGGTTTGGACCCTGAAAAATAAGATGGTTGTTTTGGAATCCAGTCTTATCCATAGATCACTAGGATACTGGTGAAGTATAGTCATTCCAACTCATGATGAGATGATCCTCTCATGGTTGGACTTTCATTAGATATATCGTGAGGAGTATTACCCTTTGTGTTTGCATTAACTTTGGATCTAAGAGATTCTTGAGCCGCATAAGGGTAGTGTGACGTTTATTGAGTATTCCATGAGGTTCACCGACCTTATGTAGTACTCCCTTGATATGGTATGAGGTGACTTCTTCTAGGTGAGTAATTTGACCAGGGTCTCCACATATACATTTTAGCTAACGTGGTCTCCTTATGTCTATCCAATGATGTTGGAGTTCCAGAGCAAGATTTGGTGATTGATAGATTCATAACAGAGGGATTTTAGAAAGTTGGAGCTGGTGGTGGTGGTGGGAATCATATGGCCGAGTCATATATAGTAAATAATAAGAGTCATACATCAAGGTCTTGATAGAGGGGGAATTATCATTCTCAAACTCAAATACATGGATATGCAGCTTAGGGATCACATAGAGAATATAGTCAGCTCGTAGAGGGGTGATGCTATGATTGTAACAGGTGAGGTCACTTGGATCATGATTTCATGAAATGTTGTGTGGATTAGGACTAGTAGATAATGAATGTTCCCCCATGATCGAGGCAACGTCTTGATCAGATATCTCCAAGATGTGGCCAGGGTGACACTCAGGGAGGCAATGCTGGAAGAGGAGAAAGAGCTTCTTCAAAGGGAGGAGAAGTTGGTGAAGGATGATGCTACGATCTCCTACCACCACTACCACTAGGTGGACCATGTCAGGATCAGGGAGCTGGTTGTCTGGGCCATGGGCAGTTGTAGGCCATGAAGGGCTATGACTAGACTGCACATGAGATGATCTGAGGTACAATATGTGTTTATTATACTCTTCCCTCAGTACTATTAGACATAGTTGTGAGTCATTATTTCATCAAATTATTCCTACTGTGAGAGTTCTGGCTTCTAGTTGAGACTTTATCCTAGCTGTTATAGCTAAAGGTTCCTACATGGAGTGATTCTTCAATATCACTTATCCACCGGCAGTACGAGCTATCGATTGGTGGAGAGAGTTTCATACGAGACCTCTTGGTTATCACAATGATACCTTATGATGTCATATTGGGTATAAATTAGTTTTCTATGGTCCATGACTATATTGAATATCATCATAGATGAGTAAAATGTCTATAGAAAAATGGGAAAAGATTCTTCTTTGTGGGTGAGAGTGATATCATGGATAAGAGAGTGGGTTTTTCAGGCTGAAAGCTACTACTCATCACCCATCAGCTGGAGATTTTGGATATTAGCATAACAGGCTCTACAAAATATAGATTCCATTGGTAGTGGAGGAATATATGGATGTATTCCCTGAGGATGTTCTCGAACTACTTCCACAATGGGAGATTGACTTCTTGTAATGGACCATAATTCCATGGATTTTTTTTCAAAATTAAATGGGATTTTTATAAGACCAGGCTCTGAGGCGACACGTAATTCCAAGACCCGGAGTGTCTGGAATGGATTTTCAAACTTTTTTTTAAATTTTATTAATTAAGTGCGATCAAGATTTTCTATATTTTGAACTGGTGCTCGAATAAAAAATCTGAGGGCACTGTTGAACTTAGGATGGTGGGATTCACCTAGAAATGACTTAACTTCGACCGACATAGGTTGACTAGAAAATATAGTTTTCAGAATTTTAATAAAAAATTAAAAAAAAATAAACTTGTTTATTTTATTTTTGTTTGAATTCAAAATCATTGTAGTATACCGTATTTTCACCCGAGCGTATGAAACAACATAACGACACGATGACGCAATGTAACAGAAACACTACAACATGTTTTATTTTAATGAGATGTCAGGTTGGAGAATCAGGCTAGAATTCCTCTGACAAACATTGAAGGTATTCTCTCCAACGACGAATGTCAAAGAACTAATAAGTAGCAATGATGACTTTGGAGATCAGAACTAAGATTGAAGATTGATGAACAAAAATAATGACAATGTGGAGACATTCTTCATCAGTGAAATAACATTTTGAGGTAGGGATTTGTTTTGTTTTATGTTTCCCCATTCTTCGTTCTAAAATGACAGACGCAGATCAACCCATGAATAAATTGATCTGTGGATCGTTCATTCTTGCGGGAGGGTACTTCTCTTGGGGGTTTTCACTGGTATTACTTGATTAAATTATGACAGAACATAAAATCATTATCCCATGTTTTCTAAACCTCTAAAACAGAGGGTGTGAGATGACATGAACAAGGCCCGAGCCCCTCCACCTTGTGTGTTTTGTGCGTTATTTATGAGCGTGTCTTCGAAGTGGCGGCAAGGGGGATTCAAGGCCATTGTATGGAAGATGGTATCCCTAGGAGGCTATAGGCGTAAGTGGCGTAAAGAATGGACCACTGGAGCGAACCTGGTGGTTTGTGTAAGAACCTTCCAGTGGTGGCCTACGGTGGTGACCGTGGGTAGGTGGAGGCGCGCCATGAAGGAGTGCCGAAAGGAATCGCTGGACTCTGTGCCGGAGGCTGGTGGCGGATGAACGCGGCACTGCGCCATGTTGCATGCGACAAAGTTGTGGTCAATCTACTGTGACTGGGGAGCTGGCCCTGCAGACGACCCATGGGGTAGGGGGTGTCGGACGCGGCTTCCAGCTATATCCCAACTAGTCAAAGGATGGTTCGCCCCAGTAGGCCAGACTCAGGCCGAGTCGGTCCGACCAGGTCAGACTGAACCCGGACCCAACTAACCCCTTTTTGAAAAAACACCAATATCTTCTAAATGGAGCATCTATTTGACGATCCATATACAACATTGGAACCCTTAGGATGAGGCCATCCTTTTGAGATACTCTAAGTGAGTTTTTGAGAAAGTTAGAGGATATTCTATTTGGTTTGAAGAGCAGGCTCTCCTGGTATGAGTAGACTTTGGGTAGAATTAGCGTGATTCTTATGATGAGATGTTAGGATGGTTACTTCCTTGATGAATGAAGGTTCAGGTACTCCTTATCCCTCTACTTTAGTAGAGACGAGACTCCCCATGTTTTGGGTGCGGGTTCATTTTCCTTTGAGTGGTTTCCTCCAATAGTGCTACTCCCCTATAGGATTAGGACACAAGTCCTCTATCCTTGGAGTTGGTACTCCCATACTAGACAAGATCATGGGTCCTCCATATCTAATGCTTATAGAGTCGATACTCCCCTACCGGGTAGGGAGTGGGTCCTCTATTGTAGGAGTCAGTACTCCCCTGCCGTTCTAGGGTGTGGGTCCTCCTTATGTAGTGCTACAATAGAGTCAGTACTCCCCTACTGTACCAGGGAGAGGGTCCTCTAGCCTGGGGTTAGTACTCCCCTAATGTACTAGGGTGAAGGTACCCCGTAGCGAACAAACTGATAGAGTCAATACTTCCCTACTATGATAGGGATATGGTCCTCTAGCCTGGGGTCGGTACTCCCCTAACGTACTAGGGTGAGGGTCCCCCATATCGAATAAAATAATAGAGTCGGTACTCCCCTGGTACCAGGGTGTGGGTCCTCTAATCACTGAGTCATACTCCCCTACCATTTCTAATGGTACGTCTGAGAGAACGTGCTCCATCTGAAACATTCTTCTAGGTCCAAATCTAATGCCCGACCCTAGAGGTTGAGTCATCACCGTCTTGCACCCCATACAAGACCAAGGAAACCCAAGTAAATAGGCTCACTCCTCATCACTACGATCAGTTGAGGGATCACTTCTCTATAGGTAGAGTTCCAGAGGTAGAGACCTCCCAGGTTCTGAGGCGAGACAGATCCTTAGTTAGCTGAGGATTAGCTTGGGACAGTTATGTGAGTCTTCCGCCTAGTGAGGATGCCTCTTGAACAGATGGAGATCTTAAACATGAGTCTTATTTAGGGATATATGAGGAGATGGTGGATCTTGAAGATACAGATGCATTACTAGGAGAACCTCACCTAGATAGACTTTGAGAACCTCTTCAGTGAGGAGTTATTTCCGATGAATCTACGCTTTGTGCATATACTGGAGCTACTGCACCTACAGAAAGAGAGCATGATGGTAGCAGAGTAATCACCAATATTTATGCATCTTTCTCACTAATCTATAGATATGGTGTGGGACCCTTACTTTAGGGACTAAAACTTCAAGCAAGGACTATGCCGGGAGATCAGAGCGTCGATGATACCCCTTAGCATTCTGACGCATGCTGGGGTGCTGGAGTGATCCCTAGTGGTTGAAAGCTACCTGGAAGAGGAGAAGATAAATGTGACCTACATCAGAGGTCATGAGGTAGAGGCGTCTATTGGAGCTATCAGACAACAGCCGATAGGATCGCGATGTTGGAGGCATACCCATGCCCAAAAACAGACACGTGGGTTTGTGGTGCAGAAGCAACACCAAGGATAAGATCAGTCGTAGAAGAGGCAATGTTATGCTTGAAATGTCCGGGGGCATCTAGCTAGATATTTTTTGACATTTCGTGATGCTGATATGGATTTGTAAGATGAGACTCCTTGGTAGAGACAGCGCTTGGAGCAAGGAGTTCCGTAATATGGCAGGTAAGGAAGAGGAGATGGACGAGCAGCAGAAGGTGGTAGACAGTTTGTAGCTTTGCCACCACTACCCACAGGTGGTCCATGCCAGGCTCAGGGAGTTGGAGGGTGTGGGAGAGGATAGATGCATGTGGTCTTAGATTATGACCAATAAGTTCTAGGAGAGATTCAAGGTACGATCTGTGTCTTTTATTTTGGATTCCGTTTTAAATAGGCACAAGTTTTTGTTGTTCTCCTTTCCCCACAAGCTGTTTGATACTTTGAGGTTATGGTTGGTCCATGGACTTGACCCTCACGCTTAGAGACTCCTACTAGAGGAGACCCATTGATCAAACACTGGTGATGATAGTGTGACCTGACTCTTATAGGCAAGAGTTGCAGTTGGGATCTCTTAGTCATGGCGTCAAGGCCTTACAATGTCATTCTTGGTATGGGATACTATCGTTCATACCTAGATTGACTATATTAGGAAAAGGATGCGGTGTATCTGTGTTGGTAAAGAAGGGTTTTCCCTTGTGGTGAAAGGGAAACCCAAGAAGCACTTAGTGGACTCTCACAAAGAGTCCTGTTTTGGATCATTCCATGGTGTTAGAGTTAGACCCCATGATGGTTCCGCAGTATGAAATGGTTTTTTACTATCCATACTCAGCTGAGATACCACTAGTGAGTATGGAAGTGTTCTAGTTTCAAAAAGTTGTGTGGCCTATAGAGGTTATAGGAAGAGGGCCTAGTAAGACCCAGTGTTTGCTTGTGGGTAGCCCTATTTCATTCATAAATACCCTTGCATGTTTAACATCAACCTTGAACGCATAACGCTTGTGGAGGCTTTATCACATTTTATCCAGGGGTGGATATGAACTATGGGTTTCTGTTTGTATCTTCGTAAGGTTAGCATGGAGGTGAGTCGCTAGACCTCATGACTACAAATGGATCAGAGTGCTTAGTGCTTTTCCCAATTGTCGCAGCTAAAGAGACATGTGCTCGTCATTGCACGATGTTGACCTAGTAGAATTTAGACATGAAATTGGTCGATCTGGGTGGTTCCTCAAGGTTCGTGCTTATAAGTAGCACAAGGATCCTTGATGAACTCAGTTTTTTCCCTTGAGTATAGGATTTTGATTTTTGGGGATGAAAAGTCTTAAGGTGGAGAGAATGTAATGTACCAGAATTACATGATTTTTTTTTCAAATTTAAATGGATTTTTTTGAGACCAGGCTCTGAGATGGCACGTAATTCTGAGACCTGGAGTGGACAAAATGGATTTTCAAACTTCTTTTAAAGTTTATTAATTAAACATGCTATCAGGATTTTTTTATCTTTTGAAACAGTGATCAGATCAAAAATTTGAGGGCACCATTGAACTCAGAACAATGAGATTATCCTAGAAAGGACTTAACTTTTATCGGCATAGGTCAACCAGAAAAGACAGTTTTCGAACTTTTAAGGAATTTTTTTTTAAAAAAATAAACTTATTTATTTTATTTTTGTTTGAATTCAAAATAATTATAGTATAAAAGATTTCCACCCGAGCATAACTGATATGCTGTTTCATTTAGGAAACAGGGTAACGACATGATGACGTAGAGTAAAAGAAAGGCTGCGATGTGTTTTATTTTAATGAGATATCAGGTTGGAGAATCAGGCTAGAATTCCTCAAATGAAAATTGAAGGGATTCTCTCCAAAAATGAACAAAAATGAATACAACTCAAATAATTTCTTCATCAGTGAAAGAACCTTTTGAGGTAGGGGTTTGTTTTGTTTTATGTTTCCCCGTTCTTCGTTCTAAAATAATGAACGTAGATCAAATCACAAACAGGTTGATCCAAGAATCACTCGTTATTGAGGGAGGGTACTTCTCTTAGGGTTCTGTTCCGAGATTACTTGATTAAATTGTGATAGAACATCAAATCATTATACCATATTTTCTAAACCTCTAACGTGGAGGGCGCAGACCAACACAAACAAGGCCTGAGCCCTTCCTCCTTGTGCGTTCTTCATGACCGTGTCTTCGAAGTGGTAGAAAGGGGGATTTAAGGCCATCGTAGGGAAGATGACATCCCCAGGAGGCTGTAGGAACAAGTAGCGTGAAGAACAGACCACCAGAGCAGACCTAGTGGTCCGCGGAAGAACCCGTTAGCGCGTCGGAGGTGGCCCACAACGGCGGCCACAGGCAGGTGGAGGTGTGCCATGACAGCACGCTAGAACGAACCACAATGGCCTACTCGAGTGGCGGTGATGTATCAGGAGTTGCCTGCCTCCATTTCGGTAGCTGGCGGTGGGCGAATGCGGCCACCCGGCCGCGTCGGTGCACCTCAGACACGACACTACGCCGCGTTGCATGTGACAAAGCCATGGTCAATCGACCGTGACTGGGGAGCTGACCCCGTGGATGACTCATAGATCAGAGGGTGTTAGATTACATGTAGGGAAGAATTAGGGTGATTATTATAATGAGATTTTAGGAAAGTTACTTGCTTGATGACTCAAGGCGTGGGTACTCCTTATCCCTCTGCTTTGGTAGAGACAGGAATCCCCACGTTTTGGATATAGGTTCATTTTCCTTTGAGTGGTTTCCTATGATAGTGTTACTTCTCTATAGGATTAGGATATGAGTCCTCTATACTTAGAGTCAGTACTCCCTTATTGGAGTAGGGTGCAGGTCCTCCATATCTAACATTTATAGAGTCATTACTCCCCTACCGAGTAGGGAGAGGGTCCTCTATTGTAAGATTCAATACTCCCTTGACATTCCAGGGTGTGGGTACTCCTTACGCTGTGCTACGACAGATTCGGTACTCCCCTACCATGCTAGGGAGCGATTCCTCTAGCCTAGGGTCGGTACTCCCCTAACGCACTATGGTGTGGGTCCCCCTTAGCAAACAAACTGATAGAGTCGGTACTCTCCTACTATGATAGAGAGTGGGTCCTCTAGCTTGGGGTCGATACTCCCCTAATTTACTAGGGTGAGGGTTCCCTATAGAAAATAAACTGACAGATTTAGCACTCCCCTAGTGCCAGGGTGCAGGTCCTCTAGTCACCGAGTGGTACTCCCATACCTGGTAGGGTGCAGGTCCTCAATATACAAAGTTGTACTCCCCTGCCAACACAAGGTGAGGGTCCTTTATGAGTTGTACTTCTCTGCCATATCAAGGCGTGGGTCCTCTAGTCACTAAGTAGTACTCCCCTATTGGGTAGGGTACAAGTCCTTGATTGGAGATGGAGCTCCCTCAGTTGTCGAACACAACAGTGAGGAGTGGGCCCATCCACTTGATGAAAATGATACCTAGATAGGAGTTAGTACTCCCTCAATGGACTGAGGAAAAAGATACTCCTTACAGGAGATACTGAGGTATTTCAGGTTAGTCTGGAGCAGTGCTCCCTCAACTGATCACAGTGACGAGGAGCGGGCCTCTTCACTTGGGTTTCCTTGGTCTTGTATGGGGTGCAAGACTATGGCGACTAGACCTCTATTGTTGGGAACTAGAGTTGGACCTAGTATAATTTTCCCAATGGATTACTTTCTCTCAAACATACCATTAGGAATGGTAGGATTATACCCTATGGAGTATATCTCTTGGAAGAGTTCCATCAGGGATGGCAAGCTTGTGAAAAGTGTACTCCTAGTTTATGTGTTATGCTTTGAGCCTTCTGTGAGAATCCTGTTACTATCTATAAGGTTCTACATTATGATTCTTAGTGACTAAAACGATTATATATGGATGTTCATGGTATATGTATGGTCATATATCTGAGTAGAGCTAAATGTGAATTTCTTTGTGGGTTTTCTCTTGTGCTTTACCTTTGTGGTTTCGGGGTCCCCTACTGAGTATTGTTTTACTCACCCCTGCACAGACTTTTCCCACATGTGTTGTGTCTTGTGCTGATGACCGATACTTTGATGGATTCCAGGGAGGAACAGGGCCTGGTGGTGTTCGGTGAGATCAGATAGACAAAGTGCACTTCTATTGCTTCAAGTAGCTACCCTTCACCTACCCTTCAGGTAGGCTTCCCAGTGGATGAGCTTCAGGGACTTGGATTTTTACCTTTTTTCTATTTCTCTTTTGGTGGGCTTGTATACTGGCCCGGGTTTCCACCCTATAATTTACTTTCCATTTCACTCTGGTTGTGTTTTACTTAGTGGATTTCATGCATGGTTTCCTTGGATTTTACTTTCTAGTACCTTTGGTTGGAAGTGTGTGTGTGTGTGTATAGGTATTCAGAAAAATGCCTCCTGCCTGTGTAATAATGCCTTCAGCACTAGTCACTAACCCCTGGACTTTGGGAGGAAGGCTTGGGGTAGTCATGACATAAGCCACCGGGGAAGGGTCATGACACTTCTACATCAACTTACACCATGACACCACACCGATATCTTCTGAATCATATTGTATGGACCCTACTAAGATCCAGGAGATGAGGGTGTAGTTGGAGGACCATCAAGAGAAGGGATTTATCATACCTAGTGTGTCCTCTTGGGAATATCTAGTTTAATTCATTAAAAAGGTGGATAAAAGATTGAGGTTTTACATTGATTATCATTGCCTAAACAAGATAATGATAAATAAAAAGTACCCCTTGTCAAGGATTGATATCCTCTTTGATTAGTTTTGAGGTATGATTTGGTTATCAAATATCAATCTCAGGTCTGGTTATCACCAATTGAGGGTTTATGAGGTTGATATTCAAAAGAAGACATTCTAATGTCACTACGGACACTATGAGTTCCTAGTGATGCATTTTAGTGCGACGAATTCCCCCACTATGTTTAAGGATTTAATGAACTGAATTTTCTAGCCATACTTGGACCAGTTTTTGTTCATATTCATTTATGAAATACTCATTTACTCTACATTATAGGAGGATCATGAAAAACCCTTGATCATGGTCCTAGAATTACTCTGGGAGAACCAAATTTATGGTAATATTTAGAAGTTCTATTTTTGGACATGCAAGGTTCACTTTCTAGGGAATTTAATTTTTTATCATAGTTTAGCTATGGATCTAGTGAAATTTTTGTAGTAATTTCTTGGGATCCATCTAAGAGCATGTTAAAAGTGAAAAGTTTTCTTATCTTGGAGGGGTACAATAAGAGATTTTTTGTAGACTTATCCATGATTTCATCCCCTTTGACCACTCTAACATGGAAATAGAATCCATTTACCAGGACTAAGTAGTGTCATAGAGCCTTTGAGGAGTGGAGGCTAAGGTTGACCAGTGCTCCTATGTTGAGGCTACTGGAGAAGGGCATGGAGTACGTAGTATTTTGAAATTCCTCTAGAGTTGGGCTCAAATACGTATTGATGCAGAGGTAGGTAAAAATCACATATGGGTCAAGTCAGTTGTGACCACATGATTATAACTACATAACTCTTTAATTATAGCTGGAAGCATTATTCTTATCTTTAAATATATAGAGTCACTATATTTTGGGAGAGCACTTTGTTGTATACTCATACAACCAAAGTCTTAAATATATCTTTACTCGGAGAGGTATGAACCTAATATAAAGGCATTGGTTAGAGTTCTTAAAGAAATACAACTTTGAGATAGTCTATGCTTCTAGGAAGATAAACATGGTGGAATATTCCCTTAGCAGGAAATCCCATTCTTGCTTAGTGGAGGAGGTTCCTAAGCAGTTGGTTTCATCACAGCTAATTATGGTGGTGGAAAGGAGTGTTGTTTTTCTTTTTTTGATGGTGCTGAATTCTCAACTCATTTAGTATGTGAGGTAAGCTTAGTTGGGAGACATTTTCCTTAAGGTTATTTATGACCAGGTATCCTCATAGGATGCATTTAATGGATTCTCTGAAGGAGGAGAGAAGGTTATACATTTCTAGGGATAAATAGTGGTTCTAGTTGTGATTCTAGAGGAGGTGATGAGGTATTTTTATACTTCTCCTTTAGTTATACATCATAAGCGGAAAAGATGTATAAAGACCTTCAACAGATGTTTTGGTGGGCTAACATGAAAATGAGTATAGCCAAGTTCATCTCTAGGTGTATCACATGTTAATAGGTAAAGTTTGAACATCATGTTCTAGTCGGTTTGAAATAGCCTCTTGAGATCTCAAAGTGGAAAATGAGATGATATATCCATGGAATTTTTGATAGGTCTTCCGAGGACAATGAGAGGCCACAATTCCATCCGGGTGATAGTTTATCAACTTACCAAGTTGGCACATTTCCTTTCTATTAGGGAGTATATTTTAGAGAATAGTTTGGGGAATTTTTTATGTGTTAGAGATAGTATGACTTCATGGGGTACCCTCGATAATTGTTTCTGACCGTGATGTGAAGTTTATGTCATGATTGTGGAGAATATTGAAGGATTCCTTTGGGACCTAGTTGAGGATGAGTATAGTGATTCACCCCTAGATGCATGGGTAGACCGAGTGCACTATCTAGGTGTTGGAGGATATGCTAAGAGATTGTGTGTTAGACTTTAGGTGAAGCTGGCAGTATCACCTTCCATTAGTAAAGTTTTCTTACAATAATAGATATAACTCTACAATCGGTATGAAACCTTTCAAGGTTCTATATGGGAAACCCTATAGGTCACCCTTATACTGGACTAAGATTGGAAAGATATCTCTTGTTGGGATATAGATGGTGAAGGTGATGAAAGAGAAGGTTCAGGTGATCTATGAGCATATGAATATGACCTATAAATGATATAAATCTTAATTAAATTGACATCATTTTCCCTTAGAGTTTGAGTAGGGAGGAAATGTTTTCCTAAGAGTCTCCCCATGATGAGGATTGTAGATATTTGGTTGGGGAGGTAAGTTATCTCTGAGGTTCATTGGGATGTTTAAGATCCTATAGAGGGCTGGAGAGGTTTCTTATTGCTCAGCCATCCCCCCATAGTTATCTTGGGTGTATGGTGTCTTCCATGTGTCATATATGAGGTGATACATGCACAACCATACACACATTATTGACTAGGGCGAGCTATATATCAAGGATGGAACCACCTTCAAGGAGTACTCAGGGTGCCAAGGATCAGTAGGAGAGGATCCCATGAGGATGAACCATTCCCTTGGTTAATGTGCTACGGTGGCATAGAATCATATAGGAGAGATCCTGGGAGTAAGAGAGCCATATATGGGCTTGATATTCCCACCTTCTCATTTTTCTTGTGTAGGTGAAAATCCTTGAAGTATGGGAGAATTTAGTGACTAATTTTTTTTCCATTTAAGACTTTGGAATATATTAAGAAATGTTTTTAGAGCTAGATGTTGAGTTGGAATTATATTCCAAGGCTTGGTGATCATGATATTGATATTATAAAAATATTAAATATATTGATACATTGCATGTATAGGTTTCTTAAAATAGTGGAATAACTCCCAAATGGAGTTTGGCAATCTGAGACCACAATTGATTCCAGAATGTGGGGTTTACCCTAGGAGCAACCTAAGGTTGGTCAGTGTCGAATGTTTGGTTGAGTAAGTCATTGGAAGTGCATTTAATTAAAATAAATAATTAAATTTATTTACTTTTTTTTAAATTTATTTGACATAAATTCCTCTATATAATTTCTATTATATAAATCCATCAGGGTTAGCTGCATAACCCTGAGAGATTTGATAGGATCCATGAGTTTTATTCATTATTGGATCAAATTGGAGGATGATGGGTGATCAGATCCAGGTGGATCGAGAGGCAGGGAATGCAATAGGAATTCTCCTTCACCGGTGAATGCATTATTCACCAAAAATTGATCCAAAATGAGGTAATAATTTTCAATTGTGGTTTCAAACCTCTTGATTAAATTTTTAAATCATGGATTATTATTTGCTTTTGATATGTGATTATTTGATCATTCACATGAGATCGATACTTGATCTAAATTGTTTAATTCAATTTATTCTTGTTATGTCATATTATCACCCTAGATATTCCATTTGCATGATCATTGGGAAATATTGATTGACTAATGATTTTTGATCATGTTCCCCCACCCGTTCTTCTCATTATTCATCATTGGACCACATGGTCATGATTCAACATTGTCGGGGTAGGTTTGATCATGATCTAACCTCTAGATTCTTGGTGGTTGTGTGTATAAAGAACAAACTAGTGTTTTTTGGATAGATCAAGATGGATTGTGGGTGATTATTCATGGATCTGGGATTTAAAGTGGTGATGGATGACGTGAGGAACACGGGACGCATGGAGGATCTTTGAGTGGAAAACCATATTATATTTTTTGGCCACTAGAGGTTGTGAAACAATGGTTAATGGGGTTCCCCTTTAATTTTGAATGGTCAAATGATGAGATCTGAAGTGGTAAGTCTGAATATAGAAAACACATGAAAGAAAGTTAGGATATATAAAATTACTGACTATAAACCATGTATCATGTAAGAACACACAACATGTAAATCCCTAGCTATGGATTTAGGGTTGTAGGTGGAGTTAAGGATCATAGGTTGTGTAGCTAGGATCACACAGCATGTGACCCTCCCCGGGTGGCCAATATGTGTGCCAATTGGCATATGACCAAGACCCTGAGAAGTCAAACATACCATGTACTCCATGATTACACTGGCATGAGTTGGTACTCGAGCATGGCTAGGTACATAGCCAAATACATGAGCACGTTCATGAGCACACAAACATGCATCAAGCAACCGAGGTATTCTATGTAGCACCTGTACGCATTGTGTATGATGAAATGGATTCCAATTTGTGTTAATAAGAGAACATGAAAAACTGACGAGGTAGAGTTACACATCGTGTATTCCCTCTAGAAACTTGTTCTCCTCATATCTCCTTCTCTGAGACTCAAAATTTGGCCCATGAGTGTCCTATATTGAGTGTTTTTTCAAGTATAATGTAATGGTGTCCATTTTTGTGGCATACAAGATACAATGTGAGGTGTTTTGAGCATGAATATTATTTAGGTGACACGTGTTGATGTCAGTGATCAGGGTAGGAACATCAGAGTGATTTTAGGGTTGGCACTCACCTATCACACTAGGGTAAGAGTCCTCTATATTATTTACATAGGAAGAGTCTAAACTCAACCATAATATAGAGGGTGTGGTTCCTATATCTACAATAGTGCTACTTCCCTATCTTCGAGATCCAGTGGTGTGTGGGTCCTCTATGAGAGTTGTGGATCCATTATCTATGGAGAAAATTAGCAAGTAGAGAGACCCTCTATATAGATTCTGGTGAGGCTACGTTTGATGCTAGGCATCATAGATGGACTTTTAGAGCAGTAGGAAGACTCATCAACTTTAGCTGAGCTGTGATATGGAGATCCCCTTTCTCATTTGATTTTATTTATGAGCGCACACACACACATGCACACACGCACACACACACACATATATATTTATTGGGTTATCATTTCCCTCTTGTTATGGGTTGAGCTAACCTTCCCATTTTATCATTCTATTCCCCCTTTGGTTTTTGGGGATTCTTACAAGGTATTTAAATACTCACCCCTATATGGGATTTTCCTACACATACCTTGTATTATACAAATGATAAATAAATTGACAAAAAATTTAGTGGAGCATAATGATACTTGGGTGAATTGATCTTTTATAGTATTCAGAACTTGGAAATCAGAAGCCAAGCTCTATCAGTTTTCATTTATTCCTATTGTTGTCAGGTTGAGACTTTATTTCTGGTTGTGTATGTATTTTTTCCATTTTGTTTTGATTTATACTATCGTACTCTGTTGTATTTTTCTAGAGTTTATTGCATGCATGGTTATAATCTATACATTGTTTTAATTTCTTTATATTCCTTTTCACTATTTCATGGATATGTTTGGGTGTGTCTGTACATGTACATTAGGAAAAGGAAATCCATTTCTTTTATTCATTCTCAACACTTGTTGCCATACCCTATCCTATTAAAGGTGAGATTGGGGTTGTCAAAACTCAGCATTCCACCAGCCAGGCGGGCCCCGATGGGTTAGGTTATGACATTAGAGTAGGGTTTATAAAACTTTGTAGATTAATTAAATTTTTATGTGAGGTTAACTTAAGAGTTATGGATACTATCATGGGTTTATAAATTTAAGGTTGATAAAAAGTTCAAAGGCATAGAAACCCTTTTTTTTTAAAGTTTTAAGTGATGGGATTATAAGGTGATTAATGATATTTTGGTATACATTTCATTGGACTGAGTTATATGAAACCCTTAGGTTTAATTTACATGATTATTTCCTAATAATTCTATTATACTTTTAGGGATATAATAAGAAAGGTATGAGACAACCTTTGAGGTTAAAAAATTATTTAATATTGAAGCTATTAATGTTATTTTTCAGGATTTGAAGGTTAAATTATTATATAATTTCTATGGGAATTGTATTTACTATAATACTTCAATATTTTATGGTATTTATCTTATTAAATAAATTCAATTTCTTTGATATCTTGTATTGAACGCAATACCATGCTTAAACGAACTGTGATATACTATTATATATTATTATTTTAACATGACAATTATAAAATAGAAATTAAATTAGTGGGTGTGAATATGATTAACTATATTATGAAATATATATTAAGTTCATATTTATTTACTATTAGTAAATATACACACATTTTTTAGTAAAGTCATTTTTTCTTCAAATATAAGCTTTAATCAAAAAGCAATTTTTATTGTTTTCTATGTAAAAACAACTATAATTTATTTTTAAAACATTTAGAGAATTTAGTTTATAAAATTAAATTCATTTTTTAAATCAATATATAAAATTTATCTTAGGGTTATTTTTTGGTATTTTTCTGAAAATATTTATTTTCCAGTGAATAGTGAAAAATACTGATTTTTATTGAAAATAATATTTTTTATTTCAACCATCAAAAAGTGATATTTTATTTTGGTTTCAAAGTAAAATTAGTCATATTATAATATTAATAATCCAATTAAATTCATTTGAATCAATTTTATGGTTTAATTTGGTATAAAAACATTTTTACATTTAAAAGAGTATTTTTTTAAAAAACTGTTTTTTGTTGTGTTTTTCTAGTTTAATTTTAAATTAAATTCTGCCAATTCTATGTTTTGAATTTATAAAAATGGATTAAATATTTTTAATAATGATTTATAAATTTAAAAAATAGGTCCCTTTTATTTTTGGACAATATGAATAGCAAACTTAATATTTTTTTACTACGGTTAAGTGTAAATCAGGTAATTAAGGGTAAAAATAATATGATAAGGGTTAGATAATTATACGAACACTTGTCCTAATTTTATTTTATGAGAATATTTTGAATAAAATAATATATGGGTATAATTTATGACCCTTTTGAGCCATTTTTTTGACATTAAGTCTTATAGTATTTTATTTTAAGAAAAGTGAAACTTTCCACACTATTGTTTTTAATAAGTATAACATTTTTAATATATGGTCATCCAAAAGATATGTTCAACCATAAATATTATTTTAAAATATAAAATATTTATCTTCTTTATGGTAATTTATTTTTAATTTTTAGGGAAGAAATAATTAACTTAAGGATTTCACAATAATGATGCAATAATTATTTAATTAATGGAAAAATCAATAAAATGATTTTAATTAAAATGATAAGAACCATTAAATTACAAAAAAACTTGACTAAATTTTATTTTATGAGAATGTTTTGTCCATAATAATTCAAGATTAATATTAATTACCATTTTTTGTCATTATGATGTGGTTATGACCCTTATTGTATTTTATTTAATTAAAAGTCAAACATGTCATACTCTTTTTTTCAATAAGTATAATATTTATAATATGGTTTTATCTATAATATTTTTTTCTAATATAAATATAATTTGGGAATATAAATTATTTATCTACATCATAGTAATTTGTTTTTAATTTATAGTGAATAAATAATTACCTTAAATTCTTACACAATGTTGATGCAATAATTATTCAATTAAAGAAAAAAAATAAAATAAATAAAATTAAAAATAATTAAATAAATATAATTTGAGATATTTAAGGAGAAAAAAGAATTTTATAGATTAATATGACATATTAGGGATCTATTAAAAGTCTTTTTTTGAAGATATCTTATCATCATGATATTCTTAATGTCAAAGTAATGAATAGTATTAAATTTGACAATAATGATATTTTGTGGTATTAATATTTTATTAAATTATTTAAAATCACTAAAATATTAAATAATTAAATATGTGATAAGATATGATCTAAATTTTTATAAAATATTCATTTATAGTCCATTTTGAGTATTTGAATCAAGAATATCCTTATTATATTTTAATATTTTTAGAAATTCTGAAAGTGTCCCTCACCTCAATTATAAAAGGGCACCTCCTCCCTAACTTCTTCAAAATAATTTAAGCCATATATCTCAACCAAAACATAAAAAATTATCTTCCCAAATCCCTTATTCAATTTTTATAGGTTCTTTTATCCTCAAAAGGCCAACCCTAGTGTTCCCAAGAGGAGATCCAAAGGAGGATTCTGCATAAAAAGGTAATAATCTTTACTAAATATTTCAAGTTTATTTATTATTGTACTTCTTATTCATGTGTTATTAACATTATAAAGTAGTAAATATATTATCATATATATTTTTAGATTTTATTATGATCATTTTACAACTAAATTACACCTTTTATCCATCCTATGAAAAAAATTAAAGCACTGCATGTGCGTACGTATGACTTACCATCACCACACCGTGGTGTAATTTTTTTCATCACCAATTTACTTGGATGATTATAGTGATATAAATAATTAATATATATGATAATTATGAAATTATATAAATTCTAAAAATTTATCATATCATCTGCTTCTTTACCATTTCACCCATTAATGGAATAATATCTTCACTCATGCATACATACGGACTACCGTCTCCATGATGCGATGCGATTAATTTTCCATGTTCAACATTAAATAATTGTTATAAAACTATATTAAATTATTAAGAATGATATTTATAAAATTAATATAATTATATAAATTATGGATCTATATTCAATGCAAAATAACCAAGATATTCATGAAAAAACATACATGAGAAAACAAGGCAATTAACACCCAAAACAATGAAACTAATGAAATATTATTAATGAACGTGTGGTAAAATATTATAAAATTATAATATAAGGTATTATAAGTATTAATATGGTTTTTAATATATTAATAAAATTATTTAAACCATTATAAATGGGCTTAAATTACACACCACTAAAGAGAAGTGTGAGGTAAAAGATTTCTTAAATTAATTTCCATTCATTGGGTTAAACTTATATTTCATTGATCATATCATGATAAGGTTATATGTGAAACAAATTTTAATTATATTTAATTGTATTTACACTTGTTTTATGTATATTTACATTGTATACACATAATTTATTCATTTTATTAATGATATGGTCTTCGTAAGGTACTTCATCTCAATTTCACTTCATTGAGGTATATTTTAATATTATGCACCTAATTTATTTTCTATGGTGTATATACTACCCCTTTGTTTTATTTATGATCATAAGTCATTAAAAATTTCATTTATTTTAAATATAAATATTTTTTTATCATGGATATTATTATTTCCCAAGTCTTATATCATTTTATATATGATGTTTACTTTGAAAGTGATTCGATTAACTGGGGAAATAATGTTAAATCCATATCTTTTACTCAATATGGATATTTTTTGATAAGTAATATTGATTCATGAATTAAATTGATTATTAAATATATAATGAATTCTCTATACATGAAATAACGGATAGATATTATATATAGAAAATCCCCTCGATGCATTAGTAGTCTCATGTGATGAATAAATTGTTCAAATTAAATGGATTTTTACCCATAAAGAGTAAACTATCTTGTGAAAGGTCTTTATGGTAAAGGTATAATGTGACTAATAAACATGAAATTCAATATATAATCATTTCCTTCATTAATAATTCATTTTTTATCCATGATATTTTCACTATGATATTATCCATGGATTCAGATTGCACACAAATTATTAATTAAATGGAATTTTTTTCTACTTTTTACATTTCTATAATGATTATAAGTTATCCTATCATGATAGAAAAGTTATCGATTAAATGGAATGTGTGTTCAGTCATTCTACCTCACTATATTTATTATGCATTATTGATTCAAGATAGATTCCATTGTATGTAACTCTTACTGGGCATCTAACATCACCCATTTATTTTTAAATTTTCCAGAGGATATGAAGATGAAATGTTTGAATGAGTTCAAGGATAAAAATTAAATTACTTTATTATGTTTTATTTTTAATTACTAATGAAATAAGTATACCATGTATGTATTTAGTTCTTCAAGACTACAAAACTGATTGATCCTTTAGGATATGATTCCTTGTACCTAGTGCCAATGTAATAAAGTAACCACTAACTCTAGGTTACTAGAGTTGGGGTTATTACAGTTGGTATCAGAGGAAGTTTAATAGAAACCTTGTGAAAAATATTTTAAAATAAACATAACCAACATGAGAATAATTATAATTCCTTATATTATTTAAAAACTTTTACCATTATAGAAATTTTTATTTTTGTGGATCAATACTCATGATTATTATGGGCTAACTCAATGTGTGCCATTATTTAGTAATAGGGCCTAATGGAAGGAAAGGAATCAATACCCATGGAAAATGTATGGATTCTCCACTGATCAATCCCATATAGTTGGTGTTGGAGTTGACTAGGTCATGACCATATTAAGATATCTTACTCAAGTTATGATGAATAACCTTGCTCGGATAGATCAACATGATGCTTCATGACATGATACACCTATGTTGGATAATTTCATATGGAAGAAGCCCCCATATTTTAGTAGGACTACTAATACAGTGGTAGATGAGTAATTGATCAAGTCCCTTGAGAAGTTAAATCTATCATCGGTATGTGATGAAAATGAAAAGGTAGTATTGGTAGTATATTATCTCAAGGGAAATGCTGATCAATGGTGGTCGTTGATCTAGAATAATAGAAAGAAAGATGAAATAGAACACATAAAATGGAGATATTTTAAAGAGACATTATTCTAAAAATATTTTCCTCATGATCATTGAATTGAAATGAAGATAAAATTCCTTAGATTAAAGAAAAAGGAATAAGTGAATGTTGTAGAGTATGAGGCTACCTTTTCAAGACTAGCTAGGTATGCTATAGATTACATAGGTAATTCAGAAAGCAATATTGATCATTTATTTTATGTTCTTAAGGTAAGTCTCTGAAGGGCATTGGATTCTCAAAAAATTTCATCATATGATGAAATAGTGTTATGTGAAATCAAAATAGAGAAGGAATTCTATAAATCCTACATCTTCAAGGGAAATCAAGAGAAGAAGATGTTATATGAGAACCATGAGAAAGGTAAAGCACCAAAGAAGAATAAGGGGATAAATAAATTTCAATATTGTGAAAATTGTGGGAAGAATCATCTAGGGAAATGAATAAAGGGAACAAGAGTGTGTTACAAGTGTGGGGACAAGGATCATATGTCTCATGAATGAAAGGGAAAGAAATAAAACAATGATATTCAGTGATTCAACTACAAATAAATGGGGCATTATTCAAATGAATTTCCTAATCATCAAGACAATCTACTATAGAAGAGGACAATAGGAGATGTCCAGACTTATACGATCACTACAACTAAGGTATAAATACTAAATGATGTGGTCACAGGTAAATTAATATTATCTTTAAATTTAGATAATTATTTATTTGATTCTAGATCATCACACTTTTATATATCTACTAAGTTTTCCAAGAAAATCAAACATTTCCCTTTTTATTTAAAAAAGGAGTTTCAGTCAAAACTTATAAGGTAATTCTCATTTCAATAAAGATGTGTCAGACAGTCCCCATTATGACACATAAACATGATTTATTTGCTTAACTTATCATCATACCTATGGTTTAATTTTATATAATTCTTGGTATGGACTTCCATTCAAAATATTATGCAGAAATTTATTGTAAGAAGAAGGAAATTATGATTTGTGGGGAAGTTGTATAATTCCTTATATTTAGAGAAAACACTTCATCATTTGATTCTTATCTAGATCCACCCATAGTAGCTCTACTGAATGAAAATTTTTGGGCAGGAAGAGAAAACAATATCCATAGATGAAGAAGGTAATATTCAAATTGAGGATGTACCTATTTTATAGGAACACATTGATTCATTTCCTGAGAAATTACCTGGACTCTCCCCATAGCACGATGTTGAGTTTTCCATTGATTTAATCCTCAATGAAAAACCAATATCAAAGAATCCCTATAGAATAAACACTGTGTAATTAGTGGAGATGGAAAAACAACTAGAAGATTTGGGTAATAAGGTATTTATTCACCCTAGTTTTTCTCCATGGGGATCCCCTGTTCTCTTTATTAAGAAGAAAGATGGATCCATGAGCTCATGTATTGATTATAGAGAAATCAATGATATTATGATAAAGAAAAAAGTATCATATACCTTATATTGATGAATTATTTGATCAAATTCACAAATATTAATATTTTTTAAAGATTGAACTTCATTCTAGATATCATCAATTATTATTAAATAAGGATACATTCTGAAGACTACTTTTTAGATGAGATATAGACATTATGAGTTTATAGAAATTCCATTTGGATTGACTAATGCACCCTCATTTTTTATGGATTTAATGAATAGAGTATTCAAGGAATATATTGACAATTTTATTTTGGTATCCATTGATGATATTATATTGTATTTTAAAATCTATGAAGACCATGAGAATCACTTGTAGATAATTCTTGAGACTCTCAAAAGGAAAGAGTTATATGGTAAATTTTCAAAGTGTGAATTCAGGATTTAGGAAATATCTTTTCATGGCCATATTGTCTCCAAGGATAGAATATCAGTTGATCCTATGAATAAAAATATAATCCAAGAATGGCCTACACTAACAAACATAATAGAGGTACATAGTTTCATTGGTTTATCTGGTTACTATAGGTGGTTCATTTAGAATTTTTCCCATTTGTAAAACTCGTTAACCAAGATCAAATGTAATGGGGTTAAGTTTGTATGGAAAAAATAATGTGAATAATGTCTTGAAGAATTGAATAGAATATTGGTAAATGCTTCGATTTTGACTCTACCATCAGGAAATGATGGGTTTGTGATATACAATAATGCATCAAAGAAAAAATGGGGTTTTTTATGAAAAATGATAAAGTTATTAAATATGCATCAAGGTACTTGAAGACTCATGAAAAAAATTATCGAACTCATGATCTTGAGTTGACGGTCGTAATATTTTCTATAAAGATATGGAGACACACTATTGGAAAAACGGCCTATACCCACAGTTTTGGGAACCATGGGGCTGAGAGGTGTCAGTATAGGTCCACAACCTGTACCCACGGTTTTACAAACCGTGGGTAAAGCTTTATTGCAATGCTGTCAAAGACAAAATTTTCCCCGCCATGCTGTCAAAGACCTATTCCCACGGTTCTAAAACTGTGGGTATATTTTTTGTACAAAAAATACTACCACTGGATTAGAACCTGCGACCTGCATCTCAAATTGAAGGCACCCCACCACTCACGCTACACAGCTTCTATTTACATATATCTATATTTCCTTAAAAATAATAATCCATGCCTGTATTAGAAAAAAAAATCCCGCGGGTTTCGATCCTGTGACCTCGCCTTCAGACTCCTGATGAAAAACCAACCCAGCAAACTTAATTATATCATTATATATTGGTATTTCAATTAATATATTAATATTACTCCCGGTTTTAGAAAAAAATGCGACCGTAAAGATTCAATCCCGCGGCCATGGAGAACACGAACCGACGCCTCACTAACTCATCTACATAAATTTGTTATTTATTTTTTGTATATATATATATATTAATCCGAACCGTAGGTATAGGATAGAAAACCATGGGTATAAGTTAATGTCCCGTAAATTTTTTTCCCCGCCATAACCTGGGAAAGCTATACCCATGGTTTTATAACCGTGGGTATAGGTCTTCAAATTTTTTTATACCCATGGTTTTACCAAAACCGTGGGTATAGGCCTTAAAAAAAATTCATATTCTTACGGTTTTGACCAAAACCATGGGCATAGCTATTTTTCCCCACGGTTTTCCAAAACTGTGGGAATAGGTCATAAAAAAACATATACCCACAGTTTTTCCCAAAACCGTGGGTATAGGTAACCTATACCCATGGTTTTCCAAAACCGTGGGTATAGGTGACCATACTACCCCTATACCCACGGTTTTCAAAAACCATGGGTATAGAAAACCCCTATACCCACAGTTTTTTGCAAAACTGTGGGTATAGGGCTATTTTCTAGTAGTGACACTATCACTATGGTGAAAATATGTGAGATATATATGGAACATAAGAGTTTGAAATACATATTTACGTAGAAAGAACTCAACATGAGGCAAAGAGGATAGCTCGAGTTACTCAAAGATTATTATTTCTCGATACACTACCACCTAGGAAAAGAAAATAAGGTAGCATATGCATTAAGTAAGAAAGATCATGGAATTATGACCCAAATGAGGATTGATAGAGATCTTATGTTCATAGATTTATTAAATATGGATATGAGAATTATTAAGAAATGGGATACACCAATCCTTTTTCAAATGATTTTGAAACCATCTTTATTGAAAAAGAAAGAGATCTCAATCTGATGATGAGGATTTTCGTAATAAAATTAAAGCTATGTATGATGGAAGACTTTGTTTATGAAGATTGAACTCTAAAATTTAGAAAGAGGTTATGTGTTCCATCAATACCTGAGCTAAAAATGTAACTATTAGATAATTCTCATAGCTCAAATTTATTTATTTACCCTAGTAGTACCAAGATGTATAGGGATCTAAAGGAACATTTTTGGTGGGATAATATGAAGCAGGAAATTACTGACTATGTGTCAAGATGCTTAGGTTTTCAATAAGTGAAGGTTAAGAGATAACATCCTAGAGGAGTCATGAAACCCCTACCTATTCCTATATGGAAGTGGGATTCCATTACTATAAAATTTGTCACTAGATTACCAAATACCCCTAGAAAGAATGATGTGATATGGGTTATTGCTAATTGCCTTACCAAATCTGCACATTTTCTTGATATAAGAGAAGACTTACCTCTTGATCACCTAGAAATACTCTATATCAATGAAGTTTTAAGACTTCATGGTGAACCTATATCAATTTTGTATGATCAAGATCCTTGTTTTACATCAAAATTTTGGAATATTCTTTATAAGGCTGTAGATACTAAGCTTCATTTGAGCACCTCCTACCATCCTCAAACTGATGAAAAATATGAAAGGAATATTAAAAAATTATAATACATGTTTATATCATGATAATATGAATTTCAAGGTATGTAGGATCAATATTTACCTTTTTTAGAGTTTTTTTATAATAATAGTTTCCATTTAAGTATTCAAATAGCTCCGTATGTAGCATTATATGGAAATAGATGTCGTACTCCAACTTGTTGGGATGAAGTTGGTGAAAGAAAACTTATAGGCCCAGAACTTATTGAAGAGACAAATAAAAAGGTAAAGAATATTCAGGATCATATTAAAGAACCTCAAAGTAGGAAAAATATTTATGCTAACAACTAGAGAAAGGATTTTGGATTTCAAGTGGGAGATATTCCTTTTTAAAAGTATCTATATGGATGATACATAGTGATTATGATTTTTACTCTGATAAAATCAGACATACTATGATTTAGATAATGTAACTTTTTTAATTATATTAAGGTTAAATTTTGATAATCCTACTTAAAGAGTTTTTTGGTTTGTTTTATTTAATTCTTTTAAACTAAGTTTTTAAATTACAATTCACCCCCTTCTTGTAAGTATTTCATAAAGAGAATATCATACAATCAAACAATTGGTATCAAAGCTAGGTAAAGTGATCTATGATACTGATACCAATAATTGGTATCAGATTAATATTTCACTTCTTATATACTTTCTGTGTTTTTACCTTATTTTACTATTGCAAGTTTGTTAAAGTTTTGATATAAATTTACTATTTATAAACTTTTTTTACACTAACATATACTTTTGGAAAAATAATTTCTATTGTTTTTAAAGATAGAATGAAAGAATATTGGATCCATAGAAAACTTTAATCCTAACAGACCTCATATCTTTGATGGTGCAGATTATAAGTAATAGAGGGATATGATGAAGACATTTTTTTATCAACACCGGGGTTGATAATTTTTTCATGTTGATTGAAGATTATAATATTCCCGATAAGGAAGTCACTACTTTTACAAATAAATAAAAATGTGAATATCAGTTAAACTATAGAGAAAGGAGGAATTTTTTATGTTCAATGAGAAGAAGTATATATAGTCAAATATCAGCTTGTGAAGTTGCTAACAGTATCTGGAAAATGTTAAAAGTCACACATTTTGGAACTTCAAAGGTTTTAGAGACCAAGATAACTATGTTAAGAGCTGACTATAAAGCGTTTGATTTTTTAATCAGTGAATATATTATAAATATGCATCATAGGTTCATGAATATTATAAATAGTTTATAATATATTGATGAGAAAGGTTTAGACGATGAGATTCTTATTGATAAGATAATTGACATCATGCCCAATGAGTGGGAATCTAAAATAACAGTAGTTGATGAGACAAGAAAGTTAAATAATCTTACCTTAGATGATATTATTGGTACTCTTATATAGTAAAAGGGTAGGCTTAAGTGATATAATGAGAAAAATAAAAAGAAAAATTCTGGTATTTTCTTTACTATAACACCTACCTTTCCTCCTAAATAAAATTATACTGAGAAAGTTTCTAAATATTCAAGAAAGAAGAAAGTCATTGTTCAATAAAATTATAGCACTTCTAAAAATTATAATAAAGAGTTAAAAAACTTGGACAAAAGGATGAATAATATAGTTGGAAAGAAATATTTCCAATATAGATATAAAAAACGTCATAAGGATATAAGTGATAAAAAATATGGATTCACTTGTTATGAATGCAAGATAACTAGAAACATTAGGCCAGATTATCCAAAGATGAAGAGGAAAGATAGAAAAGATTTAAAAATGAATGATAATAAATACTATGAATCTAAGGTAAATAAAGTTTTGAAATCTTCTGACACTTGGAGAGCTAGTGGAGGTGATTATTCTTAAAGTTAATTTGATAATAAAAGTTTCAGACAGAGGAACATAGGTATTTTTCCAATGTACCTAAAGTTAATTATTATATCATGGATAAGGTATGAACTTACAATAACCTTATGAATATTCATTTAAGTTATAACTATCTTGATGAGAAAAATTATATATCTTCAAATGAATAATCTTCCTTAGCCAGTGAAGATAATACGTTAACTTCTTATGATGAAGTTTCCTGTTTTTCAAAATTACTTGAGAATAAGAATTGTAAAATTTTCAAAAAACTTGAGCATGATATGGATAAAATTTATAAATATGATTCAAAGATAAATTAAAAAAAAATGCAATATCATATCTTACAAAAGATCTTTATGATACTATTTTCGAGAAAGAAAATATTTCTAAAGATTTTGAAAAAGTAGTTTCTGAAAAGGATAGTTTACAAACTAGTTTTTATAAACATAATTCCAAAACTATTACTAATGAAGATAATAATTTAGTTTTCAAAATAAAATATGAAATTTATTATTTGAATAAACTTTTATCAAACTTTACCATTGGTAAATAAAACTTTGATAAAATTTTCAGACAAATCCAACCTCATGGTATTAGTTCTGGAATGGGTTTTTCATATAAAAAACCTATTTTAGTAACAATTTATTTGTTATTAAAGTTAACCTTTTTGAAAAAAGTGTAAAATTGGTGGTAATTGGAAAAATAATTGTTCATTAAAATAATTCCAATAACTAGGTTTTCACAAAACATATTTTTATAAACAAATGTGGATTCCTAATTTTTTGTTTTCTGATATTTATGAACCCAAAAAGGTTTGGGTAGAGGAAGTATAATGTTTTTGTTTTCAAGAAAAAAATATAGTACCAAAAATAATAATTCTTGGTACATGGATAGTTTATGTTCCAGTCATATGAATGGTAATAATTTTTTTCTAAAAGAGAATCAAGATGAAAGGTGGAAAAGTCACTTTCAAAGATAATTATTAAGGAGAAATTATTAGAATATGTAACATTGTTCTTATTGGTAAAGATTTAATTTAAAATTTTTTATTTGTTAAAGGTATTAAGTACAAAATTATAAGAATAATTCAATTATATGATGAAGTTTACCTTGTTAACTTTAGAAATGATAAATGATTAGTGTAAGGTTCTAAGGATTATTTTATTCCTTCTACCCATAGGTATGAGAATGTTTATACACTTAACTTAGAAGACCTTAGGAGCCAAAAATTACCTTGAATTAATGAAATAGAAGATCAATATTGGTTACGATATAGAAGGTTTGGACACTATAACCTTAGAAACTTATCTAGATTGACTAATAAATAAATTTTTAAGGATCTTATGAAAATTAGGTTTGTTACTTCAAAAGTCTGTGACCCTTATCAATATGGTAAGAAACATACGTCAAGTTTTAAATATATTAGTGATGTATCAAATTTTATTGATTACACTAGATATACTTGGGTTTATTTTCTCACAAATAAATATGAAGCATTTTTTACTGTAAAACTTTTTTATTCAAAGTTAAAAATGAGAAAAAAATTCCCTTGATAATAATTTATAGTGATCATGGTGGAAATATGTAAATTCTGATTTTAATTTTTTTAGTAAGAAAGGTATTGAACACAAATTTTTAGCACTTAGAACCCCTCAACAAAATGGTGTAGTTGAAAGAATAAATAAAATTCTTCAATAAATAACTAGAACCATGTTGAGTAAATACTCAATTGCTAATTTTTTTGGGTTGAAATGGTTCATACTACCTACTATACTATAAATATTGTTTTAATTAGACCCTTTATTAATAAAACATCTCATGAGTTGTGGACAGGTAAAAAACCAAAAGTTTCTTACTTCAAATTTTTTGGTTGCAAAGTATTCATCCGGAATATGAAAGATAACTTACAAAAATTTTCACCCAAATCCAATGAAGGGATATTTTTAGGTTATTCCATTACTTCTAAGTCTTATATACTTTTTAATAAAATTTCTTGTACTTTTGAGGATACAATAAATGTCAAGTTTGATGAAACTAATCCTTTTATTTTTAAACAACCCCAACCTAAATCCTCCTCAGATTTTATTTCTAAAAATGATTTTCAACCTTTGTTAGAAAGTTATTCTCATAAGGATGTAACTCAATAAATAGTTTATGATTTTATTTCTCAGGAATGTTTTCTACCTTATATTTAAGAAAAAACTTTTCAAAACCCATGAAGTCAGTTGTTTCTTAGAAATTATCCTAGTGATAATATCATTGGTGATGCTGATCAACCAGTTAGGACTAAAAGTTCCTTAAGGAATAAAATAAAATATCTTTCTTTATTATCCCAATTTTAACCTTATAATCCCAATGATGATTTAGTTTATGAGTATTGGATTAAGGCTATGAATGATGAGCTCAATGAGTTTGAGAGGAACAAAGTCTGGACTTTAGTTGAATGACATAAAGAAACTTCTATAATTGGAGTAAAATGGGTTTTTTAGAACAAATGTGATGAAAATGGAATAATTATTAGAAATAAAACTAGACTTGTTGGTAAGAGATATTATAAAAAATAGGGATTTTATTATAAAGAAAAATATGCATCGATAGAAAGAGTTGAAGCTATTAAAATACTTTTATCCTTTCCAAAATTCTTTAATTTCAAACTTTTTCAAATGGTTTTGAAAATAAAAAACATATTGAATATGCTTATAAACTTAAAAAAAACTTTATATGGACTTAAACAATCCCCTAGAGCTTGGTATGATAGGTTAACAAGATTTTTGTTACAAAATTTTTTTTAAGGGAGTTTCGAATCCAAATTTTTTATAAAATAAGTTAATAAAAATATTATGATTGTACAAATTTATGTTGATGAAATTATATATAGATAAACTCAAAAATATTTAATAGATTCCTTTGCGGATCTTATGAAGTCTGAGTTTGAAATGAGTATGGTGGGTGAGTTAACATATTTTCTTGGTTTTTAAATCTAACAAAAACCAGAAGTAAATTTTACATATCAACATAATTATATAAAATATATTATTAAGAAATTTGGATATGAAAATAATAAAAGTATTATTACTCCCATCAGTACCTCAAATTATTTAGAACTCGCTGAGGTTGGGTAACCAGTTGATTAAAATATTTTTAGAGGTATGATAGGATGTTTACTTTACTCAAATTCTAGTCATATAGATTTAATGTTTTTAGTATTATTGTGTGTAAGATATCAAAAAAATATAAAATAGTTCCATTTAAAATTTGTAAAATTAATTTTTCATTATCTTAAGGGAACTATGGATTTATGACTTTTCTATTCTCCTGGAAATATTTTTGAATTAATTTTTTTTAGATGATGACTTTGGTGGTTATTGAATGGATAGGAAAAGTACATTAATAAATTGTCATTTCTTAAAAGATTCCTTAGTTTCTTAGTTATTTAAGAAACAACACTCAGTATCACTTTACACTACTGAAGTTGAATATGTAGAAGCTAGAAGTTTTTGTGCTCAAGTGTTGTAGATGCAACACACACTTACTAACTATGGCTTGAGTTTTACTAAAATTTAAATACTTTGTGATAATACAAGTGTCATTGCCTTAAGTAAAAACCCAACACATCACCCATGTTCTAAGAACATATACATAAGACACCATTTCCTTAGGTATCATGCACTGAAAAGAGACATCATTTTACAATTCATCAGAATGCAAGAAAAACATACTAATATTTTTATAAAACCTATACCTTCTGATGGATTTGAATATGTTAAATAGAATCTAAGAATGATAAACATAAATTAATCATTCATATATACTTATTTTTTAACTATATCCTTACATTAAGTTAATCCTTTTCATAGGGGGGTACATATTTTTATGTTTTTCAAAACTTTTTCGTTTTTCTTAAAGTTTTTAGTTTTTAGAAATTTTTATTAAATTAAGTTGTAATGAGTTTTCCAAATTCATATTTCTTTATAACAATTTATATGTCAGAATTCTCAAAAGGATTTCTATACTTAGAAAATGTAATAAAAATTCCATACTCTTAAAATGTTATAGAATTTTCATACTTAATTTTTTAAAACTTTTCGGATTCATAAAGTTTTTTTGATTAGTTTTTATTTCAAAAATATCATATTTAGTTCTAAAAATATCATAATTATAATTCTATTAAAAAACTATCATAATTAGTTTTTATACTGAAAAAATTTATTTAGTATTTTTAAGACTATCATAATCTAATAGTTTATAAAAATCAAGAAGAACAATTATTCATACTGATGGATTTTTCACTATGAAAGGTAATCTTATGTTACTTTTACTTTTTTAACTATTTCATTATGAGAGTTCTTTTTATTATTTTTTATTATAGTTTTAGTTTTATAAAAATTTGTTTTGTCTTAAAAGTTTTTTAAAATTTTTCCTAACCGTATTCATTCTCATTATAATAAAAATGTTTAAAACCTCGAGGGTTCAAATTATTTTTTAAAATCTTTCTTTGGATCAACATAAACTGTCAGACCAGATTGTTTTAAATCTCAACCATTGGATTTCTTAAGGAAGTCTAATTGTTACCACCAATACCTATATAAATAGGTATCCCCTTATGTCCCACATCTGTTGTTCCATAAAATTAATTCTGAGTTACTGCACTCTTTAAGTTTCTCAGTCCAAAATATTTATTTTTCGTTCGATTCACTAGTCTAAGTATCAATCCGATGGAATCTAATGAAGATTATAGGAAATGGTTCATTTTTAGGGAAATTTTAGTCAAAATATATTTTTATGAAAGGTATGGTTCTACTCTGAAAAATATCATTGATTTTTAAGATTGTGAATCAGTGTTTATCGAAAAATTGAACAAGGATTTTGATCATTACTACCCAGATCTTGTTAGTGATTTTTATGTCTTCGTTATGTTTTTCAAGGAATATAGAAAATAAAAACTTTCTTTTACTATGTATAGGAAATGATATAATTTTTCTTACAAGAAACATATGATCTTAGTTGGAATACCATTATAAGGGTAAGCATATTTTCCCTTACAAAAGTTGCCTAATGATCTCAGTTTGTTTAATAAAAAGAAGGAAGAAGATTTATTACTAGAAAATTATGAAAAAGTCAAGAAGGTTTCCCATATGACACCAGATAACCGTGTTATTTCTTTATATATTCAAGGATTTCTCATACAGAGGAAGGGAGATCGTGATGCATTAAATTTTTTTTGATGTTTTCGTATTGTAATTTTTAGTGAA
Source organism: Viscum album (assembly GCA_963277665.1). Taxonomy (NCBI): domain Eukaryota; kingdom Viridiplantae; phylum Streptophyta; class Magnoliopsida; order Santalales; family Viscaceae; genus Viscum; species Viscum album. The sequence continues at coordinate 2,102,248,671 of OY728164.1, read as the reverse complement.
CATGAGAATGATAGATTTAGTGAAGTTAATTTTATTAACCATGGATAATATAAAGTCAGGATTAATCAAGTTAAAAATTATTATTATTTTTGGATTTTTTGAGCATGTTGGTTGAAAAGTGTAAAGATTTTTTCAAAATATCCAACAAATCAATTCCAATGAGGGAAAAGATCCCATTCATCAGTGATGATACAATGAATAGGATGAGATTTGTTTTTTATTCCAAAACTAAGAAATTCATTGAGAAGGTTGATGGATCCATATAGGAATAAGATACATCAAGGAAGTTAGATAAGGTTGAGAATAAGAATAAAAGTAAGGTTGAGACTTCTCCACTGAAGAATAAAAAGATGTAAAATAGAGTTCCTGATGAAGTTTTTTATGATTGGATGAAAAAGAAAGCTAAAAATAATCTGGGAGATCCACATATCAGACTTGAACCTACTAAGAAAAAATCTTTGAGAATACATGTTTTCGATACATAGGAAAAATAATCCAAGAATATGTAACAAAGGAAAAGATTACAAGATGCAAAACTTTGAGATAATATGTTTAAATGAGTAGAAAATGACTCTTATAATATTGTTCTACCAATCTCTCGAATTGATCAAGAAAATACAGATGCCAGATTATCTTTTCAAGAAACCTTAGTAGTTCATTCTCAATTACCTTCTATCATTGATAAGGGGAAACACAAATTTATTGTTGAAGAATATGTTCTAGATATTTTAGAGAAATAATCTATCCCAAACATTCAAGAAAATTAATTAGAACCACAAATTATTGGGTAGGGATATCTTAAAACTATGAGGTAGCTAAAAAAATAACTTGAAGGGGAGTTTAAAGAAGAATTTAAAGAATAAAATGTTTATATAAAATAAGTTTATGAGAAATAAGGAGAAGGATAAGATGAATAAGAAGAAGGAGTAGAATAGAAAGAAGTTGAAATGGATGTTGAAGAAGAATTAGAAGAGAAGGAGGATGAAGATAAAGAGGATGAGAATGAAGATATTGAGAATTAAGAGGTAAATGACAATGAAAAACTCAATCTGATAAGAAGTAATCAGATTCATTATCATCATAATCATTAGACTTAGCTTCTAAGGATGATAAAGATGAAAAATATGAAAGTTCCCAAGTGAAACAATCATCATCATAGGAATCTAAATCCTCATCAGAGAAGGAAGAAGGTGATCAGAATTAAAAAACCAAAGATTCTAATAAACCCATGACCAATGAAGAGACAATCATTATGGAAATATCTGATGATAAGGTTTTTTCTAATAAAAATGAGAAGGAAGTGGAATAAAAAGATAAAGGTAAAGGAAAGGAAATGGAAGTTGGAACAATCTAAACAAAACCTCCCCAGGATGACCTTGATCAATTAGATTTAGTAGGAACCATTACTCAGAAGGTTTTTGATTATGTTTTTCATGATTTGATAAGAATTGAAGGAAAAATTCCATATTTTCCTAGGCTTGAAGCAAGAGGTTAGTTAATTCAAGATAGCCTCAGTCAAAAGTCAAAATTGATAACTTTTAATAGAGTTAGTGATTCATATTGAGAAAGAATTAAAAACTCTTCAAGAAATCTCCCAGACTCATAAGAGATATTATAATCAGATGCTTAAATGGTCTCATCAAGTTGATGATGATATCATATTGCATGATGATAATTTTGATGATGTGAATAATATCATGAATGAATCACCCGAATCCTTCAATCAGTTATCTAAAGACACGTTAGATAGAGTGAAGTTTGTTGAAGGTTTTAGAGATTTTACTAATGAAATAACTAAGGATGTTAATGCTCTAAAAAATTATATTAAAGATATGGAGATAGAGTTGTAAAGGTTAAATCTGGATGAAGTTGAAGTTATTGTAATTAGATTCTAAAATAAATATTTGTCTAAAAAAGTTTGGATTTAAGAAGAAAGGCTGCTGAAGTTAGAGCAGGACTGAAAATAATTAAATAATATGATGCATTTTTTTAAAACATTAATGAAGAAAGACTAATTTTTTTATGAACTATTGTTGTATTTTTTCTTATAAATAATTTGAATCATTTGTTATAATTGCTTATTCATCCAATTTAAATTTTGTCTAAATGTTTTCCAATTTCTATTTCTTTAATGTTATTTCATATTTATTTTGTGGATGATGAGTTAGTTCATAGTATTTTTTCATAATTTTTTCCCTAAATATTTTAAGAAACTTTGAATTCAATCCCCATTATTTTTTTTAAAATCACAAAGGGGAATAATTTTATAGAAAGTGGGAGATTTTTTTAAATGGAGGAGAAGTTCTTATAAATAGAAGATTTTATAAAATGGGAAGATATTCCATTAAGGGAGTGAATATGATCCTTAAGGGGAGATATATTCCTAAGGGGGAGAATATTTCAAAAAGAATATCTATTCTAATTCTCTATAATATTTACAACTATATTTAGAAGAGTTATAAACTCAGGAGGAGTTAAGGATTAATGTTTAACTGTGAATAAAAAGTACATAAAAAAATGGACTATAAGTTTTTCAAAGTTATTTTTCATTTAATTTTTGGGGTTTGTTCTTTATGAAAGTGGAAGATTGTTGAGTCAGAAGTTTTACTTTTTTACTTTTCCGTTTCTTTTGTTTTTTAAATCAGAAACTCTATTAAAAGTACAATTTACAACTTTTTATGTCCTAAGGGTTTTATAATGTTTTTGTAGAATAAATTACCTTATATATATATTAGGTTCTTGGGGGCATAATTACATTTAAACTCACACACACACACTAGACACATAGGCTAAAAGGGTAGGCCATAGCCCCCCAAGGGAATAACCCACCCATCAAGCCTTATTTATTTAGTACATATACCGTAGGCCTAGTGGGAATGAATCCCATTACATGGCCTTTAGGCCCAAAATTTTGACCCAAAGTCCCACCAATGAATAGTTATACTACAGTACCCGAGCTACTACAATACTTTCTACAGTGAAGCTGCCATTACAGTTCCTACTACAATTCTCACCACCGCTACAGTGTTGTCGACACTATAGTTATGCCACCACTATAGTACCACTAAATTCTGCTACGGTACCTACACCCAATTATTTTTGAACCCCCGTCCTCAATGTAGTATTACAGGGTGCTTACCAATATTCCAAACCCTAACTAAATGTTCCCTTTTTCCATGCTTAGAATAAGTTCTTAAGTATTATAGATATAAAATTAACATTATTCATTATGATTATCATAATGAGTATGTTTTTGATAAATCAAAATCACCTTTATCAAACTAGAATTTAGAATTTATTCATTTCCTTCATACTATCAAAAGTCTTGACAATCGTCCTGATACTGGTACTGATAAAAATCGAACTAACATTCATAAAGGTTATCATAATGAAAATTTTAAGGAAATCTACCAGACTGAATAAATTTATAATCAAAATATGGAAAACTTATTTCTAAAGTTAGGAAAATATTTCACACTATAATGGTGTAAATTAATACAACATCAAACATTCAGTTATGAAAAATCATTATTAGCTACCAAGTTCTAAGTTTCCAAGTCGTTGCAACAAAAATAGAGAAATATGACTATTGGGAGATCAATATGACCATTGGGAGATCAATGTGACCATTGGGAGGATGCCTATAAATACCAAGTCATTCAAAGAGTTCGGAGATGATTGATTCATTTGTATTTTTTCATTTTGTGAGAGATTTGAAGATTACATAGCATGAACATCTTGTTCTTAGTCTTTGTAATTATTTAGAGTTTTGTAGTTTTAGTGAAACCTTGTGAGGTTTTATCCTTAAGAAATTTTCTGCATTTTAATCCGTGTTCGATCATTATAATGATTTAGGGATTATAGGGTTTGGAAGATGGATAATTTGATGCATTAGATCATGGGATTATGGGGATAGTAAGACATAGCCAATCATCGAATCAAGGGATTTTGGGGATAGGAAGATAGATCCATTCTGATCATCATATTGAGGGATTTCCTTAGTAAGGAAAGAAATAATTTACTGTAAGTATAAAACAGTGGATACCTTTAGTATGGGTTATAGAATAAATTTCTCTTAAGGTTAAAAGAGTTATCTTTTTAATAACTTGCAATTCATTCTTATTATTTCTTTATATCAATTGTTTTTACAAGTGTTTATTATGCTGCATGTAATAGAAATTTTATCATCATATTCAACTTTCTACTTTGTTTTTTATCCACACTATTCTAATTATGATAACAAACACACTCTATTAAATCAGATCCATAGTGATTACAATTTTTACTCCGATAAAAGCAGACATACTATGATTTTGATTCTGTAACTTTATTAATTGGACTGAGGGTCGAGTCCGATAATCCTACTTAATGAGGTTTTGGGTTTGTTTAGTTTAATTTTTTAAACAAGTTTTTAAATTAAAATTCACCCCCTCTTATAATTATTTAATAAAGATCAAATCATAGAATCCAACAATGGTGTCATAAGGTTCGGTAAGAAAAGGAAACCGAGCCCCAGGTACATCAGACCATTTGAAATTATTGAAATAATTGGAACTATAGATCATTGATTAGCAATGCCACCAAGTCTTTATAAATTTCATGATGAGTTCCAAATATCATTTTTGAGGAAGTACATTCCATAACCAATACATTTAATCACCTATGAAGAAATAGAACTAGAACAAGATCTATCTTATTATGAAGAGACTATCGAGATTCTTGACACTAGAGAGTAAGTGTTTAGGAATCAGATGACTTGTCTGGTAAAGTTTCTTTAGAGAAACCATAAAATAGAAGAAGCAACATGGAAACCTAAGGATGTTATGAAGAAGAACCACCCTCATCTGCTTAGAAGGTAATATTAATAAAGATTTTGAGGATCAAATTTTTCAAAGGGAAGAATATAACATCCCAATATTTTATGGTATGTTTATTTTTAAATAAATTCAATTTATTCGATATCTTGCCTTTAACACAACACCAAGCTTAAACAAACCACGATATACTATTAAATATTATTATTTTAACATGACCATTATAAACTAGCCATTAAATTGGAAGGTCTGAATAGGATTAACTATATTATTAAATATATATTAATTTCATATTTATTTATTCTTAGAAAATAGACACATAATTTTTAGTAAACTCATTTTATTATTCAAATATAATTTTTAATCAAAAAGATATTTTTATTGTTTTCTACGTGAAAAAATTATCATTAATTTTTGAAACATTTAGAAAATGTATTTTATAAAATTAACTCCATTTTTAAATCAATATATAAAAATTATCATTGGGTGATTTTATGGTATTTTTATAAAAATATTTATTTCTAGTGAATAGTGGAAAATATAGATTTTTATTAAAAACCATATTTTTATTTCAACCATTGAAAATTTATAATTTATTTTGGTTTAAAATTAAAATCAGTTATATTATATTATTAATAATCCAATTAATTTCATTGGAATAAATTTTATGGTTGAATTTGGTATAAATACATTTTTACATTTAAAAGAGTATTTTTCTGAAAAACTGTTTTCCATTGAATTTTCTGGTTTAATTTTAAATTAAATTCATCCACTTATGTATTTTGAATTTTGAAAAATGGATTTCATATATGGAATTAGGAGATCCAAATTTATTAAATAGTTCCCTTTTATTTTTGGACAATATGAATAGTAAACTTTATAATTTTTGTTACCAAAGTTAAAGGTAAATCGGGTAATTAAGGGTATAAATAATATGATAAGGGTTATAAAATTACATTAAAACTTTTAATAATTTTATTTTATGAGTAATATTTGACCAAAATCATTAATTTTTCTAATTTATGACTCTTTGGAGCCACCTGGTTGACATTAAGTCCCTTATAGTATTTTATTTTAAGTAAATTCAAACTTGTGAGACTATTGTTTTTAATAAGTATAACATTTTTAATAGACAGACATAAAAAATATATGTTTTACCGTAAATATTATTTTTAAATATAAAATATTTATCTTAATTATGGTAATTTACTTTTAATTTTTAGGGAATAAATAATTACTTTAAAGGCTTGCACAATAATGATGAAATAATTATTTAATTAATGAAAAAAATCAGGAAAATAATTTTAATTTAAATGTTAAGAACCATTAAATTATATAAAAAACCTGACTTAATTTTATTTTATGAGTAATTTTTGTCCATAGCCATTCATGGTTTTGATTTATGGCCATTTTTTTCATTAGGAAGTGGTTATGACTCTTGTAGTATTTTATTTAATTAAAAGTCAAACATGACATACTCTAGTTTTCAATAAGTATAATATTTATAATATGGAATTATTGAGAATATTTTTTTACTAAAAATAGTATTTAGGAATCTAAAATATCTATATACATCATAGTAATTTATTTTTAATTTTTAGTGAAGAAATAATTACCTTAAATTCTCACACAATTCAGATGCAATAATTATTCAATTAATAAAAAATTAAAATAAATATAATTTTATATATTTAAGGTGATAAAAAAATTTATAGATGAATATGACATATTAGGGATGTATTAAAATTCTTATTTTTAAGATATCTTGGTATCTTGATATTCTTAATGTGAAAGTAATGAATAGTATCAAATTTGACAATAATGATATTTTATGTAATTAATACATCATTAAGTTATTTAAAAATCATAAAAATATTTATAGGATAATATATAGTCCAAAATTTCAAAACCTATTCATTTATAGGCCATTTCGAAGTCTTTGGATCTAGAACGGACTTATTATATTTTAATATTTTGAGAAATTCTGAAAGTTTGATTCACCTCAATTATAAAAGGGAACATTCTTTATAACTTATTAACAACACTTTGATCCATATATATCAACCAATAAATAACCATTTATCTTTGAAACTTTCTTATCTGTGTTTTGGTGGTTCTGGTCTCATCAAAAGACCAACCCTAGTGTTCCTAAGAAGAGATCCAATGGAGGTTTTTTTAAGAGAAGGTAATCATCTTTACTGACTCTTTTAAGTTTATTTCTTCTTATACTTATTATTTTTTGTGTTTTTTCCATGATAAATTAATAAATACAATATAATATATATTCTGAGACGTTATTATGATTATGTTACAACCATATGCCACCTTTTATCTGTCCTATGAACAACGACAACACCATGCATGTGTACGTACCTACCTGAATGGCCCGAAGGCCTTCATTTTTTATTCATTTTTGATAATACCCCTTTTAAGGGTTGAAGGGGAACCCTAACATTACCTTTTCTATAGTATTTCATAACATTATAGGACCTTAAGGTCTTAAATGAATACATCCCAGACTATGACTATTTGAAACTACCCCTCCCTAGAATCTGCATCGTGATCAACTCTCCACCTTTGCATGGATGTTCTACTAGTTGTCCTATGAAAGGATGCACATTCCTGGTACCAATGGAAAGTTCCATACCCTATCATATTTCCAAATATGATAGATCTTCTATGGTGAATGTGCCTACTCTGAATCCTTTTCTGGAGCTTGTTCCTTGTAGAATTTTTTTAGTTTTCATCAGCATATCAGGTGGCCCAAAGTCCTTGAGGTGGCTCGAAAGCCTTGAGGTGGCACGAAGGCCTTATGTTGGCCCAAAATCCTTACTGACCTGAAGGAATGGATGGCCTTAAGGCCTTAAGGACTCTAGGTCCAAATCAATGTCCTCAAGGTGAATAGTTCTAGTTGCTACAGTACTGAACAATACCTTCTACAATAACTTCTACAGTTCCTATTATAGTACCTACTACAGTACTACTATAGTGATCAGAAATATGCCTCTATGACATGGTGTAATTTATTTTTTATCACCACTTTACTTAGTATGGTTATAATGATATAAATAATGGAAATATATAATAATTATGACATTATATAAATTCTGAAAATTTATTATATCATCCACTTCCTTACTGTTTCACCCATTAATGGAATGATATCGTCCCTCATGCATACGTTCAACCTACCATCTTCACAATGCGATGCGATTCATTTTCTATGTTCAACATTAAAGAATGGTTCTAAAACTATATTAAATGATTAATTATGATATTTACAACATTAATATTATTTTTTAAAATATGGTTCTTTATCCAATGAAAAATAACCGGGATATTCATGACCAAACATACATTTGAAAACAAGGAAATTAACACATGAAACAATGAAACCAATGAAATATTATTAATGAAGATGTGGTAAAATGTTATAAAAGGATCATATAAGGTATTATAAATATGAATATGGTTATGGAATAAATTAATAACATTATTTAAACCATTATATAGGAAGTTAAAGTATGCACCACTAAAGAGAAGCGTGAGGTAAGAAAATTATTAACTCAATTTTCAGTCATTGGGTTAAACTTCTATTTCATTGATTATGTCATGATATGGTTATGTGTAAAATTATTTTTTATTTTATTATGTTCTATTTACACTTGTTTTTTAGTGGATTCACATAAGATACAAATAATCAATTTATTTGATTAATGATATGATATTTGTAAAGGAATTCATCTCAATTTCACTTCATTGAGGCATATTTTAATATTATTCACCTAATTTATTTTCTATGGTGTATATAATAACTAATTATTTTATTTATAATCATAATTAATTGAAAATTTCATTTCTATTAAATATCTATATTTCTTGTATCATGGATATGATTATTTCTTAAGCTGTGTACCATTTTTATATACAGTTTTTACTTTGGAAGTGATTTTATTAACATGTGAAATAATGTTAAATATGTATATTTTAATCAATATGGATATTTTTTTATAAGTAATATTTATTCATGAATTAAATAAATTATTTGATATATAATGAATGCCTTTGAAATGAAATAATGGGTGGGTACTTTATATATAGAATCCCCTCAATGCATCGGTAGTATCATTAGATGAATAAGTTGGTGAAATTAAATGGGGTTTTACCCATACAGATTAAAATGTCTTGTGAAAGGTCTTTATTGTAAAGGTATCATTTACCTAAGAAACATAACATCCAATAGATAAAAATTTCCTTCATTAATAATTCAGTTATTTTAATCCATGAGATTTTCACTATGATATTATATGTGGATTCTAATAGTGCAGAAGTTATTGATTAAATGGAATTTGTTTCCATTTATTCACATTTCCATAATGATTATTCCTTATCCTATCATGATAGAAAATTTATTTATTAAATGGAATGTGTATTAAATTATTTTACCTTGCCATATTGATTATTAATTATTGATTCAATACATCTTCCGCTGTATGTAACTCTTACTGGGCATATGAGCTCACCCTTTTATTTGTTTTCTTTTCCTTGGGATATGAAGATGAAATGTTTGAATGAGTCCAGGGATGAAAATTACATTCCTTTGTTATGTTTTAGTTTTAATTACCAATATAATAAGGATATAATATATATATCTAGTTCTTAGAGACTACTAAATTAATCGATATTTCAGGATTCGATTCCTTATACACAGTGCCAATGTAATAAATTAAACACTGACTCTTGGTTACAAGAGTTGGGGTTGTTACATTCAAAAGGACCATTTTCATATTAACATGAAATAATTCATTTCATGTTTTAATTATGTTCTTTTATATAGATTAAATATTTATTATCAATATTTCAGGAAAAGGATATCATAAAACCTCATTATTCCTTCCAGATGATTTAATCATCACAAACATGGAAAAATCTTGTTTAAATGATTTTGAAATATTTTTAAACATCCAAATCACCTGAAAGAAACTATTTGATCTATCCAACACCATCTCATTTCTAAATTTTTTTATAGATCATTTTATTTATTTTATTTTATTTCAAAATATCAACACATCTATCTCATTCATCAAGAGAAATACCACTAAGGACTTGAATATTTATTTGTTGGAGATACGAATATCATGATGGAAGATAAAGAGGATATCAATTACATAAGAGAAGAACCTAATATTTGGATTTAAGGTATGAATTATTTTCTTATATTTTTAGTATGAAAAATGATTTAGTTGATGTTGATGAATCATAAGTACATATTTCATATCATTTATTTATAGGAATAAATTATTAAGGAATAAGATGAAGAAACATGGTTAAAGGTTTAATAAAGATGGTGAATGAAGGATGTGTTTATCAATAATGTTCTAAAATATTCTAAATATTATGAGAATCATTAAACACCTAAGAATTATTCTATATTATATTTTTTTTCAAAATTTGGAAACATATTTTAGATAGAATCGATACCTTTGAATAGTAGAGTAGTGAAAAGGTGATACTTTTTTGAGACACTCATTTAAGGACATATGATAAAGGGATTAATAAAACTTTGGGACAATATATACTTGATGTTAAGTAAATTATAATCAATTAAAATCTCTTTGATTTTATATAAAAATGAACTATATATAAAACATTATAGGTTAAAAAGTGATTTGATGATTAATGATATTTTTTAGGATGTTCATAATATTTTTTAGGGAATTTTATAGGAACTACATTGATATAGTTTTATAAAAAGGACAACTCGTAGACTGGGCGACAACCCTATGTATCCAGCAAGGCCATGGAACTTGAACCCCCAATAGAATGGCAATAAGGGTGCATTTCCTACCAATGGACTATATGATTCCCTATATAGAATGACATTACATAAATTAATTGAAAAATAAATATCAAGTTAATGTTGGGAACATATGGTTTATCATATAGATAACCATGAGATTGAAAATTAATATGGTGATTAAGTTATTTATTATATTTTAGAATAATTTCACCATTTTAGGAACCATATACAATTAATGTAAATAGAAATATTTTTGGATAAGATGATATTTTATTTTAGGAATAAAGGTTAAATTATCTTTTAGAAGTATTATGATTTTAATTTGTATTTATAGTGATTTAGGTTATTTATGGAAATAATTAACATATCTTGGAGATTATATAACTATGTCACATAAATTTTTGGTATGAGACTTTAAGAGTGATTGAATTTATTTGAAGATAGATGTTAAATTTATCTTGGAAGAATATATGATCAATTAATTCTAATTTTTATGTTTCAATATTAGTCAATAATATTTTGAATAATTTTAAGGATATTTAATTATGGAAAGATATATGTTTAACCTTTAGTTATATTGATGAATTTTGGAGATAAATATATTATTTATTTATATGAATGTTTATTAATTTTGGGAATTATCTTATATTGTACTATCCAATTTGGTTTTGGTAAATGTATAAAGATAAAAGAAATAACTTTTTATCCTTTTGTGAATTATATGATCCATTAGAAGTTAATTTTAGTGATTCAGGCATGAAAAATTCATCTTAAATACTCATCGTTTGAAGCAAAAGATTAGATTATTGTGGAAATTGATTAAAAGATGAAATTATAATTTTAAAGTAAGAATATTTCTATATTTTATTAATCTAGATAGTAAAACAATTACTAAAATCTAGGAAAAATTTCATGAAACAAAAAAATTACATCATATTACCTTTCGATAAATTGATGGTCTTTTTCAAGGCTCATTGATTTCTGGTTTTGTGGTCATTAACTTTCTCATGATCATTTAATATCTTGTGATCAATGATGTTTTTTACTCTCCTTCATTATTTTAACATTAATTTTTTATTTCATTTCCATATTTTTACTTTCCACTAATCTTCTTCTATTTTGAATCCTATTATGTGTTATTTCAGATGACCTTTATATTTCCCTTTCTCTCTTTTCAAGAGGAAGTTCTATTAAACCTTTTTACAATGTGGGATTTCAAAAAAGGAATTTTCAAATATTAAACCCTTGATTATCGAGTACAAGTTAAAATTGAAAGGGAACAATTTATTATGGTGTGTGTGGGGTGGGGGAATGTAATATCTCAATATTTTAAAGTAAAGACTATGTTTGACAATGTACAAGATATACAACATTGAACTTAAATGAACCACAAAATATTATATGGTCATTATAACCTAGTTGTCAAATTAGAATATATGAATAGTAATAACCAAATTATGAAATATATATATTTTTTTTAATAAATACAAATTTATTAATTAATTATTAATAAATAAGTACTCAGTTTTTATTAAGTATTTTTATTTTTCAAAAATATGTTTTCTTCAAAAATGGTTTTTATTGATTTTTAGGAGAAAATAAAATAATTAATTTACAGAAAATCTAGAAATATTATTTTATAAAATGAATAATTTTTTTTGAATCAACATGTAAAAATTATATTAGAGTGAATTTTTGGGATTATTCTAAAAAGATTGATTTTCTAGTGAATAATGAAAAATACTGATTTTCATTAAAAACTGTACTTTTTCTAGTATTTACAAAGTTTAATTTTGTTTTAAATTGGTTTAAAAGTAATATAAGTTCTATTATATTATTAATAATATAATTAAGTTAATTTGAATCAATTTTATATTTGAATTTGGTATAAAATCATTTTTATATTTAAAAAAGCATATTTCCAAAAAATCATTTTTCATTACGGTTTTTAAGTTTAAGTTTAAATTAAATTATTTCACTTATATGAATTGAATATTTAAGAATGGATTTTATATTTTAAATTAGTATTTAAAAATTTGGTAAATAGGACCCTTTTATTTTTGGACCTAATGAATAGTTACCTTAGTATTTTTTTAACCACGGTAAATGGTAAATCAGGTAATTAAGGGTAAAAAAAACATGATATGAACTAAAAACAACCCTATCACTTGACTTTATTTTATTATATGATTATATTTCGTTTATAATAATTTGAAATTTTAATATATAATATTTTTTCTATTTTACCATGATTTTGACCTTTATATTATTTTATATACAGAAAAGTCAAAAATGTCATTCTCTTTATTTTATTATGTCTTAATTTTTTACATAGAGATAAGTAGGGGATATTCTTTGTTATAAATTTTAATTTTAAAGATAAATTATTTTTATCGTGATTGTCACGACCCATCCCCTGGGGCCCGTTCCGTGACTACCCCAAGCCCGCCTTCCATAGGTCAGGGGCTGGTGACTAGCACCAAAGGCGTAATTCCCTAAACCTAGGAAGGAATTACCTTTATAACTATAAACACTCAAAATAGAGCACATATCTAGATACAAAACACTAAGTAAAACTGTATAACAAGAGAGTGCTGAAAAGTAAAGGGGCCAGAAATGCAAGCCCAACTGTAAAGTACAAGGAACTGAAAGTACAACTGAAGAAAGAAAAATAGTTGTTGGGTCATCCTCTGAGGTTCCTACCTGAAGGGTAGGTACAGATCGCCTCCTCAGCACTCTAGGTATGTCCGTATCCTCTGTGTATCATCATGTCGTATGGTCCACCTCCGGGTACCATCTGGTCCTGGTGCTCTCAATCTCAGTCAATGCTGTCCGTCGTCTGCATCCAACACAACGAGGTGCGAGTATAGCCCATGCAGGGGTGAGTATAACAATACACAGCAGGGGCCCCAAGACCCTCAAGGTCTCACAAAATCCAACAAGGATAAATCAAAAAGTATGAAATCAACAGATAACCCCACTTAGGTATATGCCCATACATATACCTAAGTTATGAAGTAATCCATCTCAATCATGAGGTAAACACAAAAGTTACTGACTCAGCTCACACAGGTATACAACTTATGTAGTGAGTTTGAGATGATTAGATGTAGCCACTAAATCATCTATTCTGTCAAATCCACATAGGATCCAGAAAAAGAAGTCAGAGCCGTCGAACCCACAAAGGATCCAAAAAAGTAAACAGAGCTGTCGAACCCACTTAGGATCCAGGAATAGTTGTCAGAGCTATCGATCCCACATAGGATCCAGGAATAGTAGTCAGAGTTGTCGAACCCACATAGGATCTAGGAACATTCTTCAGAGCTTTCGAACCCACATAGGTTCCAGGAACAGTCGTCAGAGCTATCAAACCCACACAGGATCCATGAACAGTTGTCAGAGCTGTCGAACCCACATAGGATCCATGAACAATCGTTAGAGAGCAGCAAGCCACAAGGCTTCCACATAAGGCACGCTTGATTCCGGAAGGGTCTGGTCCTCAAGCCAAGTGTCGATACATCAAATTCCATGAAGTCCCAAGTTGATGTATCCAAAAGATCTGTCCTGCCATAATATACCCAACGCGACAGATGGCGCGTCAATCGGACACCCGGTCTGAGAGTTATTAGCATTTCCGTACCAAGGGCCCGGTTGGATTTATGTTCAATCCAACCTATCTGTACCCCAACTATGTCCAAACCTCAAGTGAGGTATACCAAAATAACCATCTTCATCCAAGGTTTCTGTTGCCGTAGATGGTTCATCAATCAGACGCATGTAGCTCAAGTTACGATCAAAAGAGTTGAAATAGGTCAAACGGGTCCCGGTCCGGTCCAGCCCAGTCGGACCAACCTGGCCCGACCCAGGTCCGGACTGGGGTCCGACCCAGTCCATGGGTCCGACTCAGTCCACGGGTCTGACCTGGCCTGCGAGGACAGTCCGGCCCATGGGGGCATCCCGACCCATGCTGGGCCTGCAGCTGGCGGCCCGTGGGTCCGCCCTAGCTGCGTCCAGGGGGAGGCCGCGCCCCCAGGAATCCTGAACGGCTTAGCCATTCGGGGGGGGGGGGGGGGTGCTCAAAACCGGCGCCACATGGTGCTGGTCCGTGTCACCCGGGACCCACGCGACGGGTCCTGCCCCTCCCGGCTGGCCGAGCGGCCAACCACCTCCTGCACGGCGCGGTTGCGCTGCGCCTCCTCCGGCGACCGACAGAGCCGGCCGCCCGTCCTCCAACGTCATGGCTATGGCCATGGCCCCCCTTTTCTCCACCGCACGGTGCGGTTGCGCCGCTCCTTCCCCGGCAACCCGGCGGCTCGAGCCGCCGGTTTTCTTCGCGGCTGGCCTTGCACCGGCCGTTGCTGCACCACCGCGGCCCGTTGGCCACAGCCTACTCCTCCAGTGGTGTGGTTCCACCACCACCATCCACACGTCCAGCCAGAGTGCTGACCTCCCTTCCCTTTCATCACTTAAGTGACGTTTTTCGGTTCCGAGCACCGGTGAACCTTCCACAGGTCATCGGACAAGTTCCGGTGGCCCGATACTCGTTCCGGAAGTAGCCGTGCACTCCTCGGGATGTCACCTTCGATCCGTAATCATTATTAACGAAAATCACTCAACCCAGACTCATGACACATTTAGCATCAAAATCCACAAAATAAGGTGGAGGGGTTGGGCCATGTTTTTTCGGACCGCACCCTCCACGTTAGAGTGATATCATGTAGCTTCGAATAATAAACCTTGACAAAAAAAAAGAACGATAAATAAAAAAAAAGTTCGAACCCCTACCATTGTTCGTTGTTTGTTGACAGAGTCGCGGGGAAGAAGACGGTGTTGTTGTCGTTCATTGTGTCCACCACACCCTTCCAATCCAAGCTCGTGCGTCGGTTCATTGACGATGATAAGGAGGGAAGTTTGGTCGAAGGAGTCCCACATTGAAGGGTGTTCCGAGGAAGAAAGTCGAAGATGCTCCATGCCAGTGTTCTTCGTTGGAAGAACACGTTCTTCATTCTTCGTTGGCGAGAGCTTTTCTCCCTAAGCTCTCTCCTTTCTCCCAAGCTCCACCAAAAGACAAATTCCAACCCAAAATAATGGATTAAGTTAATCTATTATTTAATTGTTGGCACTAAATTCAAAATGGGGGGATTAATTAAATGTGAAGGATTTGGCACATTAAGTGTTAGGGGAGTTGAAGAGGCTCCCCTACACTTAATGGAAGGTGGAGGGTTTCTCCCCATTAAAGGGGAGTTTCAAGGGGGTTTAACCCCAGGTGGTCCCCACCACAATAAACAAGAATAGGAGGTTTAGACCTTGGGTGGGACCCACCTACATAACCTCTCTTGGGAGGTTAAGGTTTTGTGGTCCCCACCTCCAACTTCCACATGGAGGCTTCAACCAACCAAATAAAAATAAAGCTACAACTTTATTTTTATTTAATTCTTTCATTAAAACCCAAAAGCTATCTTTTATTTATGACCATCTGCCGTCGAGGTGAAAGTCTTATTAAGTGAATATCAGTGCCGCAGGTTCAATAGTGCCCTCAGATTTCAATTCTGAGCACCAGTTCAAAAATTATAAAAACCCGCTCATACGTTTAAAATTCCCATGTATTTAAGAAAAAAATTTCCTTGGAATTTACAGGTCTTTACATTCTCCCCACATCAGGGATTTACGTCCCCATAATCTACAACTCGATCTAAGAGAACAAGTGGGGGTACTGAGCACACATCTGAGCCTCCCGCTCCCAAGTGCTCTCCTGGAGGTTCCCGTGCTGCCAGCGAACATGCACCAGAGGTATCAACCATCCACATAGGACCCAATCCTATTAATCCTCAATCTCCACTGGAACCTCTGTTAAAGTCTCCCCATCGTTGACATCCAGCTCGCCATGGTCGATGATGTGGGAAGGGTCATGCACGTATCTCCTCAGCTGAGATATGTGGAAGATTTCATGCACCCAGTGCAACTAAGGTGGAAGAGCTAAGCGGTATGCCACCTCGCCAACTCTTCTGAGGACCTAGAAAGGTCTGATGAATCTCAGAGATAAATTTCTACCTCAGCCAAATTTCTGTAGACCTCGTCGGGGTGAGACTCGTAGAAAGATGTGGTCACTATCCTTGAACTCCAGAGGTCTCCGTCTCCTATCGGCATATGACTTCTGCCTACTCTGTGCAGTTGTCATCCACTCCTGGATGATCTATACCTTCACTATGGTAGCCCTTACCATCTCTGGTCCCACTAGTTCTAACTCTCCTGGGTATGTGCAACATAGATGTGATCTGCAAGGTCACCCGTAAAACACCTCAAAAGGTGCCATCTCTATGGTGGAGTGATAGTTGTTGTTGTAGGAAAACTCCACCAAAGGTAAGTGGTCCTTCCAGCTGCGACCAAAGTCGAGAAAACATGCACAGAGCATGTCCTCGAGGTCTTGAATAGTCCACTCAGTCTGACCATCCGTCTGAGGATGAAAGGCGGTGCTCAAATGAAGCTGCATCCCGAAAGCCTCTTGCAACCCCTTCCATAGCCGGGAAGTAAATTGTGCATCATGATCGGAGAAAATCGTCTAGGGTATACCATGTAAATGCACATTCTTCTGCACGTAGAGGTGTCCCAAGATCTCTACTGTACCCTGTTCTCTGATCAGTAGGAAGTGGGCCGACTTGGTGAGTTGGTCAACAATCACCCAGATAGAGTCATGTCCCATGGACATATGTGGAAGTCCTGTCATGAAGTACATGGATATTCCATCCCACTTCCACTCTGGGACCTCTAAAGGCTGTACCAAGCCTGCTGGTACCTGGTGCTCCACCTTCACTTGCTGACAAGTGAGGCATCGAGAGACAAACTCTGCAACTTCTTTCTTTATTCCCGGCCACCAGTGCTGTCGTCTGAGGTCCTGATACATCTTTGCCACTTTTGGATGTACCTCTAGAGGGGAAGTGTGGAACTCCCTCAATAACTCCTTCTAAAGTTCCACTGGTACCAAGGTACGTACTCTGAAGAGGATGACATGCTCCCCACCTTCAGAAAACCCATCAGGTGATTTCCCTATGGATATCTGAGCACATCATATCTCGCAGTCAGCGTCTCCACACTGTGCCTCCCTGACTCACTAAAGAAATGGAGGAGTGACTGTAAGTGACTGAAGAAAATCTGCTCCATCTTGGTCCAAAAAGGATATCTGTAAAGCAGCCAGCTACTCGGTCGCCTCTCCTAGCAGCTGAATACCTGAACTCCTACTGAGAGCATCTGCTATAATGTTCACCTTCCCAGGAGTACAGACTATCTCGAAGTCATAGTCCTGGATGAACTCAAGTCATCGTCGCTGTCTCAGGTTCAGTTACTTCTGAGAGAAGATATACCTAAGACTCTGATGGTCAGAGTAGACTGTGAAACGCTTGCCCATCATATAGTGCCGCCACATCTTCAAGGCGAAGACCACTGATGCTAACTCCAGGTCATGGGTGGCGTAGTTCTGTTCATGCTGTCTCAGCTAATGAGAACCATAAGCGATCACTGATCGCTCCATCATCAGAACACATCCAAGTCCAGTCCCTGATGCGTCACAGTAAACTACGTACCCTACGCCCTCCTCTGGAAGCCTCAAGATGGGGGCAGTAGTCAGCCTCTGCCTCAGCTCCTGAAAGCTCTACTAGCATCTCTCCGACCACACAAAGGGTTTCCCCTTATTTGTCAAGGCTTATAGTGGTGCTGAAACTCTGGAGAAATCTGACACGAATCTCCAGTAGAATCCAGCCAAACCAAGGAAACTCCGTACCTCCATCACACTCCTAGGTGGATCCCAAGAAAGTACCACCTCAACCTTCTCTGGATCTACTACAACTCCAGACTTCGAGATGACATGTCCCAAAAAGTGAACCTCTCGGATCCAGAACTGGCACTTCGAGAGCCTACCATAAAGCAGGTGCTCTCGGAGTGTGTTCAGTACTACCTGTAAATGGTAGGCATGCTCTTCCTGAGTAGTCGAGTAGATCAGAATGTCGTCGATGAAGACTACGAAAAAGAGATCAAGGTATGGCTGGAAAATCCTGTTCATGAGTCCCAAGAACACTGATGGAGCGTTGGTTATACCGAATGGAATAACCAAGAACTCATAGTGGTCGTACTGACATCTGAAAGCTATCTTCTGACATTCTCATCTAAAACTCTGAGCTAGTGATAGCCTGATATGAGGTCTATCTTCGAGAACCACTTCTCTCTCTTCAACTGATCAAAGAGATCGTCAATCCTCAGGAGTGGGTACTTGTTTTTCACGGTCACCTAGTTCAGGCGCCGATAGTCAACACAAAGACTCAAGCTCCCATATTTCTTCTTGGTGAACAAAATCAGGGCTACCCAGGGAGAAACACTAGGCCGAATGAATCCCTTCCCCTGTAAGTCTTCCAGCTGCACCCGTAGCTCCTGAAGCTCCGTAGGAGCCATCCGATACGCTGGTGTAGATATCGGTGCCGTCCTGGGGTATAAGTTAATGTAAAAGTCCACCTCTCTGTGAGGAGGTAGACCTGGGACATCATTAGGGAAAACATATGTGTACTGGTCCACCACTATAGGATAAGTTGGACTCTCCACATCAACTGCTCCAAGGGTAAGGCAAGCCAAATTATGAGTGATCTGCTGCACCCTCCTCCGGGTAAGTCCGTCTCGTGCTGCAAAGGATCCCTTCTCACCAGTGAAGGTAAACATGGTCCCATCCGTGTGGATACACCGCAAGTTTCGCCTAATACAGTCTATCTGAGCATAGAATATAGATAACCAGTCCATACCCAAAATGACGTCGTAAGGCCTCAAAGCCACTACTAAAAGATATCAGCCAAATCTCTAGCCTCCTAGAGTAAGCTCACACTGCTAGAACCAGTGCGTAATCATCGAATCTTCTCCTGTAGGAGTCTTTAGCCGTAAGGATTGAGCCAACGGCTCTATCGAAATCTTCGAGCTCCGAACGAGGGTAGTGGAAATGAAAGAGTGACTGACACATGTGTCTATAAGAACTGCAGATAAGGTGGAATAGACTTAGATCATACCTCGAATCATCTCTGAAGCTCCATGATCGTAAGCCTCAGTTTCCTGGAGCTGAGCTCTCCCCTGTCCACTTACTCCCTGCGGTCGGGGTGGAACTCCTGGTGGTGGTGATGGTAACACCTCAAAACATCATCCACTGCTAGCTAAACGACCATCTCCTATTCCACGTTTGACTACTCCCTGAGGAATTCTTCGATCTAACCTTTTCCTCTGCCTGAGAGGTTCCTCAACTGTCTACTGATTATCCGAACGGCGGGTCAGATAGTCACGAGCCATGTGACCCTACCCGCCGCATGTGAAACACTATCTATTCCTTGTATTACTGGCTCTGTCTCATGTGCCTCGTACAACCGAACCCCTGTCCTGAGGTCGTCCACCGGATAGTCTGGTCCGCTTGGATCTCTGTGACATATGTCTACTGCCAACTTCAGAAGAATCCGCTATGTGACACCCGCTGGCAGTCCTCACTACTGGTGACTGCTCAGCAAGGAAACTCTCAACTAAGAGGACTCGCTCCAACATCCCCGCCTACGTCAGGATGCTGAGGGAGATCATCGAAGCCCTAATCTCTCGCTTGAGCCCATGCTCGAAGGTTTGAGCCCTGAATAATGGGTCCCGCACCATATATGTGGAGTAGCGTGAGAGATCGATGAACCTCACTGAGTACTGTGCCACCGTCATGTTGCCCTGCTAAAGATGAAGTAGCTCTTGTATCCGTAGTGCATGTAGGGTGGCTGGGACAAAATCCTCCCGAAACAGGCTCTTGAAGTATTCCTAGAGAAGTGTCGCTTTGTCATGCACCTGGAGCGTCAGGATCCACCATCTGCCTGCTGCTTCCTGAAGGAGACTCGCGGCAAGGATCACCATAAGGTCGGATGGTGTCCCTACCAGTATAAAGACTCTCACTACAGCCTCCAGCCAATCCTCAGCTTCCTGCGGGTCCGTATCACCCCTGAACCTGGGAGGCCTCTGGTGCTGTAACTCGTGCAATGCGCTCAAGCGGTGTGCACTCTCTACTTCTGGGGCTAGTGGCATCAGTGGCCCAATGGGTAGGGGTACCACTGGTGCTTCCGCTGTGATATGGACCTATACCGAGGCCTCGTCGATCAGTGGACTGCCATCTCGTACAAAGCCTGGAACCCTGGATGGCTGTCTGTGTAGGACCATCCTAAAAAGAAATAGGTGCGCCACAGTCAAAAGATTATACCTGGTGAGCTTACTCAAAGAAAACTTTTGAAAATAGCCACCCAATCAGGGTTTTCGTGCACTGAGTTGGAAATCAGATGTCAGGGCCCTGGTGTATGGATATGTCCGCCTCCGCACCAACATTGGACTCCCTAAACTGAAAACCGCACTTAGTACCCTTAATAATATTAATTTATATAAAATATTAGATTCGTAAGTTCTGCGGTATAACCGAATCCTCTGATACCAATTTGTCACGACCCGTCCCCCGGGGCCCGTGCTGTGACTACCCCAAGCCCGCCTTCCATAGTCCAGGGGCTGGAGACTAGCACCAAAGGCATAATTCCCTAAACCTGGGAATTCATTGCCTTTATAACTATAAACACACCCAATAGAGAACACATTTGGATACAAAACACTAAGTAAAACTGTATAACAAGAGAGTGCTAAAAAGTAAAGGGTCCGGAAATACAAGCCCAATTGTAAAGTACAAGGAACTAAAAGTAAAACTGAAGAAATAAAAACAGCTGCTAGGTTGTCCTCTGAGGTTCCAACCTAAAGGGTAGGTACAGATCACCTCCTTAGCACTCTAGGTCTGTCCGTATCCTCCATGTATCGTCATGTCGTATGGTCCACCTCTGGGTACCGTACGGTCCTGGTGCTCTCAACCTCAGTCAGCGCTGTCCGTCGTCTGTATCCAACACAACAAGGTGCAGACATAGACTGTGCAGGGTTGAGTATAATGATACTCAGTAAAAGCCTCGAGACTCTCAAGTTCTCACAAAATTTGACAAGGATAAATCATAAAGTATGAAATCAACAGATAACCCCACTTAGGTATATGTCCATACATATACCTAAGTTATTAAGTAATCCATGTCAATCATGAGGTAAACAAAAAATTTAATCACTCAGCTCACACAGGTATACAACTTATGTAGAGAGTTTGAGATAATTAGATGTAGCCACTAAATCATCTATTCTGTCAAACCCACGTAGGATCCAGGAACAGAAGTTAGAGCTGTCGAACCCACAGAGGATCCAGGAACAGTAAACAGAGCTGTCGAACCCACACATGATCCTAGAATAGTCGTCAGAGCTATCGAACCCACACAGGATCGAGGAATAGTAGTCAGAGTTGTCGAACCCACATAGGATCTAGGAACAGTCATCAGAGCTATCGAACCCACACAGGATCCAGGAACAGTAGTCAGAGCTGTCGTACCCACACAGGATCCAGGAACAGTAGTCAGAGCTGTCGAACCCACACATGATCCAAGAACAGTCGTCAGAGCTGTCGAACCCACATAGGATCTAGGAACAGTCGTTAGATCTGTCAAAACCACATAGGATCTAGGAATAGTAGTTAGAGCTTTCGAACCCACACAGGATCCAGAAACAGTTGTGAGAGAGCAGCCAGCCACAAGGCTTCCACACAAGGCACGCTTGATTCCGGGAGGGTCCGATCCTCAAGCCAAGCGTCAATACATCAACTTCCACGAAGTCCCAAGTTGATTTATCCAAAATATCCATCCTGACATAAGATACCCAACACGACAGACGGCTCGTCAATCGAACGCCCGGTCTGAGAGTTGTTGGCATTTTCGTTCCGAGGGCCCGGTTGGATTTACGTTTGATCCAACCCAGACATACCTTAACTATGTCTAAACCTCAAGTGGGGTATACCAAAAAAACCATCTTCCTCCAAGGTTTTCGTCGCCGCAGATGGTTCGTCAATCGGACGCCCGTAGCTCAAGTTACGGGCAAAAGAGTGGAAACATGTCAAACGGGTCCGGGTCCGGTCCAGTCCAACGGACCGACCCTACCTGACCCAGGTTCGGACTGGGGTCTGACCCGGCCCGTGGGGGTGGCCTGGACCATACTGGGCCTATGACTGGCGGCCTGTGGGGCCCACCCTAGCTGCGTTTAGGGGAGAGGCCGCGCCCCCTGGAATCCCAAACGGATTAGCCGTTCAAGGGGGGGGGGGGGGTTCAAAACTGGTGCCACATGGCGCCAGTACGTGTCACACGAGACCCACGCGACGGGTCCCGCTCCTCCCGTATGGCCGAGCGGCTAGCCACCTCCCACATGGCATGGTTGCGCCATGCCTCCTCCGGTGACCGGCAGAGCTGGCCGCCCGTCCTCCAATGGCATAGCTAAGGCTGTAGCCCCCCTTTGCTCCACCGCGCGGCGCGGTTGCGCCGCACCTTCCCTAGCAACCCGACGGCTCGAGCTGCTGGTTTTTTTCGTGGCCATCCTTGCACCAGCTGCCAATGCACCACCGTGGCCCGTCGGCCGCGACCTACTCCTCCTACGACGCGGTTGCGCTGCCGCCATCCATGCGGCCGGCCGGAGTGTCGACCGCCCTTCCCTTCGTCACTTCAGTGACGTTCGTCGGTTCCGAGCACCGACAAACCTTCCGCGGGCCACCGGATGAGTTCTGGTGGCCTGATACTTGTTCCAGAAGTATCTGCACACTCCTCGGGACGTCTCCTTTGATCCGAAATCATTATTGACGAAATAACTCAACCCGAAATCATGCCGCGTTTAGTGTCAAAATCCACAAAATAAGGCGGAGGGGTCGGGCTATATTTGTTCGGCCCGTACCCTTCACGTTAGAGTGATATCATGCGACTTTGAATAATAAACCTCGACGGAAAATGAAGAATGAGAAATAAAAACAAAATTTGAACCCCTAACTTTGTTCGTTGTTCATTGACGGAGTCACAGGGAAGATGACAGTGTTTTCATTGTTCGTTGCGTCCGCCACACACTTCAATCCAAGCTCGCAAGTCGGTTCGTTGACGACGATGAGGAGGGAAGGTCGGTCGAAGAAGTCCCATGTCGAAGGGGGTTCTAAGGAAGAAAGTTGAAGACGCTCCACACCGGCGTTCTTCGTTGGCGAGAGATTTTCTCCCTAAGCTCTATCCTTTCTCCGGAGCTCCACCAAAAGACAAATGCCAACCCAAAATAATGGATTAAGTTAATCTATTATTTAATTATTAGCACTAAATTCAAAATGGGGGGATTAATTAAATGTGAAGGATTTGGAACATTAAGTGTTAGAGGAGTTGAAGAGGCTCCCTTACACTTAATGGAAGGTGGAGGGTTTCTCCCCATTAAAGGGGAGTTTCAAGGGGGTTTAACCCCAGGTGGTCCCCACCGTAATAAACAAGAAGAGGAGGTTTAGACCTTGGGTGGGCCCCACCTACATAACCTCCCTTGGGAGGTTAAGGTGTGGTGGTCACCACCTCCAACTTCCACATGGAGGATTAAACCAACCAAATAAAAATAAATCTACAACTTTATTTTTATTTAATTCTTTCATTAAAACCCAAAAACTATCTTTTATTTACGACCATCTGCCGTCGAGGTGATAGTCTTCTTAAGTGAATATCGGTGCTGCAAGTTCAACGGTGCCCTCAGATTTCAATTCGGAGCACCAGTTCAAAAATTATAAAAACCCGCTCATATGTTTACTGAACGCACCCGAACAAAACTTTAGAAATTGATTCCAGGCACACCGGATATAGCATCCCGCCATTTTATAACATAAACTTTCATTACATTACACAAAACTGAGGATCTTTAAGGTCTAGTGTCTTGGAAACCAGGAACATAATACAAGAAAACAACATAAAACATCCTTCTTAAACACTTGAAAGACGTCTCCTTAAGTTCATTCTAGGTTCATTACTGCATCTCATAACCTGGGGACATACATCAAAAGAAAGGGTGAGCAGAAGGCCCAGTAAGGGAAACAAGAGGAACATTTTACATGTAAACTTGATATACTTCAATAAGGACATGAAAAGAACTTTAAGGCATGAGAAAGAAATCATGAGGCATTTCATAATAAAAAAACATTTTTTATAACTTGAAGATGTGGCTGCAACATTTAATATTGACAATCGTTTCGTTTCACCAAGGTCCATCCCCAAGGTGTCGTTAAAAATTACCAAGGTTATTCACCAAGGCATCGTTAAAATTGTAATCTCTAGTGGTTACATCATTACCCAATGCATTGGAGCGCTATCAGGGCGCACCCTTAAATTTGTCTTTATTATCATGTGAGCCACATATATCATCATCAAACATTTCATAAATAACCCATATAGCATAAAATAAATGGGTTTCATTTCATAATCACAACGTTTTAAAAACTGCTTTAAAGACATGATCTTTACGTCACCTTAAAACCCACAGAAAAGGAAGGTGGGTCTCATGTATGTAAATCCCAGAATTTAAAATAGAACATTTTGGTATATATGTGAATACCCCTTTAGAAGAAATAGCTTTGAGTATTAACTTAATAATATAAAAGAACTTTAGAAAAAGAGAGAGACATTTTGAGACGGAAATTCTGCAGCATAACGGCTATGTTATGAGGTTTTAGAAGACATTAAAAAGAGAGGGAAAATGGGTCAAACATTCATAAATGACCCATAAAACAGTATATGGACAGAATAAGAAGGATACATGATCATGGTAGTGAAATTTCAAGGACATACCATTTGAAATGAAAAACATGGAAGGAAGACAAAAATTAGATTTCTCTTATGAAAGTTCGACAGCCTAACGGCGTTACTTAAACTTCAACAAAAACGATTTGAAAAGATCAAATAGGGTCTCTCATCATGTGAACATAAGAGTTAAGTATGATAGATATAGAGATAATTCCCCAACATAACAAAAAGTAACTTGAAAGAATTGACATGAAAGTAGATCTTCAAAACGAGAAGGGTGAAGAACCACTTAAAAATTCGGCAGCCTAACGGCGCCACTTAAAACTTCAAAATACTGAATTGAAGAGATCAAATGGGGTCTCTCATCATATGAAAATAAGATTCCTGTATGATAGATATAGAGATCATACCCCAACATAACAAAAAGGAACTTGAAATAATTGACATGAAAGTAGAACTTCAAAACGAGAAGGGTGAAGAACCACTTAAAAATTCGGCAGCCTAACGGTGCCACTTAAAACATCAAAATACCGAATTGAAGCGATCAAATGGGATCTCTCATCATATGATCATAAAAGATCAGTATGATAAATTTAGAGATCATACCCCAACATAATAAAAAGGAACTTGAAATACTTTACATGAAAATAGATCTTGAAAAATGAGAAGGGAGAAAGAATCCGTTACAAAAATTTCGGCAGCCTAACGACGCCACTTAAAACTTCATAAAACGAAATAATGAGAGTAAGAGGGGATATCTCATTATATGAACATAAAAAGGGCAGTAAGAGGAGTATAAAAGAACATCCTCCAACATAAGAACATGTAGAATAAAAGGAATGACATAAAAGAGATTACTTGAAATGAAAGAGAGAGGTCGGATCCCTTACCTTAAAATGTAACTCTTAAACCTCAAAGGTTGGGACCTTGAGGGCTTGGGGGAACCTTGGGAGGACTCCTTGGGAGGTAATGAGACCAGAAATTCGTTGGGAATGAGTGGGGAGTCGAATGGATGAGAGGAGGGCTTGGTATTTATAGGGAAAGTGAGGGGACAAGGCATTAATGGCCAAGGGACACCTCACATGTGCTTTTCTCAAACCCATGTGCTCTCCCTTGGCATTTATCATGGAGTTAGGCCACATGGGGCCCCCAAAACAATAATTCATCACCCTTGGCCGGCCAACCCTTAAAAGATCTCATGACATCATCATGACACAATTATGATGTCATTAAACATACCGAAACCCTAAAACTGCATTTTTACTATTCACTGAAAAATTCATCTTTCTCAGAAAAATCCCAAACTTTCACCTTAACTAAATATCAATGCTCCGATTTAAAAAATGAACTCCATTTTATAAAAATAATTTTCTAAATATTTTAAATTTTATTTTTAAATAAATACACTATTCACCGAAAATTCATTTTTTTCAGAAAAATCCCCAAAAATTACCATAACATAATATCGATGTTCTGAGTTCAAAAATAAAGTCATTTTTTTAAAAATAATTTTCTAATTATTTTTAATTAAATTTTTAATTAAAAAAACACTATTCATCCGAAAAAACTAATACTTGAATAATAATTTATGAAACCTTTATTTAACCATTTTATTGAATCACATTACTTAATCAAAGTGCCTAGCTTATTTTAATACTTTCTTTAAGTGAGATTACTAATCCATTTGGACACATTATTAATCCTAATCATAAAATCACTATTCATAATTTACTATTCATCAAAAATCAAGTTGATCTTATTAGACTCTATATTTAGTACTGAACATAATTGCAGAAGACCATTTTTTGAAAATCATTACACATTTTTAATTATTTAGGGTTTACATAAACATATTTAAAATATCCTTTTTTCTAAAATTCATCAAAAATTTGCATACTATATTTATCCGGTCATTTGAAAATTCATAAACTTCATCATAAGAAGAAATCCCAATTTTTATTTAAAACAAGGATTACACAAGGTAGTTACGGTCTCGTTACATAGCCCCTTATAATACCAGCATAGGACCTAAGAGTAAGGTGTGCTAGGGTGATAGAAGCTTGGGGCGGCTCAGTCAACATTGCCCGAGTAGTAATTTCTATCAGTTTGAACTTCTCACGAAGGCGATTCCGTTCCAGCTTCACATGATGAAGTTCGGCTTGGATTTGATCCAAAGCAAAGCCCAATGGTGCTACCTCCTTCCCAAGCTCTATTAGATGGGATTCGATCGGTCCAAGACTACTAGGTGAGGCCATCGAATCTTCTTTCTATAATAATTAACCAAGATTACTTATATTTAGAGACAATAATCAAAACATTTTGTTCACAGCGGTCATATTGACCGATGGTCATATAACAGTCAAAACCCAATGGTCTCATTCTAATTATAATCATGTTTATCAAATAAAACATTTGTTGAGTATAAAAATAACACATAAAATTAGGAAACAATATTTATTTAATATTTCGGGTCGTTACAATCTTTCCCCCTTAAGAAATTGCGTCCTCGCAATTTTTTTAAAATTGGGTTTTGAAATTTCGTTGAAAGTCCCACATCGGAAAAGGAGTCAGTAAAACTATTACTTTAAAAGAAAGAAAGGGAAGTACAAAGGTCACCCGAGTTAACCCACACTAGGGTTCCATGTAGGAAAACATGGACATGGAGGAGAAAACAAAGGGTCAAGTTCTGAGGGAGAGTGATAGAGAACATGATTAGGAGAAAGTTAACCATGAGAAAATCCCAAACTTATGATGTGTGTAAACGGTCTTTGATTACCTAGTAGGAAACGTAAACCAACAACATTTTTGTTTTACGTTTCTTTTCATAATTTTGAGGATTTCATTTACTACATAGAACAAAAACATAAGAAAATATACCTACCTTCAAGTAGAGTTTCATCCTTTAACAAGTCCCTACCAACACTAATCTTTTCTCCAAATGATGAGAATTCAAAAACACTTGGTCTCATAAAAGCACAAGAATCATCGTCTATAGAATCACATAATCTACAAAAGATTAACTATCTATTTCTTCTATCTTTAAACATTATCCCAAAAACAGAAAGGTTAAGGTAAAACAACTCTTCAAAAAGAAAGAATCCCATAGGAATGGAAACTAATTTTAAATCATAAAAGTTCCATGGTACTACCCAAAGTTCATCATAGACCATTCTATAAATAATGGTCCTTAAAATTCCTCAAAACAAACCAAACTAATATTGAAACCCAAATACAAGAAGGATTTGATAACATAGTCTTCCAAAACAACTTCATTGTTCATCTCCAGACAACATCAACCACTCCTAACATCTTATAAAAAAAAGTAGCTAACCTAAACATATTTTACCCAAGATAGGTTAGTCATTCTCATAAGTAACCTAAATTACTATAAGTTCACCTTAAATTCATCGATTCTTCAAAATATAAGTCAACCTTACTCCTCAATGAA
Organism: Viscum album; assembly: GCA_963277665.1. Classification (NCBI taxonomy): domain Eukaryota; kingdom Viridiplantae; phylum Streptophyta; class Magnoliopsida; order Santalales; family Viscaceae; genus Viscum; species Viscum album. Next base: position 2,102,219,922 of record OY728164.1, on the reverse strand, counting down.
AATACCGTAGTAATCTATTTACCTCGATCAAATATGGTTCCCAAAATAATGAACGTCTTCCAAAATAATAATCATATTTTAATCCCCTAATCATCCCTGTCATATTAACACGAAGATCATCGCATTTCCTATCACATTGGTTGTCGGAACATGTTCTTCCATTTCCCACCATTAACTAAGAAGAGAAAGCATAATTAGGGGCTTAAGTACTTAGCTAATAATCATGAAAAGGAACTGAAAACATATAAGGATAACTTGTATATGAAAGGTATACCCTAACTTGTGATCTCCTAGGTTCCCATCTAGGTTATGAATGATCATATATTCTTATGTGAACCTTTATTTTATTTTATCTTTGTTCCTTTAACAATGGTTCATACCAAGCTTATGAATTTACCAAAGCATATCCCCCGGGAGTGTCGTAACCAAGAGTGCAGCAAGGCCCGTTGTCGTGTACCAGTTCCCGTTAGAGTCTAGCTCAAAGCGGTGTTTTCAGGTTTTACCCCTATGTACATCTGTGCCAGAGCCACCTCTACCTGCTCGTATCCAGACAGGGATGTATTTTCTTGGCAACCCCTTACTCAATACTCACCAAAATACCAGAAAGATTTCCTATATTAAACTTTTCTATAGGGTTCTTCCTAGAGTTTTCATATCCTAATTTCCACAAATAACTAAACCATCCTTTGATACCAACTATAGCATCCCGCCATTTTATAACATAAACTTTCATTACATTACACAAAACTGAGGATCTTTAAGGTCTAGTGTCTTGGAAACCAGGAACATAATACATGAAAACAACATAAAACATCCTTCTTAAACACTTGAAAGGCGTCTCCTTAAGTTAATTCTAGTTTCATTACTGCATCTCATAACCTGGGGACATACATCAAAAGAAAGGGTGAGCAGAAGGCCCAGTAAGGGAAACAAGAGGAACATTTTACATGTAAACTTGATATACTTCAATAAGGACATGAAAAGAACTTTAAGGCATGAGAAAGAAATCATGAGGCATTTCATAATAAAAACAACATTTTTCATAACTTGAAGATGTGGCTGCAACATTTAATATTGACAATCGTTTCGTTTCACCAAGGTCCATCCCCAAGGTGTCGTTAAAAATTACCAAGGTTATTCACCAAGGCATCGTTAAAATTGTAATCTCTAGTGGTTACATCATTACCCAATGCATTGGAGCGCTATCAGGGCGCACCCTTAAATTTGTCTTTATTATCATGTGAGCCACATATATCATCATAAAACATTTCATAAATAACCCATATAGCATAAAATAAATGGGTTTCATTTCATAATCACAACGTTTTAAAAACTGCTTTAAAGACATGATCTTTACGTCACCTTAAAACCCACAGAAAAGGAAGGTGGGTCTCATGTATGTAAATCCCAGAATTTAAAATAGAACATTTTGGTATATATGTGAATACCCCTTTAGAAGAAAGAGCTTTGAGTATTCACTTAATAATATAAAAGAACTTTAGAAAAAGAGAGAGACATTTTGAGACGGAAATTCTGCAGCATAACGGCTATGTTATGAGGTTTTAGAAGACATTAAAAAGAGAGGGAAAATGGTTCAAACATTCATAAATGACCCATAAAACAGTAGATGGACAGAATAAGAAGGATACATGATCATGGTAGTGAAATTTCAAGGACATACCATTTGAAATGAAAAACATGGAAGGAAGACAAAAATTAGATTTCTCTTATGAAAGTTCGACAGCCTAACGGCGTTACTTAAACTTCAACAAAAACGATTTGAAAAGATCAAATAGGGTCTCTCATCATGTGAACATAAGAGTTCAGTATGATAGATATAGAGATAATTCCCCAACATAACAAAAAGTAACTTGAAAGAATTGACATGAAAGTAGATCTTCAAAACGAGAAGGGTGAAGAACCACTTAAAAATTCAGCAGCCTAACGACGCCACTTAAAACTTCAAAATACTGAATTGAAGAGATCAAATGGGGTCTCTCATCATATGAACATAAGAGTCCAGTATGATAGATATAGAGATCATACCCCAACATAACAAAAAGGAACTTGAAATAATTGACATGAAAGTAGAACTTCAAAACGAGAAGGGTGAAGAACCACTTAAAAATTCGGCAGCCTAACGGCGCCACTTAAAACATCAAAATACCGAATTGAAGCGATCAAATGGGGTCTCTCATCATATGATCATAAAAGATCAGTATGATAAATTTAGAGATCATAACCCAACATAATAAAAAGGAACTTGAAATACTTTACATGAAAATAGATCTTGAAAAATGAGAAGGGAGAAAGAATCCGTTACAAAAATTTCGGCAGCCTAACGGCGCCACTAAAAACTTCATAAAACGAAATAATGAGAGTAAGAGGGGATCTATCATTATATGAACATAAAAAGGGCAGTAAGAGGAGTATAAAAGAACATCCTCCAACATAAGAACATGTAGCATAAAAGGAATGACATAAAAGATATTACTTGAAATGAAAGAGAGAGGTCGAATCCCTTACCTTAAAATGTAACTCTTAAACCTCAAAGGTTGGGACCTTGAGGGCTTGGGGGCACCTTGGGAGGACTCCTTGGGAGGTAATGAGACCAGAAATTCGTTGGGAATGAGTGGGGAGTCGAATGGATGAGAGGAGGGCTTGGTATTTATAGGAAAAGTGAGGGGACAAGGCATTAATGGCCAAGGGACACCTCACATGTGCTTTTCTCAAACCCATGTGCTCTCCCTTGGCATTTATCATGGAGTTAGGCCACATGGGGCCCCCAAAACAATAATTCATCACCCTTGGCCGGCCAACCCTTAAAAGATCTCATGACATCATCATGACACAATTATGATGTCATTAAACATACCGAAACCCTAAAACTGCATTTTTACTATTCACTGAAAAATTCATCTTTCTCAGAAAAATCCCAAACTTTCACCTTAACTAAATATCAATGCTCCGATTTCAAAAATGAACTCCATTTTATAAAAATAATTTTCTAAATATTTTAAATTTTATTTTTAAATAAATACACTATTCACCGAAAATTCATTTTTTTCAAAAAAATCCCCAAAAATTACCATAACATAATATCGATGCTCTGAGTTCAAAAATAAAGTCATTTTTATAAAAATAATTTTCTAATTATTTTTAATTAAATTTTTAATTAAAAAAACACTATTCATCCGAAAAAACTAATACTTGAATAATAATTTATGAAACAGTTATTTAACCATTTTATTGAATCACATTACTTAATCAAAGTGCCTAGCTTATTTTAATACTTTCTTTAAGTGAGATTACTAATCCATTTGGACACATTATTAATCCTAATCATAAAATCACTATTCATAATTTACTATTCATCAAAAATCAAGTTGATCTTATTAGACTCTATATTTAGTACTGAACATAATTACAGAAGACCATTTTTTGAAAATCATTACACATTTTTAATTATTTAGGGTTTACATAAACATATTTAAAATATCCTTTTTTCTAAAATTCATCAAAAATTTGCATACTATATTTATCCGGTCATTTGAAAATTCATAAACTTCATCATAAGAAGAAATCCCAATTTTTATTTAAAACAAGGATTACACAAGGTAGTTACGGTCTCGTTACATAGACCCTTATAATACCAGCATAGGACCTAAGATTAAGGTGTGCTAGGGTGATAGAAGCTTGGGGCAGCTCAGTCAACATTGCCCGAGTAGTAATTTCTATCAGTTTGAACTTCTCACAAAGGCGATTCCGTTCCAGCTTCACATGATGAAGTTCGGCTTGGATTTGATCCAGAGCAAAGCCCAATGGTGCTACCTCCTTCCCAAGCTCTGTTAGATGGGCTTCGATCGGTCCAAGACTACTAGGTGAGGCCATCGAATCTTCTTTCTATAATAATTAACCAAGATTACTTATATTTAGAGACAATAATCAAAACATTTTGTTCACAGCGGTCATATTGACCGATGGTCATATAACAGTCAAAACCCAATGGTCTCATTCTAATTATAATCATGTTTATCAAATAAAACATTTGTTGAGTATAAAAATAACACATAAAATTAGGAAACAATATTTATTTAATATTTCGGGTCGTTACACCGGGCCTCGGAATCACGCACCGTCAATTTTCATGGACTTTTAAAATTCCCATGTATTTAAGAAAAAATTTTCCATGGAATTTCCAGGTCTTTACATTCTCCCGACATCAGGGATTTACGTCCCCGTAATCTACAACTCGATCTAAGGGAACAAGTGGGGGTACTGAGCACGCATCTAAGCCTCCCGCTCCCAAGTGCTCTCCTGGAGGTTCCCGTGTTGCCAACGAACGTGCACCAGAGGTATCAACCATCCACATAGGTCCCACTCTTATCGATCCTCAATCTTCACTAGAAGCTCTTTTAAAGTCGCCCCATTGTTGACATCCAGCTCTCCATGGTCGATGATGTGGGAAGGGTCATGCACGTATCTCCTCAACTGAGATATGTGGAAGATGTCGTGCACCCAGTGCAACTGAGGTGGAAGAGTAAGCGGTATGCCACCTCGCCAACTCTGCTGAGGACCTGGAAAGGTCCGATGAATATTAGAGATAACTTGCTGCCTCAACCAAATTTCTGTCGACCTCGTCGGGGTGAGACTCATAGAAAGATGTGGTCACCATCCTTGAACTCCAGAGGTCTCCGTCTCCTATCGACATACGACTTATGACTACTCTGTGCAGTTGTCATCCACTCCTGGATGATCTGCACCTTCTCTATGGTAGCCCGTACCATCTCTGGTCCCACTAGTGCCGACTCCCCTGGGTACGTCCAACATAGATGTGATCTGCAAGGTCACCCGTACAACGCCTCAAAAGGTTCCATCCCCATGGTGGAGTGATAGTTATTGTTGTAGGAAAACTCCACAAAAGGTAAGTGGTCCTTCCAACTGTGACCAAAGTCGAGAACACATGCACAGAGCATGTCCTCGAGGGTTTGAATAGTCCGCTCAATCTGACCATCCGTCTGAGGATGGAAGTTGGTGCTCAAATGAAGCTGCATCCCAAAATCCTCCTGCAACCCCTTCCATAGCCGGTAAGTAAATCACGCATCATGATCAGAGACAATCGTCGAGGGTATACCATGTAAACACACAATCTTCTGCACATAGAGGCATCCTAAGATCTCTATTTTACAATGTTCTCTAATCAGTAGGAAGTGGGCCTACTTGGTGAGTTGGTCGACGATCACCCAAATAGAGTCATGTCCCATGGACGTATGTGGAAGTCCTATCACGAAGTACATGGATATTCCATCCTACTTCCACTATGGTAACTCTAAAGGCTGCACCAAGCCTGCTGGTACCTAGTGCTCCACCTTCACTTGCTGACAAGTGAGGCATCGAGAGACAAACTCTGCAACTGCTTTCTACATTCCCGACCACCAGTGCTGTCGTCTGAGGTCCTGATACATCTTCGCCACTCCTGGATGTACCGCTAGATGGGAAGTGTGGAACTCCCTCAACAACTCCTTCTGAAGTGCCACTGGTACCAAGGTACGTACTCTGAAGAGGATGATGTGCCCCCCACCTTTAAAAAATCCATCAGGTGCTTTCCCTGTGGATATCTGAGCACGTCGTATCTCACAGTCAGCGTCTCCACACTGTGCCTCCGTGACTCACTAAAGAAATGGAAGAGTGACTATAAGTGAATGAAGGAAAGCTACTCCGTCTTGTTCCATAAAGGATATCTGTAAAGAATCTAGTTGCTCGGTCTCCTCTCCTAGAAACTGAATACGTGATCTCCTACTGAGACCATCTTCTACAATGTTCCCCTTCCCAGGATTACAGACTATCTCGAATTCATAGTCCTGGAGGAACTCAAGCCACCATCACTGTATCAGGTTCAGTTACTTCTGAGAGAAGATATACCTGAGACTCTGATGGTCAGAGTAGACTGTGAAACGCTCGCCCATCAGATAGTGCCGCCACATCTTCAAGGCGAAGACCACTGCTGCTAACTCTAGGTCATGGGTGGCGTAGTTCTGCTCATGCTATCTCAGCTAATGAGAACCATAAGCGATAACTGCTTGCTCCTGCATCAGGAAACATCCGAGTCTGGTCCCTGATGCATCACAGTAAACTACGTACCCTACGCCCTCCTCTGGAAGCCTCAAGATGGGGGCACTAGTCAGCCTCTGACTCAGCTCCTGAAAGCTCTGCTGGCATATCTATGACCACACAAAGGGTTTCCCCTTATTCGTCAAGGTTGATAGTGGTGAGAAAACTCCCGAGAAATCTAACACTAATCTCCGGTAGAATCCAGCCAAACCCAGGAAACTTCGTACCTCCGTCACACTCCTAGGTGGATCCTAAGAAAGTATAGCCTCAACCTTCTCTGGATCCATTGCAACTCCAGACTTCGAGATGACATGTCCCAAAAAGTGAACCTCTCGGAACTAGAACTGGAACTTCGAGAGCTTAACATAAATCCAGTGCTCTCAGAGTGTGTTCATTACTACCTGCAAATGGTAGGCATGCTCCTCCTCAATAGTCGAGTAGATCAGAATGTCGTCGATGAAGACTACGAAAAAGTGATCGAGGTATGGCTGGAAAATCCTATTCATGAGTCCCATGAACACTGATGGAGCGTTGGTTACGCCGAATGGAATAACCAAGAACTCGTAGTGGCTGTACCGACATATGAAAGCTATCTTCTGTATATCCTCATCTCGAACTCTGAGCTAGTGATATCCTGATCTGAGGTCTATCTTTGAGAACCACCGCGCTCCCTTCAGCTGATCAAAGAGGTCTTCAATCCTCGGGAGTGGGTACTTGTTTTTCATGGTCACCTAGTTCAGGCACCGATAGTCAACACAAATCCTGAAGCTCCTATATCTATTCTTTGTGAACAGAATCAGGGCTGCCCAGGGAGAAACACTAGGCCGAATAAATCCCTTCCCCTGTAAGTCCTCCAGCTGCACCCACAGCTCACGAAGCTCCACAGGAGCCATCCGATACGCTGGTGTAGATATCGGTGCCGTTCTGGGGTACAAGTCAATATAAAAGTCCACCTCTATGTGAGAAGGTAGACCTGAGACATCATCAGGGAAAACATTTTCATACTGGTCCACCACTATAGGATAAGTCGGACTCTCCACATCAACTGTTCCGAGGGTAAGGCAAGCCAACTTATGAGTGATCAGCTGCACCCTCCTCTAGGTAAGTCCTTCCTATGCTGCAAAGGCTCCCTTCTTTCTAGTGAAGGCAAACATGGTCCCATCCATGTGGATACACCGCACTTTTATCCTAATATAGTCTATCTGAGCATAGACTATAGATAACCAGTCCATACCCAAGATAACGTCGTAAGGCCCCAACGCCGCTACTAGGAGATCCTAGCCAAAGATCTTGCCTCCTAGAGTAAGCTCACACTACCAACACCAGTGCGTAATCACCGAATCTACTCCTGTAGGAGTCTTTAGACGTAAGGATTGAGCCAACAACTCTGTCGAAATCTCTGAGCTCCGAACGAGGGTAGTGGAAATGAAAGAGTGACTGAAACATGTGTCTATAAGAACTGTAGATAAGGTGGAATAGACATAGATCATACCTCAAATAATCTTTGGAGCTCCATGATCGTAAGCCTCAGTTTCCTGGAGCTGAGCTCTCCCCTGTCCACCTACTCCCTGCGGTCGGGGTGGACCTCCTGGTGGTGGTGACAGTAACACTTCAAAACATCATCCACCACTAGCTAAACGACCAGCTAATCTGCCATGTTTTCTTTCTCCCTTAGGACTGCTTTGATCGAACCTTTTCCCCTGCTTGAGAGGTTCCTCAACTGTCTACTAATTATCCGAATGGCGGGTCAGATAGTCACGAGCCATGTGACCCTGCCTGCCGCATGTGAAACACTGTCTATTCCTCATATTACTGGCTCTATCTCATGTGCCTCGCACAACCGAACCCCTATCTTGAGGTCTTCCACTGGATGGTGTAGTCAGCTTGGATATCTGTGACATATGTCTACTACCAAATGCAGAAGAATCCGCTACGTGACACCCGGTGGCAGTCCTCGCTGTTGGTGACTGCTCAGTAAGGAAACTCTCAACTAAGAGGACTCGCTCCAACATCCCCGCCTGCATCAGGATGCTGAGGGAGATCATCGAAGCCCTGATCTCTCTCTTGAGCCCCTGCTCGAAGGTTCAAGCCTTGAATAATGGGTCCCACACCATATTTGTAGAGTAGCGCGAGAGATCGATGAACCTCACTGAGTATTGTGCCACCATCACATTGCCCTGCTAAAGATGAAGTAGTTCCTATATCCGTAGTGCATGTAGGGTGGCTGGGACAAACTCCTCCCGAAACAAGCTCTTGAAGTCTTCCCAGAGAAGTGTCGCTTTGTCATACACCTGGAGCATCAGACTCCACTATCTTCCTGCTGCTGCCTGAAGGGGACTCGCGACAAGGATCACCATAAGGTCAGATGGTGTCCCTAACAGTATAAAGACTCTCACTACAGCCTCCAGGAAATCCTGAGATTCCTGAGGGTCCATATCACCCCTGAACCTAGGTGGCCTTTGGTGCTTTAACTCATGCAATGCACTCAGGCGGTGTGTACTCTCTACTTCTGGGGCTGGTGGCATCGGTGTCCCAATAGGTAGGGGTACCACTGGTGCCTCTGCTGTGATAGGGCCCTGCACCGAGGCCTCGTCGATCAGTGGACTGCCATCTTGTACAAAGCCTGGAACCCTGGATGGCTATATAAGTGGGGCCATCCTAAAAAGAAATAGGTGAACCACAGTCAAAAGATTATACCTGGTGAGCTTACTCAAATAAAACTTTTTTAAAATAGACACGCAATCGGTATTTTCGTGCACTGAGTTGGAAATCAGATGTCAGGGCCCTGGTATATGGATACGTCAGCCACCACACCAACATTGGACTCCCTAAACTGAAAACCGCACTTAGTACCCTTAACACTATAACTTTACAGAAAATATTAGAGTCCTAAGTTCTATGGTAGAACCGACTCCTCTGATACCAATTTGTCACGACCCGTCCCCCGAGGCCCGTGCTACGACTACCCCAAGCCCGCCTTCCATAGTCCAGGGGATGGAGACTAGCACCAAAGGCGTAATTCCCTAAACCTGGGAATTCATTGCCTTTATAACTATAAACACACAAAATAGAGCACACAGCTGGATACAAAACACTAAGTAAAACTGTATAACAAGAGAGTGCTGAAAAGTAAAGGGTCTGGAAATACAAGCCCAACTGTAAAGTACAAGGAACTGAAAGTAAAACTGAATAAATAAAAATAGCTGTTGGGTCATCCTCTGAGGTTCCTACCTAAAGGGTAGGTACAGATCACCTCCTTAACACTCTAGGTCCATCCTTATCCTCCATATATCATCATGTCATATGGTCCACCTTCGGGTACCATCCGGTCCTGGTGCTCTCAACCTCAGTCAGTGTTGTCCGTCATTTGCATCCAACACAACAAGGTGCAGGCATAGCCTGTGCAGGGGTGAGTATAATGATACTCAGTAGGGGCCCCGAGACTCTCAAGGTCTCACAAAATTCGACAAGGATAAATCATGAAGTATCAAATCAACAGATAACCCCACTTAGGTATATGTCTATACATATACCTAAGTTATTAAGTAATCCATCTCAATCATGAGGTAAACACAAAATTTACTCACTCAGCTCACACAGGTATAAAACTTATGTAGAGAGTTTGAGATGATTAGATGTATCCACTAAATCATCTATTATGTCAAACCCACATAGGATCCAGGAACAAAAGTCAGAGCTTTCGAACCCACAAAGGATCTAGGAACAGTAAACAGAGCTGTTGAACCCACACATGATCCTGGAATAGTCGTCAGATCTATCGAACCCACACAAGATCCAGGAATAGTAGTCAGAGTTGTCGAACCCACACATGATCCAAGAACAGTCATCAGAGCTATAGAACCCACATAGGATCCAGAAACAATAGTCAGAGTTGTCGTACCCACACATAATCCAGGAACAGTAGTCAAAGCTGTCGAACCCACACATGATCCAAGAATAGTCGTTAGAGCTGTCGAACCCACACAGGATCTAGGGATAGTCGTTAGAGCTGTCGAACCCACACAAGATCTAGGAATAGTAGTTAGATCTGTCGAACCCACACAGGATCTAGGAACAGTCGTGAGAGAACAGCCAGCCACAAGGCTTCCACACAAGGCACGCTTGATTCTGGTAGGGTCCGCTCCTCAAGGCAAGTGTCAATACATCAACTTCCACGAAGTCCCAAGTTTATTTATACAAAATATCCATCCAGCCATAAGATACCCAACGTGACAGACGACTCATTAATCGAACGCCCGTTCTGAGAGTTATTGGCATTTTCATTCTGAGGGCCCGGTTGGATTTACGTTTGATCCAACCCGAACATACCCTAACTATGTCCAAAACTCAAGTGGGTTATACCAAAAAAACTATCTTCCTCCAAGGTTTCTGTCACCGCAGACGGTTTGTCAATTAGACGCCCGTAGCTCAAGTTACAGGCAAAAGAGTGGAAATAGGTCAAACGGGTCCGGGTCCGGTCCAGTCCAGTCAGACCGACCCTGCCCGACCCAGGTCTGAACTGTGGTCTGACCCGGCCTGCGGAGGTGGCCTGGCCCATGTTGGGCCTACAGTTGGTGGCATGTGGGGCCCACCCTAGCTGCGTTCAGGGGGGAGGCCGCTCCCCTTGGAATCCCAAACGGCTTAGCCATTCGGGGGGGGGGGGGGGGGGTTCAAAACCGACACCACGTGGCGCCAGTCCGTGTCACGTGGGACCCATGCGACGGGTCCCTCTCCTCCCGTCTGGCCGAGCGTCCAGCCACCTCCCGCATGGCGTAGTTGTGCAATGCATCCTCCGGTGACCGGAGGAGCTGGCCGCCCATCCTACGACGCCGCAGCTAAGGCTGCAGCCCCTCTTTGCTCCACCCCGCGGCGCAGTTGCGCTGCGCCTTCCCCAGCAACACGGCGGCTCGAGCTGTCGGTTTTTTTCACAGCCGGCCTTTCACCAGCTGCCGCTACACCAACGCGGCCCGTCGTCCATGAACTACTCCTCTTGTGACGCGGTTGCGCTGCCTCCATCCACGCGGCCAGCCGGAGTGCCGACCGCCCTTCCCTTAGTCACTTCGTTGACGTTTGTTGGTTCCAAGTCCAACAAACCTTCCGCGGGCCACCGGGCGAGTTCCGGTGGCCTGATACTCATTCCAGAAGTATCCGCACACTCCTCGATATGTCGCCTTCGATCCGAAATCATTATTGACGAAATCACTCAACCCGGACTCATGTCGCGTTTAGCGTCAAAATCCACAAAATAAGGCGGAGGGGTCGGGCTGTGTTTGTTCGACCTGCACCCTCCATGTTAGAGTGATAGCATGAGACGTTGAATAATAAACCTCGATGGAAAATGAATAATGAGAAATAAAAACAAATTTTGAACCCCTACCTTTGTTCGTTGTTCGTTGACAGAGTCACAGGGAAGATGACAATGTTGTCATTATTTGTCGTGTCCGCCACACACTTCAATCCAAGCTCGTGCGTCGGTTCGTTGACGACGATGAGGAGGGAAGGTCGATTGAAGAAGTCCCACATCGGAGGGGGTTCCGAGGAAGAAAGTTGAAGACACTCCACGCCAGCATTCTTCGTTGGAAGAACGCGTTCTTCGTTCTTCGTTGGTGAGAGCTTTTCTCCCTAATCTCTCTCCTTTCTCCCAAGCTCCACCAAAAGACAAATGCTAACCCAAAATAATGGATTAAGTTAATCTATTATTTAGTTGTTGGCACTAAATTTAAAAGAGGTGGATTAATTAAATGTGAAGGATTTGGCACATTAAGTGTTAGGGGAGTTGAAGTGGCTCCCCTACACTTAATGGAAGGTGGAGGGTTTCTCCCCATTAAAGGGGAGTTTCAAGGGGGTTTAACCCCGGGTGGTCCCCAACACAATAAACAAGAAGGGGAGGTTTAGACCTTGAGTGGGCCCCACTTACATAACCTCTCATGGGAGGTTAAGGTGTGGTGGTCCCCACCTCCAACTTCCACATAGAGGCTTCGACATAACAAATTAAAATAAAGCTACAAATTTATTTTTATTTAATTCTTTCATTAAAACCCCAAAACTATCTTTTATTTCCAACTATCTGTCATCGAGGTGAAAGTCTTATTAAGTGAATATTGGCGCTGCGAGTTAAACGATGCCCTTAGATTTCAATTCCGAGCACCACTTCAAAAGTTATAAAAACCCGCTTGTACATTTACTGAACGTACCTGAAAAAAACTTCAAAAATTGATTCCAGGCACACCGGGCCTCGGAATCACGCACCGTTAGTTTTTGCGGACTCGTAAAATTCTCATATATTTAAGAAAAAATTTTTCACATAATTTCCAGTTCTTTACAATGATAATTTATTTATAGTTTTTTGGGATGAAATAATTTTCTTAAATGTTTATGAAACACCGATACAATATTTATTCTAATAATAGAAAAATAAAATAAATGATTTAAAAAATATTAAAATTAATATAATTTGAATGAATTATTATGTTCCATGAATTTTTTAAATAAATATAACATTATAGGTAAGTTTTAATTGATCATATTTTAATTAATTTTCTATCTTGATGTTATTAAATTCAAAGTAAACGAATATTTCTAAAATTGATATTAATGATATTAAATAATAAATAATGTTTTATTAAATGATTTAAAATTATTAAAAATATTATATTGTTCCAAGTTAATTTTATATGGTTTATTATATAAACCATGATCCATTTATGGTCTTTTTATCCATTTACAGTAACTATCTTGACCCTCAAAGAGTAGAAAACCGTGTTATCAGAGTAAGTGTGAAAAGGGTTAACTGGGGGTTAAAACCAAAAGATAAAGGTAAAAAAATAGTCTAAAATTGTCTAAATTTCATTATATAAGATTATTTAAAATCATAATCATCTTATATTCTAATATTATCAGTTTGAATCCATTTTAAATTAAAAATTAATTTATATTAATTTAATAGATTAAGAAATTCCAAGAATTCACCTCCCTCATTATAAAAGGGAACCTCCTCTATTATTTTCTTCACACTTAAAGAACCATTTATTTCAAACAAGATCTACCAAAAAAACTTCCTAAAATCTCTAACCACATTATAGGGGTATTATTTTGGGCATAATACCAACCTTATAGGGCTTAATGTGTAAAGAAAAAAAGGTTTTCTGAAGAAGATGTATAGTTCATAACCAAGTGTTTTCATTTTATTTACTATTCTACCTATTTAAAATATTATAAAACCATGATATGGTAATAAAATATGTATCTTAAATATATTGGGATGTTATTATATTAATTTAATAACCTATATCTATCTCCAATATCTATCAAATAGGAAAGGAATCCATCATTCTTGTATACGACAGACTGCCATCTCACAGACCGCTGTAATTTCTTTTCCATCACCACCTATAATGGATGGTTATAATGATATATTTAATGTATATATATATAATATATTAATTAAATATTTATCATAATGTATAAGTATTATATTATCTATTTTCTTAACTTTTCATTCACTGAAAATTGATAGTGTTGTTCGTGCATATGTGTAGACTACCACCTCCATGATGATATATGATTCATTTTTCATCACCACATCATATGGATGATATATCTAAATATATTTAAAATAAATAATATGGTATTTATGATATTATGATAATTATTTAATTATAAAATAATACTTACCTTCTTTACATAACGATCATTGAGAAATGGAAACGTTACTCATACGTACATACGGCTCACCGTCTCCATGATTGTAACATATTTCATTTTTCATAACCATATTTCATGATTGGTTTTAAAAGTATAACTTATATATAAAAATGATAAATATTTAATTATTATTACTCTATATATGATGAAATAATGACCTCATTGACCATATTCAACCTACCAAAGTTATTTTGACATACAATCCAATTTTCATCAAAATATCCAATGTGAACTTAATTGATTAAGTAATTAAATATAATTTGGTAATAGATAAAATAAAAAAAAGAATAAACTTGAAAAAGGTTATTAAGTAATAAAAAATTCACATAAGTTTATTATTCAGGAATATAAATAACATACATGATGATTATGACTTGAGATAAGGGACAATTTACTTTAAAAACCCTATCTTAAATATTTTAAAGGTTCATTTTATAAATCTTTCTATTCCATGTTCATATTCCTAAAAATATTTTTTTTTGTATTTATATGGACATAAATAATTTATAAAGAAAATTTTATATCACTTTTTTACTTTCTTAAAAAAAAATTCAAAAGGGATATTTTTATGAAACATTTTGAATTTCTTTAAAAAAGATAAAAGGAATGTTCTAATATAACATATAAAACAATTTTTTTTCCACTACAACTATTATTTGATATTTATATAAGGACTTAGCCTTAATTTGTTTTATATTTTATTGACTCTAGACTATAATTATCTTTATTTAATTCCTAAATATATTTTATATTTAATGTTTTAAAGAATTAGGACAAACTCTTACATAGTAACCCATACATTACAAATGAACAATTATACTCACTCTCCATTTTTCCCATAAAACAAAACTTTTTAAAAAGAAACATGTTTTCTTCTTATGACATATCTTTATAACTTTAAAAATGAATTCTTCTTTTATATTACCTATTATTAATCCATGTGAAAAATATTTTAAAACATGAGGTGAGCACAAAAATTCTAGTAAGGGACATAAAATAGTAAATCTATTTTTCTAGTTAAAAACACGAATACCCATGAAAATATTTTTCTTAAGAAAATAAATTTTCATCCGAAAAGAGAATCAATTCTTATTAAAAAAAAGATTATTATCTTACCTTTTGAAGTCAAAAAAATTCCATAAAAACTCATTAGCATTAATAGAAAATTCATGTAGTTTCCTTGATACATCATTACCATATCAATATTATAATCACTCTTACAAATGGAATAACTATACGACCGACTTCCACCTCTAGAGAACCCAATTCATTGGAGGACTATCTGGGAACACCCATCATATAAGCTATAATAGGATCACCTATGAGATATAATGGGTAGAAACCATTAAATAATTTCTAAGGACCATATCATGAATAAAAACATTGAAAAAATCTTTTAAACCTATGTGAAAACACTTTCAGATATCAAAATACCTATTTTACTTAAAAATCTCTTTTAAAATATAAAAACTGCGTACATAATAAAAAAACCCGTTTTATTGAAAGGAAAATTGAAAAATTATAAAGTAAACTTCAAATAATTAAGGAATAATGATAGAGGGAAGAGTTTCTCATGATGTATAAGTTAAAAAACCATTACTTTCATATTTTTGTCGAAAAAGTCACAAAGTATCTCATTTGGAAAACAAAAAAAAAGATTTCTTTCAAATTTTTTTGTAAAAAGATAAAACATGTGTAAAAATGACTCTAAAAAATCATATAATATCAGTAAAAACCTTATTTAAATCATTTTTAGAAAAAAAAATATGGGCATAGAAAGAAAAGGGAGTTTTAAGGGATTTTTCTAATAAATAATTTTAAAAAAAGTCCCTTATCTCGAGTCTGATTCATCATGTATTCCCTTTATCTTATTAAATAATAAAATTTAATTAATTTATACTCTATTAATAACCTTTTTAATTTTCATTATTCATTTTATATCAATTATTATCATGTTATATACAATTACTTAATCATTTAAATTCACGCTGAGTGTTTTGATAATATTCGGTACTGAAGTCCAAAATGTCTTCGGTAGTTTAACTATAGTCATATAGGTAATTATTAAACTATATACAGAATAATAATCATAAAATACTTATCATTTTCATATATCAATTATAATTTTAAATCCACCCATTAAATATGGTTATGAAAAATGAACTACATTATAATCATGGAGACGGTAGGTCATATGTATGCATGAGTAACATTTCCATATTTCAAAGATCATTATGAAAAGTAGTTAAGTATCATTTTATATTTAAAAAATGATATTAATATCATAAACATAATATTAATTGTTTATATATACTTATATATATATATCATCCATGTGATGTGGTGATGGAAAACAAGCCACACCGCTTCGTGGAGGTGGTAATCGACATGTACGCACAAACGATGTTATAATTTTTATGTACATGGAAAAGTGATAAATCAAATAATATATTATATTTTCAAAATGATAAATATTTCATGAATATAATATATAAACATTAATTCTATCATTATAACTATTATTGAGAGATGGTGATGGAAAACAAATTACATCGGTTTACAAGATGGTAGTTCGTCGTGCACACAAACAATGAATTATTTTCCCATTTGATAGAAGTCGAGATGGATATAGGTCATGGAACTAAAATAATAAAATTTAATTATATGTATAATACTATATTTTTTATTTTATCACGATTGAAGAAGGTTTGAGGTATATGTAAGAATAAAAAAAATACTCGATTAAAAACCACACCTCCTCTTCTGAAAATCATCTTTTCTTAACACCTTAAGACCATTAAGGTTGGTGTTACGCCTAAAAGAAGACCTATATAATTATTTTAGGGATTATATAAATTCATTTTTTCTGGTATTTTACAAACCAAATAGGTTTTTAAGTTTTAATAAATGAGAAGAATAGGTTCTCTTTTATGAGAGAGGAGAGGGATACTCTTATAATTTCTCAAAATATTAAATTAATATAAATTAATTTTTAATTAAAAATACCTCCAAATTGAGTTATTTTTATTATAATATGATTATTGGTAAAAATTATAACATAATTTTTTTACAAGTTTTGATTATATTTATACATTTATATTTTGGTTTTAACCCCAATTTAACCCTTTTAACATTTACCGTGACAACATGGATTTTTACTCTTTGAGGGTTAATATAATTACTTTATAATGAAAAAGACTCATAAATGATTTTTTATATATTTTAAATCTTATAGAAATAAATTTTATGAATTTTATATTTTTATGAATTGTATATCATTTAATAAAATACAGTTTACTATAAAATATCCATAATGTCAATTTTAAGAACTATTTATTATTTTGACTTTAATAATATTAATATAACACTTATAATTTGAAAAAAATATTTTATTATATACCTAACATGACAAGATAATCGATAAAATTATTTTATTACATTAATTATCTCAAATTATATTTATTTTAATATTTTTAATATCATTTATTTGATTTTTCCATTAATTAAATAATTATTGAATCAGTGTTGTGCAAGAATTTAAGATAATTATTTATTCACTAAAAATTTCAAAAGAAATTATCATGATGAATATTAATATATTATATTTAAAAATAATATTTATATTTTAACATATCCTCTGGATAATACCACATTAAAAATATTACCCTTATTAAAAACAAGAATGTGACATGTTTGACTTTTCTTTAAATAAAATACTATAAAGGTCATAATCTCATCCATGTGGTAAAAAAAGGTCCTAAATTAGAACCTATTATGACTATGATCGAGATATACTCATCCAATAAGATTTAGTCAAGTGTTTGAGTCATTTTACAATTCTTATCATTTTTTTAACCCAAATTACCTGGTTTACCCTTTTCTACAGTAATAAAAGTACTAACTTTACTATTCATATTGATAAAAAAATAAAAGGGAGAAATTTAATAAATTTGGTCCCACTAATTAAAAATATAGAATCCATTTTTAAAAATTAAAATCATAAATGTTTTAGAATTTAATTTAAAATTAAACTAGAAAACACAACAAAAAACAGTTTTTCAGAAAAATGATCTATTTAAATATAAAATGTTTTATACCAAATTAAAGTATAAAGTTCATTTAAAAAAAATATTTGAATTATTTTAAATATAATTGAATTAATTAAAATTTAAAACTAGTCCAAAACATAATTTTACCTTGTAAATAATTTAAAATAAAATAATTTTTTCAATAAAAATCAATATTTTTCACTATTCCCTTAAAAATAAATATTTTCAGAAAATTCTGAAAAATTCATTGTAAGATAACTTATATATGATAAATTTAAAAATGAAATATTTTTTTTAAATATGTTTTCTAAAATTTATATAAATTAATTATAATAATCACTCATAAAAAGCAATAAAAATCATTTTTGAAGAAAACGTATTTTTTGAAAAATAAAACAACTTTAATAAAAATATACTACTTATTTAAAAAAGATTAATTAATACATTATAAATGATCATTACCATTATATATTTCCTAATACTGTTAATACTATTCATTCCCCCCAATTTAACGATTATGTTATAATGGTCACATTTAAATAATAATATTTCTTGGTTCTTTTAAGTTTAGTGTTGTATATATTGCACACTATCGAACATAGTATTTATTTATTAAAATCTCAGGATGTTTCATTTTAATTCCTTTATAAGATTCCATTTTTTCTTTAAATAAAAAACCTCCTTCCCTATGTTCTTTTTATTTTCAAAAATTGGTTTTAAAATGGAACTGAAATTTTAATATCTCAAAATGTTTTCTTATGGGTGAAAAGAATATTTTGAAAGCTATAAGATTTTATGTGTTATGATTATGTTATTGTTCATGGGAATTGTTTATGATTAAATTTTGTTACATTATAAACAAATGATTAGTGGGTTTGTGATATCATTCCAATACATTGGGTAAGATTTATTTTGGAAGTTGACTATGAAGGCTAATCCATTTGTAACCATGAAGGTTATTCTAGTGGTAACTGTAAAGGTTATTCCATTTATAACCATTATAGTTATTCCTTTTATAAGAGTGATATTAAAATGATGCCTCAATTTATGTTCATTATTTATTTATTCTTTCTATGGGTTTTATGGAAATATTATTATTTCATAAGGTAAGACAATGAGCTTATGTTTAATGCAAAGTATTTTCTACTTCATAAGGGTGAAAAGTATAAATTTGTCAAAATTTTTCATGCATTATTCATGAATTCAAAGAAACCTTTATGAGTTTTATTTTTTTCTTTAATATTTCTTATGAAATATTTTATGAAAATATTTTGGAAGATAAGTTTATTTCTTTAGTAATAAAATGTTTATT
The DNA here is from genome assembly GCA_963277665.1 of Viscum album. NCBI lineage: Eukaryota > Viridiplantae > Streptophyta > Magnoliopsida > Santalales > Viscaceae > Viscum > Viscum album. The sequence continues at coordinate 2,102,200,746 of OY728164.1, read as the reverse complement.
TTAAACCTGATGTTTATTTTTAAAAAGGAAAATTTTTATAAGAATTCAGTGACTAACAATTTATTATTTTTTTATATGTCCCTTAACAAGCTTCTTATACTCATCCCATGTTTTAAAATGATTTTTAGAGGGTTTTAAGGATGAATTGGTATGATAATGAGGTTAGTATTAAAGTTGTAAAGCTATGTCATGCTGTATCTTAAAATTATTATATTTTGGAAAAATGGATATCATGTGGAAGTGTCCATTATGAATGAGTTTTTCTTAATCCTCCAAAATTATAAACCTAAAAGGTCATTGGTTTTGTAAGTGATCCAAATTTTATTTTTATGCTATATGTTTTAAGGTTTAAATTGGGTCACATATAAGGGTATCAATTAGATAAATGTAAAGTATAGGTTTTTTGCACCAAATTTAGGAGTACGGGTTTGATGCTATTATAATATCATCATATAAAGAATCACCATATATCCATAAAAGTGATAACCATAAACCATTCCCAATTCCTTTTAATTCATATATACATATTAAAACTAATAAATTTCATTTATTCCTAAAAAAAGATTAATTTACAAACAAATAAGTCCTTAACCATATAAAACTACTTTATCACACATGAAAATATATTAAAATCTAAGATTGAAAAAGTAAATATTTTATGATTTTAAAAAAGAGTTTAATTTCCAGTTCAAGAAAATATTTTACCATAACATTTTACATTTAAAAAAAGGTATAACAACCAAACACCTTAACCAAGATAATAATAATGATAACAATTTATCAAACACTAATTTCATGATTTAATACATAAATTATAATCAGATAATCGCTATTTTTATTTCACATTAATCACATTTGTTTCTCACAATACCTTTAAAAAACCATTTAGTATAACATAAAAACCTCCACACTCACTTTGAATACCATAAACACATACTTTTTCATAAAAATTCCCTTTTAAATTCCATTTAAATGTATAAAAATCCCTTCTTATCATTTATAAACTAGTTAGTATCACAAAAAAACCAAACACCCTATTTAAAAATCAATAACATAATTTCTAGTACACAATTCACCATTTAAGTTCATCTCTCTCTATATATTTAATACATCAAATCCCTAATAAAAATTACATTAATCAAAATAAACAATTATTTTTATTCATGAAAGAGTAATCTTTACATGACACATTACAAAAATACATATTAAATAATAAATTAAAATCAAATAGTGGTTTGAGGCCATCTACATTATTCTAATATGGATATTAACTCAAGATAATTCTAACTAAATATAAGTGATTCGTTAAAAAATTATAAAAATTCAATAAAATAGGAGGAAAACACACATTTTGATAAAATACCATAGAAATATATTCATATAGATGAAAAATCATAAGTCTTACATTATAATCGATGAATAAATACCAAAATTTTAGATGGATTGAGTATAAATTAAGAAATGAGATGTTTACATTAGATAAAAGGTAAGATAATTTTTGGAGAGAGATATATGTAAACCCCTAACCCAGGTTTCTTGGTTTGAGCTGAAGCACTATAGATCCTTAAGCACATCTCTCCATATTCTAGAGGTTGTAGATTAGTGGTGAAGGCCAAGTCAATATATAGGGGATACTACGCACTCGATGTCACACCTAAAAAATTATAAAATAGAAAATAACCCAAAAATATGATACAATATAACATGGAATAATATCTACAATCCAATCCAAAAAATAACATCACCATGTAATAGAAAAATTATAACCTATGATAGTTATACATTTACAGTCAAAAGATTGATCATCGTAGGCAATCAATTATTTACATGATAATAAAAAAGGAACAAAATATAACAGTTTTGAATACAAAAAAGAACAAGGAAATTTACCAAAACTGATCCATCTCCATGTTAATATCTCCTAGATAATTATCCTATCATAAGAGATTTCCCCTTGCATCTTGAATAGTGAAATCTACACATCCACAATGGTGCACATGTAGGGTGTGAGTATGGAACTCAACATGACACCACCAATGCGACCTTAACATAAATATAATAATATATGTGAGTGCATTTACTAAATATTAAATAATAATAAATCAAAATATACACCCACATCGAGTCATCATGTGTTAACTACACCACCATGAACCCTGACCATACCCTCTTTAGCCATTGTTGATGGAAGTATTCATTTATACTAGATGAATACCATTGAAAAACACCATAGTGAGAATATAACATACATGTTTTTACTCTAATAACATGGTTAATATCTAAATAGTGAGGTGGAAAAAATATAGCCAACCTCATGGGAAAGAACCACACACACAACAAGATATGAAACTCATGTTGGCCCCTAGCATCTAAATGAATGAGAGAGTGAATCTAAATCCTGAGGAAGGAATAACATAGCCAAAAACTTAGGATAGTAACAACACTAAGGGAAATATTAGATCACATACCCATTCCCTAGTATTTTTAATAAAAATAAGTTCATCTAAATAATGGGGAAGGAATAATATATCCAACCTCTCAAGAATATACAAGTGTATAATTTGAAAATAACCCATCCATCTAATTGGTACAAGGTACTCAAGGATCATTTATACCTAGTATAGAACATCGATGCATCACGAATACCAGTGGTGTTCCATTCCTTATAATCCAACATGGGGTCCTTTCAACCATGGAACAACTCATTATACTACCAAAATCATCTCATTAAAGTTTCCATGCCCTTAGGTTAACACTTACATCACACACGATCTCAAAATTAATAAAACAAGTTTTCATTTAATCTTTTCCACCCTCACATAAAAATAAGTTCATTACCCAAGACCAAGTGCTAATAAAATCACCCAAATAACCAATCATATACCTTGAAACTCCACTTAGTTCTAAATTACCTATAGTGGGAATCCTACTTTCATAACCCATAGTATACCAAAAATTAGTTCCACCAAGGACGGACCACTCTTACCCCACTTCTATGAGATAGTTTTGACCTCACAGAGGCCATACAAAATATCTATAACCTTAATAATATTCACCAAATATACCTATAAAATCCCATATATAAGTCAGTTCATGCATGCACATATAAATAATGGAGAATGTTGAGGACCACCTACCTCTAGCCTCAAGGAGTAATCTCATCTAAAGGTATCACCTAATATGATATGAATAAAAAATAATCTAAGAAACTAATATAAAACTTATATTTTAGTAATTTGAGATTAAAAAAGAGATTCTAGAATAAGAAAATAAAAATTAAAGCTAAAACTAGTCCATCCTTACCTTAAGAATCAATATGCACTTGACAATACTCAAATCTTACTTCAAAGAAGGTAACAGGAGATAAAGAAGTATTGAGGAGAGACAATGAGTCTTTAGGGGTTTTTTTAGAGAGGATAGAGGAAATAAGGAAGAATTTAAATTGTATTTTTATAAAATTATAAAAATATCATTATGGAATTATAATTTATAGACCATTGGTTACCCGATGGACTTATACCAGGTACCTAGTGGATCATCAACCATCTGGTATAACCCATTGAACATCTAGACTTTCAATACTCCTTTTACTCTAAATATATTGAAAAATATTATAAAACCAACCATAATAAATTAATAAATGGATGAAAAACTAATCAATTTAATACCTTATAATCTAGGGGTCATTAAAAACTCCTCACTATGGGATTTTTATCCTTGATAAGAATTATTTATGCAACCTTTCCAAACAATCTCAATTGTTGGGATATCATATTAAATTTATACTCTTATATCTTCTTTTAAATGCATTTATAATTCCATTTCACATACACCAAGAGAACCATATTCCCCTAAAACACCCTCACACTCTGATACACTACCCGTATTACGTGATCCTAAAACGACGTGTCTTATTCCAACTCAATATCTTTCCTATCAATAACATGAAAGGGGCTTGGATCATACCACAAGGGCTAAGAAATATGGAATAAGTTTTGTATGAGTTTATGTAATGGAGAAATATCTATTTTATAATATATAGTGAAAACCTATTCCAAAATATCAAATAGTCCCACAAACCAAGACATACACTTTCTTTATTCCCCAACCAGTGATGGCCCAAATATGGATACACCCAAAAGGACACCTAGTCACTTGTGGGTAACTACAAATTTAATCACACATGGTTGAAATATGACCATTTTATAATTTTATTGGTGAATTATTCATTCTGAATCAGTTACACACTCTTTTAGGTTTCCTATACAAGGCCTAGCCAGATGATTTCTAACTTTCCTGCCTCTAATCATTACAGAGGTGAGCAACACAGTTTTCTATATAAGACCTCATAAGGATCCGTCTATATTGAATCCTTATAACTATTATTGAATGAAAAATTTTCTTAAGATATATGGTCTTATCAATCCCCACTAAATTCCAACATGAATGCTCAGCAAATATCCTCAAGTATCCTAATTATCCTCTCCAACTTCTCACCTATCTATAGGTGATAAGATATACTCTAATTTGAATGAGTTCCCATATATTTATATAACCCATGTTAGAATCTATACTTGAATCACACATATAAATATGACATTATGCTCATGATAACCCCATGTAAATTAAAATCTCACACACATATGGCCCACTTAGTTCTTATATTGATTAGTTATCTCTGATAGTAAAGAAATGTGATGTCTTCATCATCTATTCTATAATATCCTTTAGAACATAAAAACCCTCAGGAAATCTCAAAATACCCATTATTAAGCCATGGTAACCTCATCTCACTTCAAAGTGGGCACTATAAGTGGATTATGCAATTATTTTGGTCTAGAGTGTTCCCCTTCACCCATTGACAAGTGAGGTATTAAGACACATATCCTACAATGTCCCTCTTTATATCTAAATACTAGATTAAATGTTTAATATCATGATACATCTTTAAAAATATTAGATACATTTCCCATTGAGAGGTTTACGATTCCCTTATTAGATCCTCTCTTAGACTCATAAGGACTACTAACCTACCGTGCACATAGAGTAATATATCCTCATATTGAGTAAATCTTGGAATGGAATTCATGTCAAAGATTCTATCTCACATCATAAGGAATTATAAATTGGATGGATGGATGGATTTCAACTAATATAATAATTAGTAAGTGATATTAAGAGGATATATATACACTATTCATTACTTTATAGTCCAATCCAAGTTCAATTCCAAGAAAAAAGCTCATGAATCATCATTACTCCTTTTATTCCCACCGTACACTCTTAATTTTTCTTACCAATGGCATCATTTATGAAATTATGCTTCTTTAGAGCATATATAACCTCAAAATTGAGTCTAACATCTCTATATCATTTTCAAATTCCATTATGAAATGATTCACCTTAAGCTTTTATTGTCTATATAGATTAGAAATATCTCTCCAAAGAGATAGTGGCACAAGCACTTCAAGCTATAGACCACAAAAACTAACTCCAGATCATTATTAGGGTAGTTCCACTCATGGGTTCTTATCTTATGAAAGATTTAAGAAACTACCCTACACTCCTTCATTAACACCACTACCAAACAAACTTATGAAGAATCATAGTAGATAGAATATACCTTACCGAAGTTAGGTAGGCTCAAAATCAATGTATATATGAGTTTTTTAATTAAAAAATACGGTGTTATAGTACTCAGTCTACTTGAATTTTAACTCCTTTATCACTATTCATAGGTGTTTGTATATAGAAAAAATCCTAAATGAACCAAAAATGATAACCTATCAGATCAAGGAATCTTTTGATTTCAAAAACATTATTTTTAATTGATTAATAAGTCACCATATCTAACTTATCTATATTAACATGAATCCATAATGTAGATATAAAATGAACTAAAAAATGTACCTCTAAAATCCAAAAGTGGCATGTTAGTAACTTCACATAAAGTTGATGTGACTCTATGAAATTACATCGATAATTACATATTATGTATTAGTAAAATATGAGACATATCTCTATTTTTCTATGGGTGAATCTTTTTTATAATTCCCACTACTTTCCATTCACCTCTGACCATCAAATGAAATGTGAATAAGTCTTCCTCCTCTCTTTGAAACAAGGGTTGTATTCAACACAACCTATAAATGTTCAACATACAGCTCCTAAGTGTGATATTACACAAAAAATATCATCTATAAACATAAAAATTAGAGTTTAGGTATGGATGGAATATCTAGTTCATGAGATATATAAACACTATAAGTTCATTCATTAGTCTAAAAAACATCACAAGAAATCACATTGCCCATACCTACTTTTAAATGTCATTTTGGGGTGTCCACAACCCTTATAGATTATTATATAATAGATATTTAATAATCATATAGAACCATAAATATTACCTTAAATAATCAAAAACCATCTATCCATAAAAATGGATACCTGTTTTCATAGTGACCTGGTTCGTCTTCCTATAATTCACACAAGGTCTCAAGTTGTTTTCACCATTCTTGGAAAACAGTCCCAGATCACTTCATAGAGATGTACTCAAATATATAAATCCATTTTATTTAATTTCGTTGATCTAACTATTTTTCTCACTTAAATTAGTTGATTCCATTGATATGAGGTTATTTATACGGGCTTAACACCAGACATGAGAGCATTAGTGAAATCTATCACTCTCTCTCTCAAGAGTAAATCCTAATAAATCATTAGGAAAAACAACATGATAATGGTCCAATATAGGTAAATAAATTTTTGGTAATATCAAACATTTATCTATAAATACCATACTAGACATCTTGGTTGTGATAACACCTAACTACTAAAGATTAGGTCCATCTTGACCTACCTAAAAATATCAATTTCCTATGAATACTTACTTATTACTTGCGAGTGTAGTAAATGAAACCTTTATTAGATATTAATTGATATGATATTCAAAGTGAGACATCCAATCCATGAAAAATATCATAATGAAACTAAATATATCTAGTATTAAGAAATCATATACTTGGTTATAGCCCCCAACCACTACGATACATCCAGGGAATCTCCTAACCTGATCCAAACACATTCTTAGATATGTGTAAAAAGTTAATATTCCCTCTAAATACTATAACAAAAATCCCAAATAATACACTAGATATCATAAAAAAGTGTCACCCTCATGTCAAAAAAGGAATATGATAATATAAATGTGACAATAATCATATATCTCACTATTTATAGTCACTATCCACTATCTATTAGAACTTGATATAGTGAGAAAGTTATCCAAAATCTGACTCATGAATCTTCCCTTAAGACCCTTAACTACTTGGAGACATACCTCTTAGTGGAACCTACTAGAATTGTCCTCGAGATCCTCATCCACCACCTCACTTTGCTTAATATGATGATACCCTAATATCAATCTATGATGATCCCCTTGACCATGACCAGAAAGCATGAGTGTGATAATAGCCTCACCCTATACCCTGATAAAGAGATATCCTATAATATCACTTAAAATAACCCTATACTCCTATATTTATGACACTCCCTTAGGGAATTTAGATATGCTATTTTTTTACCAATTCTCTCACACTGAAATAATATGATATGAACTCCCCTTAAAGGATGAATAAAAGAACATTTTCTATGAATAGTTTTCCATTGTATACTCTATTGTATCTCCCCATATCTCCTATTCCTTCTATTAGAAGATCCACCACATGATCCATTAAAGGGAGGGAGTATGGTTGATATTTCACTCTCCACAAAACCCTTCTTAGGAAAGAGGGTCTTGAAACCAACTCTAAATAAAACATAAATAAATACATTCTCACCTATTATATAAGATCCATTAATAGAACTATCATGAACCTAAGGGACTTTTAGGCCTCATTACCTATTAGTAAGGGAGAAAAATAGAGTAAATATGAGAAATCAGTAGCATAATCAGGCACTAATTTCCCTCCTTGACAGAGCTCCATGAAACCTCAAGCCCTATATAGATTACGAGTCTAAATAAAGAGATCTTAAAATATTATATTTTAGAAGTACTCCTAAGTTAGACCCTAATACCTCTTCATCTGAACTATAACAACCCACCATTTCATATTTAGCCTTTATAGCATGAAAAAAATAAAATCCACCCATTTATCATTAGGTCTCTCAAATAGCATGAATATACTCTAGATCCTATTGATTAAATATTCTATATTTTTCATGCCTCAATCACCCTAAAAGGTTGGAGGGAATTATATACTAAAATACCTTATAAATTCTCCCATAGTGGCCTTACTTTGGTGTACTCCTCCACTTCCCATTGGTACTAGGTAAAATACACTATCCTAAAGTGTCTTACCACCCTAAACCATAAGAATAACCTTGGGAGAATTATTTTCTTTACCCTCTCAAGAATCTTGAACCACCTTAAGTGCATGATCAACTCTAGCCCCTATTTTCCCATGGGACATCTTTGAGTCATCATAATTCTAAATTTCCAAAAAATCGATTGAAAAGAATCATGATAAAATACCAAAATTTTATAATGTTTAAACAAGTGTAGGCATATACTCATGTAACACCCTAAATCAAACATGAAAATTGACACTTTAACATTTAAAATTTTATAGGTTTACATAGCCAACATAATAAACTCACTAATAATACATCCATGCATATCAATATTACACCAAAAAATAATAATGAATTCTTCATTCTAATAAACACTAGAAATCACAACCCACTATTTACCCAAGTTTCAAGTTCACATCACATGTACCTATCCATATCATAATCATATTTAAGTCAAAAATATAAATAAATCCATCACTATTGAAACTAATTAATCAGTATGACATCAATAACTTATTCAAGAAAAGATAAAATAACCAAATTTCATAATTTAATCAATTAAATACCATTTTAAAAGTACTTTTTCAAATAATATACAAGAACTCACTTGTCATGTAAACCTACATACCGAATATGATTCCCATACTCACACATTATTTCCACACCAGTTCAAGAGTAAATAAATAAACCATAATCCAAAATATAATTTTGAATAAATTTAAGAAACCATAACCATAAAAAACAATAAAAATAATTCCATACCTCAATAAATTGTTTATCTGTTATAGAGTTTCTAACCAAACACAATCATAACATCCTCCACAATTTTGAACCAATATATCTACATTCTATTAAGCCCTAAAATCTTAAGACAATAAAAAAGGGGATTTGATACAATTTTTTAATGCTATGACCTATATTTTTGAGTTTGATCTAGAGAACCAAAAATACTTAAACACATATCCATGTATTATAGAGGTTTCCAACTATTATCAAGGGACAAGTTTATACATTGTGTTTCATGAACCAACCAGGATAAATCTCTAAATCAGAACCCGATCCGGCCTTGACATGGTCTGAAGGGAGTTCCCAATCCCCATGGGCTGATGAATAGTTACTAGGAATAAAAAAAGGGGGAAACATTTTTCCATAAGAATAATAGAAAAATATGGAATTAGCAGATAAGAAACCATAAATAGTTGGTATTCTAATAGAGTCATCAAGAGAAATTACCACAATGTAAACAAGCACAAAACCTAAAATGGAACAACAATCCCAAAACATCACATAAACCAAGATATCCTCATAATATATGGATCACATTCTCCACTTACCACCACCAACTCCCATAATCCCATTATCAAGAACAACCACCATCTCTAAATGGTGTTATTCCTTTTCCTATACATGGAAAAAGAAAATCTATATATGCCCAAAGTCATATGTAGTGTGTGAGAAACACTAGCACAATAGGATCCCACTCAAGAGATTTCATAAGTAGTAAATATAAAATAAACTAAATATTCTAAAATATAAAATAAACATGGCATGGAAATATATTTCATAATTTACATTTAACATGATTTTTAAATCATTTCAATGGAAAGTATAAAATAGGCATGAATAAACATTTCTATAAAATATGTATGAATGAATCATTTCTTAAAAATTGGAATGTATAATTTATTTTCAATCACAACTCTATGGTTATAATACCTGGGGATAGTTAGATCAAGGTTCAAGTATCCCCACACATATTAATGAAATACAACTCGATGTGTGCATGATAACATAGATATTAAGCATAGAGGGAATAAGAGTCCACCCTAATGAATAAAATCCCAACCCATATCAAAGTTTAATTAGCATTTTCATCATCAATACATTGCTAGATAGAACTAATACATGCCTAGATTGTTTTTCCTAGACTAATCACCTAACTACCTAGTTGCCCATGTGCTTCAATAAAAACAACTAATGGAAAATAATTTATCTCAAATCAGTTTCATCAGTCATATTTCAAGCATACCCAAATCAAGTTTTAAACATACCATTTAATTTTAAAAACTAACACCAAATAGTTTTTAAGAATTGATTTTTAACAATTCTTAATAAAATAAGGCATGAAATGTTTTATGGATATTGAATGTGTTGTATTAGTCTAAAAATTCCTTATTTTGATTATCAAAAATCATTTTTTTTCAATCCATTATTTGTTTTATAAAAGATAACTATTTTTTTGAATAAAACTAAATTTTTCTAAGTCTTGAATCGACTGTATGAAGAGTTAATCAACCATGAGTCCAAAGAGTGGAAAATCCACAATGTATCTGATCAACCATGGAGAATACTCAAGAAATTACAATATAAACTTAGTGACCATGCGTTGTTTCTCAAGTGACTATAACGATCAAGATTTTAGTAAAGGCATAGATCAACCACATGAAATGTGGATAAACTAAAAGGAAAGTGGATCAATTGTAAGGTTAATGGATTGATTGCACATCTAAGTTTTTGAAAATAGTCGATTTATTGAAAAATATTGGATTAACACAAAGATAAATAGAAGAAACCACACATTTTTCAAAATATATAAAATTATTTTATCAACCACGTGAAAAAAGTAGATCTTCTATATGAATTCAATAAAATACAAGTTAAATTAAAGTGAGGGTATAATAAATTTTGATTTCTAGAAAATTAATGAATAAATCATGTGAATTTTTGAAGAAATTGTGGGATGATATCATAAATTTAAAAAGTATATGATCAACCATAAGTTTAAGTGGTCGGCCATAAGATCAAAGTAATCAACCATATGAATTGTTTTTAAAGGAATTCAACCATAATTATCACAAAGTGTTAAATCCACCATGGATACTAACATGGAACTCTTTAAAGTGACTATATTATAAGTGAGTATTATATTATTATATATAATATGCTAAACAAAAATCTATGTAGAATTAATTTTTTTTAGAATCATTTAATGATCCGGTTTTCATGTTGAGTATGGGGGTATTTAATGATAAGTTTTCAATGACTCTTTTCAGAAAAAATATTTATTTTAAATATGTCTGAGGATAGAGAAAAAGATGGTAGAGGATAGTAGATAACAATAGACACATGAACGTGACAATGAAATTTTTTATGAACACATGATACATTTTTATCATCTGAACTCCACTACAAGTTATGAGAACATATTTTTTCTCTCATATCTTTACTTAATCAATAGACAAACTTCAAGAAGATAATAATCATTTGGGAAACAACAAAAAAATCCTTTGTATCAAAATCTAATCTCTTATCTCAATTTTTTCTTTTTACACTTTTGAGAAGTGTTTTTTACACTAAATATCTTTTAAGCACTCACTCATATACTATTATAGAGAGTATGAGATACTCTATAACATTATTTATGATTATCTATACTCCCATGTAGAAATATGGAAGAGGATTTATGTATCCTAGAATTATTGTGTTTAGTTTTTTTTAAGTAAAACCTGATATAGATTTTGGATCAGTTTATTTATTAATAAATGGTTTTGAAGTGGGTGATTGATAAGTGGAGAGGATTGGGTCTCATCTTGAGAATGAAACTATTTTTTTATTCCACTATGTGTTTTCTTTTTTTGTTTACCCTATTAAAAAAATATATTTTAGTTTAAAAAACTAAATTGATAAAGACTAATTTGATAGTTAGATTTAATTAATTTTTATATACCTTGTGTAATACAAGTAAATTCGTTTCAAAAGTAAAAAGATTTTTAAAAATGTTTTAACTAAGTTGGGATTGAACTTATAAGAATATTTTTTAAAGATAAAATTATATAATTCTACTATTTTATTTAACTAAGATATATTTTATAAATTTTTGGATTTAGTTTTTAAATGATTTTTAATATAGATTTTAATTGGAAACTCAATCCCCCCATCTTGAGTTATCCACTTTGACCAACACTTGGTATTAAAGGATTTTATTTCTTTTAAAAAAAATATAGTTTTACCCCAAAAGATCAAAATTTTCATTATTTATAAATTTACATCTTTATGGATAATAACAGGCTTGAGGAGATTGATATTAATAGACCTCCTTATTTTAATGCTACTGATTATTCTTAACTGGAAATAAAGATGAAAATACATATTAAAAGCATGGGATTTGATATTTAGACTATAATAGAGGAAAAATATGAAAAACCAAAAGATGTTAGTGCTGATTTGATTGATGCCACTATGACTGCTTATGATTTTAATTATAAATTTATGAATTTATTATACTATAAATTAAGGGAAGATGAGATTAATAGATTTTTTTTCTTATTCCACTACTTATGATATTCAGGATACACTTTCTATTTATCATGAAGTAACTTCAATTGTTAAAGAGATGCACTTTAAAACATATACTATAAAATTTAATAATTTTAAAATGAAACCTAATAAATCAATTTCTAACATGTGTCTTGGGTTCAATGAAAATTTTAACATAATACATGGACTTGGGGGAATAAATTTGAAGGTAAAGGTCAAGTGATGAGACTCCTACAATGCTCACCACATTGGTGTAGAAGAACTCCTATCTCTATTATAGAATCATGTGATTTAAGTAAAATTCCAATGAAGAAAATGATTGGAAATATCACAATGTATGAAGAAGAAATGATAGTGAACAAAGAAAAATATAAACCAAAAAGAAAATCTAATACTTTCAAGACTTTTGAATCAATGATGAAGGAGAAAATTGAAGAAGATAACTCAAGTGAGGATGAATCATCATCAGAAAATGGTGAGGAGATGGCTAATTTATATAGTAGATTTAATAAGTTCTATAGTAAGAATAAATTACTCAAAAAGTCAAACCATATAGGAAAGTTGGATAGAAGAGAAAACTATGAAAAGGAGAATCAATCAGGTGAAGTGACCTACCATGAATGAAAAAAGAATTTTCATATCAAAGATGAATGTCCAAAATTTAAGTATAATAAAAGATATGAGAATAAAGGAAAAATTACAAAGAAAGATATAAAATCTACCTACAGTACCTCTGATGATAGTTCTAGTGACTCTGACTCAAGTAGAGAAGACAAGGTTGATAGAGAAAACATGTTTTTTATTAGAATTACATCTGAGGCACTAAATAATATCTTTATATCTCATGTTCATATTTCTAATATTTATAAAAATAAACACAATGATGAAAATATGAGAATTGATGATTTATTTGAATACTATAATATTCTAGAAGAAACTTTCAATGTACTCAAAAATAGGTATAAACATTTGAAGAAGTAATATGAATTATCTGTTCATGTTAAATCTGAACTTTATATAGAAAATAAAAAGAATAATTATTTATTAAAAGAAAATAATGGACTTAAAATGTCAAATGACAAACTCAAAAAGGCTATTTAATGGTTTACAAATGGTAGAGAAAACTTAACCAGGATTCTTGGTAAAAAAATCACACTCAAGTACATAAATGGGATTGGATACCAACTTGGTCAAAGGATAATTTATAAGAATAAATTTATTCATAAATCAGTCTCTTATAATTCCATAAAAATTCTTATTCTTGTGTACCTAATAAATTTTTTCATTTCTAAAATTCTCAAGTCTTTTTATAGTAAACCTGTTAAATAGATTTAGATTTCAAAATCATTTATTACTAAAATTTCTGGACCCAAGAAAGTATGGGTACCAAATTCATTTCTTATCTAAATGTGTATAGGAAACAAACATTAAGAGTACCAATAAAAATTTATGGTATTTTTATAGTTGATGTTTGAGACACATGACTAAGGACTACTCAAGCTTCAAAATCCTTGTCAAGATGGATGGTCGACATGTCACTTTTAGTGACAATTCTAAAGGAAAAATAATTATACTTGTTCAAATCATCAACTCTGACTCTATTTTAATTTAAAAAGTATTATTTATTTATGGTTTAAATTAAAATATTCTTATAATCCCACAATTTTTTGATGATTCTTATCATGCAAAATTTGAAAACAATGCTTGAAAGATTTATGATTCTAAACATGATTTAGTTTTTACTACTTTACGCAATGATAATGTTTATGTAGTTGATTTAGATTCTTTATTTTCTTAAAATATTTCTTTCTTATGTTCATTTCATAAAGAATATTGGATATTTCAAAGAAGACTAGGCCACTATAACCTTTAATCTCTTAGAAATCTAACTAGGAAGGGTTTAGTTAAGGATATTACTATACTATAATTCCCAAAAGACAAAGTTTGTAACCCATGTGAAAAAGGGAGACATCATAATATTTCTTTCAAATGAAATAAAGAAGTTTTAACTTCTCAATCCTTAGAGTTGGTTCACATGGACTTGTTTGGACCTTCTAGAGTTTCTAGATTAAATGGGAAGCATTATGCCTATGCTCTTGTAGATGAATATTCAAGATAAACTTGGATATAATTTCTAACTAACAAAATTAAATATTGTTCATATTTTGAAAAATATGTAAAATCTATAGAAATTATTAGTAAACTTTCTGTTAATACCTTAAGGAGTGACCATGTGATCGTACCACGATTCAATGTTTCATTTTTACCCTTACACCATTGTGTTGAACTTGTTTTTTATTGAAAATTATAAAAATAATAACAAATTGAACTTCATTTTTGATACCATTATTTTTTGTTTATCATTGTTAAAATGGTAAATGTTACTTGTTTTGATGATTTCAATGTAGGAGGAGATGATTTGGAGGGCCCACAATGAAGTGGAAGAAAAATGGGCCAAAATTGCATGGATTCATGAAGACCTGTCCACTATTTTCCTGTTTAGAAAATTCTATTCATAAAAATGGGACCAGATTTTTTATTCTGGTCCAAAATTTAATTGGATAAAACTCATATGAAGAAACCAAATCCCAATTCTTCCAGAAAGGGGCCCAACCGACCTGATCTGTCCAGAACACTGAATTTGTGTGAAGTCAAAAGTGGTATTCTATAATTTGTCCATATCTATGGATCCACTTGTCCAATTGATGCTAAAATTTCGGTGGATATAGTAAGGAAGTGGGGATACAACTTTATAGTTTTTTCAAAAGAAATATTAGATTTTCTAATGGCTGAAACCCATGGTACAAGTTGTTTGAAGAAATATGTGTGACCAAAACCACCTTCCAATTTTCCTATAAAATGGCACCTTGGGCTATCCATTTGGGAGTTCGAACTAGAGGAAAGGTGATTCCATTTTGGAGTCCCAAATAAGTCCTCCCACTAATATTTGAAGTTCTGGAGGCCATTGGAATTTCCACCTCAACATATTTCTCTTCCTCCCCTCCCATGGGTTTCTAAACCCCTTGTGATCACCCGGGGAGGAACATATTGTAAATCCCAAGATTAATGTTGTAATATTTGAATGGTATTTTTAATTATAGGTTTGGATATTGTTTTTATTAATCCTATATTTTTATTAATTTTATTTATGTACTGGTACATCATGCTCGACTCGTATGATCATGCTTGGGGGTACCCATTCATGTGATGTTTCACACACCGTTCACCACTTATTCTTCCCCCTTTCAATTGTAGTGTTTGTGGGGTTCATATTGTTCAATATAAATCGCATAAAAATATCATGGAAATGTACTTTAAATTCATGGTAATACATTCAAATAACATACAAACTTGGACAGTGCGTCGAGTTCTTCGTGTGCTTCCTTGGTGAGTTTCGGTTATGAAGTCGAACACAAATCACCTAATAATTGCTAGTATCCGGTGAATCATTGTGTGTTTCCGACTGAACCCTAGGATGAATCCTAGTATAAACTTAGTAATATTATAGTTCTAGGTGTTACAAACCAGGGATTAAAATATCATAATGAGCATCATGAGATTTCTCTGGGTTGATCACACTTAATTAATCTTGTTCATTCCTACTTTGTTTCATCGCTTTCATATTTTATGTTGTCATATTTAATCATCAAACCCAAGAATTATAAAACCCCATTTCTCTTTTTTTACTTTCATAATCAGAACCAAATTTTGGAATTAATGATCTATGGATCTATTGAGAGACGCCCTATGGTTGCTGCTATACTACATAAATTCTAGTTAAAAATAAACATCTAATTTGACGTGCTCAACGACGTGATCGAATTTTGGTGCCATTACCTAGGATCCAAGATCACTTTTTATTATTCTTTATTTCCTTTTATTTATTTATTTTACTTCTTAATTAGTACTCCTTTTAACACCCAACCCCCATTTTATTGTTTTTTTCTATTTTTGGTTGTTTTTGTGTGTTATTCCTCTCTCTCTCTCTCTCTTATTCTCCATATATCTCTCTATAATTCTGTATTATAAAATTTTATTCTCCTTTAACCCTTATTAAGTGATTATATCCATATTCAATCATAAAAAAAATAAACTTCACAACTTATTTTCATGACCCAGTTAGAAAAAGAAAAACTGCTTGAATTTGACCAAAAAATTGAAAAGACACTTCACACAGAAATCAAGGAATCTAGAGAAGGTAAATCAAGTAACACTAAGGAACCCCTTTTGGAACCTCAATTGGTTATAAACCAATCAAAAATTTAACCCAATAAAAACCAAGAAAACATGGATGCAAATAATTGAACCTTAAAAGAACTAAACACCCCGGATGTGGAGTACCAACCTGCGTACATCCAATATCCTAGGGAGGAAACCAACTTTCAGCTGAGATCAGGCCTCATCCACCTACTTCCCAAATTCCATGGTCTTCCTGGTGAGGACCCTCATAAACACCTTAAGGAGTTTTACATATTGTGCTCCACTATGAAACCCCAAAATGTCTCTGAGGACTTAATTAAGTTTAGGGCCTTCCCTTTCTCCCGTGATGGTGTAGCCAAATATTGGATATACTATTTTCCTACCACAATTGGTGGATGGAATGACCTGAAAAGACTATTTTTAGAGAAGTTATTCCCTGTCTCCTGAACTGCATCAGTTAGAAAAAAAATCTATGGAATTAGGAAATCATAAGGAGAGACCCTTCACGAATACTGGGAGAGATTCAAAAGACTTTGCTCAAGATACCCCCAACATCAGATTATTGAACAACTATTAATACAATACTTCTATGAGGGACTTATCCCCATGGATCGTGGAATGATTGATGCTATATCTAGTGGTAACCTAGTTGATAAAATTCTTTCCGTTGCTCATGAATTAATAGACAATATGGCTCAAAATGCACAAAAATTTGGTACACGAGCTATTGCACCAACCCGAGGAGTTTATGAGGTAAGTCATTCATCTCTATAACAAAAAGTAGATAATAAGATTGATGAGATGCATACCCTTCTAAGGAAATTATCTCAAGAACAAGGTAACTCACAATCTTCTCCAGTTCCATTACATTGTTGTATTTGTTCTGAAAATACTCATTTTTATGACCAGTTCCCACAACTTCAAGATTCACCTGAGTCTTGTGCAGTCATGTTCCCAGGGTGTCTATTCTAATAAGAACCTCCCTCCAAGAAAGAACCATTTATGCCAAATCCAAACCCTGGGTGAAAGCACAACCCCAGTACTGACAAGGAGGAAACTCAAGATACCCCAAGCAGAATTGGTATCAACAAGGCCAAGGTATGCAACATTATTATCCTTAAACTTCTCAAAAAAATCATTATCCTCCTCCAAAATCTGAACCAAGCCTTGAGGATATGGTGAAGAAAATGGAAACCCAAAACCTACAATTTCAAAAAACCACACAATTGGAAATTCAAGACCTACAAACTCAAGTGGGAAAATTGGAGAACACCATCAGTGAGCTTAAGATGAAAGGTTATAGATAACTACCATCCCAACCCATTGTTAATAAAAAGGAAAAAAGTAATATATGTGCAGTTACACTTTGTAGTGGTAAAGAAGTTTCCCCTTCTGCTGATTCTATGCAACAGGTATGTCCCCCTCTTGAAAACACTATTTCTCCACCCACAAAAGATTCTAATGAAGAAAAATAAAATAAAAATAGTAATCAAATTATCATTAATGATTCAAATAAACAATCCATTCTTCTTTCTTTCCCCCAAAGACTCTCTAAATCTAAGAAAAATTCTGATAATGAGATTGATACTAAAATAATGGATGCATTTAAAAAAGTTCAAGTTAATATTCCTTTACTAGATGCTGTCAAGAAAATTCCCCATTATGCCAAATTTCTTAAAGATCATTACACCCATAGAAGGAGGATGAAGGGGAACGAGAGAGTCTACTTGGGAAGAAATTTCTCATCCTTGATTCAACCAGTAATGCCAACCAAATGCAAGGATCTAGGCACATTCATAATACCGTGTACCATAGAGGAGTCATTATTTTCAGATTCTATGTTAGATTTAGGTGCTTCCATTAATGTAATTCCTCACTCTGTGTATACTTCTCTATAGGTTGGATGGATTCAACCAACAGAAATTGTCGTGCTACTTACAACCAGACTACTACGCATCCAATAGGAGTGATTGAGGATGTCCTTGTAAGAGTGAAGAATCTCATCATCCCTGTTGATTTATACATTCTTGAGATGGAAGATACCCGAACCCAAGGACATGACCCTATCATACTTGGGAGTCCATTCCTTAAAATAGCAAAGACGATCATCAATGTTCACAATGGTACGTTGTCCATGGAGTTTGGGGAAAAAAAGCTAAGTTTTAACATCCTTGAGGCTATGAAACACCCCGTTGAAGAGCACTCCACTCTTCCTACCTATTCAATGGAAGTGCTCTCAAATGATGAACACACACACACAATTATCTCCTTAACCCATACTCTAATTAACTTTCCTCTTCTTCACCCTAGGATGATTTGAGTTTTGAGTCATGTTTTGAGTGTTGTGTGGGTTCTGAAAAGTGTAAATTTTCTGCTTTAATTGATGAGTGTGTTCATTCTGAGGTACCCATGACCGTCGATGATTCTGAAAATCTAATTTTAAAAGATTCTCTATCTTTAGAGAATAAACATGACCAGATAGACCGTTTAATGGACCTCACTCCCCCTAAATCTCCTCCCTTAGTCCAAAACCCCTGACATTGGAATTAAAACCACTTCTATCTAATTTAAAATATGCCTATCTTGAGGGTATTGACCAATTTCTCGTCATTATTTCCAATAACCTCTCTAAATTTAGGAATCAAAATTGCTCAAACTTTTGAGAGAGTGTAAAAAGGAAATAGGATGGAAAATGGATAATATTAACAGGATTAGCTCATCTATTTGTATGCACCATATACTTTTGGATGATGAGGATAAGCCCTTGAGACAATATAAATTCCAGTTGAATCCCACTCTCCTTGAAGTGGTAAAATTGGAAGTTAGTAAATTACTTACTGTGGGGATCATTTATCCTATATATGATAGTAAATGAGTTAGCCCAGTGAAAATTGTGCCTAAAATAACAAGAATAACAATTGTTCCAAATTAAAGGAATGAATTGGTTGCAACACGTGTGCAAAATAGTTGGCGAGTCTATATTGACTACTGTTAACTAAATCAAGCCACGCGAAAGGACCACTTTCCTCTACCTTTCATTGAACAAATGTTAGAACGATTGGCTGGAAAGTCCCATTATTGTTTCCTTTATGGCTATTCGAGTTATTTACAAATCTATATAGCCCCAGAGGATCAAGAGAATACAACATTTACCTGTCCATTTGGCACATTTTCATATATAAGGATGCCTTTTGGTCTTTGTAATGCTCCTGGTACTTTTCAGCATTTTATGTTGAGTATATTTTTAGAGTACCTAGAGAATTGCATCGAAGTTTTATGGATGATTTCACAGTTTATGGAACTTCCTTTGATTATTGTTTGGCTCACCTAGGTTCTATCCTTCATTGTTTCATAGAAAAAGATCTTGTATTAAATTACGATAAATTCCATTTCATGGTTAAACGTGGGATAGTTCTTGGGCATGTTATTTCAAAAGAGGGAATTCAAGTGGATAAATCAAAAATTGAATTAATTTTAACCCTTCCATATCCAAAATGTGTTCTTGAGGTTCAATATTTCTTGGTTTATGCTGGTTTTTACCGTCAATTCATTAAATACTTCAGTAAGATCACACTTCCCTTGTCCTAGTTATTACAAAAGGATTATGATTTTGTGTTTGATAAAAATTGTGAGGATGCTTTAACTTTGAGCTTATGCGTGATGCCTCTAACTTTACAGTTGGGGTAGTTTTATTACAAAGGGTTGAGAAATCTCCTCATGTCATTGTGTATGCCTTACGTACCCTTGACCCTACCCAAGAAAACTACACAACCACTGAAAAAGAAATTCTTTCTATTGTGTTTTCCTTAGAAAAATTCCATTCATATCTTATCGGGTAAAAAATCATTGTCTTTTTTGATCATGATACCCTTCATTTTCTCCTAAAGAAACCTAAATATAAACCCCACCTCATTCGGTGGATGCTCCTCCTCCAAGAGTTTTACCTTGAGATTAGAGATAAGAGAGGAGTGGAAAATGTGGTAGCTGACCACATTAGTAGGATTTCCCCACCATTGGACCATCATGTTGACTCACACCTCCCCATTGGATAATTCTTCTTTCATGAGAACCTTTGTGATATTGTGGACCTTACCCCCATAGTATGTGGACATTGTAAAATTTCTAGTGACATATAGGGTTCCCACTAATTTCAGAACTTCACAATCCCAGAGACATAAGCACGATTCTCAATGGTACATTTGGGATGACCCATATTTGTGGAGAATTTGTGGTGACCAAGTAGTTTGTCGGTGTGTCCCTGACCATGATTTTACATCTATTTTGACCTTCTTCCACACTTTGGCCTGTGGGGGACACTTTGGCTCTCAACGTACAGCTCAAAAGGTCCTTGAATCAGGACTTTATTGGCCAACTTTGTATAGGGATGCCCATAGATTTTGAAAGTCATGTATTCATTGTCAATTCACATGGAATATCTCCAAGAGGAATGAAATTCCCCAACAACCCATGTTATTTTGTGAGATCTTCGATGCATGGGGCATTGAATTCATGAGGCCTTTTACAAATTCATTTGGATTTTTGTACATCTTATTAGCTGTTAACTATATATCTAAATGGGTGGAAGCAAAGGCCACTAGGACTGATGAATCTCGAGTGGTTGTTGATTTTGTGAGGTCCCAAATTTTCATTAGGTTTGGTTTACCTAGATTCATCATTAGTGATTAGGGTTCACATTTTTTCAATCATAACATGAAGAATTTGCTTCGTAATTATGGGGTTGTTCATAAAGTCTCTACAACATATCACCCCCAAACTACCAGAAAAGAAGAAATCTCAAATCAGAAAGTTAAGAGAATCTTGAAAAAATGGTACAACCCAATAGGAAAGATTGAAGTTTTCCCTTGGATGATGCACTTTGGGCATACCGTACAACTTTTAAAACCCCAATCAGAATGTCACCATATAGAATTGTATTTGGAAGGGCTTTTCACCTCCCGGTGGAGGTAGAACACCGTGCATATTGGGATGTTAAACAAGGTAATATGAATCTTTCAGATGCAGGTGAGAATAGAAAGCTACATATTCAAGAGTTGAAAGAAATTCGATGTGATGCATATGATAACTTCCAGATCTATAGAGAGAAGACAACGGCTATCCATGATAGCATGATTCATCAGAGAAAGTTTCATATTGGTGAGAAGGTTCTCATGTATAATTTTAGGCTAAAGCTCCACCCAGGTAAGCTTTGTTATCAATGGATCGGTCCTTATACCGTTACTGATGTTTACCCTTTTGGTGCTATATAGGTTTTGCATGAGAATAATGGAAAAATGATTACTTTCAATGGGAAGAGGCTTGAACACTTCTATGAGGATTTTCTAAAGCATCTCGTGGAGGAAATCCAACTGATATATTCCACATATGACACCACTTAGCAGGTTGTCCCTTCTCCCTACCTTTATTTATTGTCTATTTATTTAAAATACTTTCATTGAGTACAATTTAACTTTTAGGTGTGGGGAGGGTGACATTTCATAGTTAGGATTAAACAAAACAAATTAAATTAATAAAAAAAATAAAAAAATGTGATTTCATTTTTGATTTATTTATTTTGTGTTTTTAGATAAAAATTGATCTAAAAAAGAATATCCAAAATCATTTTTCATGCTTGAGTCGATTGTGTGGAAAATTCCATTGTTTTGGAAAAAAGTTTTTCCAATGAATGTTGATATGGAATCTTTTTCTATAATTTTTTTAAAATAATTTTTATGTTTTTAATGGATTTTTAAAACCCATGCCTCATTAGCACTAACCAATATTTTAATCCCTTACCTGAGAGATATTCTAAGGCCTTTAATGCATATTGTTCCTTTTAATCACTTTCTTGAGAGTCTTAGGTCATGTAGAGAAACTAGAACTTTCCTTGATTCTATTTGAAACCATAATATTCAAGTATACTATATTCATTATAGAGGCAATCATTCATTAAAAATCCCTTTGTACAATTATCCTATATTTTTGGCCACCTTTACATTTTATCCTTCTTAAGCCTTAGAGACCATTAAATGCCTATTAGGTATCGAAATTACAAGATAATATATCCCTACCTACCCATATCTTGTGTATATTCTTGTTTTATTTTCAGAAATTTTGGGAGAGAGGGTGTTTCCATGGTAATTCTAGGGAGAGAATCATTGTTATGGGTTGATATAAAGGGTGCCTACATTTTACTTGGGCAATGGGTTCACAATCCATATTACATCATTTTTTTACACATGTTTCCCTCTTTATCTCCAAAAAAATCTATACATTAAAAAAATAGTTACTATACATTAAAAAAATAGAACAAAAGAAAAAAATGGAGAGAAGAGGAGGTTTACTCATTATTATTCACTGTATGATTGTGACCCACAAAGTTGGACAATGGGGAGAGTGAGTTGGAAGTGATACACTTTGTGAGGGGTTGAGTATGTACATTCATTGTGAACACTCTCTGAATTTTGACATGTTTTTTACATAGAGATCAAAAAACCTTCTTCTGCCTCAAATTTTTAAACATTAAATCCTACCAACCCTTGAACCTTGGAACAACCTGTTGGAAGTCCTCTTGAGTAGTACACTAGTTTCTACTGGTAGAGAACTGAGAATCTTAGAAAGCATATGGTAAGGTCACATGAAATCTGGGAAACAAGCATAAATCCACTTTCATATGTTTCTTGAGTGAAGAGGGAAATTTTTTAGGTGAGTTAGGTTGCGACATGTTGCATGGGTGAACAAATGAAGTTGAAAAAATTTGAATGTGAGAAAAGAAAAATGATAGGAAAATTGATTCCATAAATGAGACATGATGAATTTCATTTCAAAATAATCTTGGATGTTTTCACACCTTTTATTTTGGAATGGGACATGATTATGATATTATACTTTTCCGAGGAGTGAAAATGTTTAGGTGTGGGGGTGTGATTGTACCACGATTCACTGTTTCATTTTCACCCTTACACCACTGTGCTAAACTTGTTTTGTATTGAAAATTATAAAAATAATAACAAATTTAACTTCATGTTTTATACCATTATTTTGTTTTTATCACTATTAAAATGGGAAATGTTACTTGTTTTGATGATTTCAATGTAGGAGGAGATGATTTGGAGGGCCCATGATGAAGTGGAAGAAAAATGGGCAAAAAATGCATGGATCCATGAAGAGTTTTACATTGTTTTGACTTTTTAGAAAATTTCGTGCATCCAAATGGGATAATATTTTGTATTATAGTCCTAAATTTAATTTTATACAACTCTTATTAAGAAACCCAAGACCAATTCTACTAGAAAGGGGCCCAACCGACCTGATTTGTCCAGAACACCGAATTTGTGCGAAGTCAAAAATGGGATTTTGTAATCTATCCATATCTCTGGATCCACTTGTCCAATTGATTCTAAAATTTTGGTGGAGATATTAAGGAAGTGGGGATATAAATTTCTAGTTTTTTTCAAAAGTTATATTCGATTGTATAATGGCCAAAACACATGGTACAAGTGGTTTGAAGAAATCTGTGTTCCCAAAACCACCTTCCAATTTTCCTATAAAATGACACATTGGGATCTCTATTTGGGAGTTCAATCCAGAGAAAATTTGATGCCATTTTGGAGTCCCAAAGGATTCCTCCCACCAATATTTTAATTTTTGGAGTGCATTGGAAGTTCCACCTCAACATCTTTCTCTTCCCCCCCTCCCATGGGTTTCTAAACCCCTTGTGATCACCCGGGGAGGAACATGTTGTAAATACCAAGATTAATGTTGTAATATTTGAATGGTATTTTTAATTCCAGATTTTAATGTTGTTTTTATTCATCCTATATTTTTATTTAATTGATTTATGTACTAGTACGTCATTCTCAACTCATATGATCATGCTTGGGGGTACCCATTCATGTGATGTTTCATACACCGTTCACCACTTCTTCTTTTCCATTTCAATTGTAGTGTTTGTGTGGTTCATATTGTTCAATTGAACTCACATAAACACTATCATAGCCATGTACTTTAAAGTCATGGTAATACATTGAAATAACATACAAACCTGTACAACTCATCAAGTTCTTCATGTGTTTCCTTTGTGAGTTTTGGTTATGAAGTCGAACAAAAATCACCCAATCATCAGTGGTATCCAGTGAATCATTGCGTGTTTTCGAATGAACCTTAGAAGGTATCCTAGTATAAAATCAATAAAATTCTAGTTCTAGGTGTTACAAACCAGAGATTAAAATATCATAACACTATTTCTTGAAGTGATGAAGTATGAGCATCATGAGATTTCCCCGGGTTGATCACACTTAATTAATCTTGTTCATTCCTGATTTGTTTGATTGCTTTCATATTTTATATTGTCATATTTAATAATCAAAACCAAGAATTATAAAACCCCATTTTATTTTTTTACTTTCATAATTAGAACCAAATTTTGGAATTAACGATCTAAGGCTCCATCGAGAGATGACCTAGGGTTGCTGCTATACTGCAAAATTTCTAGTTAAAAATAAACATCTAATTTGACGCACTCGACGACACGATCACCATGGTCACGAGTTTGAAAATAAAGACTTTGAATATTTATTCTCACAACATGGATTCACTCACAAATATTCTTCTCCTAGGACTTCCCAATAGAATGATTATATAGAATGAATAAATATAACACTTCAAGAGATTGACCATACTATGCTTAATGAGTATGACCTAACTATTTATTTTTTTGAATAGGCTATCAATACAGATTTATATATTATCAATAGGGTTATTATTAGAACACTTTTAAAAAATAATCCATATGATTTATGGAATAGAATAAAACCAAAGGTTAATTAATTTAGAGTTTTTGGTTTCAAGGTATTTATTATCAACACAAAGGATAATTTAGATAATTTTTCATCCAAAAGAGATGAAGGAATTTTCCATGGTTATTAAAAACCAACAAATCATATGTGATATTCAATTAAAGAATTTTTTTTGAAGAATCTATACATGTAAAATTTGATGAAACAAATCCACATGAGACTAATATTTATTTAAAAAACCTTGAGGATGATCTTTAAAATATTAATATCAATACCTCTAAAGGACCCCGGATCACCCTGAGAGGGGAGGGGTGAATCAGGGTGTCAAATTTTTCTTTTAACATGACGGACCTTGTTACCATATTGGTAGGAAACTATTAAAATTATCTGATAAGAATGTGAAGAAAACAGACAATCACATGTAAAGAGACAACATAATAATTTTACTTGGTTCACCACTAAGGGATAGTCCAAGGGTCATACACCAAAAGTGTGTCAGTATTACCTAAATCCAATAATATTCACTAGTGGTGGAATATAGAAGTTCAGACACATTCACTCTGTCCTAGGAACACCGACTTTACAAGATTTTAGATATTACATACTATGTACCTCAGAACACTTCCATAAACTCCCCCTAGCTCACTACTATGGGAGAATTCTTACTCAACTTATCGACTTGAAGTTATCTTCAATAGATTTGAATTTAAGTCTTTTACCTTTGCTAGAATGAGACTCTGATTGTACCATAGACCTTAGTTGATGCACTTGGAAATAACTCTTTACTTAAACCTGATATTCAAAACAACTATTTGAAAAGCTCACAACCTTTGCGAAGCAAACTTCCTTCATAGAACAAATTGCCTTCGCAAATATCACCAAGTCATCACAGAATTCCCAGTCATTGCGAATCACCCATTACTGAAAATCATTGGTATCAATCAAGAATTAACTAGTCTTTTCGAGATGCTAAATCTCACATAGAAAAACAAATTCGTGGAGCTCCCAACCTTCAAAAAATTATAGCAATTCAATATTTTCTCTAATTATTTTAAATCAAAAATAAAGTGGGGGTAGCCTCATATTTATAGGCTTGTCCATTCATGATGCTCCACCACCTTTACCAGATTTTCTATGAACATCAAAAACCTAATTCACCAATCTCCTTCACTTACGAAGATCTAGTGAAATTCAACTTACTCACAAAGCTTCTTGTAGTCTAAGAGATTCCAATAAACTCTTCAAGAATTTTTTGATGCTCCAATTCTCATAGTCTTAGATATTACCAACACCATTAACAATGCACCACATTTTCACGAATATCATCCCAATCTTCACGAAAACCATTCCTTTAACATTTTTATGAAGTGCCATTTCCTAGAAAACTACCTTTCACAATGATAGACTCATCATCTAGATTTTGAGCATTAAAATTTGTAAAACACTGGTAAATGATGCCACCTTCAATTCTATAGTCAACTTGTACTATAAGATCACTTTCCTTAAAAAATCCCTAATCATACAAGAGTGGATTGACAACAAAAACAAACCAGACTCCATTTCCAGTAATGAATATCCTTGGTTATAACAATATCACTCTTTGGGTTTGTTGGTAATATATAGAAAAAATCAACAAAACAATAGTCACTATCAATACATGATACACGAGAAACAAATCATCCAACACTCTAAGTCTACATGAGAAAATCTTGGTGTAAAAGAAAGAGGGAAGACATGAATTGGGTTCTCATGTTTTCTAATTCATAAATATGTACAAGCTAAGTTCTGACAATGTCATAGAAACATTCATGCCTTGAACTATTTCCTCATAACATCTAATTAAAATAGTTTCACATAAGAATTGCATGTTTTTAAAAAAAAAAAATTCTAAACTAAGATCTGACTGTGTCACACAAACATTTCATGCCCTAAACTGTTTCCTCATAATACACGATTCACATTGTTTCATAAAAGCATTGCATGGTTTTTCAAAAACCCGCAAACAAAAATTTAAAACATTGAATTTATCCATAATTTATCCATTCTCCCCCTTTGTAAATAAACCCAAAGGAACTATATTTGTACTTATAGAGATCAAAACACACTCCCCTTGGATCATATCTCCCACATAAACCTGTAACACTTCTACAAAAAGATTAAAAAAATTGACACAACCAGGGAGAGGGGAACAAACATAACCTCCTAATGCATTGGGATGTGGTTGAACATAGAGGTTCAACCAATGTTTCTCAATCACACGAGCTACTAATGGTTTGGTTATAATTTCATTCACTTGATTATTAGTTCCAAAACGATACATTTTAATCATGCCTTGTTCATCTTTTTCCTTGACGAAGTGATATATTATTCTAATATGTTTCATATGAGAATTATGAATATGATTCTTCATAAGATCTATCTATATCTTATTATCATAGTGAATCACCATTGACTATTTCACCTTATCACCAATATTAGTCATTTGTTTCTTCATCCATAATAGCTTAGTACAATCCTTTGTAGCTGATATATAATTTTCTTTAGAAAAACTAAGAGAAATTCTTTCCTATTTCTTACTCAACCACCCCACACATTTCTTACCAATAAAGAATCCTAAACCACTTGTGGAATTTCTATAAACCACATCTCTAGCCCAGTCAACATCTGAAAATGCCAATAGTTCATTATCTCTTCCTGTAAAAAATTATAATCTATAATTGTGAGTACCTTGAATTTACCTCCTGATTCTTTTAATTTCCACCAAATGTTATTCCTTCATATTACTTTGAAAGTGCGCCACTAAGAAATTTAAAAATATGACATCTATCCATGTTTTAGTTAAGTACAATAAGATTCCAATGATTCTACTATATATAGTGTGATCCACAAAAGTCCCATCCTCATGCTTTATAATTTTTTCCCAACCGTAATTAGAGTCAACATTGGTTTAGAGTCATGCATATTGAATTTTTTTAGTAACCCTATTTCATACTTTTCCTAAGAAATGAAAGTGTAATCCCTCTTCTTAATCACTTGAAACCCCAAGAAGTATGTGAGTTCACCAATCATAGACATTTCAAATTTCGATTTCATATGATTAGAAAATTATTCTACTAATCTCTTCCTACTTCCACCAAATATAATATCATCAACATACACTAGCACCATAACTGATCTTCCTTTTAATTGTTCACATATAGATTGTGGTTGATACCTTCCCTTTAAAATTTGTGATTCTTCAAATAAGAATCTATATGAGAATACCATGCTTTTTGTGCCTACATTAGAACATAGATTACCTTTTTTAATATAAAAACTTTTATTTTATCATTAACAATTAGAAAAACTACTAGTTGTTCAATGTATACTTCTTCTTCAGGAACACCATTTAAGAATGTTGTTTTGACATCCATCTGATAAACTTTATATCATCCTTGAATTTACATAGTAAGGAATATCCTGGTCAACTCCATTCTTGCCACTAGAGAAAATGTTTATTCATCATCAATGCCTTTAATATATTCATAGCCTTTACACACCAAGTTCACCTTATTTATGATCACATTTCTATCCTCATCGAACTTGTTTTTAAAGATCCACTTTGTTCTAATAATAATGTGATATTCATGTCTCTTAACTAGATCCCATGATTGGTTCTTGTTAATTTGATCAAATTATTCATTCATGGACTTAACCCATGATCCATCCTTTGTAACTTCTTCGAATGAGTTTGGTTCAAAAATTGATAAGAAGGAAAATGTGATTCACTCTTATCTATATGGGTGTTGTCCAATCCCCAATAATATTGGATTGATCAATTCCCATTCCTCTATTTCTCATGTGAGGTTCAGATGAAGTTTCTTCAACCATGGTTTCCTCTTCTAATTCTTCTTTTGAATCATCATCATTTTTTTTACCTCTGAATGTTTTTCACGACTTCCTATACTTCTTAATTTTCATCTATTCCATGTACACTTTCTTTATCATATTCTATCATATCTATATTAGAATTCCTCGAGGCATTTGTGGTTTTATCTTCAATGATATTGACATCACTTATTTCCAAAATTCTTCAAAGATTATTATTGAAAAATTTTAGACTTTATTCTTCATTTAATACTCAAGGAATATTTCCTTATCTTCAGTGTCACCATACTTCCCTTAATTTCCTTCTTTGTTTCAGATAAAACATTTAATACCAAAAACATGAAAATAATTCAAAGAGGGATTCCTTCCCTGACATAAATCATATGGTGAATTGGTTTCTATAATATAAATACTTGTTCTATTTTGAGTATAAAATACTGTTTGGACAACCTCGTTCCAATAATGGTGAGATATATAACTCTCTAATCAGCACAATTCTTGCTATATTGTTCACCTATCGATTTCTGTGCTCAACAATTCCATTTTTCTATGGGGTTCTCACAACATCCACATAATGCTTTATTCCATGTTTCTATAGGTAATTTTAAAATTAAAAGGATGTATATTCCTCTCCATTATTAGATCATAGAACTTTTATCGTACAACCTGTATCATTTTCAGCTATTCGATGATAAATTTTCATGTAATCAACCACTTGTTATTTCTTGTTTATAATCATTACACAAGTAATTATACTATAATCATAAATAAAAATAATGAAGTACCTATCTCCATGTATTCCATCCACATTTATCAGACCAAATACGTCAGTGTGAATGAGATCAAGAAGATTTGATGCTATTTTCTTCTTTGGACGATATGAACTACAGACCAAACTTTCCTCATATGCACGCATCACAAGTTTTTCCCATTCACAATTCATTTTGGGGATATCCATGACTATCATATGTTTAAATATCTTTTCCATGTCTTTTTGATTGATGTGACCCAACCTTTGATTCCAAAAATTGTTTTCTCCTTCAATAATTAAGTAATAAATGTTCTATTTATTGTCTACCTGGTATAAGTTGCTATCTATTATGCATCCCTTGATGAGAGAATTCCTCATATTTCCTTTTATAATTCACCCCTTTTGATTGAATTTCACTACAAATTCTGATTCATAGAGTTGAATCACACTCAGGATGTGGTGACACAAAGTATCCACATAAAGATATTTGGTTTTCTTAAGCTTTTCACTAGGCAGTTCTGTTCTCTAACTACCTTTGATCTTCAGAGCACCATCATTTCCAAACTTGACTATTATATCAACCCTTTTCTTTACATTCTTTAATAAATCTACATCTATAATCATATGGGATGAGAATCCACTATCAAGAATCTAGGTGCTATTGTTCTTTTTATCTTTGAGAGCGACTTATGCAAGATTGGATTTCTCAAATTTCTTATTTTCCTTCCATGAAATATTTTATTGAGTGGAGGATAATGATGGACTTTACAATAACTTTTCCATGTGCATTGGTTCATTATACTCATATTGTTCTTTTATAGAAGAATACCTATTTACAAGAACAACTCTATTTAGTTGGCAGGTATTGACTTTTCTATGAGTTCTATAGGTAATATTACCACCTTTCCTCTACCTATAATCAATAGATTTATAACTATAGTTAGAGTAGTGAAAAAAATATCCATAAAAGATATTTATTCTATAAGATATAGTATATGAATTAATCCTCCTTTTTTGACTTCCTAGCTCTTCCCCATTCAAATAGATCCTTGACTCTTCACAGTATGACATGGTATGGACTAGATAGACACATAATTTACATTTCATATGAGGAAATGTATTCTCATTTATATTCCTCCTCATGTCCCCTTAAATTGGAAAAGAGTTTAACTTCCGATCATTTTTGGATCCTTGTGGATATATTTTAGTTCTCATTTAAGTTTTATTTGAGTCTTTTTTTTGTTAGGAATTCAGGTGACTTTGTGATATGTCCAAATTTTAGATACCCTTTATTTTGGCCTATTTTATTTCTAGCCTTTAATGTTTCAACATCACAACAAATTCCACTGTTTACTATGCATATGGATATTTGATAATTCAAAACCTTCTATATTCATTCAGAACCATACTTAGATCTCTTTAATAAATCTACATATGTGAACCTTCCAAACTATATTTTATTCTTTGCTTCCCTTGAATTTGATTCAGTTTCAAGTTTACTCCTTTGAGTAAAAAATTCTTCTTCAAGACCCTCAATTGTCTTGGACTTATCCTCCAGTTAGGATGTAAGGTTATTGATGAAATTTTCCTATTCTTTAATCCTGAGATTAAATTATACTAAATCTTAGGATAATTCAATAGTTCTTGAATATTATTTTTATAACTTCTTCTAGATAATCAATTTCAACTTCAAGTTGATCAACATATTCTGATGACTCTTCCAGAATGTATTTCCATGTTTTGTTTATGTTTCTATTATTTTCAAGCATAAAAAGAGAATCCTCAAGTTCAAACTTGAGATCAACATAACTAATCAACTGATTATCTCTAGCTTTATCTTTTTAAGGTTCTGACTTTTCAACTGTTTCTATCATTAATGCTTGGGTTCTAGGTTTAAACTCTAGTTCTTCATCCTCAAAAAATTCATTATCATATTTTTCTTCTTTACATACGAAAATATTACTCTATAATTTCTTTCCTAATTTGTAGTATCTATTTTTGGAAAACCTTTTCTTAGGATTATGTATATTTTTAGCCTCAATTTCTTCATCATTGAACTTCATTGAGCACCAAGAGGCAATGTGACCAACTCTACCGCATCAAAAGTAGACCAGATGATGTTTTCCTTCAAATCTACCTTTTCCTCTCTTGAATTTCTTGGAAAAAATAGAAAGGAGTTCATCTTCCTCATTATATTTATCAAATATATCTGTAGAAACATCATGTTTTTTCATGTATTTTAATTCCATTTCCTTTCTTACTCGAGTTGTTGCCTCTTCTGGTTTGACTCTCATTTCATATGCCATTAGACTACTCAGAAAATCATCCATAGAAATTTTAAAAATATACCTTTCCTCAAGGGTGAAACTTTTGGATTATAGAGTGGTGGAAGTGTTCTCAAGATTTTATTCACAATTTCAATGTATTTTATTTATTCACCAAGTCCTCAAATTGCTCAAATAACTTCAGTGATTCAATTAAAAAAGGTATCTACATTTTCATCAAGATTCATTTTCAGATCATCAAACCTATTATGAAAAACTTGGAGTTTTACCTCCTTCACTTTGCCGTCGCCTTCATATATATTTTCTAGTTTTTTCAACATATAATTTTCTAAATTTCAACTCACCACCTTTATATATATTTTATCATTTAGAGCTACAGTAATGGAATTCTGTTCTTTAACATCTGCTTCAAGAAATTTCTTGTCTATTTTAGTCATAGACAGTCACATTGTATCAATGAACTGTATCCCTTGTGCAGTGGAAAAAAGTACTCCTATTCTAAGATATCTTAGATGATATCTCATCCCATTCTTCCAAATCTATAAGTTTCTTCCATAAAATGGATAATACTTTGAAATTTACTAAATTCTCCATGACAAAATTTTTGGAAATATTTAATTCCAGCAACCTATAGACTCTAATACCACTTGAAGGACCCTAGAACACCTTGAGAGGAGAGGGGTGAATCAAGGTATAAATTTTTTCTTCTAAAGTTACAGATCTTGTTCCCACATTGGTAGGAAACTATTAAACCTGTATGATGGGAATGTGTAGAAAAAAAATCACATAAAAAGATACAACACATCAATTTTACTTGGTTCACCACTAAAGTCTAGTACAAGGACATAAACCAACAATGTTTTGTTCATACCTAAATCCACCAATCTTTACTAGTTATGGAATACAAAAGTTCATAAACATTTAATATGTTTCATGAACATTTCCTTTAAAATATTTTAGGGATTTCACACTATGTCCCTCAGAACACTTCCATCGACTCCCCCTAGCTCATTTCTCTGGGAGAAGTCTTACTCAATTTATTGACATGAAGGTCGCTTTAGTAGATTGAAATTTAAGTCTTTATCCCTAACTAGAATTAGACTCTTCTTATACCATAGACCTGTGTTGATGTACTTGGAAATCACTGTTCACTTAAATCTAATATTCAGAACAACTTTTTATGGATCTCCTTCTTGAATCTCACCACCTTTGAAAAGAAAACAGCCTTCACCAAACAGTCTGACTTCACAAAGATCACTGATTCATCATAGAATTTCCAGTCATCATGAATAACCCATTACTTAGAATCATTAACATCAGTCTAGAGATAACTAGTATTTTTTTGATGCTAAATATCACATAGAAAGATATATTCATGGAGATCCCAACCTTTGTGAAACCCGAGCGATTTAATATTTTCTCTGATTATTTTTCGTCACAAATTATGTGAGGGTAACCTCATATTTATAGTCTTTTACATTCATGATTCTCCATTACCTTTAACATATTTTTCATGAACCTAAAAAATGCTATTCTCCAGGCTCCTTCACTCATGAAGCTCCAGTGAAATTGAAAATGCTCACATATCTTCTTGTAGTCATGAATATTTTTGTCAACTCATCAAGAATTTAATGATTCTCCACTTCTCATAGCCTCAGATATTATCATCACCATTTGTGATGTTCTATATATTCTCAAATATCATCTCAATATTTGTGAAACCCATGCCTTTACCATTTTTATGAAGTGTTATTCTTAGAAAACTACCTTTCATTATGATAGTCTTATCCTATAGATTTTTAGCCCAAAATTTTGGAAAACACTGGGAAACGACACCACCTTCAGTACTGTAGCTATCTTGTACAATAAGATCACTTTCCTTGCAAACTCCCTAATTATCCAAGTGTGGATTGACAACAAACACAAACCGGACTCCATTTCCAGTAATGAGTATCCTTGGTTCCAACAACCTCAACCAAAATTAATGATGGTTATATGAAACCTTCTATAAAAAAATCACTTACTTATGAGGATTTTTTTGAAACTGAACTTGAAGAAAAAAATGAAATACCCATTACTTCTATCTATAGATCCATCAGGACTCATAAATACCATACTTCAGATGCTTTAGTTGGAGATCAATATAGTGGTACTCAAACTAGAGGTTCTCTTAGAATCCCAATTGAACATCAAGCCTTTATATCATAGATTGAACCTAAAAACATAACTAAATCTATAGATGATGAATTTAGAGTAATGGTAATTCAAGAATAATTGAATCAATTTAAAGGGAGTAAAGTCTGGAAACTAGTGGAAACACCTAAAGACTTCCTGACCATTTTCACTAATTGGATGTTTAGGAATAATGTGGATGAGTTTGGAACTATTATTATAAATAAAGAAGATTAATTATAAAAGGATATAGTCAAGAATAAGGAATTGACTATAAGGAAACCTTTTCACTAGTATCAAGACCTGAAACCATTAAAATAATGCTTTATTATGTAGCAAATTTAAAATTTAAATTATATCAAATGGATGTTTAGAGTGCTTTACTAAATGATCACACTATTGAGGATTTTTTGAATAACCCCTAGATTTTAAAACCCTCATTTTTCAAATAATGTTTTCAAAATAAGAAAAGAACTTTATGGTTTAAAACAAGCTCCTAGATATTGGTATGATAGGCTCAACACTTTTCTTATTTCAAATGGTATGAAAAAAGGTGTTTTTGATCCTACTTTATTTATTAAAAGAACTTAAAAAGATGTTTAATTGCACAAATTTATGTTGATGATATTATTTTTGATTCTTTGAGAAATTATTTATGTATTAAACTTTATAAATATATACAAAATGAATTTGAAATGAGTCTGATGGTTGAAATAAAACTCTTTCTTGATTTTAAAATATTTCATAATAAAGAAGGAATTATTTTAAAATCAAAGAAAGTACACTAAATATATTTTAATTTTTTTTGATTAGACAACAAAAAAGAAATTTATACTCTAACGAGTACCCCCTATAAGTTGAATATTGATGAAATTAGGAAACAAGTTGATCAAACCATCTATGTTGTATGATTGTAAGTTTACTTTAATTAAAATCTAGATAACCTAATATTATTTTTAGTATGTTTATATGTGACTGTTTTCAAGTAAACCCTGGGGAATCACATATAACTAATGTTAAAATAAATTTTAATTATCTAAAAAGTTATAAAAATTTTGGGTTGTTATAGTCTATAAGACATGATTTTATTTAATTAGTTATTTTGATGATAACTTCAAATGTTGTAAGTTAGATAGAAAAATCACATCTAGAACATGTCACTTATTGGAGAAGTATATAGTTTTTAATGGTGTAGTAAGAAACTAAAATCTATTTCATTGTCCACTACTAAAGATAAATACACATATGTAAGTAGTTTCTATTATCATATTATATGGATATAATATGCATTACTAGATTATAGATATTAATTCAGAAATTTGCCTATAAATTGTTATAACACAAGTGAAATCAACATTTCCAAAAATCCTATATCTCATTATAAGATAAAATATATTGATATATGACATCACTTTTTGAGAGATCATTTTTAGAAAGGAGATATCACTCTAGAATTCATTGGAACAGAACATCAACTTACTAACTTTCTTACAAATCTTATGAATTATGGGAGATTAAATTATATCATACATAAATTAGGTATTATTGATTATTTTTAAATGTTTTTATAGTATACTATTTTTTTAATATTCTTATAAATATATACATACATACAAGTTCTTCTTATATCAAATATTATTTTATTTACTTCATTTTAAAAATACAACATATGGGATTTTAAATGTTTTAAATATTTATTTTTCTTCCCCATTCACGAATTTTCTAAAAATCCATAATTTATTGAAATATATCAATTTAGAATTCAAATCACTAAACTACCTTCTAACTTGAACCAAACTATTCTTTGAACCTTCCTTCACTAGTTTTTAGCCCCTTGGATATGAAAATCTCTATTGAGAGTTGTTAGGATAAAAAGATCATTTGTGGAAGATATACCATAATCATATAATGCTTCTTAGAAAGAAAAATAAAGTATGAGTGGACCTAATAAGATTAAAAACC
The DNA here is from genome assembly GCA_963277665.1 of Viscum album. Lineage (NCBI taxonomy): Eukaryota > Viridiplantae > Streptophyta > Magnoliopsida > Santalales > Viscaceae > Viscum > Viscum album. Next base: position 2,102,164,045 of record OY728164.1, on the reverse strand, counting down.
CCATATTCTTTATTATGAAGTTGTTACAGAAAAAGAAGTCGATGTCAAATGGTTTAGGATGATTCATTCCTTGGTTTGAAGAGCCGTTATTCTTCAAGGATGGATGAGTTGGTTTATGAATGATAATTTCCCCTTATATCCATGCTTGGTGAAAGAGTTCTACATGAACATGGTTTTTGAGGATATAGATCATAAGGATGTAATTACGATAGTTGTAGATGGTCATGAATGTGAATTAACTTTGACCTTTTGGCATAACTATTTAATGGTTCCACACCTTGGAGAATTTAATAATTATTAGAATTAATATCCTATGAATCATCCCCACTTTGAGATTGGGGAATTCACTATAAGAACCAATGAATGAACAAAACTATTGAAGACCAAGTGAAAATGATATAATTGAAGAATGTAGGTTATTATTTATGTTCATATAACACTATATATATCCTCAAAATGGATAATTTATATTGATCAAGTATCAATATATTTTATTGATCTACCTTATAGTTCATGGTATCTAGACCAATATTCTTAGATTCATAATGAGGAACATGAAATAACTAAGTAAATATTATTCATGATTCAATACACTTCCATATACAAAGTTTATTTTTGTTATAACAGAACATAAAAGATTTATTCTTAAGGGAGTAGATATTTCAAGAGTTTCTAGTGGTATATGTTTAAATCATACCACATGAAAAATAATGAAGGTTAGTTGTAATCCATGGAAGAAAATGTTGGTAGTTAATGAGGAAAAAGTGTATGAAAACTTCAATCTAGTGAAGAATCCCTATAGACCAAAGGATTTCATTTATCTAGTCTTGGAACCAGATGAAATTGTTTAGGATAAATATTCTTTTGATAAAGGTGGTTATCAAGATCCTATTAATGTAGTTGAATAAGAAATAAGAGACTATAAATAGAGAATAGGTGGATCACATGTTCACGAGTTTCTAAAAAAATTTGAGGTTCTAAATGAGGTAGAACCTATAAGAGAAGAAGTATCTCATTATTAAGAAGATTTAGGGGAATTTTAAGTGCTAGTTAAGACTATTTCCTTTAAGGAAGAAGTAATAACTCATGAGGAGGATAAAATTCCTAATTCTTTATTTTTTGGACATATTTTCACTGATTTTAAGAATGAAAAAGGAGATGATCCATATGGTGATATTCCACCAATGTTTTAGATGGGAGGGTGACCTCTTATATTTTACCCCTCACCTATGGGAGATGAATCACCTCTAGAAAATCCTTTTCATGATATTTATTTATCATCTCCAGCTGATGGACATAGAAAAAATGGTGAATATGATGATGGAATTACACCTATTCCACAAGGTGATTCTATTATAGTTGTTTCAAAAGTTACAAATCCTACCGTGATAAAGATTTATTATCTAGTTATAGAGCTCGTGGAGTCCTCTAATGATCCATTGAGACTCTTAGACACACCATCCTCTCCTGGAATTATATCAAAAAACTTATTTGAAGGAGAAATTGTATATGATTCATCACCTAGTACAGAAGTTATGGATATGGAAGATTCAAAGTAAGAATCAGATTTATCTCTTAGGGATGTTGATACCCACATGATATTTTATATCCTAAATAAGAATAATGGAGAAAAAAACTTGAGCTTAGTTACTCCAGTTCTTCCTCCACTTCTCACGAAGTTCATGCTCCTTCATAATCCATTACTACTCCCTCTCATTAAGATGGACATTCCTCCATACCTCCTTTATTAATCACTTATGTATAATTCATTTAGTTTAAAAATATTGTATTATAAGTGTTAAAGGAAGTGTTTTTGATAATTAGTTGGGAATATAATCATGATAGAGGGGAAAATATTTCTGACACTATTTAGAGTTTAGCTTCACATATCCAACCAAAGTTGTTCCTCATGATAAATCATATAAAACATTAGATATCAAGTTTTAGAAATCAAATGAAGGATTTTAGAGGTCATATTGGAGTCCTAAAAGATTATTTTATAGATATTTTGGCTACAATGGACAAAAAGGCACCTATCAATTATAACAAGTCCTTCTGGACCCTCTACCTGAACTTCACCTCCCCCTACCACTATCTATATTGAGGAATATTTTATTAAAATAATAATCCATAAGTAAATCTATAATATCATTGAAAATGCAAAGGATATCCAAAATCAAGTGAAAATAGATGTTTCGATACATAGTGAAAAGTTTTTTTGATATGGTTAGAGTAGAAATAACCAAGGATTACAAAGATAATGGTGTAATCAAGGGTGATATCAAGTACTATATTAGATGAATTTACACCAAGGCAGATCTCAAGACTTAGTTTCTTTATCTATAAAGAGACCTGAAAATGCCTCCTATGACCACATATTTTAAAGCTATTATGAATAAGTTGTTAGTCATGACTCCTATGCTAAACTGGTTTATGTTAGAGAAAGAATGATTTCCTTCATATTATGGAACATGGATCCAAGGATATAACCAATATTACTTGGATTTTAGATTTATATATGTAAATTGAAAATTATATTATTTTATATCCTCCTTCTTACCTATGTCAACTGTATCTCTATCTCCTTCCCAATATTATACAACAACTCCGGTTTCAGTTTATATATATTTCTCTACTATAACATTTACCTCACCTATTTCACCTCCTACAGGACCATTGGTCTCAACCTTTCTCAATATTTACATCAGATTATACAAGTTTCCAAGAGTATCAAAATTATAGGAGATACTGAAATTTCTTAACCTGCACCTTCTTCCCCTGTTGTTAGAAAAGGGAAGGGACGATGTGTTCCTTCCACCCTTCTAGAACCTATATATTTATATTCTGAATATGATTTTGATAGGGCACTTTTTTAACCTTTTGATAATAGATATTTTAAAAATTTATTAAATATTTTTTTATTCTACTTTCCATGTATTTATTTTTATTCATTTATTTACTTTACTTTTCACCCTATCAACCTTTATAAATTCTTTATGAAAATATCAAAATGGGAGTAAAATATGTCATATTTACAAAACTGGCATGATTATCTATTATATCCAATTTCATGTTATCGTAGATTTTAATATTTCATTAGTTTATTATTGATTTATATATTTAGTTATGACATGATTTGTAATCATGAAAAAGGGGGAGATTGTTGGTTTAGTCCAACAATTACTTATTTTAAGTATCAAAAATCATGTTTATGTTTGTTTAAATACATTCTATTTTTTATGAAAGATAAATTTTTTTAGGAATAAAACTAAAATTTCCTAAGTCTTTAATTGACCACATAAAGTATCTATTGACTTTGAGTCCAAAGAGATTTTTTTTAAAGTATCAGATCAACTGTGGCTAAAACTCAAGAAACCACAAGAAAAACTAAGTGACCGTAAATTGTATTACAAGTAACCATAGTGATCAATATTTTCATAAAGTCATGGATCTACTGCATGACAGGTGGATCAACTGCAAGGTAATTGGATCGAACACTAGGATAGTGGATAAACTATATGTCTAAGTATTCAATAGTAGCTGATTTATCGAAAACTACTGGATCGATTTCAAAGCCAAATGAAAGTGATTACTTGTTTGTAAAAATATTTAAAATTATTTTATCAACCACATAAAAAATTCAAATCTTCCATATGATTTAAATCAACCAAAATTTAAAGGAAGGTGACCATATAAAAAAGTTATAATTTTATAAATGTTATAAAGATACCATGTGAATTGTTAAATAAACTGTGCGATTATTTAAGAATTTTAAAATATATATGATCGACTGTAAGTTCATGTGTTCAATTATAAGATCAAAGTGACTGACCATATGATTTTTTAAGAAACTCGATCATAATTCTCATAATGTGTTGAATACACTATGGATGCTAATATGGAAGTCTTTAAAGTGATCATATCTAAAGCGAGTATTATATTGTTAAATATAACATGCCAACCACTTTTCTACCTATAATTAAATGTTGGTTAGAATCATTTAATGAGACCAATTTTCATGCTGAGTACAAGGATACTTAATTATGAGTTTTAAATGGATCTTTTTAGAGAAAATATTCATTTTAAATATGAATGATAATGGAGAAAAAGATGGTATATGACAGTAGATACATAATAGACACATGCACACAACAATGAGATTTTTTATGAATGCACAATAATTTATCCTCATCCAAACTTTACTAAAATATCTAAGAACATCTTTCATCTTTCATCTCATTTACGAATCAAAAGACAAACTTAAAGAAGAAAAAAATTATTTTCAAAACAAAATATTTCATACTCTATGTAAAAATATTTTCTTTTATCTTGATATATTCCTTTTACACTTTTGAGATGTTTTTGTTTTACAACGCATATATTTTAATAAATCGCTCATGCACTGTTCTAGAGAGTATTATACACTCTCTATTTTTTTTATCATTATCTATACTCACACATAGAACTATAGAAGAGGATATGTGTTGTATAGAATGCATATGAACAATTGTTTTATGTAAAACCTAATATAGGTTGTGAATTAGTTTATATATTAATAAACGGTTTGGTAGTGGGTGATTTCCAAGTGGAGAGGAATAGGTATTAGCTTAATATTTAACCTATTGTTTTATTCCACCGTGTATTTTCCTATTTTCTTTACTCTATATTTTTTCTAAAATTTGTTTTATTTTTCAAAACTCAATTAGAAAACACTAATTTGATAATTATATTTAACAAATGTTTTATATACTATTTTTGAAATAAATAAATATGTTTCAAAAGTTAAAAAAAGTTTTAAACGCGTTTTAACTGAGTTGTGATCAAACTTATGAGAATATTTTTGAGATATAAAATTATATAATTATACTATTTTATCTAATTGAGATGTATTTTATAAATTAGGGGATTTAGTTTTTTAATTATTTGAGTTTTCCACTCTGACCAACAAAATAAAATTAATTGTTTGAAAGGAATAAGTTTTTATGAAAATAATTTGGTGTTGGTATTTAAAATGAAATGGAATATTTGAAACTTGATTTGGGGATGCTTAAATGATTATTGATGAAACTGATTTTATATGAATGATTTTTTATTGGTTTATTTCTTTGAAGCACATGGGATCCTAGGTATTTAGATGGGTAGTCTAATACAAGCATGCTAGGAATGTATTATCTCTACCTAAAAAGCATTGATGATGATAATGCTAAGTAAATTTGATGAGGGAGGGGAGTTCCTTCATTGTGGTGGAATCCTATCCCCCCTAGGCCTAAGATCAAGGTAAGTGTACACACATGGAGCTATATTTCACTATGATATGTGAGGATCCTTGATCCTTGATTTATCTATCCCCATGGATTATAACCATGGTTCTATGATTGAAAATTAATTATACATACTAGTGTTTATAATACGATTCATTTATTCATATTTGATAGAAATGTTTATTCATTTCAGTTTTATAATTTCCATCAAAATTATTTGAAAATCATGTTTAATGTAAATTGTGAATGATATTACCATTCCATGTTTTATTTATAGTTGAGAATATCTAGTTTATTTGATATGGACTACTTATGAAATATATTGGGTGGGATCCTACTGGGATAGTGTTCCTTACACCCTATATATACCTTTGGGTGTATGCAATATTTATTTTCCAGGACCAAGAAATGGGGAATCACCACTTGGATATGGTGGTTTTTATTAATAACGTGATTGTGGGAGTTGGAGGTGATAAGAGGAGTATGTGATCAAATAACCAATGGTTACTGAAGGCTTTCTACAATGAGAGTTTTCTAGGAACTAACTTGTAACCTACCCATGAGGTTTTGAAAATCCTATCTTTTATCTATTAAGACTCTTAAAATACATACCAATATCTAAGAAGAGATAAAACATCCATTTGATACCATTTTGTCACAAACTAACCCAGATAACCCACTAAACTAGAACTCGAGCTAGTTCTGACACGACTTGAATGGTGATTTTGATCCCCATGGGATGATGACTAGTGATTGTGCATAAAAAACAAGTGGGATAATTTATCCATAATAATAACCAAACAATATATAAAGAGTGTATAAGAAACCATAAATAATTGGTATTCTAATATATACATCAAAATAAACGTACCACAAGACATACAAGTACAAAACCCAAAACAGAACAACAATCCAAAAACATCACATAAACCAACATATACTCATAACATATGGATCATGTGATATTAATATCACTTAAAACTCCCACAATATCACTTTCAAGGAAAACCACCATCTCCAAGAAGTTCTTTCCCTTTTCTTGGACCTGTAAAAAAGTATACAAATTCTCGAAGGTATATGTAGGGTGTGAGAAACACTAGAACAATAATATCCCACCTAAGAGATTTCAAAAGTATCCTATATCAAATAAAATAGATATTATCATCTTTAAATAAAATATAGCATGGTAATCTCTTTAAAAATTTACATTAAACATTATTTTTAAATCATTTCAATGGAAAGTATAAAATAGGAATGAATAAACATTTCCATCAAACATGCATGGATGACTAACTTCATAAAAATTAGAATGTATAATTCATTTTAAATCATAACACCATGGTTATAATCCCCATGGTTAGTAAGATCAAGGCTCAAGTATTCTCTCACATCTTAGTAAAATACAGCTCTAGGTGTGTACACTTCCCTAGATCTTAGGCCTAGGGGGGATAAGAGTCCACCCCAATTAATGAACTGCACTCTCTAATCAAAGTTTACCTATCATTTTCATTATCAATCTATTAATAGGTAGAGATAATACATACCTAACATGCTTATCCTAGACTACCCACCTAACTAACCAGTCTCCCATGTGCTTCAAAGAAATCAACCATGGGAAAATAATTCATCTTAAATAATTTTTATCAATCATTGTTTGAGAATCCCCAAATCAAGTTTGAAACATTACATTTTATTTTAAAAACCAACACAAAATGGATTTCATCAAAATATATGAATTTCAAAAAAATCCATTTCATTCAATATCTATAAATCATTTTATGATTTTTTTCTCAGTAATCATTAAAAATTTAATTTTATAAATCATAAATTTCAATTCAAAGTAATTTTATAGAAATTAACACTTTATTTCAATATCCATTACTAAAGAGGTTGCATCACACACACCAATCCATTTGAAAAAATTTATCAAGAGTTTTAGTTCATAATTTGGAAATTAATTTAAAATCCATTTGAAATCAAAGAAGTAACAAAAATTTCAATTGATAGGAATTGCATCACAAAACTACCTACCTGAATAACGGTATCACCAACCACCCAACAAGGGATCCACAATTAGAGATAGAAAGGGATAGAACCAATCAAGAATGGATCCTAGAAAAAAAACCAAAAATTAAGATCTAGATCCATCAATGACATAAGGATCCATAACCCTAGAAAATACAGAGACATGAAGGAAGAGGAATAACAATTTAATCAAGGTTACACTTATTGAATGAGATTAAATGCTTCTATGGGTACTTTGATTTATTATTATTAAAGGTTGGAAAATCCAAAATCACTTAAAGAGAGCCTCTGAGATTTTAGGGTTTGAATGAAGTTTAAGGTAGAGGAGTTTATAATTAAAATGATGGATTTGGAAAATGGAATTATGATACTTCCCATTATTCACTCACCCAGATCGACATCACTGACTAGATAGCTAGCTGCCATCGGCTAGCTGATTTTTCCAGGATGAATTTATAGACTTATGGGAACATTAATGACTAGAAAACGGTGCTAGGTTGAATGAATTCACCATTGGAAACACCATAATATGGCTAGTGGGATTTTTGTATGAATACCCTATTGTCAGCATGCCACCGATTGGCTGGTGGGTTTAACTGGTTAGCTGGTGGACTCCCTATAGTTTTCTAAACTACAAGTATATGTATATCCAAAATCCAAACACACATACACCTTATGAATTCTCAAACTAGAAACAAAACCACACCTCAACCCTTTAAAGACAATAAAAAACTAGGAACAACTAAGAATTGATATTAAAATCAATAAGAGAATAATAAACCAAATATTATACCTAAAATAAAGTGTTGGGAAGTTATAATTATCCTACCATAATGATTTCTACCCCTAGAATGCCTCATCAAGAACATTGTTACCCAAAGATATGAGGCCAATGCTCTCTCATTAATTTCTCATGTAAAGGTACTAGGGAACATAGAAAAATCTAGTGGGATGGGGATTTAAAAATTTTCATCACCAAGATAACGGAACTTGTTGTCTTCGGTGATTCAATCCCCGGTATGGTTTCAGGATCTCATGTAAATTAAACAGATCATGAAAATAAAATTGAAAACATACTTTTTACCAATCTAAATACATGATCAATATCTTATTGTCACTGGTGATTGTTTAAAAAAATATTCAAATCAGAATCCCTCTATATCCTCCATGCATTCTTCAAAAACCCACAGGAGCATCGATCATTGAATTCAGGGTGCTAGAGCGGAGATCTGACGACGCCTTCGACACCCCGACAATCACCACATCGGCGTTCTTGTGATGTATGAGGGAGAACTTGATCCTATAACCTAGATACAGAGTTCCTCTATCTAGAAAGAAGTATAGTAGAGATAGGCTCTGATGAATTTTCAGTGAATAGACATTGTGTGAGAGCCTCTCTCACCTATTTATAGTAGATTCTCAAAAACCCAGAAAGAGTTTCCCAACCCCTGTATATTTAACATCCAATAAATAAATAATTATTATTAAATAAACTACATCATAAATATTATTTATATTTTATCCATACCTATAATATATATTAAACATATTATGCATTAAAACCAAGTCATTAACTCGAGTCAAAATTCCTGCTAATATTAAACGAAACCAAAATATTAAAATAGTATTCATTTGAATAATATTATTTATTGTATTCACTAAATACCTCATGAATAATTTTAATAAATAAATTTAACCCAATTATTATTTACTTGAATAATATGAATTTATTTATTATTTTGGTTATTCTACATCCTTGGATAAATCTCGGACCCCAGTAGTGGGGCCCACCATGTCCGATATACCTATTCAATTGAATAGGGAAGATTTTTGAAAGCACTATTGTATGTGACCCTCTAGGCAGTTATATTGATAGTAGTGAATAGTATATATAGACCCAAAGAAGAGTCTAGAAACCCATCAAGGCCCCTAAATAGATAAGGAATAGTTATAGCAACAACAGCCAATCTACGAACACATACTGTGTAATAAAATCTCTTTGTATTTAGATATCTCATAAAGAAGAATGCACACTTATGTCATTATCCTTTCTTTCTTTATTATTTTTTGATCTAACTGGATGGAATTACCCTTGAATACCTTAGACAAGGACTTATGAAGGTACTTCTATTCCGATCAACTAGGATTAATATATATTACTTCCTCAACTTAGAAGTGGAAAATCCTATATTGACCATTAAACCAATGTCATACCACAAATGACACACCCAACACAAGCCACCTCGCCACAATTTCATTATCATGTTTTTTTGCCTTTCATCAAAGTATGTGATCAAATGAAACACATTAATAATGATATCAAGTCAGGAGACCAATAAACATGTCTATAGATATGAACAACCAATAACACCAAAAACATGTGGTGTTCCTATTAGCGGGTATGTCCTCATGATCTAAACTACTAGAGATCACCAAGTGTGAACTTCATGAGAATAAGTATCAATGATTATGATCCCCCAACACCTGATAGTCAAACATCAACTATGTCTAGTCATTATGATGTATCTAGATCACAAGACATTTTTTTAATATTAATGTCATAGTATCTCGAGGTTCTCAATATAGACTACGATCTTCTATAATCTTTTGATATGACAATTAATCTATGGAAATTAACATTTAATAGTGGATGTAGAAACGTCTATACTATAATGGTAAGTAAATACCATGCATATCTCATTGTATATATGATATGATAATCAAAAGTACCATTCAAGTTGGGTTTAGTGCACCCACTATTACAACACTCCCACTTGCACTAGAGCCAAATTGATAACCATCCTTGTTATCTCTCCCATGATTAAGATAATGTTTTTGCTGATTAATGGATTTATCTACTAGGTTTTCCATGTTTCTTACATGTAGTTATTCTTCTAGATGTGACCTCATATCCTTGAGTAAAAATTCACAAGAGATAGTATCCTTGAGTATATCCTTTTTTACCACTCTTAAAACTTGACATCTTGGCTAGTATCAGTAAAAGAATTATCACAATGATAAAACTTTACTTACTAGATACAATTTGAAGAATTGAAACAAATAATTGTGTTTAATAACTTCTTCTTAGCTACCTTAGAAGATGAAATGTACTCAATATTTGTAGGTATGGATACCACTGGATTTTATGAGCTCATCACACTCATTCACTTAGCCCAACTATAATATTAGATCACATTTATCTAAGGAAGACTAGTTTATGTCCCCTAAAAACTAGTATCCTTTCCACTCCACTTACCAGGTATGCATCCTTTGTACTTTCCCAAGTATAATCAGATAGTTTTGACTACTTCACTTGTAGTTCTCCTAGATATAACTGATATTTTCCTAAAATTAATTATATTTTGGAAATATCAAAATTTTTCACATATCAGGGCATATGTGATTGATCCATCACAGAAGAAAATGGATGTGAACTCACCATATCAACCTCCTCCTATGCCCATACATGTCCTCTTGGAAAGATTTATTCCATGTTACATTGGAAATAATTCTCTCTTGAATTATTCCAACATGTATTTTTCAATACCATGTCACTATATATACGATTTACCAGGTTTAAGAAACTATTAGATCTACCTAAATAGATCCCATTACCTAGAACTTAGGTTTCTACTTTAAGTCAATCACTGAAGTATTTCTTCTATTATGATATTAACTAACTATAAGACAAAATCTGTTTTCCATATGTTACCAAACATATTTTACTTGGAAAATAACGGTTCTCCTACTATACTCCGGTAGACAGATATAAAATATTCCTTTCAATTGAATATTCTATGGTCTTATTGCTTACTTTAAACCTGAAATGGATTTTGAGTAACTTTTACTCCTTATTGGCATTCTATAATATCACCATCCCTTTTTGGTTTATTATTATAGTCACATTTCATGAAATTTGGTCTTGACATCCAATTTAAAATTAAATTATCATAGAAATTAGCTATGAAAAGTAAAATTATAATGGATTTAGGCATAATGACTTGGTATAACCAATAAAGCCTTATTGGTACCAAACTTGTACCATCCATGTATCATCTCATTTAAATACCCACCAAATTATTCAAAATAATATTCCCCCTTTTACTTTGATACTTAAAACCCATTATTTAATTTTAATTGGTTTTGTCAATAAAGCTAATTTATATATACTGATTTCTTATAGGAATTATTATTCTCAATGATTGATATTTCATTGGAAGTGGTGAATATTAAAACCATAACCATGGTTACATCCTTCTTAGATAGCATGTGTTGCTCGAACATTACTTTCCCACAAGCACATGTGGAATTTTCTCTTATAAAAACCATTTGTGAATCTTTGGTATTGACTAGACCCAAGTCAATATTTCTCCAACTATCTCAAGTAGAGATGTACACCCTTTTTATATAAATTTAGTCCATCACTTGACTATAGTTTTTTTATCATAGGGATTTATGTAATATTCTATGAAAATTTTAGGATAATTAATTTAGATGCATATTATGTTTTAATTGATGAAAGTTTTTTTATATCCTAAAAAACTATTTGAATATAAACACATGTTCTTATGAAACAATGGATTTCCATCATACTATAACTCATATGATATCTATTTTTCATCATAGTTGGCATATGGTTATGGGATAAAGTTTTTATTTTTGAATCATTTCATGAAAAAATGGATGTATCTACCATGTATAAGTTTTAACATTGATTCTCCTTACATCATGACTTCGATGCATGTAAGGAAATGTATGTTTAAGAATTGATCCATACTACATTATATTTATCAATGTTAAAATGTTATAATCTTCATCTATCCTATTTATTAACATCATAGCCCTGATTTGGATAAGGTAATGCATGTTTAAAAATTCCTCCATGCTATATCATATTGATTGATGAATGTTTGGTCAACATATTCTTCAACATGTTGGCCCGAAGCACCTCATATCTTATGACCATGAATTTTAAATACTTCACATTCTTATTCCTTAATTATATCTTGAAGGAATCTTATAAAGTATATTTACCAATAGATTAATCCTAGAATAGTTCACACTCACTAGCTGAACTAATTCCAAAAGCTTTGTGGCATAACTTTATTTCTAATGGTTTCTTTTTCTAAACTAAAAAGTATATACACCAATAATACTTAAGGTGTTCAGATCCTTTGAGTCTAAATACCAAACTAGGTACATCCTTTATTTCCACTTTAATTTTTTCTAAATAAAGAATTATATTTCCACAACTGTGTATATAAGTATTATATTTTATATTCATAACTTATTTCCTATGATTCAAGTATCACTGAACTATTGATTGAGTATTAAAAATCATAAACAACATTCATTACTTAACTTGGAATAATTCATCCTTATATCCAAATGACACATGAGATAATTTTTTTGGTTATAAATAGTAAAAGTTCTTCTAGAATCATTCACTTATAAATCAGAAGTTGTATACTTCTCACTGCTAATTTAGGAACCACCCTTTTCATCCACTTAGAGAATACACCTTACTTATTGTACTATTAATCTAATTACTTGGTTATTGTATTTTGATACACATTCAATTAACATATCATATTTAATACCCAAGAAGTATATTAGAAAAAATAATTATAATGGATGAATATTAACAAAAGAAGAAGCGATTAATTATTTAATTCAGTTCATTGTGATTAAAATTCCATAGATTATTTCATGATATGAGAATAAAATAAACACCTATTTATTACCTATATTTGAAGGAATTTGTTAATCTACCTTCCGTGTTTCTCTTTCCATTCGAAATTTTGCCTTTTAATTCAAATTTTCTCCACAAGAACTATATATTGATCTTTCTTTAATGTTCTTATTTTCTTGGAGAACCTTACCTAAAAGTTAATGAAGTATTTAATCTATCCTATTCATTTTGTAATCTTAAAAGAAACTGAAGTAATTGGGTGAAAAAAATGAAAGAATGGAATGTACTGAAAGACCTTGGTCCGCCTTTAATATTTACACATAACCAATGTAATATCATCAATTCATATCTTACTTCACTTTCTCCTCACAAGCTCCCCATAGATGAGACTAAATATGTAATCATCTATGTCCCAATGTTGTAATAGTAAATAACATAGGATGTTGATGATAACATTATGAAATAACCATCATATGCATCATACAAAAGTCTCCTATAATAATTTTAAGCACCCTCACTTCCTGAGGTGGATTAACAGGTATTGGGGATGAAAACACCTTTAACTTACAATATTATAGTATTGTATGCAAGCACCTATACTACACTTGGAAATTCATTCTGATTTGAACATTTACTTTGTCCATAATTATCATAGTGTATTTGGTGTACAACTTTCTATATTCTATAAAATAAAATCTAACAGATTAGTAATTTAATATTGATTACCAATTTAGACATTATTGATTAATTAATTAAATTATTAAATGTCTCCCACTATTTTATAGAATTATAGAAACCCTCTGAACTAGAATCAAAATACTACATCACTCGAGTATTCTAGTGGAAAGGATCCTTGAACCTCCCCTCATAGTCTACAATATTTATCTACGCCACTACATAGAGAGTTAAAGGTTGGTGTTTGACTGGTCAACTACATTAACTCATAGTTTCTTGATCTCTTGAGTGAAGTCCCAATTTCTCTTGAGTGAAGTACCAATATCTTGAGTGAAGTCCCAGTTTGTACAACAAACTATCTTTGGCTACTTATTTTCTATAAACTTTAGTTAATTCAACCCACCAATCTCATAAGAACTCCCCATTAGTAAGAGACACCCTCAACTTTGGCTAACAAGCACCCCAAAAACTTGGTTTTTTTTAAATTCAAATTATGAAATGAGTTTAATGACAAAATATTTATGTGTGGGTTTTATTATTTTTATCAATTAATGTAATCCATTTATATTAATATTGTTTATTCTATGTTGTCGCGCTCAAAAATAAAAATTAATAAGAAATCATCCATCATTTTTTATGAATGTTACTATTTACTATTTTATGTATTTTTCCACTGTTATAAAATGTATATAATAATAATAAAATCATAAAGGAAAGAAACTACCCAACTAGCCTTGAGCATCTAAAACTGGTTGATCCATTTTAACTCAATAGACTAACCACGAACTAGGGGAAACATACCTGAGTCATATCTTAACTCATGATGTAGTTTATCCCCATCCACTAGGTCCACCACACATTTGGATTTCACCTTGACCTTGTGTTGTGTACGTCTTACACCATCCTCTTCATGATGGGTCTACATCGTATATCATCTTCATCAATGTACAAATGTACTCACTCACAGGTGAGAGAGACTAGGGGTGCAATATATAATAGATACACTTGGACGTACATACCCTTATACATATTGATGAGGAAAAAATAACAGTGCAAAGATCATCTTAATTATTCACAATCATCACACACAGATAAATTATTAATTAAATAATCTAGACATGCACAGGTTAGCGCTCAAGTCCAGACAAAGAGTAATTTAAAAGAATGATAAAAATCAAATTGTAATAAATTAAAGTAGGAGATTATTTAATTTAATTAAATGAATTAATTTAATTCAAATAATTTAATTACATCCAGTCCCATAATTAATTTAATATTAATACCAAAAATTAAATTAATTAATTAATTTAATTTAATACCTAAATTAAATTAATTTTTATCGAGTATTAAAAAACTATATTAAACCAAAATTTACTTAATTTAATACTAAAATTAAATTAATTAAACTAATTAATTTTTATTATTTGAATAACGGTATTGGGCCCCGAAACTCCGTACAAGTCCTATACGGGTCGGGCTGAACCCACACAGGCTATTCCAGCCATGAAAAGCTTTTGTGGTCCTTTTTTGGGTCAAGAAGGTTTTCCCAGACCCATTTTGAGTTAGAAAGACCTACCCAAAACCAGTTTTGGTGTACATAGGGTCTCACAGAAGTTTGGTAGAAAAAATAGGGTACCTCACGGCCAGATCTGGCCGTGGCTTGGCTGGTGGCGACCCGAGGATCAGTTGTTCATCTACGTTAGTGGTTCTCACGTGCTGGAATGAAATGGGGAGGCTGGATCTAGGATGACGATCTTGAAACCAACGGTAGTGACTGAGGGACGTCATCTGATGGTGACACCACACTAGAGGAGGGAGGGGACATGGAACTTGGGGTCAGCCAGTCCTAGGTGGCAGAGCCTCTGTGGTATTCGACAATGGCTGATAATGGCCTGGAGAAATGGTGGCCACGAGACCACACTTTGGGATGGGCCAGACAGTGGTGGTTGGCCTCGACTAATATGGCTAAGTCACAAGTCTAGATGAGGGGGATGGGAGGAAAGTGGTGGGTTTCTAGCTACTACCTCGGGGTGAATCCACCAAAGTAAGGAGGAGGAGAGCGATCGATGAAGGGCACTAGTGCGGGTTAGCGATGGATTCACGTGGGAGGAGGAAGTTGCTCACTTCAGGTTGGGAGGCGACACAATGCACTGAAGGTGATTCCAGCCCAAGGATTACCATAGATGGTGAGGGTGGAATGTGTTCACATATTTAGAAGGGAGGGGCACAACCGGTCAAGTAGGCTAGAGGCATTGTAGGGACGAGGCTCCCAACACTTAGCTGGGTGAGGGGAGGAAGCCCCCTGGGGTGAATTAGCATGTGTTGGAGAGAAGGCCACAATGGAGAATAGTGACTGACTGACCAACATTTTTCCATGTCAAGGTTTTTTTATTTTATAAACACCCATTGAAAAATAGGCCCATCTGTTTTTTCCATTTGTCTTTAGTGAAGACTTGTTTTGTTTTGTTTTTTTCATTATCGGGTCAAGAACTACTCTCAAAATAAGTTTTTAGTTTTTTATTCATGCATAAAACAAAAACCAATTGATCCCAATATCCATACCATATTATTAAATACTTTTAATATTATAATTAAACCACTTATTATACTAAAATATACACGGCCTCTAGAAACTTGATCTGTCCAGAAAATGCTATTCCAGCCAGAAACTAGTTTTCACCTCAATTATGCATAAAAAATACTAGAATAAAAATTATTTAAACTCATGCAAGTAAATATATGTCTTTTAAAAAAACTAAATAGCCACCACTTTTGATCCATAAAAAAATTGGATGGCCATAATTTGGTCATCTGAACTCAGATCCAAATGCAGTAAGATCCATTGGGACCGAAATTAAACCCTTTAATTAAATTTATTTCAGCTTAATTTTTATTATCTTTGATAATTAACATGATTCTATTTGATATCAATTGAAGGTACCGAGGAACAAAATGAAATCCATTAGCCCAGGGATTTAAAATATTTCATCACTGGGATGATGAAACTTTTCTTTTTCGGTGATCTAATCCTCAATATGGTCTGAGGATCTTGTATAAATTAAAAATATCACAAAAATAAAGTTGAAAACACACACTTTTTAAATTTGAATCCATGCTTGAAATCTACTTGTCACCGAAGATCATTTCATGAACAATCTAATGAATAATCCCCCAAGATTTTCCACACACATTTCAAAAATACTATAAATCGTTGATTGTCGAATTTCGAGTGCTATCGTAGAGATTTGAAAACACCTTTGATGCCCTAATGATAACCGCATCGACGTGGTTACGATGCATGAGGGATAACTCAATATGATCACCTAGATCCAGAGTTCCTTTCTATAGAAAGCAGGAGAGGAAAGAGAGGATCTGAGAAATTCACAACGAATAGACACTGTACAAGAGTATCTCTCACCTATTTATAATGGATTCTCGAATACCCAAAAAGGTTTCACCATACCCCATATATTTAACATCCACTAATTAAATAATTATGAAAAAATAAATTGTTTCATAAATATTATTTATATTTTATCACATACCTATAATATATGTTAAATATATTATGTGATAAAACTAATTCATTAACTCGACTGTAAATTCCTTATAATATTTAACAAACCTGGAATATTAAAATAATATTCATTTAAATAATATTATTTCTTGTATTCAATAAATACCTCATGAATAATTTTAGTAAATAAAATCAACCCAATTATTATTTACTTGAATAATATGAATTTATTTATTCCTTTGGTGATTGTACATCCTTGGAAAATTTTTGGATCCCAATGGTGGGGCCCACCATGTTCAATATACATATTTAACTGAGTAGGGAAGATTTTTGAATATGCTATTGTGTGTGACCCTCTATTCCCTTATCTAGATAATAGTGAATAGTATCCACATACTAAGAGAAGAGTCTTACAACCAACCAAGGTCCCTAAAGAGATAAAGAATAGTCATAGAAAGGACAACCAACTTACAAAAAAATATTGTGTCATATATTCTCTTTATGTTTATATATCTCATAATGTAGCATGCACACTTATTTCATCATACTTTCTTTCCTTATTATTTGTTGATCTAATTGGATATATTTACCCTTTATTTCCTTGACTAAGGACTTATGAAAGTACTACCATCCTGATCAACTAGGCCCAAGATATATTACTTCCTCAACTTGGAAGCAAAAAATCCCATCGTGACCATTAAACCAATGTCATACCACGAATGATGCACCAAACATAAGCTAACTTGCCACAATTTAATTATCATGGTTTTTACCTTGCATCAAAGTACATGAACAAATAAAACACATTGATAATAATTTCAATTCAGGAGACCAATACACATGCCTATAGATAGGAACAATCAATGAAACCCCGAACATGTGGTGTTCCTATAGCCTACAATCTGCTATAAAATTTTTATATGACAATTAATCTATGGAAATTACCATTAATTAGTGGAAAAATAAATGTATACACTACAATGGTAAGTAAAACTCATGCATATCTCACCATATACATGAAATGGTAATCAAAATTACTATTCAAGTTGGGTCTAAGGCACCCACTATTACAAAATCATGCTCCCATGTCTCATGATCATCCAGAACATGCTTAAAAAAAATCCAAACTAAAGGTATGGAATTCCCACAATGAACCTTACTTTGAGAATCAATAATCCAAACTAGATGCTCAGTCACGGTCATATTAGGTTCCACATAAAAGTCCTCCCAATTCAAAACATGATATGGGTCTGAAAGATACTTCTTGAGATGTGATATGTGAAACACATCATGGATCAAAGTCATTTATGGTGGAAATTCCAAGTCACATGAAACATTCCCAATCAACTCAATTAACTCCAAAGGTACCTCACACCTTAATATCAAATTCACCTTTTTCATTGCCACTGGTTACCTATCCAAGGTGATACTTTTTTGAACACTTGGAAATATAAGATTTATACTGACTTAGAACTATTAACAACCTCTGAAAAATCATCTGGATCATCTTCATCATATCTTAGACCATGTTAGGTCCCATCAGGGAAGCTTCACCATCTCCAACCAATAGAGAAAAGGTTTAAAATTTCAGTCATATAATGCCTCAATGGGTTCTATTTTAAAGAGTGAATGATAACTATCATTGTAGGAAAATTAAACCAGCCCCAAATGGAAATAACATGCTCCTCCAAAGTAAAAGACACAAGCACATAGCATGTCTTCAAGAATATGTATTGACCATTCTATTTGAAAATCCTTCTGAGGATGGAACACTATACTCAAACTGACCTAGGATCCCATAAACTCTTAGAGATCTCTCTAAAACCGAGATGTGAATTTTGGATCCCTATCAGAAATAATGGAATAGGGAACTCTGTGAAACCTAACAATATCATGAAAATACATATTTACCAAATCCTTAACATTGGTGGTATCATGAATAGGAATAAAGTGATTTTATTGGGTTAATTAGTCAATCAATACCTAAATCACATTCTTTCCTCAAGGATTATAATGGATGAATATTACCAAAATAATAAGCGATTACTTATTTAATTTAGTTCATTATGATTAAACTTCCATAGATTATTTCATGATATGAGAATAAAATAAACACCTATTTATTACCTATCTTTGAAGGAATTTTTGAATCTACCTTCTGTGTTTCTCTTTCCATTGGAAATTTTGCCTTTTAATTAAATTCTTTCTCCACAATAACTATAGATTGATCTTTATTTAATGTTCTTATTTACTTTGAGAACCTTACCTAAAAGGTAATAAAGCATTTAATCTATCCCGTTAATTTTGTAATCTTAAAATAAACTGAAGTAATTGGGTGAAAAAGATGTAAGAATGGAATGTACTAAAAGACATTGTTCCACCTTTAATATTTACACATAACCAGTGTAATATCATCAATTCATATCTTGCTTCACTTTCTCCTCATAAGATCCTTGTAGATGAGGCTACATTTGAAATCATCTATGTCCCAATGTTGTAACAACAAATAACATAGGATGTTGATGATAACATAATGAAATAACCATAATATGCATCATATGCAAGTCTCCTATAATCATTTTAAGCACCCTCACTTATTGAGGTGGATTAACAGGTATTGGGGATGAAAACACCTTGAATTTACAATATTGTAGTATTGTATGCAAGCACCTATACTAAAAATGGAAATTCATTCTGATTTGAACATTTACTTTGTCCATAATCATCATAGTGTATTTGGGGTACTAGTCTCTATATTCTATAAAATAAAATCTAATAGATTAGTACTTTGATATTGATTACCAATTTAGACATTATTGATTAATTAATTAAATTATTAAATGTCTCCCACTATTTTATCTAATTATAGAAACCCTCTGAACTAGAATCAAAATACTACATCACTCGAGTATTCTAGTCGAAAGGATCCTTGAACCTCACCTCATAGTCTACAATATTTAGCTACACCACTACATAGAGAGTTAAAGGTTGGTGTTTGACTGGTCAACTTCATTAACTCACAGTTTCTTGATCTCTTGAGTGAAGTCCCAATTTCTCTTGAGTGAAGTACCAATCTCTTGAGTGAAGTCCCAGTTTCTACAACAAACTATCTTTGGATACTTATTTTCTATTAACTTCAGTTAATTCAACCCATCAATCTCATAAGAACTCCCCGTTAATAAGAGACACCCTCAACTTTGGCTAACAAGCACCCCAAAAACTTGGTTTTATTTAAATTCAAATTATGAAATGTGTTTAATGACATAATATTTCTATGTGGGTTTTATTATTTTTATCAATTAATGTAATCCATTTATATTAATCTTGTTTATTCTATGTTTTCATGCTCAAAACTAAAAATTAATAAGAAATAATCCATCATTTTTATGAATGTTACTATTTACTATTTTATGTATTTTTCCACTATTATAAAATATATATAATAATAAAAAAAATCATAAAGGAAAGAAACTACGCAACTAGCCTTGAGAATCTAAAATTGGTTGATGAATTTTAACAAAAAATACTAACCATGACCTAGGGGAAACATATGTGATTCATATCTTAACTCATGATGTAGTTTATCCCCATCCACTAGGTCCACCACTTGTTTGGATTTCACCTTGACCTCGTGTTGTGTATGTCTTACACCATCATCTTCATGATGGGTCCACATCGTATACCATCTTCATCAAAGTACATATGTACTCGCTCAAAAGTGAGGGAGACTAGGGGTGAAATATATAATAGATACACTTGGACGTACATACCCTTATACATATTTACTAGGAAAAAATAATAATGCAAAGATCGTCTTAATTATTCACAATCATCACACATAGATAAATTATTAATTAAAAAGCTAGACATGCACAGGTTAGTGCTCAAGGCCAAACAATGAGTAATTTAAAAGCATGATAAAAATTAAATTGTAATAAATTAAAGTAGGAGGTTATTTAATTAAATTAAATGAATTAATTTAATTAAAATAATTTAATTACATCTAGTCCCTTAATTAATTTAATATTAATACCAAAAATTAAATCAATTAATAACTAATTTAATACCTAAATTAAATTAATTTTTATCTAGTATTAAAAAACTATATTAAACCAAGATTTACTTAATTTAATACTAAAATTAAATTAATTAAATTAATTAATTTTTATTATTTGAATAACTGTATGGGGCCTCGAAACCCCGTACAAGGCCTATACGTGTTGGGATGAACCTGCACTAGCTATTCCAGACCATGAAAATCTTTTGTGGTCCTTATTTGGGTCAAGAAGGTTTTCCCAGACCCATTTTGAGTTAGAAAGACCTACCTGAAACCGGTTTTGGTGTACATCGGGTCTCACATAAGTCTGGTAGGGAAAAATAGGGTACCTCATGGCCAGATCTGGCTGTGGCTTGGACAGTGGTGACCCGAGGATCAATTGTTCATCGACAATAGTGGTTCTCACATGCTGGAATGAGATGGGGAGGTTGGATCTCGGTTGACGAGCTTGAAACCAGCGGTAGTGACTGAGGGGTGTCAGCTGACAGTGACACCACACAGAAGGAGGGAGGGGTCATGGCCCTTGGGGTCAACCGTTCCTAGGTGGCGGAGCCTCTGTGGCATTCGACAGTGGCTGATAATGGCCAGGAGAAATGGTGGCCACATGACCACACTTTGGGATGGGCCAGATAGTGGTGGTCGACCTCGACTGATATGGCTAAGGCACAAGTCTAGATTAGGGGGATGAGAGGCAAGCGGTGGGTTTCCAGATACTACCTCGGGGTGAATTCACCAAAGTATGGAGGAGGAGAGCGATGGATGAAGGCCACTAGTGCGGGTTAGCGATGGATTCAAGTGGGAGGAGGAGGTTGCTCACTTCAGGTTGGGAGATGACACGATGCACCGAAGGTGATGCCGGCCCAAGGATTACCATAAATGGTGAGGGTGTAATGTGGTCACATATTTGGAAGGGATGGGCACAACCGGTCAAGTAGGCTAGAGGAATTGTAGGGGCGAGGTTCCCAGCACTCAGTTGGGTGAGGGGAGGAAGCCCCCTGGGGTGAATTAGCATGTGTTGGAGAGAAGGCCATAGTGGAGAATAGTGACCGAATGACCAATGTCAAGGTTTTTTTATTTTATAAAAACCCATTGAAGAACAGAACCATCTATGTTTTTCCATTTGTCTTCAGTGAAGACTTGTTTTTTTTTTGTTTTTTTCTTTATCGGGTCAAGTATGACTCTCAAAATATTTTTTTAATTTTTTATTCATGCATAAAAAAACCACTTGATCCAAAAATACATACCATATTATTAAATAATTTAAACATTATAATGAAACCACTTATTATACTAAAATATCCACGACCTCTAGAAACTTGATCTGGCCCAAAAATGCTATTCCAGCCAGAAACTGGTTTTCACCTCAATTAAGCATAACAAATGCTAGAATAAAAATTATTTAAACTCATGAAAGTAAATATATGGCTTTGAAAACACCTAAATAACCACCACTTTTGATCCATAAAAAAAATTGGATGGCCATAATTTGGTCATCTGAACTCAGATCCAAATGTAGTAAGATCCGTTTGGACTGAAATTAAACCCTTTAATTAAATTTATTGCAGCTTAATTTTTATTATCTTTGATAATTAACATGATTATATTTGATAAAAATTGAAGGTTTCGAGGAACACAATGAAATCCATTAGTCCAGGGATTTACAATTTTTCATCACTGGGATGATGAAACTTTTCTTTTTCGGTGATCTAATCCTCAATATGGTCTGAGGATCTTGTATAAATTAAAAATATCACAAAAAATAAAGTTGAAAACACACACTTTTTAAATTTGAATCTGTGCTTGACATCTACTTATCACCGAAGATCATTTTCTAAACAATCCAAAGAATAATCCCTCAATATTTTCCACACACATTTCAAAAATCTTATAGATCATTGATTTTTGAATTCCGAGTGCTATCATAGAGATTTGAAAACACCTTTAACGCCCTGATGATAACCGCATCGACGTGGTTATGATGCATGAGGGAGAACTCGATATGATCACCTGGATCCAGAGTTCCTTTCTATAGAAATCCGGAGAGGAAAGAGAGGCTCTGAGAAATTCACAGTGAATAGACAGTGTACAAGAGTATCTCTCACCTATTTATAATGTATTCTCAAATACCCAAAAAGGTTTCACCATACCCCATATATTTAACGTCCACTAATTAAATAATTATGAAAAAATAAATTGTTTCATAAATATTATTTATATTTTATCACATACCTATAATATATGTTAAATATATTATGTGATAAAACTAATTAATTATCTCGACTCTAAATTCCTTATAATATTTAACAAACCTAGAATATTAAAATATTATTCATTTAAATAATATTATTTCTTGTATTCAATAAATACCTCATGAATAATTTTAATAAATAAAATCAACCAAATTATTATTTACTTGAATAATATGAATTTATTTATTCCTTTGGTGATCATACATCCTTGGAAAATTTTTGGATCCCAATAGTGGGGCCCACCATGTTAAATATACATATTTAACTGGGTAGGGAAGATTTTTGAATATGCTATTGTGTGTGACCCTCTATTCCCTTATCTCGATAATAGTGAATAGTATCCACATACTAAGAGGAGAGTCTTACAACCCACCAAGGTCCCTAAAGATATAAAAAATAGTCATATAAAGGACAACCAACTTACGAAAACATATTTTATCATATATTCTCTTTATGTTTAGATATCTCATAATGTAGCATGCACACTTATTTCATCATACTTTATTTCCTTATTATTTGTTGATCTAATTGAATATATTTACCCTTTATTTCCTTGACTAAGGACTTATTAAAGTACTACCATCCTGATCAAATAGGCCCAAGATATATTACTTCCTCAACTTGGAAGAAAAAAAATCCTATCATGGCCATTAAACCAATGTCATACCACGAATGATTCACCCAACATAAGCTAACTTTCCACAATTTCATTATCATGGTTTTTACCATGCATCAAAGTACATGATCAAATATAACACATTGATAATAATCTCAATTCAAGAGACCAATACACATGTCTATAGATAGGAATAATCAATGAAACCCTGAACATGTGGTGTTCCGATATCCTACAATCTGCTATAAACTTTTTATAAGAAAATTAATCTATAGAAATTACCATTAATTAGTGGTCACATAAATGTATACACTACAATGGTAAGTAAAAATCATGAATATATCACCATATACATGAAATGGTAATCAAAATTACTATTCAAGTTGGGTCTAGGGAACCCACTGTTACAAAATCATGCTCCCATGTCTCATGATCATCTAGACCATGCTTACACAAAATCCAAACTAAAGGTATGGACTTCCCACAATGAACCTTCCTTTTAGAATCAACAATCCAAACTAGATGCTCAGTCACGGTCATATCCGGTTCCACATAAAATTCCTCCCAATTCAAAAAATGATATGGGTCTGAAAGATACTTCTTGAGATGTGACATGTGAAAAACATCATGGATAAAAGTCATTTGCGGTGGAAATTACAAATCACATGAAAACTTCCCAATCAACTAAATTAACTCCAAAGGTCCCTCACACCTTAATATCAAATTCACCTTTTTCATTTCCACCGATGACCTATTCAAGGTGATACTTTTTTGAACACTTGTAAATATAATATTTATACTGACTTAGAACTATTAACAACCTCTAAAAAATCATCTGAATCATATTCATCATCTCTTAGACCATGTTAGGTCCCATCAGGGAAGCTTCACCATCTCCAACCAATAGAGAAAATGTTTAAAATTTCAGTTATATAATGCCTCAATGGGTTCTATTTTATAGAGTTAATGATAGCTATTATTATAGGAAAATTCAACCAGCCCAAATGGAAATAACATGATCCTAAAAATTCAAAGACACAAGCATATAGCATGTCTTCAAGAATATGTATTGACCATTCTATTTGAAAATCCTTCTGAGGATGGCACACTATACTCAAACTGACCTAGGATCCCATAAACTCTTAGAGATATCTCTAAAACCGAGATGTGAATTGTGGATCCCTATCAGAAATAATGGAATATGGAACTCTATGAAACCTAAAAATATCATGCAAATACACATTTTCCAAATCCTAAACATTGGTGGTATAATGAATAGGAATAAAGTGATTGATTGGGTTAATCATTCAATCAATACCTAAATCTCATTATTTCTTCATAAACTCTAGGGGAAGGTAGTCCATACTGTAAAATGTAACAAATGCCTCATCATGAATGTACCTCAATGTGCGAAAATCCACCAATTTGTTTCCTTCCCACAAAGTATGGTATAATCTTATCCCACTATCAATGAGCGGTCTACTTTTCTTGATATAGTAAGAAATAAACTAGGGAGTTGTTATGAGGTTTTTTAATGAGTTGTAAATAATTTTGGAGTCCTTCTCAAGTTCAGAAAAAGAAGTACCCCTAGATTAGAAGAACATTATAACTTGAATAAGATCCCAATCCTCCATCTATAAAAAATCCAATATCCCAAAAGTTACATTGAAATATGCAACAAAAAATTATTTCAGGTCCTGAACAACACATCCCCCCTCATAAATCCATATATATAATAACCATTCATATTGAACTTTAACCCAGCTACTAGGGGGATCCAAAAAACCCATCACTCAATGAAGGTGTTTGTATGGCCTACTGGATTGTGATAGTTATAATTTAGTAGGTACCTCATAGATAGTTCCTCCTCCCATTTTTTAATAAGAGTTCCCAAATCATTGATTAAACACCTTGTTCTAGAAACCAAGTCCATTATAGAACAAGATCTACCCTCATTCTGTGCCCGGTTACTTTACTCCCAGATGCACCAACACCCTACAAACAAGATTATAGTTTTCTATTTCTTCTCAACACTATCTCTTCCCACCCCTTAAAACCACCTTTGGAAAAAACCATCAACATGGGTAATCTGATTGGAAAAATCCAAAAAATGTCCCAATACCTCCCACAATGTGCTTTCCCACTAACTCTTGAAAAATAGGTGTGTTGTCATCTCAGTGATTGGGTTCAGGCAGTAGTGACATTTTGACACAATGTTAATGCCTTTATTTATCACCTCAGTATTAGTTGGGATCACATGATTCTGCAACCTCCATAGGAGGAAGTTATATTTTAGAGAAATATCTTTTCACCATAGGACATCACCCCAGGTGTCTAGAACATGGGAATCTGAGAGCATCGCCCTGTAAGACTTCATTAAGAAGGATCCTATAGAAGATCCCTTTAAAACACACTTGTCTTGCTCCTTTATGAGTTCAATCAACTGGAATAAAGTGAGTTAGTCTTTATCGAACACAACCTGGATAAAGGTAAGAAACTCTCTAGCTTAACAAAATGAGATATTTGACAGTGGGAAGGCTAGAAAACCATGGTTACTCTCCACCCAATTATCGTGCCAGAAACTTATGTCTCCCCATCCAATGATCCAAAATGCATGTCTCTTGATCTTAAGAATGTGCATTTGAATTGTTATCCAAATATTTGAGGAATTCCTATTTGGAATATCTATATTTCCCCATAAATCTTGGTGACAATTATATCTCACAACACATGCCTTTCGACCACCTCCCAAGCCAGCCTATCATGTAGGAATTGAATTGTTTGAGAAAAACTATGAACTCCAATACCTACCTCTTCTATAGGAAGTTCTGATCTAGACCAGGATTCCCAATGACACCTACCTTACAAAAGGTAATCCCATATAAATGAAGATAATATTTTCTCAATATTTTTAATCACTAAAATTAGGACTTTTAGGATTGAGAGAATATACATGGGTATGAAAGATAATACACTATTCATGAGAGTGATCCTTCCTCTGAATCAGAGGAACCAATTCTTCCAGTTATTGATCCGAGGAGAAATATTACCCACCACCTTATCGAAGTGCCTGATCCAAAGCCTCCCTTCCATGATTGGAGCACCTAATTATTTCATTGGGAGATTTTTTTTCCAAATACCTATGATGGATTCTAAAATGTTAACACATCTCTCTGAACAATGTTTCAAAATGAAAAGAATAATTTTTTCCTGATTAATAAGATATCCACTACATTTGAAATAATATTTGAGGATTTTATTGAAGCCTCAAATAGAATTTGAGTTTCCGTTGAGAAAAATAACCATACAGTTGTAAAACATTAAGTGGTCCATGCCTTGGAAATTAACTTTACATATGAAAGACTGAATTAACCTTTCATGTTTCTTGGTGTTAATAAATCTACTAAGAGAATCCTGAGTTAGAAAAAAAATATTTGGGAGAGCGGGACACCTTTTCTCAACCCACGAGCTGACTTAAAGAATCCTTTACTTATACCTAAGAAACAAATAGAAAACCAAGTAGAGAAAAAACATATGAATAGAATATCTATTTCCCCAGGTGAAAATCCCATTCCATTCAAAACCTTTAAGATAAAACCCCACTCAATCCTATCGTACACTTTCTCTATGTCCACTTTTATGGCAATTTTCGATCCTTGGGATTTCTTATTGATGTCCTCATTCATCTATGGTGCTAGCCCGATAACACCATGAATGGACCTACCCATAAAAAATCCATGTTGTTACTATGACACCCAATCTAGGAGGTGATTATCTAATCTCTTATTAAGAAAACTAGCAAGGAATTTATAGGAGATGTTGCACATACTTATAAGGCTAAATTAACTTAGGGATTAAGGGTATTTGACCTTTGGAATTTGAATAAGGTTGGTTTCACTTACCACCTAGAGGGGGGGGGGGGGATTCCCCCTCGAAAGAAGACATGAACAGCCTAAATCAGATATTTCTTCACAATGCTCCAGTAATCCACATAAAATGAGTTGAGAAGACCATCTGTCTGTGGAGAGATCTCCAGGTTGAACATTGAGATTCCTTTCTAAATTTATTTTTCCCTGAGAATGGATTCAAGAATATGATTTTTCTTCTCAAACCCCACTCTATTAATATTTTCAAAAATAGGAGCTTGACCTCTGGGATTCTCATCCTACATGGAAGGATTAGTGCCTTCAAGAAAGGAATGAAAAAGGGTTTCATCTATACCTTAGACCACCTATAAATCATTTTAATAGGACCCGTCTTCCAAGAGGATGTTTGGATTACTGATCCATTTCCTTTCTTTTATACATGCCTAAAAATACTTAGTGTTTCTATCTCCTATTTTGAGCTATATATCTTTTGACATCTCACAAGAAATCCGCTATTGATAGAGTAACATACCTTCTAGAATACTCTTCTTGTGCAGGAGGCTATTGAGTACATAATCATCCCATTTTTCTTCAATCTAGGATTTAAACTTTTCAATATCATTCTTTAAACTTTTCAGCTCTTGTTGTGATAGTTTATGAATCTTTCTCAAATAATGAAGATCCTTTTTAATTCATTTTAATTTATCTTTTATACCTTTCCAAAAAATACCATGAATTGGTTTATTCCAAGAAGAAAACACCTCCTCATGGAAACCTAGGTGGAGAGACCAACTGTTGGATTAAAAAATCACTTTGTCTCGACATCCCTCATTTCTAGGTTCAAAAACTTTGGTGAGTGTCCTAAAATAACATGAACCATGTGAGTGAAAGATGATTTCTAGTATGCTAAAATAGTATGTAAGTTGGAAAAGCACCTGTCCAAATGAAACCAAGTACGCCTAGAAACTTTCTGATTGTTACACCAAGTGAATTTATCACTAATATATCCCAAGTATTTTAATCCGTTTTGATTAGTGAAATAAGAGAAGTCCTCACTTGAATTACTTCAAAGAGAAACACCTTCTCTGAGGATTCTAATATAGTTTTGAAGTCACCTCCCATGAACTACACTGCAAAATATAGATCAAACCTACTAAGGCTTTCCCAAAGAGACTCTCTGTCTAGAACATCACACTTGGAATAAAAAATGCGAAATAACAATGATGCATACCTACTGCGACTTTGGTGGTAAAAAACTTATCTGGGTCCTCAACAAAGTCCACTATAATATTGGCATTCTAGAAAATCCATATATACCCATTATCTGGATGAACACACATAAAGTTTCAGATCCTCATTCTATTGGAAAATTTATATATCTTGGACAATTTTTATTTTGGATTTAATATAAACATAAGTGAAAGGTGGGTTTTTTCATATTTATTTTGAAATATAATCCATATTCACCCATGAACACAAGCCACATGAGTTCCATATTAGTAATTTTAACATAGGGAAGGAAGGGATCTTGAGTTGGAGCCTCACGTTATAGATTTTTGTGTTTTCTTTTATTGGAGAGGTACTAGTGATTGATCTATCTTGGAATTGGATAAAGTTCAGAATCTAGATTTTGGAATTGAATCTAAATGAGGAGAGAAAACTATGCTATCCTACTTCTAATCAGACACATGAGCTGCCTCTGAAGTGGCTAGGAAGACATGTTGGGTATGTTTCTCTCCCATGGAAGCAAAAGGTCTTTAATCCTTGATCACCAGAGGAGAGACGAGGGTGGCCTTCTTCTTTGGATAGAGCAAAAAATTTGTACTAGAAGAGGACCTATACAGGGAGACCGAGTCTATAGGAGCCTGATATAGTGATCTGCTGAAAGGAGAGAGCAATGAAGACACCTAGTTTGAAGGACTGGGGTCGTGGGGGAAGGAATACCACACTGGAAGTGAAAATTCCCCAAATCCCCCATCACAAAGCAAGATCCTGTGAGAAACTGACCACTCCCTAAAGAGCCTCTTGATTTTAGGAGGAGGTTCCAATTCCTTAAATAGAAAAAGGGCGAGGCATGAGGAAAGTTCTCTGACCAAGGAAGCCTAAAAATCTAGTTATTTCAAAGACTCATTGACCCAAGGGGAGGTAGGAGACTCAATCTAGGAATATAAGACCTATACCTTCTTCATCTAATAATGAAAATCTAAGAGTGATCCTCTATCCCCAAGCGGCAACATGCCTGAAATGCTAAATGAGGTAGCTTTCTGACAGATTGAAGAATCGTATTTCTTTCAATTCTTGTAAAATTGAAGTACATGCCCATAAAGATGAAAAATGATTAGTATTTAAGAGTATAGGGATACAATATCTCTTGAGACCAGTCGAGCACTCCTGACACCCTAAGGATGATTTGATCTATAAGAGGCTGGGAAATATCTATATCAACACAAAACCGAGATAATGAAGATTTCTTTCAATGGAGAGTGCGATCGACCACACAAAGAAAATCCCCTAAAGAATCACCAATGGCATGCATAAGGGAGATATTATGAAATGAGAGAAAGAGGCCAAGAAGGTTAATCCAAACAACTTCACGGGGGGAGTCCCAACCTTTTTGAGTCTCTATAGCCTAGAGGGAAAGAGAAAACCACATTGTGCCTATAGATCTGGGTTCTGAACTCCAAGCCTATGCATAGTCTTCCACTGAATCCAACACAATGCAAAAATATTTCCAATTCAAGATTGAGATGAGGGTAGGGTAGCATAAACCCCAGGGCATTACAAAATTCTTGAAGAGAAGAAGCGAGGGATTATCCACACCATACTGGGCCACTAATGTTTATTAGTGGAGAACAAAGGCTTCATCAAAGGTCTCTATGGGAACAATCAACTCTAGACTATAGCCACCTAGTGTTTTAACTGAAAAGCTTAAGTAAACCTTTGGGAAGTAGTTTTGAGGGATATAAGAAGATTGACAGAGAGTGTCTCTGAAGGAAACACCTAGGATCTAAGACCCCATAGGAGCTGAATGACCACTGAGTAAGGGGGAAGATATATCCATAGCCAATAGTGACATTGGAGAATGAGGAAGAAGTCTAGGATCCATCAGAACTATGAGCGCTGCTTAGGAAGCTGTGGCTAATGAAAGAGCAATGTTTAAAAAAGGTAGCACTTCCTACTCTCAAGGGTGTGTATAATAGTTTCAAGTTCTAAATCATATGTGGGATAGTTAATCTCATGTTTAAAAAGCTAAAAATAACTATAATCACCCACATGACCATCATATAATATAACACATCCCAAACCTGAAACTGAAGCATCCCAAAAGAGCATGTGTCCCTATCCAACCTCTGGAAGATTCAATACTATAGATGAAGTGAAAAAGCACATTAAATCATTAGAGGAAGTTTTATATTTTAAAATTTTTCATCAATGGGATAATGAAACTTGTCTTCTTCAGTGATCAGATACCCGATATGGTCTGAGGATCTTGCATAAATTAAAAATATCACACAAATAAAAATGAAAACACACCTTTTTTTTATTTTAATCTGCACTTGAAATATATTGCTGATGATCATTTCATGAATGATACAAAGAATAATCTGCCAAGATTTTCCATAAACATTTCAAAAATATTATAGAGAATTGATTGTCGAATTCCGAGTGCTATCACATAGATTTGAAAATACCTTTGATGCCCTGATGATAACCGAATCAACGTGCTCACAATGCATGAGGGAGAACTCGATATGATCACCTGGATCCAGAGTTCCTTTCTATAGAAAGTGGGATAGGAAATAGAGGCTCTGAAAAATTCACAGTGAATAGACATTTTACAAGAGTATCTCTCACCTATTTATAATGGATTCTCAAATACCTAAAAAGGGTTCACCATACCCCATATATTTAACATCCACTAAATAAATAATTATGAAAAACTAAATTGTTTCATAAATATTATTTACATTTTATCACAAACTAGTAATATATGTTAAATATATTATTTGATAAAACTAATTAATTAACTCGATTCTAAATTCCTTATAATATTTAACAAACCCAGGATATTAAAATACTATTCATTTAAATAATATTATTTCTTGTATTCACTAAATACCTCATGAATAATTTTAATATATAAAATCAACCCAATTATTATTTACTTGAATAATATGAATTTATTTATTCCTTTGGTGATCGTACATCCTTGGAAAAATCTTGGATCCCAATAGTGGGGCCTACCATGTTCAATATACATATTTAACTAAGTAGGGAATATTTTTGAATATGCTATCGTGTGTGGCCCTCTATTCCCTTATATCTATAATAGTGAATAGTATCCACATACTAAGAGCAGAGTCTAACAACCCACCAAGGTACCTAAAGAGATAAATAATAGTCATAAAAAGGACAACCAACTTATGAAAACATATTGTGTCATATATTCTCTTTGTGTTTAGATATCTCATAACGTAACATGCACACTTATTTTATCATAATTTCTTTCTTTATTATTTGTTGATCTAACTAGATATATTTACCCTTTATTTCCTTGACTAAGGAATTATAAAAGTACTACCATCCTAATCAACTAGGCCCAAGATATATTACTTCCTCAACTTGGAAGCGAAAAATCCTATCATGACCATTAACCCAACGTCATACCACCAATGATTCACCCAACACAAGCTAAATTTCCACAATTTAATTATCATGGTTTTTACTTTGCATCAAAGTACATGATCAAATAGAACACATTGATTATAAAATCAATTCAGAAGACCAATACACATGTCCATAGATATGTACAATCAATGAAACCCCAAACATGTGGTGTTCCTATAGCCTGCGATCTGGTATAAACTTTTTATACAACAATTAATCTATGTAAATTACCATTTAATAGTGGACACAGAAATGTATACACTATAATGGTAAGTAAAAATCATGCATATCTCATTGTATACATGAAATACTATTCAAAAGTACTATTCAAGTTGGGTCTAGGGCACGCAATATTACACAATCATGATCCCATGTATCATGATCATCCAAACCATGCTTACACATAATCTAGACTAAAGTTATGGACTTTCCACAATGAACCTTCCTTTGAGAATCAAAAATCCAAACTAGCTGCTCAGTCACAGTCACATCAGGTTCCACATAAAGGTCCCCCCAATTAAAAACATGATATGGGTTTGAAAGATACTTCTGGAATTGTGATATGTGAAACAAATCATTGATCAAATTCATTTGTGGTGGAAATTCAAAATGACATGAAACCTTCCCTATTTACTCAATGAACTCCAAAGGTCCCTCATACCTCGATATCAAATTCCCTTTTTTCCAAGCCATCAATGACCTATACAAGGCGATGATTTTTAGAACACTTGGAAGTATAATATTTATACCGACTTAGAACCATTGCCGACCTCTAAAAAATCATATGTATCTTCGTCATCATCTCCTGGACCATGTTAGGTCCCATCAGTGAAGCTTCACCATCTCCAACCAATAGAGAAAAGGTCTAAAATTTCAGCCATATAATGCCTCAATGGGTTCCATTTTGATTAGTGGATGATAGATATTATTGTAGGAAAATTCAAATAGCCCCAAATGAAAATACCATTCTCCTCCAAAGTCAAAGACACAAGAATATAGCATGTATTCAAGAATATGAATTGACCATTTTATTTAAAAATACTTCTGAGGATGGTACACTATACTCAAACTGTCCTAGGATCCCATAAACTCATATAGACCTCTCTAAAACTAAGATGTGAATTGTGGATCCCTATCATAAATAATATTAGATGGAACTCCATGAAACCTAACAATATCATGAAAATACATATTTCCCAAATCCACGACATTAGTGGTATCATGAATTGGAATAAAGTGATTTGATTTGGTCAACCAGTCAATCAATACCTAAATCACATTCTTCCCTCAAGGATTACATGAAAAATGAACAATAAAATCCAACGATATCACATCTTATTTCCAATTTGACATAGGGATGGGTTGAAGTAGACCAAAAGGTTTTTGATGCTCATCCTTAATATGTTTTTTGGTATAATAATAGAAAAAAAAATCAGTGGTGTCTTGTTTCTTACATAGGTACCAAAATCAATTCCTTATAACATAAAAAATATTTGTCTTTCCTGGGTGAACCCGCTAGGAATGATGAAAATCCCCCATTACATCCTTTCTCAATTGAAAAAAAATGAAAAAAATGTTTCTTGAAGTAAATGATTCTCTCTGGATATAGAGACCTTTTTATAATGGTATACCCTCTATATATTAAATTGACGATTCCTTGGAACTCACCATCAATCTTATTCTCTTAGGGGATCATCTCAATAAGAGAGTATGTCAAATGAAAACTTTCAATAATAAATCCAGTCTTGTCCTCTCAATCTCCTAAATGCATGTGAACAAAAATTTCCATGAGATTCCACTCCTCAAAATATTCCTTCATATCATGGGATTTAAACTTCCTACTAATAATATCATCAATAATGTTTCCCCTTCTAGGGGTGTAGGAAATTTTTTTACACCAATTTTTTATTTATTTTATTGAATAGGAAAAAATAGTACAAGAGATGTGTGGGAAGAAACCAACCAGTTTGAGATCACATTAAGGGTTAAAGGGGTCTAAAAAAGTGGAGGACTAGAGAGTCATATCTTAAAAATTTAACACTCTAGGGGAAGGGAGTCCATACTATAAAATGTAATAAAGGCCTGATCATGAATGTACCTCGATGTGAGAAAATCCACCAATTTGTTTCCTTCCCACCAAGTATGGTATAATATTTTCTCACTATCAATAAGAGTTATACTTTTCCTGATATGGTAAGAAATAAACCAGGGAGTTGTTATGAGGTTTTTTAAAGAGTTGTAAATAATTTTGGAGTCCTTCTCAAGTTCAGAAAGAGAAATACCCCTAGATTGGAATAAAATTATTCCTTGAATAAGAGCTCAATCCTCCACCTATAGGGAATCCAATCTCCAAAAATTTGCATTGAAATATGCAAAGAAAAAGAATTTTATATCCTAAACAACACCTACCCCTCATAACTCTCTACATAAAAGAACCATCCATATTGAACATTAACCTAGCTATCGGGGGATCCAAAAAACCCATTGCTCGATGAATGTGTTTCTATGGCCTACTGGATTGTGACAGTTATAATTTAGTAGATACCTCATATATAGTTCCTCTTCCCATTTTTTAATAAAAGTGCCCATATTATTGATTAACCACCTTGTTCTAGAAACCAATTACATCATGGAAAAAGATCTACCCTCATTCCGTGCCTTGTTCCTTGCCTCCCAGATGCAAAAACACCATACAGACATGATTATAGTTCTTGCTTTCTTCTCAACACTATCTCTTCCCACCCTCTGAAACAACCTTTGAAAAAAAACCATCAACATGGGTAATATGATGGGAAAAATAAAAAAAAATGTCCCACTACCTCCCACACTGTGTTTTACCACTCACTCTTGAAAAATAGGTGTGTTGTCATCTCAGTTCTTGGGTTCAGGCAATAGTGAAATTTTGACACAATGTTAATTCCATTATTTACCACCTCAGTATCAATTGGGATCACATGATTCTACAACCTCCATAAGAGGAAGTTATATTTTAGAGAAATATATTTTCTCCATAGGACATCACCTCAGGTGTCCTGAGCATGGGAATTTGAGAGCATCACCCTATAAGACTTCATTGAGAAGGATCCTATAGATAAGGACTTTAAAACACAATTTTACTAATCCTATATGAGTTCAATCAAATAGAATAAAGCGAGTTGGTATTTTTTGAGCACAACCTGGATAAAGGTAAGAAACTCACTAGCTTAACGAAATGAGATATTCGACATTGGGAAGGCTGGAAAACTAATGTTACTCTGCACCCAATTATCATGCGAGAAACTTATGTCTCCCCACCCAATGATACAACATGCATGTCTCTTGATATTGAGAATGTGAATTTTAATTATTCTCCAAATAGTTGAGGCATTCCTCTTTGGCATCTATAGATTTCCCCATATATCTTGGTGATAATTATGGCTCACAACGTGTGCCTTTCGACCACCTCCCAAGCCAACCTATCATGTAGACATTACATTGTTTGAGAAACACTATGAACTCCAATACCTTTCTCATCTACAGGAAGTTCCAATTTATAATAGGATTCCCAATGAAAACTATTTTTTGAAAGGTAATTGCAGATAAATAAAGATAAAATGTTCTCAATATTTTTAATCACTAAAATTGGGACTTTGAGGACTGAGAGAACATGTATGGGTAAGAAAGATAATACACTTTTCACAAGAGTGATATTTAATCTGAATGAGAGGAACCAATTATCCCAGTTATTGATCCAAGGAGAAATATTACCCACCATCATATCCAAGTGCCTGATCCACAACCTCCATACCATGATTGGAGCACTTAATTATTCCATTGGGAGACTTTTTTTTACAAATACCTATGATGGATTCTAAAATGTTAACACATCTCTCTGAACAATGTCTCAAAATGAAAATAATACTTTTTTCCTGATTAATAAGCTTTCCATTACATTTTAAATTATCTTTGAGGATTTTATTGAAGCCTCAAATGGGTTTTGAGCTGCTGTTGAGAAAAATAACCACATAGTTGGAAAACATTAAGTGGTCTATGCCTTGTAAATTAACTTTACATATGAAAGGTTGAATTAACCTTTCCTGTTTCTTGGTGTTAATAAATATACTAAGAGCATCCTGAGTTAGGAAAAACAAACTTTGGGAGAGTGGGTCACCTTGTCTCAACACACGAACTGACTTAAAGAATCTTTTACTTATACCAAGAAACATATAAAAAACCAAGTAGAGAAAAAACATCTAAAGAGAAGATCCATTGCCCAAGATGAAAATCCCATGTAGTTCAAAAACTTTAAGATAAAACCCCACTCAATCCTATTGTACACTTTCTCCATATCTACTTTGATGGAAATGTTCAATCCTTGGGATTTCTTATTGACGTCCTCAATCATCTCTTGTGCTATCCTGATAGCACCATGAATGGACCTACCCCTAACAAATCCATGTTGTTCATATGAAACCCAAGCTAGGAGGAGATTAGCTAATATCTTATTAAGAAAACTAGCAAGAACTTTATAGGATAAGTTGTACATACTTATAGTCTTGAATTAACTTAGGGATGAAGGGTCTCTAACCTTTGGAATTAGAATAAGGGTGGTTGCACTTACCACCTAGGGGGGATTCCCCCTCAAAAGAAGACCTGAACATACTCAATTAGATATTTCTTCACAATTCTCTAGTAAGAAAGATAAAATGAGCCGGGAAGACCATTTGGCCATGGAGAGATCTCTGGGTTGAGCACTGAGATTGCTTTATAAATTTCTTTTTCCCTAGACATGGATTTAAGAAGATGGTTTTGCTTTTCAAACCCCACTCTAAGAATATAATAAAAAATAGGATCTTGACCTCTGGGAATCTCATCCTACATGGAAGGATTAGTTCCTGCAAGTAGGGAATGAAAAAGGGTTTCATCCATACCTTTGACAAACTCTAAATCATTTGAATATGAACTATCTTCCAGGAGGATGTTTGGATTACTGATACATTCCCTTTATTTTATACATGCTTAAAAATACTCAATGTTCCTATCTCCTATTTTGAGCTATATATCTTTTGACATCTCACGAGAAATATGCTATTGATAAAGTAACATACCTTATAGAATACTATTTTTGTGAAGGAGACTATTGACTACATATTCATCCCATTTTTCTTCAATATAGGATTTACACTTCTCAATCTCATTCTTTAAACTTTTTGGATCTTTCTGTGATAGTTTAAGAGTCTTTATCCAAGAATACAAATCCTTTTTAATTTGTTTTAATTTATTATGTATACCTTTCTAAAAAATATCATGAGTTGGTTTATTCTAAGAAGAAAACACCTCATCATGGAAACATGGGTGGAGAGCCCAACTGTTGGATTAAAAAACCACTTCATCTCGACATCCCTAGTTTTTAGGTTTAAAAAAATTGGGGAGTGTCCTGAAAGAACATGAACCATGTGAGTGACATATGATTTCTAGTATGCTAAAATAACATGTAAGTTGGAAAAGCACCAGTCCAAATGACACCAAGTACGCCTAGAACCTTTCTGATTGTTACACCATGTGAATTTATCACCAATATATCCCAAGTCTTTTAATCCATTTTGGCTAGTGACATAAGGTAATTCCTCACTCGACTTCCTTAAAAGAGAAACACCCCTGTCTTCTTTGAGGATTCTAATATAGTGTTGAAGTCACCTCCCACGAACCACACTGTAAAACCTAGATCAAAACTTCTGAGGTTTTTCCGAAGAGACTCTTTGGCTAGAAAATCACACTTGGCATAAAAAATGTGAAATAACAATGATGCGTACCTACTCTGACTTTGGTGGTAATGAACTGATCTGAGGCCTCAACGAAATCTGCTATAATGTTGGCGTTCCAAAAAATCCACATATACCAGTTATTTGGATGACCGTGCATAAAGTTTTAGATCCTCATTATGTTGGAAAAATTAGATATCTCAGACTCTTTTTATTTTGGTTCTAATATAACCATAAGAGAAAGGTGATTTTTTTCATATTTATTTTGAAATGTAATCCATCTTCACCCATAAACCCAAGCCACATGAGTTCCATATTAGAAATTTTAACATAGGAATGGAAGGCATCTTGAGTTGGAGCCTGATGTCATAGATTTTGGTATTTTATTTGATTGGAGAGGTACTGGTGATTAATCTAGCTTGGATTTAGAGTGAGTTCAGATTTTGTATTTTGGAATTGAATCTAAGTGAGGAGAAATAATTGTGTTATCCTGCTTCTGATCAGGCACATGAGCTGCCTCTGAAGTGGCTAGGAAAACCTGCTGGGGATGTTTCTCTCCCATGGAAGAAAAAGGCATTTAATCATTTATCACTATAATAGAGACTAGGGTGACCTTCTATTTTGGATAGAGCACTGAATTTGTGTTGGCTATATAAGCCGATAAACTGAAAATATAATAGGAAGAAAAATGGACAACAATAATAAGGAGATTTAAAGAAATATATTTCATCTATATTGTGCAATAGATTGCAATTTCCCCTATATATAGGATCTTCCAAAATAAATTAAAATACTCCATAAAATCCCATAGCATTAATAGTTGGAACAAAAAACAATAAAGAAATATTAAATGATATGATTGGGAAATAAATAGATACTTGGGAAGAGAGGAAAAATTGCATGGGTTGCTGCATGGGGATGTACACTACACTGGGAAGACCAACTGGTAAAATGGTTTTCAATTTACAATACTCCCCTTCAAACCAAAATCAGATTCATCCCGAGCATCGTTATTAGACATTTGAATGCATCTATCGGTAGTGCCTTTGTGAAAATATCTGCCACCTATTCTATAGTATTAAAATATTCCAATTTTATTATTTTTTGTTTCACATGATCCATGAGAAAATGAAAATGATTTTCAATGTGTTTGATTCTTCCATGCTGCACTAGATTTTTGGATAGTTAAATAGCTAACTTGTTATCCACATATATCATTGTGGATCTATCATGTGGATGCTTCATCTCCTTCAACAAATTTCTCAAACATATTCCATAAAAAACTATGGATGATGCTGCCACATACTCTAATTCACATGTGGATAGTGAAACCACATTCTTGTTCCTTGAATTCTATGTAAAAGTAGTCGATCTAAGAAAAAATACATACCTAGTGGTACTTTTTCTTTCATCTTGGTCACCTCCCCAATCATTATCTGAGTATCCATATAGCTTTAATTCTTCATTATATGGATAAAAGAGACCAAAATCTAACATTCCTTTAACGTACCTGAGGATTCTTTTTGAAGCTAGCTAGTGTGATTCTTTTGGTGCTTCCATATACCTTCTTAGAAGCCCAATACTATAGACAATATCTAGCATTGTGATTGTGAGATACCTCATGCTTCCAATTAGACTCTTGAATAGAGTCGAGTCAACACTTCTTCCTTATCCATATTTTTTCAGTTTCAGGATCATTTCTATAGGTGTGTTAACATCATTGCAATTTCCCATCTTGAATTTTTCAAGAAACTCCTTAGCATACCTCTTTTGAGATATATATATTCCTCCATGTTGTTGATTTACCTCTATGACTAGAAATAAGAACATGAGACCCCCATCAGTCATCTTGAACTCCTTGAACATGGCCTCCTTGAAATCATCGAACATCTGTTGACTGTTCCTTGTAAATTGAAAATCATCAACATACCAGCATATAATAATAATATCCCCTCGATCATTCTTCTTGATGTAAACTGCATGCTCATATGGACATTGGGTGAATCCATTATCTCGAAGATATCTGTTTATGTGTACCTTCTAATAATTAGGATCCTACTTCAATACATACAGATATTTCTTTATATGATACACCTTCTCTTCCTCTTCTTTCATAACAAAGCCTTCAGGCTGGTCAACATCGACCTATTCTTCTAGAATTCCATTCTGGAACACATAATTCACATCTATTTGGTATATCATCCAACTATGATGGACAAAAAGGGAGTTAATCATCCTTATAGTATCAAGGAAAGCAACAGGATCAAGGACTTATTCATAGTCCACCACGTACTTCTATTTATACCCCTTTTCTATGATCATTGCTTTATATCGATTGATCCCGCCATCAACATTTCACTTGATCTTGTACACCCATTCGACACTAATGATCTTATGGATTTTTGGGAGTTTAGTCAGCTCCCACATGTCATTTCTCTATATGGAATTAATTTCTTCTTCAATAGCCATTCTCCAACATCCTTCCCTCATGGATTCCTGAAACTTCAGAGGCTCCTTATTTGCATACAAGGAAAAAATATTTTCCTCTTCGGTCTGCTCATAAATGTCACTTAGATTTTTCATCTTCATAAGATCCATAGGAGAGGATGAGCTGGCCAAATTTTGATTTGATGGAGTGCTTTTAAGAGTGATGAAATGTTCTCCTGGACTTCTTCCAACTGATAATGCACCCAAGAAAGGTGTTTTGGGTGTTTTATCCTGATAATCATGCCTTTCTTCAGGAACCTCTGTCTTGAATGGAACATCCTTGTTTGATTCTTCATCAACCCATTTCCACACTTCTTCCTCACTAAATACCACATCTCTACTCACCAATAATTTATTGGTTAGTGTATTGTAGAGATTTTATGCTTTAGAGGCTTCACAATAGCTGATGAAGATGCAATTTTCACCACGATCATCAAGTTTCCTTCTTCTCGCTTCTGGAACTTGAGCATAGGCGACACACCCAAAGATTCTTAGGTGTGCCATGATTATTTTGTAGCCACTCCATGCCTCCTGTGGTGTCAAGTTTCTGATTCTCTTCGTTGGACACCGATTGAGTAGGTAGGAAGTACATACCACTGCCTCTGGCCAGAAGCTCTTTGGAAGCCCTTTCTCCTTCATCATGGTCCTCATCATGTCATGGATAGTTTAGTTCTTTCTTTTTGCGATGCCATTCTGTTGTGGTGTGTAGGATACAATGTATTTATGTTTGATTCCATGTTCCTTGCCGAAATATTGAAACGAATTTGAGGTGTATTCTCCACCTCTATCAGATTTGAATACTTTGATTCTATGTCCACTTTCAATTTCAACATGATATTTGAAAGTTTTATAGACAATGAAAGTGGAAGATTTTTCTTTGATGTAATACTCCCACAACTTTCTTCTGAAATCATCAATAAGGGTAATAAAATACCTATTACCTCCAAGTGAGGGTGTTTCCAATGGTTTGAAAATATTAGTGTGAACCAACTGTAGTGGTTCTTTTGCTCTTCTGGACACTCCACTTGGGAAGGAGTTCCTTTGCTGCTTACTGAGCATACACGCCTCACACTCATGATTTGGAACTTCAATCGTCGACAAGCCACACACCATGCTTGATGAGGATATAAGCTTAAGGCTGCTAAAATGGAGATTTCCATAGCGTAGATTACATCTCCATGAATCATTCTTCATAAACCCAAAAAGAAACTGCTCAGCTATCGTGTTGATATGAAGCAAAAACATGTGATTCTTCTCCATTTGTAATTGAGCGACAAGTCTCCCGTGATCATCTCTTATAGACAAAGAAGAATTTTCCTAGAGTATGACATACCCCTTATCAAGGAGTTGGCTGAGACTGATGATATTATTTTTCATACTTGGTATGTAATACACATTAGAAATGTAATTAGACCCTCCATTATTCAGATAGATTTTTATTTTACCTTTTACAATCATGGGTACCTTCGATGAGTCACCAAAACTCACATCATCATGAACTTCTTCGGTGAGATCCTCAAACAGATCTTTGTTACCACCCATGTGGTTGCTTTCACCCGTGTCCAGATACCATACATCAGGGTGTTCACATGCCTTTTCTTATGCCAGGAGGAGTGTGGTACCTTCTTCTTCATGATGATATGCTTCAGCAAAGTTGGATCATTCATCACGATCCACTTTTCCTCAAAAATCAGAGGCATAATGGCTGAATTTATTATTGTTGTGGCATTGAACATTATTTGCGTTTCCATGACCACATGTGAATCAGCCTCCACCATGTCCTCTTCCATGGAAGCTAGTGAAATTTTGTTGCTTTTGTTGATA
Source organism: Viscum album (assembly GCA_963277665.1). Lineage (NCBI taxonomy): Eukaryota > Viridiplantae > Streptophyta > Magnoliopsida > Santalales > Viscaceae > Viscum > Viscum album. The sequence continues at coordinate 2,102,121,367 of OY728164.1, read as the reverse complement.
GCTTGGATGGTATCTACGCCCTCTACTTATTGCACGATAACTGCCTTATTGTGATTGTCCATTCTTTTGTTCTTGCATATTCAACTTAGACTCCAAGGCATGATCTATTGTTGAACCCGCATTCTTGTACATTCACTGTTCATGTACTTGCAATGACCCCATCAATTCTTTAATGGATAATTTTTCCAAATATTTATATTCTTCTATTTCCAAAACCACATACTCAAATTTGGTTGTGAGAGATCAAAGTGATTTCTCAATAATACGAACGTCCTCCATTTTTTCACCATTTCTTTTCAAATTGTTAACAATGAGAATTAGGCGTGAAAAGTAATCAGAGATACTCTCACCGTCTTTCATGTGCGCCACTTCGAACTCCGCTCTTAGTGTTTGAAGAAGAACCCGCATCACTCAATCAACACCTTTGAAGATGGTGGCAAGGGTATCCCAAACTTTCTTGCTCGATGTTGCTTTGGCAATCTTTTCGAACTTCGATTCATCCAACCCTTGATAGAGGAGAAAAAACACCTTGTTGTCTTTATTCCTTTGATTTTTGATGGCTATTTTTTCTTCATTCGTGAAGGAGAATTATTCCTCTGTAGTGGGTACAATATACTCATCAGTAAAGATCTCCCATAATTATTGCGACCTGAACAATGCCTTCATTTTAACGCACCAACTTTCGTAGTTATCCTTAGACAGCCTCAGAACTTGTGGTTGGATTGTGGTGGCCATCTTCAAAAATTGGAGGATGCTTTGGTACCAGCCTTTGATACCAATTTTTTGTCTATAAAAGTTGATAAACAGAAAATATAATAGGAATAAAAATGGAAAACAATCACAAGGAGATTTCAAGAAATATATTTCATCTATATTGTACAACAGATTACAATTGACCCTATATATAGGATATTAAAAATTAAATGAAAAGACTCTATAAAATCCCATAGAATTAATAGTTGGAATAAAATAAATAAATAAATATTAAATAACATGCTTGGGAAATAAACAGACCCTTGGGAAGAGAGGAAAAAATGCATGGGCTGCTGCATGGGGAAGCACACTACATTGGGGAGACCAACCAGTGAAATGGTTTTCAATTTCCAACAATTTGTACTAGAAGAGGACATATCTAGGGAGACCGAGTCTAGAAGAGCCTAAGATAATGATCTGTTTAAAGGAGGGAGTAATAAAGAAACATAGTTTGAAGGAATAGGGTCACAGGGGAATGAATCCCACACTGGAAGCGAGCATCCGCAAAATCCACCATCACGAAGCATGATCCTATGAGAAACTGACCACTCCATGAAGAGACTCTTGATTTTAGGAGAAGGTTCCAATGACTTAAATGCAAAAAGGGTGAGGCATGAGGAAGGTTCTCTGACCAAGGGAGCCTAAACCTCTAGTACTTTCAAAGACTCACTGACCCCAGGGGAGGTATGAGACTCCATCCAGGAATCTGGGACTGATACCTTCTCCATCTAATAATGAATGCCAAGAGTGATCCTCTATCCCTAAGAGGCAACAAGACTAAAATGCTAAACGAGGTAGCTTTCTGAAAAAATAAAGAATATGCTTAATTTAAATTCCTATAAAATTGAAGTACATGCCCATTAAGATGAAAAAATGATCAGTATCTTGGAGTATAGGGATACACTATCTCTTGAGACCAGTCGAGCACTCATGGCACCCGAAGGATGATTTGATCTAGAATAGGCTAGGAAATATCCATATCAACACATAAGAGAGATAATGAAGATTCCTCGCAATAGAGAGTCTAATCGACCACACAAAGAAAATCCCCTAAAGAATCACTAATGGCATGTAGAAGGGAGATATTCTGAAATGAGATCAGGAGGCCAAGAAGGTTAATCCACACAGCTGCATGGGGGCTTAACGACCTTTGTGAGTCTCTATAGCCTATTGGGAAAGAGAAAACCCCCTTGTTCCTATATATCTGGGTGATGCACTCCAATCCTATGCATAGTCTTCCACCAAATCCAACACAGTGTAGAAAGATTTTTGATTTAGGATTGAGATGCGAGTAGGGTAGTGTAGACCCCAGGGCATTACAAAATTCTTGAAGAGAATAAGTGGGGGCTTATCCATACCAAAATAGGCCACCAAAATTTATTTGAGGAGAATAGAAGCTTCATCAAAGATTTATATGGGAACAATTAACTCTGGACTATAGCCGCACGATGCTTTGACTGAAAAGCTCAAATAAACCTTTGGGAATCACATCTGAGGGATATAAGAAGATTGACAAAGAGAGTATCTAAAGGAAACACCGAGGATATAGGCCCCCATAAAAGACAAATGACCATTTAGTAAGGGGGAAGACCTATCCCCATCCAACAGTGACATTGGAGTATGAGGAAGAAGTCCAGGATCCATCAGAACTGTGAGTGCTACTTGGGAAGTTGTGGCCAATGATAGAGAAATGTTCAAAAAAGGAAGCGCTGCCTACTCTCAAGGGAATGTATAATAGTTTCAAGTTCTCGATCATATGTGGGATAGTTTTTCTCATGTTTGAAAAGATAAAAATAACTATAATCACCCACATGACCATCATATATTATAACACATCCCAAACCTGAAACTGAAGTATAAAAAAAGAGCATATATCCCTGTCTAGTCTCTAGAATATTAAACACTAGAGATAAAGAGAGATAACACATTAAATCATTAGAGTAAGTTTGATATTTTAAATCCTAAAATAAATTCACTCCTTTATAAGTGAGATTAGTCAATGAAGAATCTAACTTGGATAAATATTTCATGAAATGATGATGATACTTTGCTAAACCCAGGAAGCATCAAATCTCAAAGAAAATCCCTGGTTCCTCCCATGATATGACAGTTTTTAACTTTTTAGGGTCAAATGAGCTACCATGTTTCATGACCATGTTCCACAAGAACTTCACCTCGTGAATAATTGGCACTTTAACAACTTAGGATAAAGTTATTGATTTCTCATGATGCCCAAAACAACTCTCAAATGAAGTACATGGCACTCCTTGGTTTTTGAATAAACCAAAATGTAATCCACAAATACTATACTGAAAGAGTTGACATACTAGTGGAAAATAATATTCATCAGCACCCTAAGAGAAATAGGAGTGTTTGTCAGGATTAATTCCATAAAAAGATACTCATAGTGGATATAACTACTCTTGAATGTGGTATTTAGGATATCAATCTTTTTGATCCTAAGATGGTGGTAACCAGAATGAAGATCAATCTTAGAGAAAAAATTTACCCCATTTAGTTGATCAAATAAATCATTAATGTAGAGAAAATATACTTGTTCTTTATCATAACCTAATTTATATTCTGGTAATAAAAACATAAGATAAGGGTTTCATCATCCTTCATGGTGAAAAGCACTAGTGCTTCCCAAGGGGATACATTGGGTTGAATGAAACCTTTGGACATTAATTCATACAACTAATTCTTTAGATCCTTCAATTTATCTGGTTCTATGAGGTAATAGAGAATATATATTGGTTGAGTACATAACACCAAGTTAATAGAGAACTATAACTACCTCTTTGGTGGTATACTAGAAAATTATGGTGGAAACACTTACAAAAATTCAATAGCTACTAGAGACAATTCACTACAAAAGGTTTCCTACTCTAGTTAAACAACATACAAAGATATCATCATAAAAAACTTTGGAAGTTGATGTATGGTTTAGCTATCCCTTAGGTCCCATCCTCCCTAGAAAACACAAAACTCACCATTGGGGGAAATAAAGGACACCTGCAAATTATAATAGTCAATTTGAGCCTTGTGAAATAATCTATTAAGAGAATAAAAACTATATATTTCATTTAAAGAGAAAAAAAATTCCAAGATGAACTTGATATTTGATAAATAGAAATCACAAGAGGGGAATTATAGACCCTACACTCTTTTTTTCTTGAGAGGTGTTACAATATCCATTATATAAGGCATGGGATTTGTTGGAAGATTCAATAGGCCTATAGTGTGGGTTGATATGAAAGAATGAGAGGCAATAGTATCAAATAAAGTAGTAAATAAAGATAAATAACCAGAAATAGAATATCTTACTATCACAAGACCCACATCCATTCACACCAGAGACTCATCCACCATATAAAATAGCTTTGTTCATAATGCCTATGGCTAGAAACCCATTGTTCTTAAAGTATGTGACTACTCCATAGATACTATTGGTATTAACGAGCCTGTTCCACTACATAGGGTGGTAAAAACATGTAAAAACTTCCAAAAGTTACCTAAAAATCCATTTGAGATTCAAATCTTCAATGCCTCCATTTAAGCATGCTTTGAGTGTCCAATATTTACACATTATAATCAGGTCAGTGGGATTTTACTAGACACTACTATTAACTAAGATGAATTGTTATATCAAGGGATACCACTACTATTTACTCTATGTGGATCATTATATATTCTATTTCCTTTAAGGAAACTAATAAATATTCCCCTAGGAGTAGGAGGAACTCCATTAAACCCTAAATTACCATCTAAATCAATTTCCTCCATTAGAGACCTATCCAAAACATCAACATATGTGGTAATATTAAGTCTAAAGGCCATATAGTATATATCTAATAGAAGATCCATTTAAAACCTTTGGTCCTTAAACTTCTCATTTGAGACCACCTTAGGTGAAAACAGAGTAATTTCATTAAAAATTTTGGAGTACCGAGTCACTATCCAATCACCTTGGAGAAGGTTGAGAAAATACTTGGCCAATAACATTGACTCTAGATATAATTTCTATGTAAAAAAGGACTTGAAGTTTTTTCACCCTAATGAATCATTACACTTTTCCATAACTATAACATCCTACAATCACTGGCTAGGCCCCTCATCATTGAAGATGAAATAATTTAACTTAATTGAATCTGGCATTCCCAAGAACATGAAGAGTCTTTTTAATATTTATTGAATAGTTCTATACTTTCAAAGGATCTTTCATTCCCTAAAATAATGCTGGTTTCTTATGAAGAAAATCCTATGATCAATCTTCACTATTTTATCTTCAAGGTTACACCTCAATAACCTGAAAAGGGGAATGTGTTGCTCCTTGGCCCAGAGCATGGACCACGCACACTACTACATCTATGAGGTTCTTGTTGAATGAAGGGTTTTCTTGCTATAGTTAAGCAGAAACTCCCTCTTGAAGCCTAATAATACATATTTTTAGGGGAATGGTAATACACAACATATATAAACAACAAGTAAATATCAGTTAAGAGACACATGAAAATCAACTCAATTAGATAGAACTTAACTTAACAACACCAATATCAGATCAAAATTAGATAAATTCTAGAAACATATCAATTAATTCTTCAAATAAACCTTTTTCCTTCCACCCATGGTTAATCAAGGCTTCCTATAATGATATATGGCTTGGAAATTTCTTGTAACATACCCCTTAAGTTTGGAAAATCTTATCTCCTATCTATCAGGACGTCCCAAACTATATATTTACATCCAAAAAGAGACACAACCTCACTTTAATACCAATTTTTCATGAACTAACCTAGACAACCCACTAAACCATAACCCAAACTATCCCTAACATGGCCTAAAGGTGTTCTTGATCCCTATGGGATGGTGAATAACACTTATCCATAAAATAAAAATGGGGATAATCTTTCCACAATAATTACCAAACAACACAAAATTAGTAGATAAGAAACCTTAAATAGTTGATATTCCAATAAAGTCATCAAGATAAAATTACTATAAGGTAGACAAGTACAAAACCCTAAACATAACAATAATCCCAAAACTCCACATAAACCAAAAATAAAAATCAAGAAAATCATAATAAACCAAAAATCATACCTAGAAGTAAGTGTTGAGATGTTACACTGGGGAGACTATACCTTTGATATTATTTTTAATAAATAATAAAAGGTAAAATAATCATAAAAAATAATACATAATAATATAGAACAATATCTATAAGAAAACTATATAAACAACATCATCATATAATAAAAATAATAATAACCCATGATAGTTATACATACATGTTCAGAAGAATGACCACCACATGAATTTGATCATTTACGTGACAATAAAAAAATAAAAAAAATATAAGAGGTGCTACTATAAAAAGTCCCAAGGATATGTCTTGGAAGAAAATTCATCTTCATGTTGAGTTATCCTATATGAAAACCTTTCATAAGGGCTTCCCCTTCCCTGTATCATGAATAGTAAAATCTATATGTTAACCAAGGTTCACATGTAAGATTTAAGTATGAAACTTAGAAGGATACCACTAATTAGCCCATAAAATAAATCCAAAACTCTATTTGAGTTCATAAAATAAATAATAATTATACATACAATAAAATATACATCTCACACTAACAAGAACACCACAAACCCTAACCATACCCACTTTGGCAATTTCTAGTGGAATTATTTATTTTTACTAAAGTAATATCAAAGTCATAAAATCAATTAGAATATAACATACATATATACACTCTAATAAAAAGGTTATCATATTAATAGTGATATGGGAATAACATATCTAAACTCTTGGGAAATAACCACACACATAGTGAGAGATGAAACTAACATTAACCCCTAACATAAAATGAATGGGAACATGTATTTGAATCTTAAAGAGGGGGTAACATAGACAAACTCTCAAAAAATTAACAACACTGAGAGAATTATGAATCACATTCCCATTATATATCATATGTAATAATGGTAATCATATCTAAATAACAAGGAGGATGTAACATATACAAACTCATAGGAATATACAAGAACACAAGACAATAATCACCCAAATATCTCATTCTCATGAATAACTTACCAAACATTGATTCATTATGAGTACCTAAGCTGTTCCATATCTACTTAGAAAATTTGGGGTTTGTTCACCCATGTAAAGAACCATCACACCACCCAAATACTCTAATTATAGTGTTCACACCCTTAACATAACTCTTAAGTCACACACCATCTTGAATTCATAAAAACTAGTTATCCTTTATCTTCTCAACCCTCTCATGTGAAAAAGGTTATTACCCAAGGTCATGTGCTAAATTAAATGCCCAAATCATCAATCCCATACTTTGAATCCCCACTTGGTGGACATTACCAATGGTTGAAAACCCACTTCCATAACCCCTATTCTATCACAATTTAGTTCCAACAAGAGTGGAATAATATTGAACTAATTATTAGGGGTAGTTTCCACCTCATAAAGACCACATAAAATACCTAAAACTGTAAATATATTCACCAAACATACTGAAAAACATCACATATAATAATGTTTATGAACATGCATACAAAAAAAAGACAATGTTGAGTAAAACCTACCTGTATCCTCAAGGAGTAATATCATCAAATAGAATCAGCTAATTCTATAATAATAAACCATAATAAAAGAAACTAACATAAACCTTCTATTTTAGGTATTTTAGATGAAGAAAAACATAATAATAAGTGAAAATCAATATTGAATCTTTAACAAGGTTAGAATTTACTCAAGAATCAATACACACTTGATGATAATAAAATCCAACTTAAAATAAAGTGTTGGGATCTCTAATAGTAAATAGGGAGAAAAAGAGGCTTCTAGTGTCATGTTGGAGGATATTAAAGAGAGAAGGATACTTTCGAACTATTTTTTAATAAAATAAAAAATATGACAATATGGCATTTTAGTTCACAAACCAAAAAGTTCCCAGTTGAATTTTACCTGGTACATGGGGGATCACTAGATATATAGATATATCCACTGTAACAACTCCAATTTTGTCTATATATTGTTTTGGAATATTATATGGATTATTTTTAGATCTAGGCATGAAGACAACATGAGATTTTGAGACCCTGTGTGCTTGAAATTAATTTGTTTAAATATACTAAATATATTAAATGTACACATGCACAATTTTCTTAAAAAGTTAAATAACATATAAATGGAGGCTAATATCAATAAGATGAGGCTATCATTGAGTTCAACGTATGTATTTTACCATAGGTGTGACATAACCTTGGAGCGTGTCGAGTGTCCGGGTTGGGCATAGTCGTGGGTAGACATTCAAATGAATTAATTTTAAAAAAATAATTTATTTAATCAATTTCCATGACCTAAGTGACTTCTATATAAAATATATTATGGATAATTTTAAGGGTTAACTGCACAACCCTACAAATCAATAGAATCCATTGGAGATCATTGTAGGAGCTTTTGTTGGTGAGCAATGACCGGATCGTGGATTATTGATTGGTGTGCGATGGAGCTCAAGGATCTTACCAATGACAATAATACCGAATAATTATTCACCAAAAAGTGATCTAAATAGATTTATTATGATGTTTTATTTTTATTCCCCCCCCCATTTTTTATTTCTATGATGAACGCGAATCAACCGACCAACATATTGATTCACATATTATCTGTATTATGGGTATAGGATTTATCTTCAAGAATTTTGGGAGAATTGATTATTATTGATTGGTCCTTAATTATTTGTTATAATGGGAATGAATTGAGGTCAACTGAATAAGAATGAAGTTTTTTACTCTTTTTTATTTCTTTTATTTATCCCACCATTCTTGTGTGTTCAACACTGATATTCATTTTGACTAGTGGTTCAAAAAAATACTAGTAAATCAATCATTGCACACCAAATTATTAGCTCAAAAGATTAACATCGTAGATATAGGTTTAGATCAATGAAGATATTGAGTTATGATAATGATGAAAATGGATTGAGAAAGGATTTGAGATCAATGGTTTGAGTAGGGCGTGTGACGGTGATGGGGAAAAACGACGGTTGTTTTCCGGTGCGTTTGGAGGATAGATTCTGGAAAATGATGATGACAAGGCTTGGTTAGAGTAGATCCATGCTTCCCAACAAGATTGAATTATGAATCATAGGCCAAGGAAGAGTGGGTGTATATAGAGGAATAATCTATGAGTTATTTTAAATCCCTCATTACATAGTGTGTATTTCAGGTTTATACACTGTGTGGGACCCCCTTGTGTAGCGCTTGGGTTCCATAGAGAAGATAAATATCACATGGCATGTGACACATATCCCATGGTGTGTGAACCTTTCATGGTGTTTGGGAGTATACCCTGGGAGGCACATGAGCACAATAATGACTAGGTATACATGGACATGGCTATCCGAACATGTACACGACCAGGAGTACATGGGCTCAGACACGCCATGTACTCTGACATAGAAATGGACACAGGCATGGGACATGATACATGGGAAGGACCTGGTGTAGAAGGGACACATCATGTACTACAAATAAATTCCATGCACCCCTTCAAAAAAGGGTTAGATCGTTTTTCCTCTTCATCTTGGATAGGTTTTGTTAGGAAGTATTCCCTTGATCCATTCCCTGGGGGTTAGTATGGAATCACATCCTACACTTAGGATGGTGATCCATTCAGTAGGGATTTATTGGATAGAGTTTTTAGGAATAATATTGTGAGGCCTAAAGTGAGATCCTCTAACATCATCTTTCCATATGTAGAGTTCTTGGTATCTTCATGACCAACACTATGCGTACACCGATCCTCTACTTAGTGGGTTATTCTAAATTGAGTTATTGGTATACCCCATAGCCATGGGTGTGATACTAATCTATGTATCATTATCCTTGTAATTTAAATGTGTACTTCTTTTGGAGAGACTCGATGAGAAGTATATCTCATACGGACACCATCAGTGCTATCTGACTCATGGAGCAAGTTCTCCTAGACGAGTGCTATGTAGAACCCTCAAGCAAGATACCCATACTAGTATTACGATTGTGATTTTACCTTGAGATGGTGTGTCTTTATTGAGTATATCTAGATATTCTTGTGACATGTTCTATATAAATATATCTATAATGATATGAATACTATTATTTCTGTTACATTCTTAGTGATTTTGGGGTATCCTACTAGGTATTGTTATACTCACCCTTTCATGGGATTTTCCCACACATGTCATGTATTATACAGATGATTGAACTTTTGATGGATTCCTAGAGGGACTAAGAATATGTGGAGCTTAGTGAGCTAGACTAACCAAGGTGGGTTCTAAAGGTTACCTTAACATCTATCCTTTTTTTAAAGGTTGGGGTCGAAGCCTCAATTTATTATTTAAAGCAAATACCTCTTTAGACTGGGTAGAGGGTGACCCATTACATTTCCTGAACGTCCAAGGCCAAGTGGCCTGAATACAAGTCTTGAAAACCCATTTTTTGGCCCAAAGGACCCCTTGGTGAACAATACTGCTACATTACCCATGCTGCTACAGTACCTGCTACAGTCCCTCTGCCGCTATAGTGTCGCCGCTGCTACAGTTCCACCACTACAACATTACTACTACAGTGCCCTGCTACAGAGTCCTTTTTTATACTTTCAAGTTGGAATTGTTTTCAGAATATTTATGGTGGGATTGTATTTAGACCTTTTTACTTTCAGTACTTGTTCCATACTTTTATAGTGGGATTTAGATTTATACATGCATGTTTTATTAGTTTTTCTATATTTCAACATTGTATAGGCTTGGATACGTGTGCATGTGTACATGTACCTTAGGATGAGGCCTCCTATTTGAGTGATATTCCTACTCAGTGCTGGCTGAAACCCCCTAGACTATTGGAGTTGGGCATGGGGTAGTCACGAAACAGGTCCCATTAGGATGGGTTATGATAGAGTGGTATTATATCCAATTATTTATACCTCAAGACTGGAGTTTATGATATTGGTTTGTGGAAACATTGTTAAGTATTTTGAATTCATCTTTCTGGACAGGTAGTTTAGTGTTAGTGTGGTGGCCGACGTATCCATACACCAGGAATCTGATCACTTGATCTTTGACTTGATACATGTGGAAACTGGTTGTAGGGAAGAAATTGGTACATAAAATCATATAGAAATGGGTTTTAGTTTATATATCCTTCTTAAGATATCTCTCCAGATACACTCATTGACCGTGGTACATATTGTCTATTTCAGGATGCCTCCATGATATATTCCAGCTAGGATTCAACATCAGGATCATGAGGATGATCCCCTTTATTATGAGGTATTGATTCAAGAGTCTCTTCTGAAGGTGTTACCTCTAGGTGGTGCACTAATTGTACCATAACTTATTGATCAACATGTGTACCTGCAGTACCAGAAGATAAGGTGTGTAGGCTAAGTGCACTTCCCTAATTTCAGCGACATTGACCCATTATGTTCCAAGGATAACCCAAACCATAGGTCGATAAGGAATATATTGAGGTGGTGAAATGATTTTCCATCTTTTCAGGACACTTAAATATCAAATGGTGGTCCTGGAAGCGAGACACGTACTTTGAACTGAAGGAATATGGTGGAGTTTAGTGACCCGATTGTATGAAGAGGAAACTCTAGCATGGTTAGAGTTTGGGAACCTTTTCTGATAGGATTTCTCTCTATCTACATCAAGGTATATGAACATATATTAGATTCTACAAATTTATTAGGTTAATATTATAGTGGATGAGTATTCATAATGGTTTACCAACCTCTCTAAATACTCAATGGATATGGTCCATGATCAGTTCTTTATGTCTTGGACCTTCAAGCGAGGACTTCATATAGACATCCAAACCAACATTATACCTATATTTATTCCTACCTACTATGGGGTAATAGAGTGTGATTTAGTGGTTTATAATTTTTTGGCTAAGGATACATAGATAGTTATTGATGACAGTGGGCACACAAGAGCAAAGACTTTGGCAGTCGGGAGACAACATCAGTCTCAGGGACCTGGATGTGTGATACATTTTAGGAAATTAACCTAGGACATAGATTCTTTGGTTTAGGGTTCATAGAATGGGTCTAGTAATCCCAAAGAGAGGCGATGACACTCTTGTGATGTTAGGGGAAATCTTGTATGATATTGTCAAACCCACTATACTGATGACAGTGAGATAGTGGATGGGGTACTTAGGTAGAGCCAATGATAAGATTAGATATGTTAGTATGGAGAAGGTCATGGAAGAGGATATGAGAGAGTAGTTGGAGGTGGTATAAATTTTTATGTTCTTCCACCACCACCCCTAGGTGGTCAACAATAGGCTTTGGGAGCTAGGGGACATGGGCAAGGGTAGCTCCTGGTGGTCAAGGATTATGAACTAGAGGCTTTAGGGTTGATACGAGGCACGATATGTGTATTTTATACCTTATATGCACTAATAATAGACATAGGTGTGATTCATTCCTTTAATTACACTTATCTGGTTTGATAATTAGATATTCTGGTTGTGCCCTTGGCTCGACCCTTACACTTGGAGACTCCTACGAGTGGTGACTTAGAAATCACTCACATCTTTTGATGGTGTGACATGACTTTTGGAGGTGAGAGTTTCTATTAGGATATATTTATATATATGAAGATTCCTTATGATTTCATCTTAGTTTTTGATTAAAATAGGGAAAATTAATTACTAAAGTCAGTAGAAATACATGAGAAAATCCATGAGGGGAAATTGTCCAGCCAGATCTAGTTGGAGTCAAATGGGCCTGAGGATGCTAGATGATGGGCCACATTGTTACCTTCCCTTTTGGTAAAGGAGAAGGTGCATAAATATAAGTGTTGGTAAAGTGAGAGAATTCTCCTTATGATGATGCCAAATGACTAGATCCCACTATCATTGTGGTGAATAATATCAATTACGATAAGGCAGTCAGACTCAACAATGATAACACTCCAACCACATTCCAAGGTGAGCAACATACCGGCAAGGATGACCATGGCTTTAGAAACTACTGGTTCCTAGAAAGCCTAATGTGGTTCGTACTTTGCAGCAAGGATTTTCCCTAGATGATTTCAGGCCAGGAGGCCTAGGGCGACAAGCCCATCCTTTGGGAGCGACACGTCCACATTAATCTTAAGGGTCCCTTTTGTTGGGGGATTCCAATGAGGGGGGAAAAAGAGGGTAGCACCTAACATAAAATGTCCATTGTGGTCTTTCCAGCCCTCAATACAAGAGGTGGCCCATTCAATCTAGAATTTGGGGGGTTTGTGAGCTTGATGAAAAATGACATCGTTGCGCTGGACCCAAATAATCCATACCAGAGTGTAAAGTGAACCTGAAGAAGCCGAGGAAAGAGAGGAGCACCAATGTGTTAGAAGATCGGGAAGGTCAGAGGCCGATCCATTGAAGCGGAAGAAGTCGATCCCCATTTTTTCTAAATTTTCTCAGCTCTGAGGCAGTGAATGATGGCATGCAAAGGAGTTTTTGGAATGTTTGGGCAGAAAGGGAAAAAAGAAGTACTGGCCATATGTCGGTAAGTGAGGAGGCTCATGGTTGGGAGAGTATCCGTGCAGACCTGCCACCAAAATTGGTGTATTTTAGGGAGAACGTTGAGCTTCCAAACCAAATTCTAGGGTCCCTCATCCCAGCCAACTGAGTGGTTTCCAAGATCCAGTCTATAGCCGAACCTCACCGTGTATTCGCCCGAGGAATCATTGATCTAGAAAAGCTGGTCGGGGCCTGCGTCAGGGACCTAGGGAATGTTAAGGATGATTCTTTGATCCTTTTCATTAAACCAATCAAGAATTTTTTCCAGACACCACCCCTGTCTCTGGTCGGAAAGGAGGCAACTGACAGTTGCATTTTCAAGTCCTGGTTGGATGGGGGATGTAGCCCGCATACCATCCTTATCGATAAGGCAAGGATCAGTCTAGATATTGACCGATGAGCCAGAACCAATCCTCCAGCCTAGTTCTTTTTACAGGAGCTTTTTAGCCCCCCAGATGCTTCTCCAGAGGAAGCTTGGATAGGGACCAAGAGAGGAAGCATGAAAGTTCGTGTGGGGAAAGTACTTAGCCCGGAGAACCCGTGCACAAAGAGATGATGGGCAGTTAAGAAGGCGCCATCCTTGCTTGTCCAAAAGTGCATCCTTGAAGAGATGCAGATTCCGGAATCCCATCCCTCCCTCTGATTTGGGATTGCAGAGTTTCTCCCAGGCCATCCAGTGGGGCCGATTCCTTCCATCATTCTTCCCCCACTATAAATTGGCAGTACGTGTGTGGATCTGGTCAACAATGACTTTCAGGAGCTTAAACAGGGACATAAAGTAGATGGGAATGGATTGTATAATATCTTTGATGAGGGTCTCTTTTCCAGCTTTAGAAATTCCTTTAGGGGACCAGCCTAGAATTTTTTTCTCGATCCTGTCCACAAGAGATGTGAAGATTCCTTTTTCGGATTGGCCAATCACTGTGGGAAGCCCAAGGTACTTTTGATGTTTCAAAACCATATGGATACCAGCTGATGCGCATATCTCATCCCTCTTAGAAAGAGGCACCCCAACACTGAAAGAAATTTCAGATTTTCCATGATTGATCAATTGTCTAGATGCCCTCTCATACTGTTGGATCGCTTGGCTGATCACCTGGAATTCATTAATTGTTGCTCTGGAAAATAGTAGGTAGTCATCGGTGAAGAAAAGATGCGACACTGGTGGGATAACACAGTAGACCTTTTCCCCATGAATAGATTTAGAGGATACAGCCTTGGAAATAAGATTAGAGAACACATCAACCACTAGGATGAAGAGAAAGGGGGAGAGGGGATCTCCCTAGAGAAGGCCTTGAGATGGGGAGAATCCTCTAGTGAGATCCCCATTGACCTTGATTTTGAAGGAGATGGTCAAGATTCATTCCATGATCATATCTATCCATTTAGCGCAAAAACCCATTTTCAGCATGACTACATGAATGAAGTTCCATTCCACTCTATCATAGGACTTGTTCATATCCAGTTTCTAGGCCATGGTTCCTCTTTTTGTGGTGGAGCGTGATTTCATATAATGGAACACTTCATGGGCCCAATCGCATTATCAGTAATCAATCACTTGTCCATGAAGGTGCTCTGATTCTCAAAGATAATATCAGGTAGCCAAGGTCACAACTAATTGACAAGGATCTTAGAGAAGATTTTTTAAGAGACATTACAAAGGATGATAGGTCTAAAATCAGGGATCGCCAAAGGTTTCTTGATTTTGGGGATGAGGACAAGGACATTTTCATTGATGGTATCAAAGCTAGTATTCTCATCCTAGATATTTTTTATCATGGTGCAGATGTTGGGACCGATAATGTGCCAGTATTGTTTAAAGAAAAGGGTGTGGAACCCATCTGGTCTCGGGGCCTTAGTGGGATGAAGTTGTTTTAGTTCCAGGTGTATCTCATCATCTATCACATCTTTGGTGATCTGTCTATCGATCTCATCAGTGATCACAGGTCTGATACAATATTCTACCTCATCAGAAATGAAAGGGGTTCCTATAACGAAGATGTTATGGAAATAGTCTATCAAGGCCTTGTGGATACCATTGGTGTTAGAAACTTTGCTTCCATCGGGTTATAAGATGCAAGTAATAGCGTTTTTCCTTCACCTGGATGAAGATTTCTGGTGAAAAAACCAGGTATTAGCATTCCACTCTTTAATGTGGTTATCCCATGTCCGCATGGCTCAAAAGCTTTCCTTGACACGCATGGACTATTTCAAGAGGAAGATATAGTGTATCTGCAATGATGGGACTAGGTTTTCCTTTTTTGGTGAAAATGAAACACAAGATTCCTAGGATGGACCCATGCATAGGAGGGTGTGGCCAATTACTCATTAGTTGGATAGAATAACCCTTGGTGTATTAGATGTTATGAGTTTTTAGTTCCCTGCAGTGGTGGAAGGGTATGGGGATTTATTTCCCAAGGACATTCTAGGCTTACCTCCTCATAGAGAGAGAATTATGAACTGTTATACACCTCAAGATGACCCCAATATCTACACTAGTATATAGGATGTATCCCACAAAGCTTTGTTACATGAGGGTGAAATTGGAGTAATTGAAGAGGAAGGGATTTGTTAGACCTAGTGTTTCACTATAGGAAGCCCCATCATTGTTTTCCAAGAAGGTGGACCAAAGCTTGAGGTTATGTGTAGACTACCATTTTCTAATATATGTGACCATAAAGAACAAGTATCCACTACCAAAGATCAATGAAATCTTTGATCATTTGAGAGGGGCATGGTGGTTCTTGAAGATTTAACTCTGATCATGCTATCACTAGTTGTGAGTACGGGATGGAGATATACCAAAGTCAATATTTAGATGTCTTTATGATCACTATGAGTACTTGGTGATTCCCTTTGGAATTAAGAACACCCCAGTAGTGTTCATGGGACTCATAAACTAAATATTTCAGCCTTTCTTAGACCAATTAATGGTAGTATTCATTGATGACATCCTAGTGTACTCAACATCTAAGGAGGATCACAAGAGACATTTGAGGATGGTCCTGGACACACTCTGAGAGCACCAACTTTATGGGAAGCACTCAAAGTTCTAGTTTTGGATTCAGGAGGTCCACTTTAGGGGACATGTTATCTCAATAGGTAGTGTGGTAGTGAACCTAGTGAAGGTCAAGGTAGTGTCATCTTGGGATCCACCCAAGAGCATGATAGAGGTGTGGAGCTTCATTGGGTTGGGAGACTACTATAGAAGATTCATACATGATTTATCAAGGACATTCGTTCTCTTAACAGCTTTGAACCAAAAGGGAATCCTTTCATGTGTAAGGATAGGTTCCATTAGGATTTATAGGAGTTGAGGAAAATATTGATGAGTACCCATATCTTGAGATTTCTTGAGGAGGGTTTCAATTAAATAGTGTTCTATGATGCATCATGGACTAGGTTTGGTTGTTTTCCGATGAAGATGTAGGAAATGATTGCCTATAGTTCTAGTTAGTTGAGACCACATGAGAAGAACTACATGAACCATGATCTTGAGTTAGCAGTGGTAGTATTTTCACTAAATATGTGAAAGTACTACCTTATGGGTGAGTGTTTTATTGTATATTCAACCACTAGAGTATCAAGTATATATTCTCTCAGAATTTTCATAACTTGATATAGAGGTTATTGATAGAGTTCCTCTAGGATTATGACTTTGAGATTGTCTATACTCATGGGAAGGGGAACGTGGTAGCCGATTCTCTCAGCAGAAGATTTTGTTCGTAGTTGCTAAGAGAGGCATCAAAGAAGTTGGCCTTGTTGAAGATATCCTTTATGGATAGGGTTGGAGAAGCTTACTTTCAGTTGATGGTTATTACGCTTCCTCATTTATAGTGAGTTAGGGAGGCACAACTTGGACATACCAAATGTGAGACCCTACGTACTCATATATCCAATGGACATGCTTCTAATGGATATTATAAAGGTTGGTAGTATATTATTCTTTTTAGAGGATTCATGATGGAATTAGTGATATTGTAGGAGGAGGTTCCAAGAGAGTTTCATAAATCTCATTTAGTGGTACATCCAGGTGAAGTAAAGATGTACCAGGACATCTAACATCAGTTTTTGTGGCCAAGGATGAAGAAGCGAGTTCCAAAGTTTGTCTCTTGATGCCTTAATTGCCAGCAAGTGAAGGCTGAGCACCAAGTTCCAATAGGTTTAGTTTAACCCCTTTAGGTTCTAGAGTAGAAGTTGGATGGGATATCCATGGACTTTGTGATGGGATTACCAATTATATTCAGGAGATAGGATTACATATGGGTAATCATAGACTCAATCACTATTTCAGCCCAATTCCTAGCTATCTGAGTTCAGAGTTTAATAGAGAGTTTGTGATTCCTATATATGAAAAAGATAGTCTGAATCTAGAGTTCCCTCAATGATTATTTCTGACTGTGATGATCTCTTGAAATCATAACTATGGAATGGATTATAGGATTATTTTGGGAATCAGGTGTGTTTAAACATGGATTTTCACCCCTAGAATGATGGACAAACTGATTGGACCATTCAGATCTTTAATGACATGCTACAGGCTTGCATGTTTGACTTTGACCATAGTTGGGAAGATCACCTACCATTGGTGGAGTTTGTGCCTAAAAAAATTACTATTCCATCCTTAGTATCACACCATTCGAGGCCTTATATGGATAATCCTACATGTCACCACTATACTATATCGACCTAAGAAATTCATCACTTATGAGCCCAGAGTGGGTGAAATATACTATAGAGAAGTTAAATATCATCCAAGAGTAGACGATGAATGAAAAAATCCATCATAAGTCCTATTATGACTGATGGTGGAGTCATTTGGAATTCAAGGAGGGATACCATGTGTTCATACAGGTTTCACCTCGACGTTGATTATGGATATTTGGCTGGGGAAACAAGTTATCTATAAGATTAATTATCTCTTTCTAGATACTATGTAGAGTTAGCAAGGTGGTGTACAATCTTATATCAAATATTTTAGTTTTACCAGTTAAAAAATTTATTCCACGTGTCATAACTAAGGTGGTGTGTGCATGATCCTCCGCATGTTATCGACTGTGGTGAGCTAGACATCAAGGACATAACTACCTTTATAGAGTACCCAAAAGAGATCAAGGATCAGTAAGAGATGATACTTCATGTATGATTGATTCCCATAGTGCATGTATGGTGGTAGCATGATAATCTTTAGGAGATCACCTTAGAGCGAGAGACTCAAATGTGTACTCGGTACCCACATCTCTTTGTATAGCCCTTAGTTTTAGATTTCTAAGACATAAATCCCCATGGTGGGAAGAGTTTAACTACTTTGATTTTTGCATGTTTTGTTTTGCAATATTATGTGGATTATTTTTTGATTTAGGTGTGGATATTATATGAGATTCTGGGGCTCAGTGTGCCCAATTTTTTTAAAATATATTAAATATATTAAATTCACGTGTGTGTGGTTTTCCTAAAAATTGGAATAAATTCTAAACGAAGGATCTGATTAGAAATATGAGGCCTAAGTTGAGTTTAGACCATGGGGTTTACCCTATGTGTGACATAACCTTGGAGTACATCAGACGTTCATGTTGGGAACGGTCGTGGGTAGTCATTTAAATTAATTAATTTTAAAAAAATAATTAATTTAATTAATTTTCCTGACCTAAGGTATTTCTACATAAATGATATTATGAAATATTTTTAGGGTTAACCACATAGATATGAAAATAAATAGAATCTATTAGAGATCATTAGAGGAGATTCTGTTGGCGAGCAACTTCCAGATCGTGGATCATTGATTGGTGTGATATGAAGCTAGAAGATCCTTCTAATGACAACGAGATGTAATCATTCTTCACCAACAATTGATCTAAATTGAGGTAGGTTGATTCTTTATTTGGAATATTTCCCAATTTTTTATTTCTATGATGAGTGTGAATTAATTGACTAATAGATTAATTTTCACATCGACTGTATTGTGGGTATGGGATTTATCTGTGGGAACTTTTAGGAGAATTTATTATTATTGATTGGTTCTTCATTCATCGTTCTAATGAAAATGGATCAATGAAAAATCAACATGTCCTAGGTTCATTAATATTTGGATTTTCTTGGATTTCTACCACTGTTCTTGTCTGTTCATCATTGATATTCATTTTGATAGGTGGTTCAACAAAATATTGGTAAATCAATCGCTGTGTACCCAATTCTTGGTAGAACGGATTGAAATCATAGATTTAGTTCCATATCGATGATGGGATCGAGTTGTGATGTCTAAGATGAAAAATTATGAATGGATTTGAGATAATATATTTTTTTAGGGTGTGAAATGGTGATGTGGATGAATGGAAGTCATTTTCTCATGCATTTTGAGGTTAGATTCTGGAAAGCGGTGATGGAAAGGCTCAGCCAGAGTAGATACATCCATTCTAGTAAGGTTAAATATAGAATCAGAGGTGATAGAAGAAAAAGAATATACAAAGGAAGAACCCATGAGTTCTGTGAAATACTATGTTACACAACATGTATTTTAGGTTTACACACTGTGTGGGACCCCCTTATGTGGAGATAGGGTATTTTATAGAAGATAAATATTACATGATGTGTGACCCCTGTCACACAACATGTGAAACATTCCTGGTGCTTTGGAATTTACCTAGGGAGGTAAACGAGCACATGAATGGATAGCTATACATGGATATAATTATCTAAACACAGACATGGGTAAGAGTACATGGGCTTGGAAACACCATGTACCATAACACAAACATGGACATGGGCACAGGCTGTGATACACGAGAAGGACCCGATGTCGAAGGGACACACCGTGTAATACTAGTACATGATATGTAACCATTCAAGAAAGTATTAGAGCCCTTGTACTCTTTAGTTTGGACAAGTTTTATTGGGAAGTATTCCCTTGATCCATTCCCTAGGGGTTTTTATGGAATCACATCCTACACTTAAGATGGTGATCCCTTCGATAGGGAATTCTTGGATAGAGTTTTTGGAATCCTTACATGAGGACCTAAGTGATATCCTCTATCAACATATTTCCCTAGGTGTAGTTCTTGGTATCATCATGACTAATACCACACGATCACCAATCCTCTACTTAGTGGGTTATTCCAGATTGATTTTTTGGTATACCCCATGGCCTTGGGTCTGATCCTAATCTTTGTATAACTCTATTCAAACTTCTAATATATACTTCCTATGGGGAGACCCAATGAGTAGTAAATCTTGGATGAATTCCATTAGTGCTGTTTGACTCATGGAGTATGTTATCCTAGACTTCTTCAATGTGGAATCTTCAAGAAGGATCCCTAGATTGACATTATGATTATGACTTTACCTTGATATGGTGTGTCGTTGTTCAGTATATTTGAATATTCTTGTGATATGTGCTGTAGACATATACCTATGATTATATGACTTTTATTCTTATTGTTTTATTCTTAGTGATTTCAGGCTATCCTACTAGGTATTGTTATACTAACCCATGCATGTTCCTTTCCCACATGTGTCATGACTTATGTAGATGATTGATCTTTTGATGAAGTCCCAGAGGGAGCAGGACCAGGTAGATCTTAGTGAGAAAGATTGAATAACATGGGTTTCAAAGGTTACCTTGATAGTAGTCACTTTTTATACTTCAGGTTGGACTTGTTATCAAACTCTTTATGGTGGACTTGTATTTGGGGAACTTTTCTTTCAATACTTGTTGCCATACTCTGATAGTGGGATTTAGATGTATGCATGCATGTTTTATTATTTCTTTTACATTTAAACATTATACGGTCTTGAAGATGTGTATTTGTGTATAGGTACCTTAGGATAAGGCCTCCCATGTGAGTGATATTCCTACTCGGTGCTAGTATCCTACCCCTAGACTGTTGGAGACAGATTGGGGTAGTCATAACATGGGCCCTGTTGGGATGCGTCAAGACACCCACCAACTATCTGGTGGGTCTCTAATGGGTTTAAACTCCCATGGAATCATCACCAGGTACCTAGTGGTACCAGCTACTACATTTTTGAAATAATACCCCATACATAACCTATGATATATATCCCAAATATCTTCAAAATTATTATATTATTAGCCATAATAAATTAATAAAATTTTGAAAAACTAATCTGGTTTTTATTAGAAAATATGAGGGTTATTATAATATGGGGTGAGAAAAAAAGAAGTAGGAGGCATTATCCATTATTCCCTTGCTCCATAAATTAAAAGGGGAAATAGGGGGTCTTCAGTGCTCCATTTCTCTTTTATTTTAATTTTTTTACTTTAAATCCATTTACTTAAAAAGATATATTATTTCCCTTTCCCTTGGGTATCTCACGATAAATATCACCCTTCCCACTACAATTACAAAATAATAATAATACTAACAATACCAATAATAATAAATATAACAAAATAAAATAACAACAACCTCTTCATATGAAACCTCTAGTTTTTTTCAATAATATCAAATAACTATTTTAACCAAAGTCTCATTTATATGAATGAAAAAATTAAACTTAAAGGATTAAAATTTTAAATAATTATAAAATATACATTAAAATTTAAATTTATTTACATTTTTATTCTTAAATAAAAGTTAAAAGTTAAAATAGAATGCTTCAAAAAAATAAATGCTGCACAATTCCATTTAAATTTTATAAAATTCACCCACACAACCTCATGTGTATGTAGTAACTTGAATATTTTCTCATTAATGTCAACTGTCTTCACACCTACTAAAAATTTGAGTGATCCTTATACATTAAGAAAGTTAGTTGTTGAAAGTCCTAAATTCAATCAATCACTATCACTTCATTTAAATAAAATATAGTTCTGGAGTTTGATACCCACATGAAAGGACCATTATTAATCTATAATAAATTTATGCTTTCCAAAATGGAATATACTCAACCATATCCTCTAAACATTAATTATGTTCTCCTTTATAACAACATTATACTAAGTATGAAAACATTGATAATTTTCAACATAATTATCACTTTCTTATTCATGACTCATGAGAAAGAAACTCATATAAATCACCCTTGATACATGCCATATTCATTTATATAATCACCTCATCAAAAATAATAATCACCACATAATTATACATTAAATTTATATTCATTGCATACCCCTTCCTTTAAATTCATTTTTTTATTACATATGCCACAAGTTAATAAATAGGAACCCAACATCCAAGCTAATATAATACTAGAATATTTACAACGTATTCAAAATTTCATACAACATATTTATTATATCTTGAAAATTCCTTAAGAATTTGATTACCCTATTCCATTTAAATTACAAATTTCTAAACAAAATAAATAAATTTCCTCTTTAACACTATTTTATTATATAAAAAACTCATTTCATTTTAATAAGTTCAATATCATCATTCATTCAACATGACATTTCATATACCAAATATATCATAGAAATTCCCATGATCTCAATATAAAACATAGTATCAAAGTGACCCACTGGGATATAATCAATTAAATCATCAACTATTAGCCTTTAAATTCAATATTAAACTCAAATAAATTACTTTTAATTGAATTAAAATGGGTCCCACACTAAGTTTATTTCTATACTTCAGATAATTATAAAAACAATCAAGCCGAACCATGTAACCATTCAATAGATAGTTAAAATAGAGATCATATTAGTATATATATTAGTTAAATAATCTTAATATCAATTTATCACCCAACATGCTAGTAAAAAATTTACCAATATCATAATACATTGTGAATATTATAAACACACACATCAAATTTTAGGAAACCATAGTTCAAACAAAACATTTTTTCAAACTTTCTATATTTATATTAATAATACCATGATAAAATCAAATTATGTATATCATGAATATTAAGAACCATATTTACCATACCAAAATTATTTCTAATTGATCATAAATAAATAAATTCCAATAATGAAATACTTAAAAAAATAATTTTTTATGAACATGCTTTTAATTTTATCCCGAACTCATAGAAATTCCTCTTGAGTCTTGTATGCTACCCTATAATTATTTTTTTTTACAAAATGATAATAAATTCATGATATATTTCATTTAATAGTTCAAATTTTCGTATATAACATTATTTAAAACCACTTAATCATTTTCAAGGAGTTACCTAAAAACATTATTTCTCATATATTCTAATCATTAAAATAAACATGTTTTTGATTAATATAATGGTGTCTATGAATTTATTGTAAATTCACCAATGTGAATCACATTTATTAAAATCAACTAAACCTATTTAAATTTATTTATAATCACTAAATATTATTCTATTTACATGGATCCACCCTCTAGACATTAAAATATGAAACCGAGATTAGATATTTGAAGGTAGTTGATAATAGAGTATTTGGGTAAGAAAACCTCCCACCACTCTTTGTATCAACTAGATAAGAATACAAAAAGTTAAAAATAAATAACAAAATAATAACATAAAATCCACAAAAATAAACAAAATATAAGGAATTTAATGTGGTTTAGGATATACCCTACATCCATAGAGAAACACTACAATCCACTAATGAGGGAGGAGAGAGAAATTCTCAAGTTACAAACAATTTCACTAATCACTACTCAAATAAAATTATTATAATTTATGAAATCTCATGAGGGGAAAAAAATTTTATAGGAAAAATTTAGAATCTATAACCAATAATCATTCAATACATGGACTAAATATTTAGTTAATATTGTTTCATCACTGGTCACTACTACTTCCAGTTGTAACAACATTCCTAGAAATATTGTGAAAATCAAAACTTCATTACCCAATTAAATTCAATCACTGATAGAATCTTATTCCACTTCTCAAAAATAATCCACCATTAATCTCATAGTTATATATATTTAACCATATTTTATTAATATATAACTACTTTACCTAAAAAGTGCTTCCATTGGATAGTATTTTCTTTGAAATCGGCTCCACACCTCAACAATTTCCCACATAAAGACTATTTTAAGTATTTTCATTAAACCACATTTTGAATCATATATATTATTCTTATTTTGTTTTAACCATGATATTATAACAAAATTATATCATCCAAGTCCCACTGAGACACAAAATTTCCCCAGACTTTCCCAGACAGTCAACTCTATCAATATGTCTATAGGATTTTTACTCCCCATAACCTTAAATAGTTCTTAAACATTATAATATAGAAGAATCCAAATTAATTGACACATTAGCTAAATGTTCTCTATCCTTGAATGAAACACCATATTCTTATAAAGATATATTATACTCTGACCCTCATATAATAACATTTTATTCCCCTATTTCTATATAATTTCCTCTAACTGACCCTTCATCCATATTGTTTTCTTCCCATCTTTCGTTGCTACTATATATTCTATTTTTTTGGTTTACAATTACACTACCCATTATATTCGATAATTATATTTATATACTAATATATAAGGGAATACATAGTTAGTGGTGATCTTATGGTTATCCATATTTCCTCCAAAGTTTATATCCACATATCACTAAAATGAATCATCTATTTTAAAACATAGAGATAGTTCTATGGTATCATTGAGATATTAGAGTATCAACTTCAAAGATTCCGAATACCCCTTCCCTAGATTCGACATGAATTAATTGAAAACTTCCACTATATGAGTAATATTGGGATTAATATAAAACATGACACATATCAAGATTCTTATCATTGATGTATATAGAACTATTTCTATATACTTAAACACATCATCCAATTTGGGTGTCTTATAATTTAAAAACATAAAATAACCAACCAATGGGGTTGAGAGAGGTTTCTATATAGACATTCCATATATTTTTAAAAAAATTTATGATGTATTCCGATAGATACAACACCAAAGTTACCATATTCCATTCTCTAACAATATTTATCTCTAAAATTTTATTTGTAACTTTAAGATATTTCATATCAATGTTCTAGAAAGATCCTACTACAACTCTACTATCTGATTCATCTCCAGAACCTCTAAGAGCATATCATATAAATACAACATAAGTATGATGAAATCCCTATCACAAAACACCTTAAATTAATAGAAATTACCCACATTAGACTAAATGTAATATTTATGTTTTTGTAAAATCATTAAATCTATTATTCTATTTTCTAGGTTCCTATTTTAGCTTATATAAACTCTATTTAAGTTTGAAAATTGGATATACCTTTCTAGTTTCATGGAAACCTATCAATTCCTCCATGAAAATTTATTTCTCAGGATCCCCATGAAGTAATTTTGTGTTCTTACATAATTTTTCATGAATATACTTTCTAATGAAACCATTCCGAGAACTACCCAAATATTTATATGTTACATCATCGAAGATAATATTTCATTGAAATAAATACCTTCCTTTTATTAAAATTATTTTACAAATAACCTCACCTTATAATATTTACTACCATTTTTCCCTTAAATTAGTAGACCCACTTATTTTGAAGTTATTACTTTCCCCATGGTAGTCTTTCCAACTTCTATATTCCATTCACATTCAAGAAGTTCATCTCTTTATTTTTGCATCTCATAGTTTTGAGTCACTCAAATTTTATGAATCTTATGGAATTTCAAGTCATACACCATCCATTATATGTAAATAATTAAATTTTGATTTAAATCACTACATTGGCCACCTAACCCAGGTTGACCTCATTAAATGAACCAAAGTTTCAAATTATTCTTCTAGATAACTTATTCATGATTCAATAATCATTAACCATTTTGGTATGTTTGAACTTACTAGTATCTCAAAAATATGACCATATTCTAGTCTTTATAGACATTCTAGTACCTCTGGATAATCTATTCTCTCTAAACTACCTGCATTTTTGGACTTCTATTAAGTTATACCTAGTCAAACTCTATTGATTGCTTATTCTTAATTATGTCTTCCCCAAGTGTTAAT
This sequence comes from Viscum album, assembly GCA_963277665.1. Taxonomy (NCBI): domain Eukaryota; kingdom Viridiplantae; phylum Streptophyta; class Magnoliopsida; order Santalales; family Viscaceae; genus Viscum; species Viscum album. The sequence goes on along the minus strand of OY728164.1, from coordinate 2,102,095,084 downwards.
ACATGTACATGATATCTTCATTTAAGATCATATTTTTACTTGTAATTATCTTTCATTGATCATTACCCCAATAAAAAAATCTAAAGTATTCATAAAAATACCCTATAAATAATCATATTCAGGACTTAGCTCATAGATTGACCCTTTTACTGGAATAAATATGGGAATATGTGATGCTTCTGAAGAATTTTATGGATGATACATCCACTAGATTTTTAATCAATATTTCATCATAAAATATCTTCCCCATCGACATAGAAAAACTCTTATTAATTAGATAAGCCAAAAAATCACTATTTATACATAAAAATCCTTTATTTTTAATGATATTCTATTCACTATATTATTCATCCATTCCACCACACCATTATGTTGATTTTTTTTGGATATTATCTTCTCAAAACTATTACGTTTATTCTAGTGGAATTTATTAAATTCTATTTTGTTGTAATCACCAACATTATTAGGCCTCCATCATTTCAAATTTTAAATAGTCTCATTATCCACTATGGATCTCAATCTAGTGAAATTTCAAAATATTTTTCACTTCTTCTTAAAAAATTATACCTATAATTTTATATAGAATAATAGATGAAGGTAACGTATTATATTAAACCACTATAATAACATACTTATGGTGGTCCCCATATATTTATATGTAAAATCTATCACTTCCAATACTTGGGTGTCCATACTTGCATAGAAAAAAATATTTTTATTCTTTCCAAGGATATATTCTTCACATTACCCATACTGCATGTGATTGAGTTTTAGTATAACCTTAATTTCTAATAATATGATTCCCTTATTACTCATGTGACCAAGATAGTAATGTCATAACTAGTAATATCTACCAGTAATGATAAACATTGTACTATCCATCATCCTGATCATATACAATGCCATTTCTTTCACAACATTGGACACCACTATGGAACCCTGTGTTATTTTTCATATTCTATCCACACATGTCATAAAAAATCCTACATCATCTAGATAACCTACTAAAATAATATTTTTTCTCAGTCATGGTATGTTTTTAACCCCATGAAACTCTAAAAACATCCATTTTTATCCAAAAAACAACATTATATTTCTCTAAAATCTAGATAGATTCATTATTGGAATGATGGACCTCACCAAAACTTATTGACACATAATTTTTCATGCCCCATACATCCAATAAAGAGTAAAAGTTTGTCCCAGATTCAATTATCCATGACTCTAATGGATCATTAACACTCATTGGTATGCTATTATCACCCATACTATTTATGATATTTGAAGATGATCCTATGGAATTTATATTTTATTTCTTTCAATATTTCTTTATATTTAATTTCTTCCCACATTTCTAGAAAGTGTGACTCAAACACATTGATTTTCATTAACACCTTTCTCTTGATCTATTTATCAATCTATATCTTCTCCACTAAGTCAATATTTCCCTACCCTCAACATTTTATTTCATTCCAATAGACTTATGGATTGCCTTTTATTAAATTTCTTTATATATAACTTGATAATGAATATCCTTAAACAATTAGTTATCCATATGAATAAATTTTCTTACAGTGATAACTATCACATACCATGATTCTATAAATGAATATAATAAGATAAATTTCCAAACACTACCCTTAAACTTCATGCTCATAGAACCCAATTGAATTTTGATCATGGTTAATTTATTCACATGACTATCCATCAAACTTTCTTCAGTTAAAAGTGTAAATAATCCCCATATAAAAAACACACTGTTTATTATTTTAGGATTCTCAATTTTTTAGTGAGTATATGAATCTATTCAAAAGATATTAAAAAAAACATCCCCTTATAATATCATCAGAAAAACTACAAGTTCCTTTTTGGTCAAGATTATACTATTCACCTTTCTTTATCATCACAGTCTTGATAATGGATAGTGACATATTATGATATTTTTAATATAAATAATCATCTATTTACATCTTTCATAAACCAAAATATGTTCTATAGAATGTATTAATCCTTGAAAAACCTTCTTTTGATGTCATAACCACTAATTATGACACCAAACATTAAATACAACCAATTAACTAAAAAATTAACTCTTTTAAGATTATAAATGAAGATTTGAACTAACTATTTAATCTAATACCAAATTCTATTATATAAATATAGATAAACACTTTATAATTTAACATGTGAACTTGATTATATATCCAAAGACACTCGATAGTGGAGTATCTAAGTAAGAAAACCTCTCTCTATGATCTATATAAACTATATAAGACTTTAGAAAGTGAAAATTGAATGTTAGGATAATAAAAGGAAATTCACACAAAAAATTGGAATATAAGAGATTTAACATGGTTTATGATTGACCATGATTCCATGGAGAAACATATAACTACAATAAAAGGGAGGATAGATAAATTCTATAATTTTAAGTGATCTCACTAATCACTAATAAAATTAATTAATTAAAAGTTATAATATCCCATGTAGGGACTGACTATTTATAAGAAAAACTCAAAAACCAAAGTCAATAACCATTTAGTACATGTACTAAATATTTATTGAACATTCCTTTAACAATAATAATAATTTCTTACAATTGAGAAAAAATTCTTGATGATATTACAGAAACATGAACTTGACTTCCCAAATGTATTTAGATACTTGAAAAAATATTCTTTCACCACCTAGTAATTATTTATTATTGATCTCTTAATTTTAAATAGTTAAGCATTCATGATTGTTCCATAACTGCTCTACTTGAATAGTGTTTCTATCAAATTGTTCTTTAGTTGAAACTATATTCACACTTTAACACTCATAACATGACATCATCTCAATAATAATAGAATCATACTCATTGAAATAATCAATATATAATCGAACCATGTCTCATTTTTAAGAAAAATCAAGAAATACATCAATATTAAATTTTTTCATGTTCCATTTAATTGAATCATTACTGAGGACTATTTAACAAAATATTAAATATCTATTAGTTAATTTTAGTTAACTTATAAATATCATAATTTTATAAGTTTGTCTCAAAAATACTTTTTTTATTTAAACCAATGAAAAAAATAAAACACATGTATATTAAAAATTTTAATATGACCATGTGTTATTCATGGGACATAATTAAATTCTCATGTATTTTTTATAAAGGGGACAAATCTTATAAAAATATAAAAGATATAAATGAGAAGAATCTTGGACTTACCTCACTTTCTATGATTACTCTAGCAACTCGAGTCTCACTTTAAATATGTTGATCAAACAATTTTATAGTTTACCTCTCGATTTTGAATAATGTCTATCTCAATCACTAGACAGAACCTTGAAAAGTCAAAACCATGTCTATGATGCAATGTTATAGTGACCCAACCCATGTGTTTTTATAATTTTTCAATAAAGGTGTCTCGAGAACCTCATACATATCCCTTGATCCTTAGATGTTGGAAGATAATAATTAGGGTACTCAAAGAATTATTTGGGGGGTGATTTATCTAAAACAAATTTTTTTAAAAAAAATAAAAAACTAAATATCATCATCTAAACCTTAAAACCTAAAACCATGTACCACACATGGTAAACTAATTTATAATAGGAATAAATAATTTCAAATCAATAAGTAACATTAAATATATTCCAACCTGAAAAATAATAACCTTGTATGTTATAACTTTACATCTTATACATCAAAATTTTCACCCCCAAACCGATTATAAATAAAAAATTAAAAAAAAATGAATAAAACCCTTAGGCCATCCACTATGGTATCTATCCCTTCTCTAATATTTAACAATAACCCCAAGGATACCCCCTAATATTTCATACCTATCAATTTCTTGGCCCTATTCAACACTTTTATCATAATAATATTTTTTTTCATGTATACACATAGAATGTTGCACATGTAGTGTGTGATTATGAATAAATCTATAGATTTATACTATAATACCCAAACAACTATTTTAAAGTCATCATGTATTCATGTGTTTATGTTATGATAACCAATGTTGGTTGACCCAACACACCCCATGAATATCATATATATATAAAATAATACCCACCTTGGATACATAGTCATCTTTATAAATAACCAAGATATAAAAATTTGATGAGTTGGGTGCTAACCAAGACACCATGGATACCATTTCCCTACCTTAAGAAAAACTCACAAATAGAATTCCAATTTGATCATCCTATTAAAACCAATTTGATGGAAAAAATTAGGCAATAAATGGAAACATCCATATGATATGTGTAACATCCCAATATTTTTATGTCTTTTAAAAAAATTCTATAAATAAATAACTCTTCTAAAATTAAAACATATTGAAGTAAATTTTATATAAAATGACATGCTAACCCAATTTTTGGTACAACCACATATCTACTACTAAATAAGGAGCTGAGAATACTAAATTTACAATGATCTTCAATAATAAAAGAGGATAATATAAAAGAAACAAGATAACTCCAAAATAAAAACCTGCTTCATTATGATTATCCATTAGAAGTAATCCACTAAAGAAAATGATAGTAAGAACACAAAGTAGTAAAAATATGGAAACTATCCTAGCAAGTAAGAAAACTAGAATGCAAAGATTTTGAATTATGAAAATATGTATCTTAAGGGAGTATTTATAGAATAATGGATTGGACCATTGAAAAAATGATAGCCATTAGAATCAATTTAAAATATTTATAAAAGTATTAGTTTAGAATATTTTGAATAAGAACTAAAATATGAATCAATTTTAATTTTTTTATAAAGAAGTAGTTAAATTATAGTTTTTATCACCCAAGAAGTAATAATTAATTAATAAATTAGAATTTTTTTTGAAAATTTTATAACTATTTTATATAGTTTAGTAAAAAAAATGTGGGACAACACACAATACATAAAGGATATATCTATCAACCTTAATGTGAGAGAAAAATTAACCACAAAGGAGATCCATCCTGAGAAAATTTCATGATGGCATGAGTGAGAACCTTTATAGGCAGGTAGGTGTGCACATATAGGAAAATAGGTGATCATGGGTATGCACATGGAGGTGAAGGATCCACTGTAAGGGTCAACACAGTGACATGTAGGTAGTGTGTGTGGTGTGGTTCTGAGAGTGGATCCATAATTCTTATATCAAATAGATCATGGCATGAAAAATATGATAAGGGAGTGATCAATTGAGAATATATTTGATGTTGGACAACTGCATGTGGGAACTGCTTACCCAATTAAAAACATACAAACATAACGAGTGCCATCTGATCCATTCATTTTAAACCATCTGATCAACTAGAGCATCATCTTCAACCTCACACACTAACCTAGAAACCCCTTCATCTCTTTATTTTTCTTCTGACATGAGGCCTCGTTTTCTTCCATGTATACGTAACCCAAAGATGACCCAACTCTATGTTGCCTTCTTTCTCCACTGTACAAACCAAAAAATGCATTTACAAGGTTATAAGAAACTCCATGGACCCTATTTATAGCTTTCTACAGCCTTAACTTTCATAAGGTTATCATTGAAAGAAAAAAATATTTGATACAATATGCCTCTAACATTAGTGATAACAACATCACTTTCAGTTTTATCATAGTATAAAATCTATTGTAACTTTATCCAAGATCCTTCTATATCAGATAATATATATATAGATGGAAACCCACTCTTTCCTTACTCGTTTATTCCCTTGTTCCATACTTTCATTTATAAACACTAGAAGTGGTGTTAGCACTACCAAATCTTCTAAACTCTATTTATTTTCAGTTTAAAATAGAAGTTATAAGGTAAGGGGAAAACAATTTTTAATCAAATTCTATTTTCATGTTCAAAAACCCAATTTTTATAAAGGATATTATTTATTAAACTTCTAATTTTTTTTCCAAAACACTTTTAAATGAAAATTAATTTGATAAACTCTTATTTAATGGTACACAAAACCATTTTTTAGGGAATTATATTTACAAAAAATTATTTATTTCTAATCATATATTTAAAAATGAGTTTGTTGTATGAATTCTATTTTAAAGGTTTACTAATTTCCAAGAAATGATTTATAATCTATATAAATTATTATTTCATATAAAAAATGTTCTTCAAAATTTACGAGTTTCATTTATGATTATGTATTGTATAACCATGCATTATATTTCTCATGAAATACCATATTTCTATGAAGAAAATTTATTTTCTAAGAATTATTCATTAGTATTGTCTATATATCTTTAGATTATTTATAATATTTATGAATGCATGAGTTATCCCTTAAGAAATTTTTTAAGTATATTATATATGTAATTATTTCCCTCTTCAAAAATAATTTACATAAAAGTGAAGTTTCTAAAAGGTAATTTTAATGGAATTATAGTGAGTAATGAAATCTTCACAAAAGCTTTTTGTTTAAAATTTGGAACTTGGGTACTGATCATGATGATGAGGAATGGGGAGTAAACCCATGACCTCAAGGGGACTTTATACTAAAAGTGATATTGGTAGTGGCCCAAGGATTTCCTAATGTTTTTCAAGTATCATTATGTTTCATAAAGAGATACTATTTTCAAAATTAAAATGTTGAATTTTTCAAAGGAGAAATCAGAATTTATTTCAAAGGGTTTTATGTTTTCAAAGGATATTATGTTTTCAAAAATAGTTATCCTTTTTAACAAAATATTCAAAATGTATATCTTATGGATTTTTAAACCCTAGTTTTTTATTTAGGGATAAATTATTTATTATATCAAATGATTTATATTTTATATAAAAGGAAATCTTTCCTGAAGAATTTTTATATTATTTTTAAATATAATTGAATTCACCTATGGTTTTACAACACCTTACTGAGAAATTTTGTGATCACCCTATATTTTCAAATTATTTTCATAGGTATAGTAATAGGTAGATGATCAATGGGGAATATAATTTATTAAGAGTTCAGATCGAGTGAAGTCAGATAAAAGTTCATAGATTTTTTTATACTCTAATTTGTATTAAAAATTAATAATTCTCTAAAAATATATTCTTAAGATATCCATGGCTATGTAAAGTAATGTAAAAATTTCAGTTGAATATTTTGTGTTAAAAATAACATATTTTTAGCATCTGATCCGGGAGTGTGTGTTCATGGTCATTATAGTTGGTATTAGAGAAAAGGTTTATACAAATATAGAGATTAGGAAGTTTTGGATACAAATAGTTTAAATTTATATGGTTATTTATATTTATTAAATTCACTATTATGTTACCTCAATAGGTTGAGGAATAAATTTCAAGATTGAAGGAGGAAGATAAAAAACAACCCTTCTATCCCTTCCAAATAAAAATTTTGCAATCATTATTACAAATCCATGATCATTTAATTTCCAAACTTTCACCAACATAAAAATATCTTATAAGAAATTATATTAAATAACAAAAAATCCTCTATAACCCAACATCATCAAGGATCATGTATTATTTTAGATAAAATCCTAAATTTCCATCATTATCACCTTTCCTAAAAAAGGAGATATCATCAAGGGATTTTCAAAATTTTCACCCTTGTCATAATATTTTGAAGCATAATATGATTTTATTATAGCTATAAAAGAGGGAGACCCTCATGAAGCCTATATATATTTAGTATTAAGTTATTATCTTTTTGGACATACTATTAATATTTTGGAAGGACCTTTAATTGAAAGTTTCAAAATAGACCCAGTCAAGTTATTTTATTAAAATCATATTTTATCAAATATTTTGAAATTATATGCCAATAAAAATGAATTTTAAGAACTATTTCTTTTCTATCATTGATATAACCTAATGTGTATGAGATGCTTTTGGATAAATGAATTAAGGGACTTTTAAGGAGCTCTGAAACATTATTATAATGCATAAACCATCTATCTATGTGAAAAACACAACAATGAAAATAGGTGGATGCCTTGATGGAGGAGTTACATAATTTTATTTAAATTTATAGGCATAAAGAGTTTTTAAATTTAAAATGCTGGGTTATGTATGAATTCATGAGTTATGAAGTCATTGAAAAAAAATTATGAGGATACAATTCCTATAAGGTGGAGATAATATAAAATACCTGTATTTTTATTAATTTTAACATAATGATATAAATATAAATGTCTTCTAAACTTGAAATATTTAGAAGTATTTTTTTTGAAAATTATGAACTAACCTAGATTTTTGTACAAGAACTTCTATGATACTAACTAAAGAGAACGGAATAATAAATTTACAATAATCATCGGTAATAAAAGGGGATAATATAAAATAAACATGATAACACCAAAATAATAGTCTACTTAAATATTATCAACCATAAATAGGAATACATCAAAGACAATGAGAGTAAGAATGAATAGTATAGAAAATATGGGAACCATCTTTATGAGTGAGAAAATTATATTGCATATATTTTGGATTATGAAAATATTTCTCCTAAGGGAGTGTTTATAGAATAAAATATTTGACCATTTATAGAAATATTTCCATTAGAATAAATTTAAAATATTTATAAAATTATTATTTTAGAATCATTTTGAATAAGAACAAAGATATAAATCAATTTTTTTTAAATAAGTAGTTAAATTTTAGTTTTTATCACCCAAGAATTGTTAATTAATTAATTACTTTGAATTAATTATTGAAAATTTTATATCACTTTTATTGAGTTTATTTAAAAAAAATATGGCTAACCACACAAGACATAAGGTCTAGCTCTATCAAACATAATGTGGGAGAAAGCTCAACCATAAGGGAGATCCATCCCAAGCAGCTCACATGGGTGCACACAGAGGTTCATAAGTGCACATGGGTCTGAACATAGAGGTGATGAAGCTACCATGAAAGTAAGGATGATGATTTGTAGGCGGTGTGTGTGGTGTGTTTTTGGGAGTGGACTCCATGATACTCGCATTGACTGGATCACGCCACACATAACATGATAAGTGATAAATCAACCAAGTATATATTTGATGTGGGACTTATATATGTAGAAACTATTCACCTACTTAAAAACTTATGAAAATATCAAGAATCATCTGATCCATTCATTTTAAACTATTTGATCAACTCGATCATCATATTCATCATTACGCTCTAACCTAACAACCTAGTAATTTCCTCATTCTTCATCTTCCAACACAAGGAATCATCTTATTACCCACATGCACACCCCATAGATGACCCAAATTGATGTCACCTTTTTCTCAACTTTACAAATCACACTGCTCATTCAGAGGGTTATAAGAAACTCTGAGGACCCATATTATAGATTTATTAAACCTTAACTTTCATAGGGTTATCATCTAAAGAAGAAATATTTGACAAAGTTTTCTCTCGACATCAGTTATAGAAATATCACCTTAGGTTTTATCATAGGCTAAAATCCATTTTCACCATCTACAAGATCCATCTGTATTGGATAATATATATATATAAGGAAACTAATATTCCATTTTCTTTGATGAGAGTTCATAAGGTCATCATAAACAATTATATATTTCATATCTAAGAAATTGACTTATCATGGAAACTTGATCAAGAGATTTCCTATATTCATAGACTTCCTCCTCAAGTTTTAACCAGTTATAATGATCAAGTTATATATATACTTATATTATTCTCCATATATATATAATGGTGATTCAAATATTTTTAAATGATTTATTATTTATATAATATCCTTATCAAACTAAGTTTGTTGTATGAATCTGAATCTTATACAGATACTTAAGTTTCCATTTACAAATCAGAAAAGATTTTTATAATATTACTTAAATCATATCAATATCCTAACACCTAATTTATTTAATGGATATGAATCTATTTTTATGATCAAAAATATTTAGCTTGACTTTGTTATAATTTAGAAATTCTAAAATAATTTTTTGTGCTCAATTATGATATATAAAGGCCTCTTATTTTCTCCACAAAACCCACTCTTTCCTTAAACATTTATTACCTTATTCCATCCTTCCATTTCCAAACATTGGAAGTGGTGTTATCACTAAAAAATCTTTTAAAATCAATTTCTTCTTGGACTATAATAGAAATTATAAGGTAAGGGAAAACTTATTTTTAATAAACTTATGTTTTCATGTTCACACAACCCTTTTTCTAAGAGAAATATTTTATTAAGCATCTATTTAATTTTTAAAAAAATATTTTAGTGGAAAATTATTTTGATAAAATTCTAATTAATGGTTTTCAAAACCATTTTTGTAAGGAAATTTCATTTCAAAAATTATTTCTTTCCGATCTCATATTTTCAAAGGAGTTTTTTTATATATTATATATTAAATATTTTATAATTTAAATAAAATTATTTATAGAGTATATAAATTTTTATTTCATGTTTAAAATGTTATTTAAAATTTATAGGTGTCATTCTTGATTTTGTACCATATGACCACACATTTTGTTTATCATGAAATACCATATTTATATGAAAAGAATGCTTTTACAATAATTATTCATAAGTATTGTCTATGTATTTTTAGATTATTTTTAATCTTTATGAATGTATGTTTTGTACCTTAAGGAAACATTTTAAATTATATTATAAATGTAATTTTTTTCTCTTTGAAAATAAATCATATAAAATTTATTTTTTTGAAAGGTATTTTTAATTGAATTACACTGAGAAAGACACGATTTGTAAGAATGTTTTATTTAAAATTTTTCACTTGGGTATTCATCATGATGATGAGGAATGAGAATTGAACCCAAAAACCCAAGGGTAATTTGTCAAAAAATTTATACTACTAGTGGCCACATGGATTTATTGAAATTTTCCAAGTATCATTATATTTCATAAAGAGACACTATCTTCAAATGTAGCGTTTTAAACTTTTTAAAGGAGAAATTTGGATTTATTTCAAAGAGTTTTATGTTTTAAAATGATGTTATTTTTTCAAACTAGTTATAAATTTTAATGAAATATTTGAAAATAATCTCTTATGTATTTTTAAACCCTAAGTTGTTATTTAGGGATAAATTATTTATTATATCAAATGATTTATATTTGAAATAAAAGAAAATGTTTTAAAAATATTTTTATAGTATTTTTAAAGATAAATGAATTAAAATTTAATTTTAAAAACCCTTACTAAGAAATTTTGTGCTCACACTATGTTTTCAAATTATTTTCACCGGCATAGTAATGGGTAGAAGATTAATGGTGAATAGCCTCAGTTAAAAGTATAGCTTGAGTGAATCTGAATAAAAGTTTATAAAATTTTTAAATCTATAATATGTATTATGAATTTCAAATCTTTTAATTATATATACCTAAAATATCCTTGGGTTTGTAATGGATGATATAATTTTTATCCAAATATTTCATGTTTAAAAAAATACATCAAGTTTTTAGCACATACTCTTGGAGTGTGGGTACAGGATGCTATAATATGGAAAATGAAAATCTCAAATGTGGAGTATTCTCACATGATTGAGTTAAGATGAAAAAATGTAATACATGATTCATTCTCACATGGATGATCTGAGGGGGTACAATTTCATATGGGGAATTTCAATGATTTGGGTTTCTTGGGTGTTTTAATTAAATATAAAAACTATTATTTTCATTTTATTAAGTATGATTTATTTTAGTTTGGACTAAATTTAATGGTTATTAAAATTTTGAAGATTATTTTAGGGGGATTAAGAGATTATTTAGATTTTATACCCCATAAGAGTTGACCATTAAAATCTTGGTAGAGATTAATAAAAGTTTTATGGGGCAAAAATAGTTATTATCTAACATATTAGTCACTAAAATTATAGAGGGAAGACTTTAGTGCTTAGATGGATTAGGAAAATATACTTCATTTATCTGGAATACCATTAGGTATTTAGTTGTAAAATACTATACTAAATTACCTGAATGGTAACTAATTTAGTGGTTCTATTTTACAATAGGTACTCTACCTTATATTCTTGAAACACTCCATGTTTTTAGTATGAATTTATCTTTAAATAAATCCAATGTGTTTGATAGCTTGTGATACACACAACACCAAGAAAAATGGAAAATTATTTATTATAGTATGGTATAATATTACAATATAAAATGAAATACATTAAGAGATAACTAAATGAAAACTAATTAGTAAAATTACTAAAGGAATAAAACAACAAGTGAATAAAAATACTACAAGGTTGAAATTCTTATCATCACGATATTCTATGAAGATAATACCATTGAAAATAACAATAAAAAGAATACAACATTTTAGAAATATAATTAACATCTTAACAATGTAATTTCAAATAATATAAATGATTTTATAGATGTATTTAAGGATATATATCAGAATTTAATATGATCGTTATATATATAATCATTTGTTATATAGTCATTAGACATATAGTCATTAGATATTAGACTATTGGATATATGGTCATTGAATATACTTGTATCATACATGTACATTGAATTTTCATGATTTTTGGTAACAAATTAAAAAATATAATCCATATACAATAAATAATTTTGGAATGAAAGAAAAATATAATATGTTATTATAAATAAAATATTTTTTCATTACTATTATAATTATATTTCAAATAATGATTTTATGTGTTTTCAAAATTAAATGAAAAACTATAATATAAAATTTAATAACATAATTGAAATGTTATAAGATAAATATGTAATTTTAATAGTATGTGATTAAAATCATTTAATATTAAAAAAGAATATTTTTAAAAGATTTTTTTTATAATATTGTGTATTTTTATTTTAATAAATTTAATATATCACTTTTAAAAGATGATTCTAAAAAAAATTAATGTTTAAATGTTTAAACTCAACCCATATTTAATTTTTAATTTATATGAGATAGGATGAAGAACACTTAATTCTTAAATAGTCATTCTTCTATGAAAACAATTTTTTTCTATATAATTCATGTTTTCATTTAAAAGATAAATATACAATATTTAGAAATTGAATTAGATTAAATGTAATATTTTTTTAATTATCATGTCAAAATTAGTTAAGGTGGTTAATTTCATTTTTATGCATAAAAATAAGTTATGAAGGTAAAATTTAGTCACCTTGTAAAAGTCTAAAATAATGTAAAAAGATTTAATTAAGGGTAAAAGGCCTAGAATATCATAAAAATTTATCTATAAATGTGTATACGAAGAAATTATTAACATCCCTTTATGATAAATTCATTATTTTTCCACTTTGGATCTAATCTCCTTGTAAATGACATTCCTTTTATCTTATGGAATGAATATTTATAAAATACCATCCCATCTCACCAATAAAAGAAAATATACTATCCCCAATTAAAAAAAACTATTCCTTAGGTTTTAATATTAATACCTACAAAAATTATCTCCCTAACAATACTATACCATGTTTGTGAACCTTTGGTCATAAGAAAAAGTTCCAAATCCATCATTTCCAATAGACTCTCTAAAAGGAAATTCAAGTCTTCAACATAAGTTTTATCCTCTTATTAATGATTAATCTTTGTCTTCTTCACCTACCTATTCTTAAATTTTATTTATAACCTTAATATTTTTTTAAATCATTCATATTCTATAAAATATATATCATTAATATACAATAACATGTTCTTACTCAATGATTCATTATAACATGTTTTTGTTTGGGTTGATTTTACCAACTATATGAAATATGTTATAACATTTACGTCATGAATGATTAAGAATACTTAAATAATTATAATACTATGTAATAATGGTTAATTCCGTATGTTTTTATAATTATATAATTTTAATATTACAAATTATATTCACCAATTAATATAATTATTTTTTAAATTCAATAGCCACTGAAAAGCATATATTTAAGCCTTCCATGTAAACTATCAAATTAAGTTTCATGAAATAACCATGATACTCTGAAAATATATAAAAAAATATAAAAAATATTTATTAAAATTCTTTATATGATGATCCCATGACCATGGATCAGGGGTTGAAACCTTTAAGCCCAAGCATGCAAGGAAAACGAAATAGTCAACACTCGAATATTAATTTTTTACAATAAACAATTAATATATGGGTGATAAGAAATTATAAATTAATTATATTAAGTAAAATATATATTAATAAGGATATTTTACATATTAATAATAAAGATAAATTTATTATATAGGGAGTTATATCACATTCATCCAAGAAGAAGTTTGCGGTAAGGGATTCTTTTCCAGTCTCACTTTGAAACTGAGACTGTCTATGTATAAATTCTTATTTTTTGAAATTATATGTTATTTATCTCTAAATAACCAAATATTTTATTCTCATCTATGATAATATTATTTATATTGTTTTATATATTCCCTTATCTATATTTATATAATCATTTAAGGTTATTTTCCATTCACTTTGACTTTATTTAAAAAGTGTGAAATGAATATTATTTAACATTTTCCACATGGTTTCTTTATCTCACCATTTTATTTAGTTTTATCTACAAATATTTATTTCCATGTTTTCATGGTTTTATAAAGTAATTTTTATTCTCATCATTTTATAAATTATTTTCTTTTAAAAATAAAATTTATTAAAAATATAAAGGGTATGTCTTATTGTTTTTCAAGGTGATCCTATAATGATCTTATAAAGTGTTTTTATCTATGCCAAAATTATTTAATGTTTTTATGGTTCACTAGGTATATATTTCAATAGAATCATGTAAATTATTTATCTTGGTGATTTATTTTTATTCCTTATAATTATTATCATGAAACCCATTTCATTCTCATGAGTTAATTATGCTATGATGGAATTATTAATGCTTCTATGTTTTTGCGGCACACATATTTATGAATTTTCATTTTGTGGTGGGTGGTCTCAAAATTATATAGACTTTCAATAAAATAGGTAAATATTTATATATCATGATATAACATGTAAGGGATTTGGAAGTTAATTCAATTCACCATAGGACTCTATCCACTAAGTTTATAGGAATAGGGAGTGAACTCAATCCACTATGGGACTCTCTCTAGTACGTGATTATAGACTTGGAAATAATCATTGAAATTTGAAATGATTTTATTTACTTACATATGTGTCACATTATTATTCATTATATCTTTTTTATGAAATATACCTATGTTATATTCTCATGGATCAAGATTATTGACTCATGTTTCTATACTCCTATGAATCATGTCTTATGTCATTCCAAAATCTTTATACAATGATTCATGATTAATGATCCATTTTATATTAGGTATGTTTTTTATATTTTATTTTATGAACCTTGGTTATGTTCTCATACCCAAATGTACATCTTATGATCACATCTGGTCTTTGATTGTAATCTCTTATATTCACCCTTTCTTATGTTTCCATTCCCCAAGATATAAAGAAGAGTATTATGTATGATATGTTTAGAAGGGTATCATATGTGAAGATTATTATAGTATAATCTGAATAATGTGAGTAAAATAAGTTTTTAATGTATATAGTCTCCAAAGACACTAAACCTATAGGTTTTAGGGATCATTTAATTACGATATGTAATGATTTATATTTTAAAATGATGTATTATGTATATATGTTATGATTATGCCACTTCAGTTGGTATCAGAGTGAGGTTTAGTTAATTTTTAGGATTGGTTTATGAATAATAAAAAGATAAAACTTAAAATAACTTATTTCGAACTAAAAGTGATGTAGGATGAACCTAAAATGTCATAGATCAAAATGTATGTGTCATAAATTATTATTTATTTTTCTTATAATTTGATTGTTTACACTAGTTATTATTATTTGATACTCATAATAACATTTTTGGTTTTAATCAATATATATAACCTAGAGTAA
This sequence comes from Viscum album, assembly GCA_963277665.1. Lineage (NCBI taxonomy): Eukaryota > Viridiplantae > Streptophyta > Magnoliopsida > Santalales > Viscaceae > Viscum > Viscum album. The sequence goes on along the minus strand of OY728164.1, from coordinate 2,102,079,251 downwards.
CCAAGTAAAAAAATATTGAAATGAGTAATGTAATTTTTCCCCAATTATTAACCAAATGGTATGGGGGTTGGAGTAAAAAATCTCATGACAATGTCCACCTTCCTTTCTCAAGCTATGAAAAATAACACAAACCATGTTAAACTCCCCAAAATTCTAAGGAAACAAAAAATGTCTATTGAGTCTTTCATATGGAAACACCCACCCTCCTTTAGTGGGTCTTCCAATCCACTAATAATATAATATTATATCTACATAATAGAAAAAATATTTTCTATTATATAATGATTGAATCATAAAAATGTTGTTTTAACTATTTATCATTTAGATAAAGAGAAAGATAAATAGTGGAATCTGATAAATAACACAAGGAAATAGTGATAAATAAAATCCATGAAATAAGATAAGTTTAATAGGATATTTTTTAATAGATATTTCCTTGAAAAATGCACACTAAAATGGTGATGAAATTTCTGGAGTTGAAAAAATGATGATTCCATTGGAACCTATGAAGAAAGTTATACAAGGATTGAATGGTACATTTATTGATTTATTATTAGTCCTAAAAGAAAAATTTATTTTTTCCTTAGTGGTTTAAAACCAATTTTCCAAAAATCATTATCTATAATGGACTTTGGTAGATATGGATAATTTTTTGATGTTCTCTAAAGGTGGAAATAGAATTTAAAGACTCATATTATTCCCATAGTTTTAGGGAAAAAATATAAAATAGATTTTTTTTGAAAATATAATGTTAAAATATATATAATGTAGAAGATTGATCCTTTTACATTAAAAAAATGTGGAAAAAATAATGGATATATTTTCCTCAATATAAAAAGTAAATTATTCAAGTGTGTAAGAGAATTCCATCCATCAAATGAATTATGAATATATATTAAGTGGATAACTAATGAAATGGATGAAAAAAGCTCAGAATATTGCAATACACAAACTTAAATGCATAAATTGTAAATATTATTGAAATTACACAAACCAGTGCACTGATCTAAGGGTTAATCTTGAAACTGACATCAGTAATGTCTAAATCCAAGGGAGAAAGGGAAATATTATGAAATCACGAATACAAAAGTGGGTCATGAAAACTAAGTAATGAAAGGTATTATCATCAAATTAAGAACTAAAAAAAATCCTTAATTGATTCCAGTTCCACCCACTTCTTTATATATAGAAACTTTTCTAATAACATCAAATTACCACCCTAATAACTGGATATTTAATTATTAGTGAAAATTCCTTGTAGTGTGATGATTTCAACTCATGTATATAACTATTACTAAATTGATGTTTGTGGGAATTTTAATCATGAAAATTTTATAATTATCCATTTATTAAAATTTTATGTGATTTCAGTCATGGATTGGATCTCTCTGTAAAGATTTCATATTAGTTTTTCAGATTGAGAAGTTACATTTCATATCCCAAATCAACCTATAATCTTCTATCAATGAAATAATGACTATAAATTATCTATAGAAGTTACTTCCCTTTAATAGGCCTTGTTAAATAATATTAAGGAATATATAGATTATGTTTTTTTGGGAAAACTTTATATTAAATATATATCTATTATTTGGGAATATGTTGATGTATTTCTAGAAAATTTTCTTAGTCTTTGACTAAATTTTGAGGTTGAGTTTTTAATAGAACTCACACATGGATAATTTATTATATTAGAGACTCATTATATAATAAACTTGATTATATTATAGAAATTTAATAAAAAACTCTTAATGAATATGGATAATGGTTTTATATACCCATGTTCTTCACCATGGAGTGCACTGGTTCTCTGTAATAAGAAGAAATATGGATCAATGTGTCTTTGCATTAATTCTAATGAACTTAAAAAAATGAATAAGAACAAATATCCTACACCCTATATTGATGAATTATTTGATAAACTATGATAAGCTAAATACTTATCAAAGATATAACTTTGATCTATATATTATTAGTTAAGGGTGAAAAGTGAGGATATACCCAAGACAACCTTCTGTATAATATATGGACACTATGAATTCAAAGAAATGCCATTAAGACTTACAAATTACCTTTATATCTTCATGGATCAAATAAATAGAGCCTTTAGATATTACCTCAATAATTTTTTGTTAGTATTTATATTTGATATTCTCATATATTTCAATATTAAGGAAGAGTATAAAGTTTATTTAAGAGTTGTGATAAATAACTTGAGAAAGTAAAAACTGTATGCCAAATTTATCAAATAAAAATTCTGTTATGAAAAGAATCATTCATAGTTAATTTAATAATAAGTGAGTGTATATATATGGATGATTCAAATATAGAGGAAATTTAATAATGATGTATACTAACTATTATAACATAGATATGTAGTTTTCATAGGTTGGATGGATACAATTGATGCTTTGTGAAAAATTTCTCAGGACTTTCAAATATATTAACTAATTTAATTTAAAATGAAGTCATGTTCCTTTATATATATTAATGTAAAGAAAATTTCAAGGTTCTTAAGATAAGGTTGTTTACTATACCTATAATCACACTACACTAGAGTGGAGAGGGGTTTGTAATATATATTAATGCATCAAATAAGGTATTGGGATGTATCCTCGTGAAAAATAACATGGTGGTATCATATGTATCATTTCAATTAAATATAAATAATAAATATTACCCTATACAAGTTATAGGTCCAGAAATAGTAATATTTACATTAAATATATGAAAGAATTATATCTATGGAAGAAAGTGTGATATATATACTGATCATAAGATCTTAAAGTATATATTAACACATAAGGAGTTTACCATGAGCCAAAGGAGATGGTTTAAGTAGATCAAGGACTATGAAAAATGATGTGGATTTAATTCTATATATATGTTCCAAATATACTTTGGAAGATAATTTCATTTTTAATTTCAATATGTGCTCTAAATAAAGGATTATTGTACATTGTATTTTTTAATGAAACTATTATTCTTTGATTATTTTAATCAAATTTTTTTTGATACTTAATTGATGAAATAAATCTTGGTTTTATTTTATTATATTTTAGGATGAAAAATATTTGTGTTTTTGGAGGAATATTGATGAAAATATTATTTTCAAAGTAATTTGAGATTTTTGGGTTTAGAGGTGATTTTTTTTCAAAGTTCCATGTTTATATTTTTAATATTCATTATTGGAATGAATTATTATTTTTATGTTAAGGTTTAGAATTTAATTTTTCAATTTAATTGATATGTATCATAATGTACCAAATTATGTTGTATATGGTTCATCCACATAATAGTTATCCCCATAAGGATTACTCACCATGTAAGAGTCATCCTCGGAAGGATAACTCACTGTGTAAGAGTTATCCCAAGAAGGATAACTCTCCAAATAAGAATCATCCCTTGAAGGATAAATCACCATATAAGAATCATACCCATTAATGTAAATATCATCCTGAATCATATATTACCCTTGTAAGGATCATACCATATGGATAACTTAGCTTTGAAGTATCCTATACTTTGTGAAAAATAATGTTTTTCTTCCATAAAGGATTAAAATATAACATTATCCCTAATTTCTCAATTAAAAACTCACAAAAGGTTTAAACTTATGACCGAGACTTAAAATCTAGGTATGAATAGTATCACTTATGATTCTTATTGAGGAATCCCTAATAAAAAAATCAAGATCATGTATGCTTGAAACATTTACATGGGATCATTTTTCAAGTAACTATGAGGAAAAATCTAAAAAATGATAGGTGCTATGTGGAGATGAGATATTTGACCTAGGGTACTATATGTGAGATCAATTCTGTGAGTTAGTGCTAGAATCTATTCAAAATACCAAAACCTAGACATTTTTTAGAAGATTATGACCTAGAGATGACTTGATAGGAGTAACAGACATAAACTAGGAGATTCAACAATAGTTAAATAGATGTCATGGATGATAAATAGGAGATCCTTGATAAAGAAGATTCTTATAAACCTTATAATTATTTTATTTAATTAATATTATTAATTTATTTCATATTATTGAATCAAAAATTATTGTTGGATAAAATTATTATTAGTAAATAAGATTTATTTTTTCATCTCTTTACTATATTATCGAATAATTTATTTTTCTAGGTTGTTGTTCATCCATATAAAATTAAAATTTGATCTTGGTGAAACCAAATTAATATATATATATATTAATTAATTTAGTGGTTTATAGACCACTGAACTCACCCAACTGGATACTATCACCTATAGAAGAAGGTTCTGGTGATATCTTTTAATGTTGTAAACCCACTTTACTAATTTCTCAACAATAAATGAAAATAAATTTAATAACAAGTAATAAAAATTTCTTCTATTTTTATCACTTTATTCTAATTATATCTTTTTTCTTATAATTCACCCATTTTATATATGACTTCACCCTATTTTTTTCTACTTTTCAAACTTCATCATTATCATTGTTTCCAATTCAATCCTACTTAGTTTTTTATTATTGTGTTTTATTTTTTTTCTTATATTTTCCACACAACTTCCATTATATTAGATCATATAATCCTCTTACTAGTTTTCTATATCTAGTTAATTCTTTTTTTAATAAGTAAAAAAAGATCTCAATAAGAATTTTTTTTAAAAAAAAATCTATGTAAAAAATGTCTCTAAAAAATACCAGTATATGTGAATTGGATCCAAAAATAAAAATATAAATCTTATTATACCCAAAATTTAAAAACATATTAGAGATCATAATAAATAGATGAAAATGAAAATTTAAAATATGAGAGAGATACTTTACTGATATCAAGAAAAATTATCTACCAGACCTCATTCAAGAGAACATAGAAAGACCAAAGATGAGGGAATATAAACTCCATAAAGTGTCAGAAAACCCATATTACATTATCAAAACCCCTAATATCCTAATATTATGAACTTAAAAATTTATATTTTTCAATAATCCTCATATTAGATGTAATTTCCAATGAGGACTCTCTGGATTTTATTAGGGACTTCCATAATATAGTGCAGTAATTACCACGTTAAGGGATAAGCATGACTGATATCAAAATGAGACTCTTACCTTTATATATTAATGGTAATTCTAGGAACTAGTTACAATAATTATATGAGATCATATTTAAATATTGGAAAAAAGTTTAAAATTTTTTTATAATGAAATTTTATTCGAGAAGGCTTAAATAAAAACATAAAAGTCAAATAATTTTTTTATCAAGTGGATAATGAGGCTTTTTAGGAATATTTAGACAAGTTTAGGGAACTACTAATGTAGTTTAATCACCACCATTTTCCATAACATCTACTTATTGTTGCATTTTCATAGGGGTTTTCTCCTTCAGGTCCGAACATATGTGACCAATATATTATTGGAAATTACACAGATAAAATCGATGAGCATTTATGACTGATTTACAACACCCTTGATTTCAATTCAAAGAAAAAAATTCTATGATAAGAAGATTCAATATGGGAGAATGAAAATATGGTTTATTTCTTGAAATAAACTCAATTTATTTTTGAAATTAATGGTCAACATCAATCTTTAATGAGTGAACATACTAAACAAAGTTCTAGTCAAGGGGACTGTCAAAATCAAAATCAAACTCATAGAATTTTTTTCCTAATGTGGTATGTTTGGGTATAATAAAACTATTGTAAAAAAATTTTATATTCCTTACCAAACTAATAAAAATGTTATTTTGGAAGGGTATGGTCCCAAGATGAAATCTGATAGTGATAATTTCTTTGATAACAACAATACTACCTATAAAAACCACTCAAATTTGTCATGGAAGGAACAAATAATGATTATAAAAACTTTTTCCCATGGATTACCAAAATAGAGATGATGATAATTAGAAAACAAAAATATGTTTTAGTCTTATAATTCTTAATGGGAATTAAGGAATATGATATATCATTTTTAGAAAAAATTAATTATCAAAATGTTTAAAATTATTAATAGAAAGATGAGACAAACACTCAGATTCAAAATTTAGAATTTTAAATGAACCATTTGGATTGAAAAATGAATTCAATATATATATATATAAGATAAAAATTACTATATAATTTAACCCCATAGATAACATAATGGTTTCTACCACTATGAGTGGTTTGAAAACACAATAGAAAAATGGAAATAAACCTTAGTCTATTCAAACTAAAATTCTAGATGAACCTGGAAACCAAAATATATAATTCCTTAAATATATAAATTTATAAAAATATGAAGAAATTTAAATAAATACTAATTTCACACATAAGTAAATAGAAGAAAAATAATTAAAAATGAATAATAATAAAGGGAATAAAAAAATTATAAAGGAAATTGAAGGTAAGACTATGGTTTTGAAGAATTCTTCTCCAATTATTCCTTTACCTTAATGAACCAAAAAAAAAAATAGGAACATAAATTGATAAATATTCTTGATTTATTTAAAATTATTCAAATCAATATCCCATTATTTTAATCTTTAGTTAAAATCCCATCTCACATGAAATCACTAAACAAGATTGTTTCAAATAAAAAAACCTTATAATATTTTTATACCTAAAATTTGATACAGTATTATGATGATATTGTTAAGAATAATATACCTAATAATCTTAATAATCTATGTAATGTTTTCATCCCATGAACTTTAGGTAATAATAGATAGCCCAGGTACCTTTCTGACCTTGGTGTGAGCTTAAATTTAATCCCTTACTCACTATTTTCATAGTTGAGAATAGGATACCTAAAACATATCATAATATTCCTTCAATTGGTCAACTAATTCCTCACACACCCCATTAGAAGAGTGGAATAATTTCTTATTGGACCAAGTAGACTATTTTTACCTGCTTATTTTCTTATTATGGAAATAAAATGTGACAGAGAGGTCCCTATCATTCTAGGAAGGCATTTCATTGATATTGTTGGGGTTGTTATTGATGTATCTAAAGGAAAATTGATATTCTGTTTTTATGAACAAAGGGGAGAGTATAAATTTTTAGGAATACTGAAGAACCCACACCTGAGATAATATGATCAAGAGAGGTGTTGAAGGAATGTGAGGAACTTGTTTATGAGGAAGAAGAATAAGTTTTTCAGGATAATTGAGGAGATTAACAGTAAACCCACACATATAAAAACTTTTCTGGGAATAAATTTAAGTAAAGAGAGGGATCACTTTGAATAATATGAGGAATAATTTTTGGAACATTTAAATTATTTTTCTTAATATAATATTCTTAGGGAAGACCTATAATCAAATTCTAAGGAGTGGTCCATTTTGGAAAACAATGATGAGTAGGTCCTATCCATATTCCACTATTTCATTACAAAAAGGCCAATGCTCAATAATCCTAAATTTAAAGAAAAATTTAACTAGGGAATTCTATTAAATGACCAGTGTGACCAAATATTAGAGTGTTCTTGTTGTATTGAAGAAGAAAACCAATCAGGATGCACATGAAGAGAGATAAATCAAGAAAACATGACCATGATAGAATCACTGTCACTGAACTTAGGGGATTAATGGGTAAAAAATTCCAAACTCTATTAAAGAATAATTTTTAAGCTAGAAATTGATTTAATAATATACAAAAAATGATTGAACTATGAGTGATATGGGTCAAGAACAAGAACCTAAACTAAGCCTGGGACTTAGGTGCGCCATTAATAAGATGAAGCCATGATTGTTTGAAGTGGGTATGATATAAGGCCATAAATTCTAAAACATATTAGATTAAAATTTTAATAAATTCGATCACTATTATTAGTTTTTTGTAGGTCCAAATATTGGTGATGATAGGATCATGAGTTTCCAGTGGTTACCAATACAAGTTCATGGATCAGAAAGTGCTTAGAGATTTTCTTGTATGGATTTGTCTTAGGAATTTGAGTGAAAGTATGGTGAGTTTCATTAGATTATAATCACAATATGGGTTTTTTAAGTGGATACTGAATTAGGAACCAATGTTTCACTAGTTAACCAGTAAAACCATGTGAAGCTATTATCACTAAATCCAAGGGTTACATGCCGAGAACTGATAGAATTTTTAAGGATTATAGAAGTTAGGGTAGATATTAAATCGAGTTACATAAATTCCATGCATGAATACATATTGAATAAATTAAGAAAAGGTACAAGATATATAAAATTCAAGTAATATAAGAAAAAAATATAAAATAAAAGAAAAAAGTGGAAATTAATCTAGTAACATGAAATAAAAGTAGGTCAGTTAAATTTTCAGGTCAGTGGAATATTATTTTTAAAAGGAGGATATAAAATATTTCAAAATAGGGGATAGAAAAATTCTTAGAGAGTGGATTAATAAAATTATTGTGATATGGTGATCAATGGTAGTATGGTAATAGTCAGGAGAGAATGAGCATGTGATTTTTGAGGAGAGAAAGATAAAGGAAAAGTGGCAAATATTGAGATTCTATCTTGATAGAGAATAATATCTATATATCACTTAATTTCATTCATTTTCTCTATAATCTGTGCTCGTGAAAGATTTATATAATAAAAAAACATACATCCTGGTTAAATTTATATATGGGGAATGTATTTTTTTATTTTTTGTTTATTTCTTTTAATGTTCTTGTTTCATTATTTATAAACTATAAATCATTCATTTTAGGTAATTCTTATTAATTCCATATTTGATTTTTTTATGAGTCAAGAGATGAAAATAAAGACCAATATTGTTTTAAATTCATTTTACCCACTATTTAAAATTAAAATATTATATTTAAGAATTTTAAAGAATGTGTATTTACAAATTAATAGTAATTAATTTTTTGAATTAACCAAAAATCACTTTATTTACTCATTTTTATTTATAAATCATTCTCAATAGTGATTGAGTTATGTTCAGTAGTAGTTATATTTATTGATAGAGATTTTAAGACATATTAGTGATCAATATTACATGTTCAGTGAACCCTTGTTCAAGAACATTATATATATCACAAGCTGCATCAATTGATCTTTTCTCTAGTGTTATTAAATTTAACCTACATTATAACATAGTTTAGACTTTTAACATTTTTAACATTACATTCACTATTTTCTTCATTTTAATTTAGCATTCACTTTCAACTCAATATGAAAATGTTACCTTGTTTTAGGTATTTTATACAAAATTAAACCCTAGAACACTCACCCTACTTCCATTGGGTTTTCTCATTAATTTCTATACTAGTGGAGGAGTTTATAAATGAAATTTTTACACCCTTTATTAAATATAACCTATTAAAATTTATCACTTTTTTAGTGACTTGGAATTTTTTAAATGACTCTCCTACCTTGAAGTTCAAAATTACAAAAATTTTGGGGTTTAGGTGTACCAGAGGGGTAAAATTTTGTACTAAAGTACATTTCATGAATATCATGTCAAACTACACCTAAATCTTTTCAAATTTTATTATTTTCAAATTTCATTTATCATTTTTCGTGGTTGATTTTTTTGAAGTATGGAGATTGTTTTTTTTAATTTGGGGTGATTAATATTTTATATTTATCTATAGACTCAATTTGGTAACATATTTTCCATTTATCTCTTGAAAACATTAATTTTTTTAAAATTTTTGGATTAAAGTTTTATGATATTAATTGAATTTAAACTTTTAAATTATACTTAAATTGATAATATTTATATTCAAATGGACTAGAAATGAAATACTAATACTTTTTGATATTTTTATTATTTATTCTAAAACTATTGGGTGAGTTAATTATGATATCTTGTAATTATTAAACTCACACATCTATCAACTGTGTTTAATTATACTAAAAAATATGCGTGTCATTCACCAATGATAAAAATAGATTTTTGGAAAATATATTTAATATGAAATGAATTTAGTTAAAACCCTCTCATAATTTTGAAATACAATTACTTTTAACAAAAAAGAAACCATTTTTTCATCACAACCTCTTATTTTGTAAATTAAATCATCTATTTTTTTTTCTAAGAGAGTTTATGGGCGGATTTTTTTTAAAACAAACCTCTTTTTTGACATTATAATTATTCTAAATTTGAGTTAAGTTTACATTCATTGAATTTGTCTTATTGATTTCTTGATGAAAAGAAAAGTTTCAAGTACATGGGTATTTGATGTGGATTTATTTTAATACCTGTTTTCATATTTTTTTTGGTATTTTTATGAATTGACATCTAATTTTATCTTTAATTACTTAATAATTTAATTTGGAACAATCTTATATGAAAGTATAATTGTTTAAATATTTGAGTGAAAAGGAGGAATTTAGGTGCTAAAGCGAGTAGATGTTTTATTTTTAATTTCAAATATATAAGAATAAATATTTTATATTTGTAGTTATTATTTAAAAATTACTTATTTTTTATATTTGATATTAATTATAGGAATACATTTTTTACTCTTATTTTAAAATATGGAATTCCTTTTTTTATTATGATTTTAGTTTAATATTTTATCTTGAATTGATGAATTTATCAAGGAATTGAATTTCCATTATAGAATGATGAATTATAATATTTCCCTATTATCCTAAGAAAAAATTCGTTAATTCATGATTCATATATAGCTTTTCAAAATCCTTATATTACTTTGAAATTTTTTTATTTCTTTCAAATGAAACATATGAATTTTGATGGGAAAAGTTTTAGGCTTTCAAAATATTCATCAGACTACTCCTAGAGCATAAGACTTTATAAAGGTACAATATTATAAGATATATAGAACAATAAACTTAAATGAAAATTTCATATCATATTCTATCCTATGTAATAATTACAAAAAATTGAGACAAATAGTGAAAAATCAAAGTTGAAGATGAATAAAGTAATTATCCCATTCAAGGAATAAGGGATCTCAAGCTTTTTCTAACTCAGATAAGGCCAACCTAGACTTCGAGCTTGAAAAATGGGTATGTTGAGGGTAAAGTAAAGCTTCTATAAACTTATGTGAACTCAATTTAAGATAAATATTGTCTTTTCGAGCAATGAATCTAAGATTAAACCTGATTCACTAAATAAGATTGAACGGATCCTTGATTTTGAATAAGATGATAACCAACCAAGTTACAAAATAAGAAGGATATGTAGGTCACTAGAATGAATCTATAAACCCTGGGGATCCCACCAACTGACTAGTGTGGCTAAAGTGGATATTCTTCTCATCAACTTGAATAAGAAGACAGATCAAGTTATTTCTGTACCGATATAAATCAAATAAGCAAGACCAAGCTAAAATCACTGTTAATAAACTCAAGGGGATTTATGGATAAAGAAATTTCTAGCTTTATTTAGTAACAAATTTCAAATATGGATGAAGAATAAATGAGAAACCATTGAATATTAAACCATGAGTTAGATGGATCAAGACTAGGAACTTGAACTGAGCTTGGAACCTGGGCGTGTCATTGATTAGATGAAACCATGGTTATTTGAAATGGGTTTGATGTGAGTCCATATATTCCGATGATTATTAGATTAAAATTTGTATACAATCAATCACTGTTCTTGGTTTTTTTGTATGTCCGAATGTTGATGATAATGGGGCCCTAAGTTTTTAGTGACTTCAACTTCAAGTCCGTGGAGGATTTCACACCAAGTACTTAATGAATTGTCTAGATGAATTTGGATGAATAATTCAAACCACCTCATCTCAAGATTCTACCTTTTATCCATTAAGTACAACATTTAGAGATTAAACCAATTTCATATCACTTGAAAGACTCATTTTTGTGTGAGAATTCTATACTTCCATTTATCATTATATCATAATTGAGGAAAAGTTAATATGGGATATTGTTGTATGTTTTGAAGGGGTTTAAAACAAATATTGGATATTCTATTTCTATTATAAAATAAATTAGTACTTCATATTTCATGGATAGTATTCAAATAGAACTAAATCACATGTCGAGAGTTGAGGGCCAAAGTATTATCAATCCAAACATGATAGAGGTTTTTAGGGAAGCAGTGATTAAGTTATTAGATTCCAAAATTATTGATCATATCTTAGATACCCCCTAGGTAATCCCTATCCAAGTGGTTCCTAATAAAGGATGTTCAACTATTTTAATAAATGAAAAAAATGAAAAAAATTCAAAATAGAGTAGTGACCATGTGGAGAGTCTATATTGAATATAGTAAACCCAATTTAGCCACTAAAAATAACCATTTTTCTATACCATTTTTGGATAAAATGCTTGAGATATTATCTATGAATAAATTTTACTACTTTCTTGTTGGGTATTCTAGTTATAACCAAAGTATTTTAGTAACTAAAAATCAATAGAAAACCACATTTACTTGTTCTTATAGAACATTTTTCTATCAAATAATTCCATTTGAAATATTTGGTTCCCCAACCACCTTTCAAAGATGTATGACGACTATATTTTTAGACATGTTTGATTTCTAAATTTTTATATATATATTTGAGAACTATTTAGAGAATATGGAATTAGTTTTACAATGGTTTAAAGATAAAAATATTGTTTTAAATTGATGAAAATAACAATTCATGGTCTTTAAGGGTATTGTTCTTGGACAAAAAGTCTCAAAGAAGGGTATATAAGTTGAAAATTATAAGGTATAGGTGATTCAAAATCTACCCCCTTCTAAAAATGTCAAGGGTGTTATAATATTTTTTGGGAAATATAGTTTTTATATAATGTTCAATAAGGATTTTTCATTGATTACAAGCCCCATTTTCTATCTTTTGGTCTAAGATATACCATTTATTTATTTTTATATGAAATGTGATGCCCTTCGGGTTATACGTATTCCTTAGTTGGGCCTTTTTTTTTCTATTTTTGGGTATAGGAATATTTATGGAATCAAAGGAAAAAGGATGGAATTTGGAGAAAACTAGAAAGTCTCACAATTAAGGCACATGTTTAGTTTAACCATGAGGTATGTCTTTACAAGGTTCCAGTGTAATTTTGTATGTTTTTCACATGGTTAGATAAACTATGTGTCCTAGTGAACTATGTAGTGGTCTGGTGGTTCTATAGGGGTGTCATATAGTTAAGGAACATATTTAGTTTATCCGTGAGACCCTCCAGTGAAAAATGTGCACCCCCAAAGAGAATGGATAGTAGTGGTGCATGGTTAAGGTGCATGGATAGTTTAACTGTGTGACATCCTCTTGGAAACAATGTGACTCCCTCCATATTATAAAAAATGGGATTTTAACCTTTTTCTATTGGTTTTTTTAAGAATAATCCACCCCTAATCCCATTTTGGATCAACATAAACCTTCCCCAGTTCTTTTTTGATCTCTCCCCTTTGATTCTAGTTGGATTCCCTTCATTCTTGATGGATCATAACAAGGCATGTTTAATTTTTGATCTGATTTTCCCTCTTCTTTATAGATCCATGCTAGATCCTTTATCATATAATCTTATTAGAACCCAATTAGGATGTAAATTTAGATCTAATGAGTTTTTATAGGACTTATTTTACTTATTATGGATCTAGGATTTTGATTCCCTTAACTACGCTTCCTCGACCTCCATTTTTGAATGCGGTTTGTTCTACCTCTGTTTTGAAGAAGATGTTTCTATTAAATGGGTTAATTATAATAATTTATGATATATCTTGTAATTTTTTTATGTTATTCATTAAATTTAATTAATTTATGTTTTCAAGGGATTTCTTGGAAATATTCTTATTTTAATGGTGCTTCGCTTTAAAAATGGTGTTTTAGACACAAGTATTTGATTTAATTCTTGAATGGAGGATTTAATTTGGAAATGGATTTTCAAACTTTGAAGAGAATTGTATTGGATTTGAAAATGTTTTATAAATGGTGACCATGAATTTAAAATTTATTTTTGACAACGGCACATTGGGAACCTTTGGTGAATCAAGAAAGGGACATAGGTGACCCTAGTGTGTGTTTCTCACATGGCTTTCACCTAAGGTTTCATAACATGTTTCACATGATAGATTATGTCATAGATCTATGTTTTCTTGCTTACCTTTTGGTGTATAGATATGAATATCTACTTTATCACTTATAATTGTTCATATTCCTGGATGTGTGAATATGAATGTATTTTCTAAAAAACCAAAGAAAAATATTTTACAAATGGGTTTGGAATTATGAAAATTATTTATAAAACTGTTTTTATTTTAAAAGATAGAACTATTTAATTATTTATATTAGAAGTTGTATCAATTATATGGTGGTATCTTACTGGTTTTTTATCAAACCCTACTTTTTAATTTGTGTGGATGTTGATGTTGTATTTTAGGTTCTAGGTAAAGGGAAGCACATCATGTAGTATACTAACTTCTTTTGTTGTCATAGCCTTCAGATCAGGTTGTTTTGGAGGTGATGGTTGGTCACATAGAGACTTTTTGGTCTTTTATGATTCATTATTTTATAGTTTATTTAGTATTTTTAGATTATATATATTTTATATGTATTTATTTTCTTCTAAGTTGTACTATAGTTGTATTTTTTATTTTGGTCATATTCAAGATTTTTTTCGTTATCCCGTCGGCCCTCACCACTGTGAAAGGTTGGCTTGAGTGGCTTATCTAGTTGAAAAATGTTGGTTCATTACATAATGGTATCATAGGTATGATCATTCTGAAGTGTATTTACACCACTTCAGTTTGGTCATGTGTCTCAGGTAGACAAGAGTTAGGGTTGTCAGAATTTGGGTAGTAAGCAAGGGAGGGTGCCTGACCAGCTCACTTCCATGTCTGAAATTGTGTTACTATGGGTGGATGATTTTTTTAATAAGTTTGAGACTTCATATTTTATTTCATTTGAATTAAATGAATGATATTCTTATTTAAATTGAACTATTTTTTTAGATCATTTCTTTCATTCATATAATTCAAAATTGCTTTAAATTATTGATGTTTTAAATCAGAAACATGACTTCTTGAAGATGGTCATAAGATTTTTTAATATGATCTAAATATGGTTGGTTATTGTGTTTTGATTAAAAAAAATCATTTGAGAACATATATTCCTAATAATATAGAGGAAACTGTAATATAGGATCTGAAGATGAATCCTCCAGTGGACCTTTCTTTGGTTGAAGTTGTAATTTTTACAATACAGAATTTGGGTCAAGTGGGGGTTAGAAACCCAAGATGAGTAGTGGATCATGGATCTGATTTTACTAAGATGTATCCAATAATATTATATAATGAAAAGGGACCCTAATTGTGACAACTAGGTCCCAGTGATAGCACAAACACCCCGCCTTAACATGGTCATCAGGTCCTGGCCCTCTAAGTACCACCAGTTTCCCCGCAGACACGTGGTCCCCACCTTGGGGCCCACCCACATGCCTGAACGGGTCATCTGACTAATGAATATCCCCACAGGCCAACACATGTCCTTTCCAGTGTGCTTTGTCCTCACTCACACACACTCTGGGAAACTTCCTAGAAGATCACCCATACTGATCACTACTCCAGGCCAAGCACGCTTAACTATGGAGTTCTAATCAGGTAGGATCCGGAAAAGGAAGGTGCACCATGTTAACATGAGTCATATAATTTAGTAATTTAACCATTTATCATTTGGGGGTGTTACAATCACCCCCCTAGAGCAGAACGTCCTTGTTGTGAGCCCTACATCTCAACCCAGGCAGTGCACCACACTTAAGGCTGTGTACCGCCTCTGATACCAAATGTGACAAATAGGTCCCAGTGATAGCACATACACCCCGCCTTAACATGGTTGTCAGGTCCTGGCCTTCCAGGTACCACCATTTGCCCCGCAGACACGTGGTCCCCACCCTAGGGCCCACCCATGTGCCCAAACGGGTCATCTGACTAATGACTATCCCCATAGGCCAACACATGTCCTTTACAGTGTACTTTTCCCTCACTCACACACACTCCAGGAAACTTCCCAGAAGTTCACCCATCCTGATCACTGCTCTAGGCCAAGCACGCTTAACTATGGAGTTCTAATCAGGTAGGCTTTTGAAAAGGAAGTTTCACCTTGTTGACATGAGTCATATCATTTAGTCATTCAAACCTTTTTCATTTGGGGATGTTACACTAATAATATGATGAGTTTCTTGATTGGATTGATATGACCTTCAATTTCTTGAAGAATCCTAAGGATTCTAAGGTGTGTTTTTCCATGTACATGCTCGAGGGACCAGGAAGGAGATAGTGGGACTCTATTTTGCAAGATAAGTTTCATTAGGATATTACCTAGACTTATTTTAAGAAAATATTTATTCAAGAGTATTATCCTAATATGTTATGTATGGTGAATAACCAAGAGTTTTTAACTTTGGATCAAGGGGATCATACCGTTTTGGAGTATTCCACCCATTTTTTGAGCCAGTGCATCTAGAACCGGATCTTATCACTAATGAGTACCTAAAGGTTTAGAGGTTTGAGTTGGGAAAAAGGACTGAAATTTGGTTGATTTCAATTATCATGTTACTTATGATCTTCATATAGGTATTCAAAAATGTATCCTTAGATTAGGTAGACATAGCTGGAAAGATAGGTTTAGGTGGAGCTTCAGTTGGTGCAGTTATTAGCCAGGGTGTGTCTTTTGGCCATAAAAGGAACTACAAGGGTGGTAAGTTTTCTTCAGGACTAGTTTCACGAGATTTATCAATAAAAAAATATTTTTTCTACTATTAGTGTGTAAGTCCTATTCATACCAAGACTAACTATATATAGTCTCCTAGTACTTGTCATTATTGTAGATTATCGGTCTATCTGAACCGTTTTTTTGTGAAAGGTTATCCTTGGACAATACGGCAGGATCCACTCTCACCAAGGGTTCTTAGGTTTATACCAATTCTTCCATGGGTGGAAGGTATAATCCTCAGTATAGTAGAGATGTTCATGTGTCTAAGATCATATGTCTTTATGTAATAAAGTATGCGCTAGAGGAATCTAATGTAGGGCCAACTACTGTTAGAGGTATGATTTTTATTTCATATTCTATAGTGATAGATTTGTTTGATACAGGTGATACCCATTATTTTATATCATAAAAGTTAATTGATGTTTTGGGATTATGTTAATATCTTATACCATTCTTGTTGAACCTTTCTATGCCTTTGTCAAAGTGGTCCAAATAAGTTTTTAATTTTCCCATGTGTAAGGCGAGAATAACCAACTATGAGGTGATATGGGACTTTTTAGTTCTCCATATTGACATCTTTGACCTGATACTTGTCATGTACTGGATAGTTATCACTAAGTACCTGATATACTATTATCTTCATCAGGTTTAGTTTTTATATTCTGATAGAGTCAATCATGTTTTTTCAAGTGACTGGGACTCTAGATTTGGAAGGTAATGGCTTGTCATTCCTTATGATGGGGTAATATAATGCTAGTTCTCAGAGAAGTTTCTTGATATTGTTGACCCTTGTTTGGTAAGAATTATTCCTACAGTAGTGTGTTCATACCCCATGTTATTTTCAGTTCTAGATTTCAATCAAAAAGAGATGTTGAGTTTACTATTGACCTACTCTGATAGAGCACTGTCGTCGGCACCCTCAAATGATTAGTGTGATTTTGGGGTACTTAGGTGCAGCAGAGTGGCTGACCAAGGTCGTCTCTCAAAGGAGGAAGTGAATTTAACAACTTATTAGAGGTATTCTAAAAATAAAATAAAAGAGAATAAAATAAAAACACTACTTTAAAGGATTTGGGTTTGTTGTAGTTTATGAATCTAGAAGAATTTTGCTGTAAGAAGATTGTATAATTTTTTTTTAGTTTTGAAATGAATTTCGATTAAAATGACACAACAAGAAGATGTTTTTTTAGAAATCTATTTAAAAGGCGTAATTGATCTAACTCTACCTCTTCACTTTATTATTAATCATTATCATGTAGATTAACATTCACTTAATTATGATCCCTTAATTTGTTAAATCCCGAACCCTACGAGAATTAACTTTACCACGAAGATGATGTGAATTTAACCCTAGGCTAACTTCGGAACATGCAATCGCAGCACCCTTCTTTGATTGATGTTCTAAGATTAGCTTATGGTCAGTGGTAAATTAAGGCTCATATCCATTCTGTAAATGAGGATGAATTGTTTTTAGGGATTATATTTGAACTCTACAAATTTATCCCGTGTGGTCTGGTATTACCGATTAAGACCGCGCTCTCACAATTTACACAAAATCCCGACCTCACGTGTTTTTGTGTTAATTGTTCAATTGCTTGATTAGTTTCTTAAAATTTAAAAACACAATTCATGGATCATATTAAGTGAATTACAGTAGCTCAATGATTCAAAATAATTAAATGAAGAGGGTATAAGATAGATCGATTACTAAAAGACTACTCTTCCATGGGTGGCGTAATCATTGTAGAAGCGTTTTGCATGTGCAAATTTTTATAATGGGTATAACCCAATAAAGCTTCTACTCAAGAATTCCAGACAAAATAGGAAGATTAATAGAAGAATAAATTTAATCAAAACATAATAAAATAGAAGAAATAAAATAAGAACAAAGAATTTTATTACACAAATGAAAACATTACAAAATGAAGAAGAGAAGGAGGCTTCGATGAGGAGATCCTTGCTTCAAGAGCTACCCCTCTTAAAATGGTTGGATAATTTGGGTGAAACAAATTTTCCTCTGCCTCCAATATCCCAATGCACTTCCCAACCCCTCCAAATGAGAAAAACTCCAATTTATAGAGGGGAGGGGAGGAGAGGTTACAAGTGGTTTCAAGTGTGAATGTGGACATTCGTCCAAATATTTTAATGCAAATTACACCGCCCATTTTACCACCAAAAAGCGTGAATTGGCCGGCCTTACAGAAGGTTAAAATGTGAATATATGGGTCCTCTATCTTCTCTCCAAATTTGGGCTTAATCTAGGCCCAAATGAAGGAGTTATGGTCGAAATACAGAAGCTTCTCCATTCTGGAGAGTCCAACCCAAATTTGACTTCATGGACAATTTTTAACAATATAATGCACTGTTTAGCTTTAGTTTCCTGGATATAAGTTGTAGATAATTATGTTAGGAACACTTTTACAAAATTTCAAATTCAAATAATAAATATAAAAATATTTACCTTCGAAATACTACAGTGAACTATAAAGGGTAAAACTGGAATTTTCATCAAATATTCAAATGAATGATCTAATTCCAAATACTTTCTAATTAAACATATTTAACAAAATTTGAGGAAATTATATCATTTATTATCAATAAAATATTAAATAAAATAGTGTTTTATCAACTCCCCCACACTTACCCTTTTGCACTCCTGGGCGAAATCTCATATCAAGTAAACATCAATATCAAATCAAAACCAATTTTAAAACACATATCCTTAAGATCAATAAATTTCACACCAAGAATCAAAAGATATCATGCCTAATAAAAAACCTTATTTCAAGTTCTCCATTTATATCATTCAATATATTTCCACTTCATTTATCCGCCCATGCACAAAACACTTACCTCGCTTGAATTTTCTCTCATCACTCAAATATCAATTTTTTTGCAATGTCTTTCTCATCCAAACTCATACAAGGGTCACCATAGGCTTGATAGATTCCTACATCGCTACCCGATGTGAGTCAAGTACATATGTTTATCATGAGGACTTTTCAGGGTTGTTCTGTGGCTTTCGGTTGGTAGGATTAAGATGTGAAAAACTCTGAGGCTGAATGAGGAGGGCTTGACTCTTTTGAAGCAAAATTGCATTAATCTAATTTTTACTTAAATATGTTCTTCTCTTCAATCCCCATAGTATCAATTCAGCTCCATCATCATGAAAAGTCATGAAAGGTTTACACCATTCATCATTTCATCATAAAAAATGTCAATCTTCTCAAGCATGATTTTCTTGAAAGCTCCAGATGGGCACAACTTTCCACCTCAATTAGAAGCTCCAGAAAAGGCACAGCTTCACTTGTCATGAAAGCTCCAGAAAAGGCACAGCTTTCAATATCATGAATTTCTTCAGCAGTAAACACATCTCTTAAGAATTTAATTTTCCACCCAAAGTATCACAGAATGTGGTGGCACAACACAAGATATATTCCCCCACACTTAAGCTCAACTAGATTATGCAATTTCACTTCAAGAGTTGGTTGAATAGAGAAAATTGGCTTGTAATGTGGCTAACCTAACAGGCTTTTCATGGATTCTAAGGGATACAAGGATTAAATATTCAAGGTAGGCCATTATAAAAAAGTATTCTTTGAAATAGGGGCGTTAATACCAAACAAATGCCTCAATCATCTAAACATAAGTACCTCAAACCCTCAAGTTTTGACAGGAATAGATCAAATTCTGGTTAAATCAAGTATGGTTTGGTTCTCTCAAAAAGTGAGGTGAATGTAAAGAATATGAAAATAATGGTTTAGAAGCCTCACAGGAAAGTGATTTCAAATATAAGACAGTGAGATTGGCATGGGATTCAAAATTTAGCGTACTTTTCATGAAATTACTAAATATTTGAACTTGAAACAAAGTCATTTCAGTATTCATTTAAGCTTAGTTTCAAGGGGTAAATTTTTTCAATTATTGATATGGATTTAAAAATGGTGATGAGAATCATTTCAGCCCAAAAGTTTCAAAAACACACAGAAAATTGTAAAATAAACACACAAAATTTGAAAAACACACAAATTTTTTTTGGTTTTTTTTGAACAGGAAAGAAATTGAAATTACCAAACTAAAATATTCCCTCCCCCATACTTAAAATATTGAATTGTCCTCAATGTGAACCTATGAGATGATATATGCACATGAAATTCCAAATTTTTAAATAGGAAAAATAATATAAAAGTGAAAGGGTTAGGAACAGCCTGATGTGCTCAAGTGATGATAGGGTCATGCAGTGTGATAAAATCCACTACATCAGTAGGAAGTCCCTCAATGTATCTCTTCAAACGTTGCCCATTGACTGTAAAGCTCCTTCCAGTGTCCTCTTGTGTGATCTACACTGCACCATAAGGAAAAACATTAGTCACAACATAAGGACCTAACCATCTGGAACGCAACTTACCAGGCATCAACTTCAGTCGTGAACTGTAGAGAAGGACTTTCTCTCCAACATGAAACTCCCTTTGTTGGATCATTTTTTCATGAGATGCTTTTGATATTTCCTTGTAGAGCCTTGAGTTCTCATATGATGATAATCTAATCTCCTCAATCTCTTGAATTTGCATCTTCCTTTGGATTCCAGCTTGGGCCAAATCCATGTTGCATTTATTTATAGCCCAATAAGCCCGATGCTCGACTTCCACTGGGAGATGACATGCTTTCCAAAAAACAATCCGAAATGGGGACATACCAATGGGGGTCTTGTATGCTTTTCTATAAGCCCACAATGCATCATCCAAGCACTTGCTCCAATCCTTCCTATTTGGCTGCACGGTTTTCTCCAAGATTTGTTTCAACTCACGATTTGAAACCTCAACCTGGCCATTTGTTTGGGGGTGGTATGGTGTTGATGTTTTGTGTGTCACCCCATAATTTCTAAGGAGGGAAGAAAAATTCCTATTGCAAAAGTGTGTCCCTTGGTCACTGATGATGGCCTTTGGTACTCCAAACCTGCAAAAAATTTGAGCCTTGACAAAATCCACTACAACATGAGAATTGTCAGTCCTGGTGGCCTTGGCCTCCACCCATTTACTCACATAATCAACAGTAACCAAAATATACAAAAATCCTAATGAACTAGGAAAAGGACCCATAAAATCAATTCCCCATACATCAAAAATCTCACAGAATAGTATGGGTTGTTGGGGCATCTCATGTATCTTAGAAATGTTCCCAGTGTGTTGGCAACGAGAGCATGACTTACAAAACACATGGGCATCATGGAATAATCTAGGCCAATATAATCCAGAGTCCAAAACCTTCCTAGCTGTCTATTGGGGTCCAAAGTGTCCACCACAAGCAAATGTATGATAGAAATGCAAAACAAACTCAAACTCATGATCGGGAACACACCTCCTAATGACTTGGTCACTACACATGCGCCATAAGTATGGATCATCCCAAAAATAAAATCTTGACTCACTCTTTAATTTTTGGACTTGATGTTTCTTTAAATTTGCAGGGATTTCAAAATCAACAAGGTAGTTAACTAAATCAGCATACCAAGGATGCGTACCTGAGATGGTATAGATAAGCTCATCAGGGAAAGTGTCCCGAAGTGGTACCTGATCCAAGGTGTCATCCTCTAGTGTGTGAGTAAGCCTACTCATGTGGTCTTCCACCAAATTCTCTGATCCCTTCTTATCCTTTATCTCGATGTCAAACTCTTGAAGAAGAAGCATCCAACAGATAAGTCGTGGCTTTGCATCTGGCTTCTTCAAGAGGTACCTCAGAGCTGCATGGTCCGAAAAAACAACTACTTTAGAGCCCATTAAATATGAACGGAATTTATCTAAAGCAAATATGACAGCAAGAAACTCCTTTTCTGTGGTAGTGTAGTTTTATTGGGCTGAATCCAATGTCCTTGATGCATAGGCAATCACATGTGAACGTCCTTCCACCCTCTGAGATAAGACTGCTCCAATCGCAAAGATGGAGGCGTCACACATAAGCTCAAAAGGAATCTCCCACCGTGGGGGCTGTATGATAGGTGGAGTGATCAGACACTTCTTTAGCTCATCAAAGGAAGTCCTACAAGAATCGTCAAACACAAAATCAGAATCTTTTTGAAGTAATCGTGACATAGGAAGAGTGATCTTACTAAAATCTTTGATGAAGCGCCGATAAAATCCTGCATTCCCTAGGAAAGATCTAACATCACGCACACATGAAGGATAGGGTAAGGATGAAATAATGTCTACCTTAGATCTATCAACCTCTATCCCATGTTTTGACACTACATTCCCTAAGACAATGCCATACTCTACCATGAAATGACACTTTTCAAAGTTCAGGATCAGATTCTTCTCAATACAACGATTCAATACCTTTCCCAAACTAATTAGACATTCATCAAATGAAGACCCATACACTGTAAAATCATCCATAAATACCTCCATGCAGGTCTCAATAAAACCAGAAAAAATACTCACCATGCATCTCTGGAAGGTACCTGGGGTGTTGCAAAGTCCAAATGGCATCCTCCGGTAAGCAAAGGTACCGAATGGGAAGGTTAATGTCATCTTCTCCTGGTCCTCCGGAGCTATAGGAACCTGAAAATATCCATAAAATCCATCCAAGAAATAATAGTGCGTCTTCCCAGCTAGTCTCTCAAGCATCTGATCAATAAACGGGCGGGGGAAATGGTCCTTGCGAGTGGAATGATTTAGTTTCCTATAATCAATACACACACGCCAACTATTTTGCACCCTCATTGGAACTAAATCATCTTTCTCATTTTTAACAAAAGTAAAACTAGTTTTCTTAGGCACAACCTGAATTGGACTTACCCACTGAGAATCTAAAATGGGAAAGATTATACCTGCCTCGAGCAATTTCTCAACTACTTTTTTAACAACTTCCAGGAGGGTGGGATTGAGTCTCCTTTGTGGCTGTCTCACCGGTTTAGCCCCATCATCCAAGAGAATCCTATGCATGAAAATGGAGGGGCTAATACCTGATATGTCAACCAAGGTCCACCCAATCGCCCTGATGTTCTCCCTCAAAATATTCAAAAGCTTTTCTTCATGTTCAAAATGGAGATTGTTAGCAATGATAACAGGTAATCTCTCACCACTCAACAAGTATGAGTATTTCAGATTTGGTGGAAATGGCTTGAGTTCTAATGAAGGAGGGTGTAATATGGATGGAGACATTGAAGGAACTGAAATATGTGCACAAAGAGCATCGGTATCTGAATATACATCATCAAAATCAGATAATAAAGCATCAAATCCATCAGCATACTCTATAGCCATGTCATAATCAGAGTTCACATGAACAAGATCAGAATATGAATCCATTTCAAAATCAAATATTAGAGAGTCTTGTTCATTAGAAACAGGTGTGGAAGTTCTCTTAGACATTAAACCAGAACCAATACTCATAATCTCCCTAAGCATAGGACAATCAAAATCCATGGAGTTTTTACTTGGTGGTTCAAAATGGGAGATAACAAAAGAAGAATGGTCCTCTGAGGGGTACTTCATGGAATCCATAACATTAAATATCACAACTTCATCTCCAAACTCCATGGAAAGTGTACCCTCATTGACAATTATGATAGTTTTGCAGTTTTGAGGAAGGGTCTACCTAAGATAATGGGGGTATGAGAACTTACCTGATCATCCTCCATGTTAAGAACATAGAAGTCTGCTAGAAAGATCACGTATCTTACTCTAACAAGTACATCCTCAAGAACTCCTGCTGGATATGCCATAGCTCTATTCGCCAATTGCACCACTACTCTTGTTGGCTTCAACTCACCAACCTGCAAGGAAGAGAATACAAAGTGAGGCATCACATTTATTGAAGCTCCTAAATCACAAAGAGCATCAGAGAAGTGAAACTCCCCTATGGTACATGGGATGGTGAATATCCCGGGATCCTTGCACTTTGTTGGCATTGATAGATTTGGTGTAATGAGTGCCGAGACATTCCTTCCAAGGTTGATCCTCTCATTTCCCTTGAGCCCTCTTCGATTGGTGCAGAGTTCTTTTAAGAATTTGGAATACCTTGGAATTTTCTTAATGGATTCAAGTAGAGGAATGTTGATCTCCACATGCTTGAATGTGTCCAAAACCTCCTTTTGCATTGCTTATTCAGCCATCTTCTTGGTTTGAACAACCCTGTTTGGAAAAGGAAGGGGTTTAGGAGGTATATCATCAATCTTTTTCTTACCTTTATCTTTCTCCTTGGATTGCTAATCAGTTGGTATGGAATGTGGCTTCTCTAGAGTAGAGGTGACTCCCGGTGGAATGGTAGGTCCAGATGTATCATTAATTTTCTTCCCACTTCTCAATGTGATGGCGCTAACATTCCCCTTTGGATTTGGAGTGGGTTGGGAAGGTAGATTTCTATAATTCTTACTCACAAGTTCATGGAGGGTGGTGGAAATCTGACTCATTTGAGTCTTCAACTCTCTCAGCTTCAAACCTTGACTCTTCAGCTCATTCTATTGATTAAGAACAATTTTTTTCAAAAGATCATCAGTGTTAGAGTCTACCTTGTGTTGGATATTCCCTTGTTGCTGACTCGTTGATGTTTGAGCTTCGAATCTCCTTTGGGGTTGTTGGAAACCCTGTTGGTAAGGTGGAGGCTGCTGGAAGTTTGTTTGAAAAGGGGGCCTTTGTTGTTGTCCAGAGCCATACCTCATGTCTGACTGATCTTTCCACCCTTGGTTGTATACTGTATCAAACTTCTTTTGGGGATATGGTTGTTGTTGTTTCTGCTGAAATGGTCTCCCAGGGAACACTGCTGCACAATATTCTGTCTCTTGTAGTTGTGGGCAACAGTCAGTTGAGTGGCTTGCCTCAGTGAAAATGCCACATGGCCTTGAAGGAGGGGGTTGGGATGTCTTTTGAGACAATGCAATCTTCCTCACCATAGTTGTCAATTCTTCTAACATAGTATCAATCAAATGAATTTCAAGAGAAGAAGGACTTACTTGATGTACTCCTCGAACATGTGGTGTACCTCTATCACCGAATTGTTGAGAGTTTTGGGCCATTTTGTCGATCAATGCTCATGTAGCTACTGGTGTCTTTTCCACCAATACTCCTCCAGCTGCAGCATCTACCATGCTTCTCTCCATAGGTGTGAGTCCTTCATAGAAGTACTGTATGAGTAATTACTCGCTGATTTGGTGATGTGGGCAGCTTGCACATAACTTCTTGAATCGCTCCCAGTACTCATACATTGACTCCCCTTGTGCTTGTTTGATCCTCGATATCTCCTTTAGAATGGATGTGGTCCTTGATGCTGGAAAAAATCTTTGCAAGAAAAGATGTTTCAAATCATTCCAACATGTTACATCTTCAGGTTGCAAATAATACATCCAATCTTTTGCAGCTCCATCAAGTGAGAATGGGAATGCTCTTAATTTGATTTGATCTTCAGAAACATTTCTTGGTTTAAGGGTTGAGCAAACCACATTAAATTCTTTCAAATGTTTATTGGGATCCTCACCAGAGAGGCCATGAAACTTTGTAAGTAAGTGAATTAACCGAGATTTTAGTTCAAAGTCCGATTCGAGATTTGGGTATGCAATACAATTTGGTTGATAGTTAACATCAGGTGCAGCCAATTCTCGAATGGTTCTATTAAGTTCAATTCCATTGTTTCCAGCCATTGGTTCCTCTTTTATGTTTTAATTTTAATTGCTTCCAATTTCAATGTTTCCAGAAGAGAGGAATTCACCAACTGGTTGAATATTGAAACTTCCCGTAGACTGAGAATTTCGGATTCGAGCCCTAAGGCTACGTTCAATCTCAGGGTCAAGATCTAAGAGATATTCGGGATTATTTCATGTCATAAATCAAATAAAAATGAAAAGAAATAAAGTGGACCATAGTAAAATAAAAATGATAAGTTTGAGTTGATGGTCTAAAAAGAAGTAGAAGAAAATAAAAGAAGAGGAAGAAAAATCAGATTGGGTACAGAAGGAAGAAAGAAGAGAGGAAGAGAATAAAATGTAAAATAAAATAAATACCTCTAATTGGTTGAAATAATTACTTGCCTCCCCGGCAACAGCCCCAATTTGATAGAGTGCTGTCGTCGGTGCCCTCAAATTATTAGTGTGATTTTGGGGTACTTAGGTGCAGCAGAGTGGCTGACCAAGGTCGTCTCTCAAAGGAGGAAGTGAATTTAACAACTTATTAGAGGTATTCTAAAAATAAAATAAAATAGAATAAAATAAAAAAACTACTTTAAAGGATTGAGTTTTTTTTTAGTTTATGAATCTAGAAGAAGTTTGCTGGAAGAAGATTGTATAATTTTTTTTTGTTTTTAGTTTTGAAATGAATTTCGATTAAAATGACACAACAAGAAGATGTTTTTTAGAAATCTATTTAAAAGGCGTAATCGATCTAACTATACCTCTTCAATTTATTATTAATAATTATCATGTAGATTAACATTTACTTAATTATGATCCCTTAATTTTTTAAATTCCAAACCCTATGATAATTAACTTTACCACGAAGATGATGTGAATTTAACCCTAGGCTAACTTCGCAACATGCAATCGCAGCACCCTGCTTTGATTGATGTTCTAAGATTAGATTATGGTCAGTGGTAAATTAAGGCTCATATCCATTCTGGAAATGAGGATGAATTGTGTTTAGGGATTATATTTTAACTCTACAAATTTATCCCGTGTGGTCTTGTATTACCGATTAAGATCACGCTCTTACAATTTACACAAAATCCCGACCTCGCGTGTTTTTGTGTTAATTGTTCAATTGCTTGCTTAGTTTCTTACAATTTAAAAACAAAATTCATGGATCATATTAAGTGAATTACAGTAACTCAATGATTCAAAATAATTAAATGAAGAGGGTATAAGATAGATCGATTACTAAAAGACTACTCTTCCATGGGTGGCGTAATCATTGTAGAAGCATTTTGCATGTGCAAAGGTTTATAATGGGTATAAACCAATAACGCTTCTACTCAAGAATTCCAGCCCAAAGAGGAAGATTAAGAGAAGAATAAATTTAAACAAAACAGAAGAAAATAGAAGAAATAAAATAAGAACAAAGAATTTTATTACACAAATGAAAACATTACAAAATGAAGAAGAGAAGGAGGCTTCGATGAGGGGATCCTTGCTTCAAGATCTACCCATCTAACAATGGTTGGAGAATTTGGGTGAAACAAATTCTACTCTTCCTCCAATCTCCCAATGCACGTCCAAAACCCTCAAAATGAGAAAAAATCCAATTTATAGAGGGGAGGGGAGGAGAGGTTACAAGTGGTTTCAAGTGTGAATGTGGAAATTCGGCCAAATATTTTAATGAAAATTGAACCGCCCATTGACCACCAAAACGCGTGAATTGGCCGGCCTTCCAGACGGATAAAATGTGAGGATATGGCTCCTCTATCTCCTCTACAAAGTTTGGCTTAATCCAGGCTCAGATGAAGGAGTTATGGCTAAAATACGGAAGCTTCTCCATTCTGGCGAGTCCAACCCAACTTTGACTTCATGTCCTATTTTCAACAATCTAATGCACTCTTTAGCTTTAGTGTCCTGAATAAAAGTTGTAGATAATTATGTTAGTAATACCTTTACAAAATTTCAAATTCAAATAATAAATATAAAAATATTTCGATTCGAAATACTACAGTGAACTATAAAGGGTAAAACTGGAATTTTCATCAAATATTCAAATGAATGATCTAATTCCAAATACTTTCTAATTAAACATATTTAACACAATTTGAGGAAATTATATCATTTATTATCAATAAAATATTCAATAAAATAGTGTTTCATCATACTCCCTATTACGATGGCCTTTTCTATACCATATTATCAAATGGAACCTATTAAGTTGGTTAAACATAAAGTCAATCTTGAGGATATATAGGATTAGGGATTTATTGATCCTATCATATCATCATGGGATTCACATATGTTATTTTCTAATAAGGAATACAAGAGTCTCATACATTATGTGTATTATTGAAATTTGAATCAGGTGACTGTTAATAACTAATATCCTTTTCCTAGGATTGATGATCTATTTTACCAATTTGTAGGGGCATGTTGGTTTCCAAATATTAACTTTTAACCAGGGTACCACTAGTTGAGATTATAAGAAGATGATATGTTTAAGACAATATTTAAGAGCCTCTATATGAATTTTGAGTTTTCGGTCATGCAATTCGATCTCACTAACACTCCTATGGTATTTATGTATTTGATGAAATGAATATTTCATTGGTTCTTGGACTCTTTTGTGTTGTGTTTTTGTATGATATTTTGGTGTAATTTAAGACCAAATAGGAGAATATAAACTATTTAGATATCATTCTTTAAACCTTAAAAGAATATCATCTGTATAGTATGATTTACGAATGTGAGTTTTGGATATGGGAAGTGAAATTTCTTGGGATGTGATGTATTGTAGAAGAGTATTAGTGGATCTTGAAAGGATACAAGAAGTTATGTCATGGGAGAATCCCATAAATGTGTTTAAGATCTAGAGGTTCTTGGGTTTAGCTATTTATTATAGACATTTTTTTTCAGGATTTCTCTAAGGTCAAATATTTAATGACATCTTTAAACCATAAGGGTGTAAAGTTTAAATGGAATGAAAAAATTTAGAGATATTTTTAGGAGATGAAAGTGAGGTTTAATTCAACACTAGTTTTGATTCTTTTGGAATCGTGTTTGAGATATGATGTTTTCTATGATGATTATGGTATATATTTAGGATGTGTCTTGATATAGGGGAAACTAGTGGTGGCCTATGACAATCACTAGTTATTCGCTAATGATAAGAACTACCAAAACCATGATCTTAAGTTGTCTAATATTATGAATACAATCAAAACATAGAATTAATATCTCTTTTGGGATCAATTTATAGTGTATTTTAATCATAAGATCCTGAAATATATTTTTACTCAGAGGGATCCAAAATTGAGATAGAGACACTAGGTGGAGTATCTTCAGACAATTTATTTTGATATTTTATACAATCTTGGGAAAGTGAATTTGGTTTTTGATTCCTTGAGAAAAAAATAATCTAAACAACTTGTGAAGGAAGTAGTTGATGAGTGGTCTCTGATGAGATAGTTTATTGAGTTGAGCTTGAGAGTGGAAGAAGTTGGTGGACATGAGTTATTAGATTAAATAAATGATGAATTATATTTTTATGAGATATTTTGGATCAAGAGGGTGATATATTTATCATGACAACACTTTTGTAAAAGAATTTATGATAGGGAGACCTCAGGTGAGTGGTCTTGGTCTCCTAGTGGAGCATTGTGCTTTTGTAGCAGGTTGGTTGTTCCAATTTCCTTGAGGAAGTATTTGATGGATGGTGGAAAATGATCATGTTGGTCCATAAACCATGGGTATACCAAGATGTTTCATGTATTAAGACATCTATATTAGTGTCCTTGGATGAGGCAGTTAGTTGCAGATTTTATTTCTTGGAGTCCAACTTTTCGTAAAACTTAGGCGGAACACTAGATACCTGCTAATTTGTTGCAACCTTTTTCTATTCCTGTGTAGAAGTGGGATGGTATTTACATGTACTTAATATTTGGTTTTCCATGGAAACCTAGTAAAATATATGCGATTTGTGTGATCATTGACCGACTTATGAAATCCAATCATTTATTTTCTCTCAAGGAGATGATAAAATTGGAATAACTATAGGGATTGAATAATAGATAAATTATGAGACTTCATGGGGATAATTCTATGATTTTTTTATGAACGGGACCCAATGTTTACATCTAGGTCTTGGAAATGTTTGAAGGAACTGATGGGTTCCTAGATGAAATTGAGTATGGCTTATCCCGCTTGAATGGCTTTAAGACCTTCAATTTTTATTCATTTTTGATAATCCCCCTTTTAAGGGTTGAAGGGGAACCCTTACACGGCCCGTAGGCTTTGTGACATTACATGAAATGAAGGTATTAGAGGAATTAATACTAGACTATGACTACTTGGAACCACCCTCCCCAGTGTGTATATCATGATCACCTCTTCACCTTCACATGCATGTTGGGTAGCTATCCTGTGTAGAGATTCATAGGCCTCGTACCGATGAAAATTTACATACCCTCTCATACTTCAAAATTTGATAACTTCTTCTCTAGTGAATGTTCCTACTATGAATCCTCCTCTAGATTATATTCCTTTATAGAATCTATCTAGTTTTTATCTACACATCATGTGGCCCGAATGTCTTGAGGTGTCCCAAAGTCCTTGAGGTGGCCCGAAGGCCTTGAGGTGGCCCGAAGGCTTTAAGGTGGCCTGAAATCTTACTTACCTATAGGTCTAGGTGGCCTGAAGGCCTCGAAGGACTCAAAGACCAAATCGGTGGCCCAAAGGTTAATAGTTTTAGCTACTGGAGTACTCAACATTACCAGATACAACAATGCTACAATAACCCAGAAATATGCCTCCACCTGAATTCTTGCTGATATTATTTAGGATTGTATTCTTTATTTTGTAAGATCTTGGGAAAATCATTTTTCTATGGTTAAATTTTCCTATAAAAATAGTTACTAGGATTTAATAAAGATTACACCCTTTGAATATTTTTATGGGAATCCATGTAGATCTCCCTTGTTTTGGGTGGATTTGGGAGAGCAGTCCTTATTTGGGTTGAGTCTTGTTTGGGTTGAGTATTTTTCAAGATATAATAGAAAAGGTGTAGTTGATTCAGAAGAGCTTGTTCATAGAAAAGAGCCATTAGAAATATTATGCAGACCTTTATCATCAAACACTAGAGTTTGAGGTTGTTGGTCATGTTTTTATTAGAGTTTCACCTTTCTTTGGACATCTTCATTTTGGTAAGTAGGGTAAGTTGGTACTGAGGTTTTTCCCCCATTGATATCATAGAGAGAATTGGAAAGTTGGAATATTAATTGGACTTACCATATAACTTGACTTTGATTCATGACGTGTTTCATGATTCCGAACCGAGGATCTATAACATGGATCCTTCCCATGTGATTTGATTGGAGGATGTTTATATTGAGTCTGATTCCATTGCTGTTGAGTTACCAGTTTAGATTATAGATTGCCAAGATAAGGTACTACAATGTAAAATTATTTCCTTGGTCTAGGTACTACGGAAGTGTAGATGAGAAATACATGAGACATGGGAGTGGGAATCATTGATGAGGAAAAAAACCTTCTATTTTTATGGTTTAAGGATAATAATGAATTTATAGGGACATAAATCTTTTATGTTGGGGAAAATTAGACGCCCTATGAGTCATAGATACACCTTAGTTGATCCTTGGTTTTTATCTTTTGTTGTATAGGAAGATTTAGGGAATAAAAGGCTGAGAAAATGTAATTTGGAGAAAACTGGAATGGTACATGGTTAAGGCATAAAATTAGTTTAACTATGTGTTAACTATGTAGCATTCCTCTATGAGGTTCCTATTACATTTTATATAGTTTAATCATGGTTAGACAAACCGTGCGACATTCCCAGTGAACTGTGTGGGGGTTAAATGGTTGTTTAGGTGTGTCATATAGTTAAGATACATAATCAGTTTCACCATTTGTCCCTCTAATGAAAACCATGAACCATCAGACAGAATGGACAATAGGGGTGTATGGTTAAGGTCCAAATTTAGTTTAACTATGTGACCTCCTTTTAGAAACCATGAAACTCCCTCTAAACTGTTAAAAATTAGGATTTTACCCATTTTACCTTAGTTTTTTAAGCCTAACCAACCCCTAATATCATTTTGGATTGTCCTAAACATTTTTTAATGTTTTTTAGGTGAATCCCCTTAGATTTTAGGTATAATCCCTTTGTTATTGATGGATTGCATCAAGGTATGTTTCTTTTTTGATCTGGTTTATCATCTTATTTATAGATATATGCTAGATCCATTATCCTATCATCTTTTTGGAACCAAATTAAACTATGATAATGAATATAATGAGTTTTATAGAGTATTAAATTTTTTTCTTATGGATCTAGGATTTTTAGGCCCCGATCTACTCTTCCTCAACCTCTGTTTTTGAAGGTGGTTTGTTCTACCTCTGTTTTGTGGTAGGTGTTTCTATACAATTGGTTAATTATATGAATTTCTTATCTTTATTGTAAAATTACTTTGGTTAATTTATTTCATTCAATTTATTTATGGTTTAAATAAATTTATTTGAAATATACATGTTTTAAATGGGTTTTCTTTAAAAATGGGGGTGTTCACACCAAGTGTTTGATTAAACGATTGAATGGTGGTTTTGATTTGGAAATGGCTTTTAAAAATCTGAATTGAATTGGCTTGGATTGGAAAATGTTTTATAAATGTTGAGAATGGTTTTAAAATGGATTTTTTAAAATGGAATATTGGGAAGCTTGGGTGCGTTAGGAAAGGGACATAGGTGACCCTAGTGTGTGTGGCACCACTAGGGGTTGATTTTAGGATATCAATGGACTGTGGAAGGACTCAATATTTTTTGGTACCAACATATAACTTCTTAGAATATATTATGTATAATACATATTCCCATAGGCTATAGACCAATATAGAATGATTTTTAATTTTAGTTTATTTATCACATGATGGTTTTTTCATGGATTGTTGCTCACATTATTTTCACATGAGGTTGTATCACATGGTTTCATATGATGGATTATGTCATGGATGTGTGTTTTCTTTATTACCATATTGTGTATGAATATTCATTATTTCTTTATCACTTCTAATTTTCATATTCCTAGATTTTTGAATATGAAAGTATTTTATGAAAACTTAAGGAAAATGATTTATAAATGGGTTTAGAATTATGAAAATTATTTGTAATTTTTTTGTTTTAAAATATATAAATGTTTCATTATTGATATTAGACCTTGTATAGAATCAATGGTGGCATCCCAATATGATTTTTTCTCATGAAATAATTTTTCTTTTGGAAAGTTTCATATATTTTTTGATAGGATTCAGGTAAGTGTAAGGTCATCTTGTAGCATGATGGATTCTCATGTTCTCGGAACCTTCAGTTCATGTTATTTAGGAGGTGAAAGTTGGTCACATGAAGACTTATTGATATTGTATGATTAATAATTTTCCTATTTATCTAGTTTTTCTTAGATTTTATAGATCTTGGATATATCTATTTTCTTTTGCATTGTACTCTAGTTTCATTTTTTGTTTTTTTGTATTCAAGACTTGTTTCCATTATCCTGTTTCACCTCACTACTATGACGATCTGGCTTAGTTAGGTTTTCTAGTTGATCTAGGTTGGTTTGTCATAGGAAAATTTGAGAGTAATTCAATCATATTAAATAAAATCTAACTCCAGCATAAATAATCACTTCCTCAAATTATAAAGTGACTTTTAAGTTAATGTGAGATTCCAAAAATACAACAGTTTGAGTAGTTTTAAGGAAAATTAAAGTGAGAAGGTTACATGTGGTGTGTTATGTTAGTAGTTTTATAGATTATGAGAAAAGAAATTATACCACAATTGAGAAATAATATTTGGAAAAAAATTCTCTTTAGAAGTAATAAATGTATTTGATTTGATCTAATGTCATAATTTTTACTAACTATGCTGCTCTAAAGTACCTGTTGGACAAGAATGTGGAAAAACCATGATTCATTAGGTAGATTATTTTATTTAAATTGTTTTATTAAGAAATTAAGGATATAAAATGAGCTAAAAATATGGATGATAACCATTTATCAAGGCAACCAACACCTTAAATGATGACTTAATATTAATCAATTCTTTATTCCAAGATGAAAAGCTACTACTGGTTTCAGTGAACCAAGTTGTTTGTTATATATATTCAATTAATCTTGTTAATATTGGAGTAATTATAAAGTATATCACACAAAATAAGTGAAATAAATTAATTTTAGAACTTAATTACTATGTTTTGGATGACCCATTGTTTTTTAGGATGTGTATTAATGAAATACTTAGAAAGTGCATGCTTGAGGAAGATATTTTATTACCTTCTAGAGACATGTAACCATTTTCCATGGAGAGGACACACTGATTTAAGGGAACAACCCAGGAAGTACTACAAAATGATTTCCATTGGCCTAATGTTTTCAAAGATTCTATGATCATAGTAGCGGGCTCTAAGAAGTTCCAAAGGTTAGGAAATGTTCATAAAAAATAGGAACTACCTCAAAATGGTATTCCTGATGTTGAAATTTTTATTGTTTGGGGTTTGTAATTTATTTTAAATTTTCCATATTCTCAATGAAATAAGTAGAATTTGATGGGTATAAACTATGTTTATAAGTGTATAAAGGTAAAATAACATCTAAACAACCCAGATTTTTTAAAATAAAACAAAAATAAAATGTTATCCAAATTTGGAGAAACCAATGATTTTATTACTGAAAATAGAACCCACTTTAATAAATTCATATTCAAAACATTAATAGAAAATATGGACATGTGAAAAAAACTAGAACTGGTTAGAATCCTCAATATAGCAAGAAATATGAGGTTTATAATAGGGATCTCAAAAAGATTCTAGAAAAAATAGTATTTGTTTTTTTGAAGGACTATTCATTGAAATTGGATGAGTCTTTATGGGCCTATAAGACTAGTTGTAAGACCTCTATAGAAATTTCTCCCTATATACTTATTTTTGGGAAAATATGACACATTCCTATAGATATTTTAATAAATCCTTTTTGGTAGTGAAAGCCTTAAACATAGATTTTAAATGTGTTGAAGAAAGAAGATTACTGAAATTGAGTGAACTTAATGAGATCACAAGAGAATCCTATGAAAATTAAAGGATATACAAGGAAATAACTAAAGACTTTTATGATTCCATCATTAAAAATAGAAATTTTAAGGTTGTATAAAGAGTGCTACTTTTAAATTCAAGACTAAAGCTGTTCCCTAAAAAAATAAAGACTAAATGGTCTAAACCTTTCACCATCTTAACAGTTTTGATTCATGGAGCTATGATATTAGTTTGGGAAGATAATAAAACGTTTTTAGTGAAACTTTAGAGGATAAAACATTATTTGTAGGAAAAACAAAGGTATTGAATACTATCTCTATTCTTGAATACTAAATATCCTCTAATTCTAACTAAAAACTTTAAAACTAAGTGCTTTATAGGAGTAAAACCATGGTTCTTATACTTGTTTTTTATTTTATTTATTATAATTTTTATAAGACTAAAAAAATTGTATTATGCCTTTGTTTCACTATTTTTTTCATGGATATAGTAGCTTTTAAACCCAATCGAATGGATGTGAATATTTTTCAATGCATATGAAAATCCATTCACTATAATTTCAGTTTCCCCCTAATATTCAAGACTATGTGAACCTATTATGAAAACTAATTAAAGACTATAAGTTTAGAATTATTAGAGGAAAAAAATTTATTTTTTTGAGGATAACATGAGTTGATTTATAGAGAAACTATGAACCACCACCCCTTCCACTTAAACTCGATTTCATTTAATTTTGACCTTTAAGTTCTTTTTATCTAATATTCATCTATATAATTTTTTAGTAGTTAAAATTGGAAAATTAGAGGAAATTCTTAAAGTAAAAATGGGATTGTATTAAATTAACTAAAATGTGTTAAGTTTCTTTATTATAAGAGTTATTAATTTAATTATATAATTATTTTTACTAATTTAAATGCTGATAAAGTTTTATACTTCTTTTTTAGAAACTAAGTGGTTGAAAATTATTTTGAGACTATTAGTTTTATACTAAAACATTAAAAATACCATGATAGTTATTATTTTTGTTTGAATTAAATTTTTATTTTAATAATTCAATTTTATGTTGATTTCTGAGATTGTTTGAAAATATTTTTGAACCTTCAACATTTTGACCATGAATTCTTTAGAAAATTTTACCTTTCACTAAAATTTTAATGTAGTAACTAGATGGAATATATGTTTACATCCTATGTATTTACCTATTGTTTTTGTTGATAGGTAAATGTGTTTTTGAAATCCACTTCAACCTATTTAAATAATATCTTGAACCAATGAATTACAAATCTTTTTTTCCCAAAATTGTTTTACTTATTTCTCACATTATATAATTCAATATCAGGGACAATGTTTAGTTCTAAGTGTGGGGGAAGAATTATATTTTGGGATAAATTATATTTTTTGAAGTTTACTTCAATTTACCCCTAAATATTTTCAAAATGGACTATTTTCAAGAATCAGTTTTCACTTTCAATGGTTGAAAGTTTTCTTTGTAATTATGGACTATTTGGATAATTTTAATGGTTAATCATTTTTATTCAGACATGGATTTAATCAAGTAACATCCTTTCATTAATATCTTGAAAATTATTTTTTTTGTAAAACTTTGGGAGTAAGATTTAAAATTTTTATTCAATTTGAACTTATTTTTTGGTATTTCACTAATATTATTTTTATTCAAAATGGTTTATGAAATGAAATATTAATCTTAATTGGTCATTTTATTATTTAATCTAAAACCATTGGATGATTTATTTATGATTATTTGTAATTATTAAACTCACTCATTTATTTGGTTGTCTATAATAATTATATATAATAAAATACACATGTATGTTCACTTAGGAGAGAAGGAGAAGTTTGTAAGAACATTTTAATCCAAAATTAATTTTATTTAATTAATTTAAAAACATTCAAATTTAATCATAATTATAAAACTAAAAGTTAAAATTTTACTAAATAAATTTCTTTTTAGATGATAAATCATCCATTTTTTAATGAGAGTTTCTATGGGGTAAATCATCTTTGAAAATCACCTCTTAGTTAGTATTGTAAATATTTATCTTTTGAAATAAATTAAATTTCATTGATTTTGACAAATTAATTATTTAAGGATAAGAAATATTTTATGTGCGGGAGAATTTTATGTAAATTTAATTTCATACATGTTTTTTCAAATATATTTTAGAATATAATTGAATTTTTAATTTCAATATTTACTTTAAATTGAGGATTATTTTATATTAGACTTTTTGTAATGAAACTGTTATCCATTTATTATTTTAATGAAATTATGTGTTTTTTTGTAATTATTTGATGAAATAATTCTTGGTTTTATTTTATTATATTTTAGGATCAAATATTTTGGTGTTTTTGGAGAAATATTAATGGAAATATTTTTTTGAAATTAATTTGCGGTTTTTTTGGAAGTAATATTTGTTTCCAAATTTATTTGTTCATATTCTTAATATTCATTGTTGGAACTAATTATTATTCTTTAGTTATTGATAGGAATTTAATTTTTCATTTTAATTGAAAAATATCATTAATTCCTTATATTTTATACAAATGGTTCATTAATATAAGTTTCATCCTCAAAAGGATAACTCACCGTGTAAGAGTCATCCTCAGAAGGATAACTCACCATGTAAGAGTAAGAGTCATCATGAGAACGATAATTCAACACATAAGAGTTATCCCCTGAAGGATAGATCATCATGTAAGAATTATCCCTATTCACATAATGATAATCCTTGAAAGTATATTTCACCCATTTAAAGATTATCCTAGGAAGGTTAACTCATATCAGAAAGGTCCTGCACTTTGTAACCAATCAAGTTCTACAGATTGAAGGATTAAAATCCTAAATTATCCTTATTTTCTCAATTAAAAATAAAAAAATGATTGAACCTATGGTCAATAGGTTGAATATGGGAATTAATAGGATCACTACTATAGATTTTCAACAAATCCGTAAAATAAAAATAAAGATATTGTGATCTTGCAACATTTTTGGGGAGCTTTTATTGAGTTACTGTGGGGAAGAAGCTCAATAGTGATGAGTGACATATGGAAATGAAAGACTAAAAATGGGGTACCATATATGATTTTGGAGTAGATATTTTTCATAGGAATCCATTCAAAATACCAAAAACTAGAAATTTTTTAGGATATTGATACTTGGAGATGACTCTATGAGAGTAATAGGGAAAACTGGCAGTCTGAAAAGTGGTTTGTGATAAGATGATGCTAGGAAATAGGAGATACTCAATAGGGGAGGCTCCCATCAAACTTATTCATATTTTCCTACTTTTCTGTTATGAGTTTATAATAAATTGTTTAATCAAAATTAATTATTGGATAAAATTGTTAAGGGGAAATAACATTTTTTATTGTTCACCTCTTTACTAAATTCTGAATATTTTCTTTTTTTTTGGTTTTTTCATCAAGATTGAATAAAAAATTTCTCTTTGTAAAAAAAACTCCATCCCTCTCTAGCTTAGTGAATTCAGTGGTTGATAAACCAATGAACACACCTTGTTGAGTACTATCATCCTTAACAGAAGGTTCTAGTAACATTTTTTTAATATTGTAAACCTAGTTTACCCATTTCTTATGAATAAAAAAAATTATTTGAAAAAAACCAATAGAAATTTCCCCTATCCTTATAAATTTCTTCTACTTCTATCATGTTTCTTAAATTCAAACATTTTATACACAACTTCACATTATTATCTCAATTTCTAAACCTCATAACTATCATTTCTACCAATTTACCCCTTATTTGTTTATTATTCTTGAGTTTTATTTTGTTTCATGAATTTCTGACACACATTACCTTGGATTTGACCCTAATTTTCGCATACTAGTTTTAAGTAGGTAAAAAATAATTAAATAATTTGGTAGTCACAATATAATTATCAACTACTAAATACATTACCACCATGGGAAAGAGAACGAGGTGGATTATAATCAGTGTAGAAAGGTTTATGCTACTATATCCATGATGAGGATGGAAAGAGAACAAATAATCTTGGATTTTCAAAGTATATACCTTGAAATAATAAGTAAAAGGAATAAATACTATGTTTCCTAAGTGATTTCTCAACTATCCATCCATGTGAAGATAAAAAAGGCATAAAAGGAGTATATGGAGATACATAAGAATTTTAGGAATATGCTATAGTTAAATCATGATAATGATGGAATTATAAGATACGGAAAATGAATATGTGTCCTTTAAATACCACAATTAAAGATGGATTTACTATATGACACATATAGCTCAACATTATCTATCCATCATGAAAGAACAAAGATGTGTAGAGATCTCTAAGATCATTTTTAGTGGTATAACATAAAGAGAGTGATTAACATACATATCCTGATGGTTTGTATGCCTACAAGTTATGGTATAATTATATAATTCTAAGGTGATGATGTAAGTATTTCCTATACTTTTATAAAAAATGGAGTACCCCAATATAGATTTTTTGTAGGTTTTCCTATGACTTTTGAAGGCTTAATTCCATCCAGGTTGCCTTTGATCACCTTATAATGTTATCATATTTCATTTATATTTGAGAATATTTTTAACATCATCAATGTTATAAGATATATATAAAATAATTGGTATGTCTTCATAGAGTACCACTTTATATTGTATTATATCGGGATTTGAGGTTGACCTTAGAGTTCTAGATAATTATTAAACAAGAACTGAACATAGAGTTGAGATTTAACACCACTTATCATATTTAGATTTATGGTTAATTTGAAAATACCATTTAAAATATGGAAGATACGCCATGATCTTGTTCAATATATTTTTATTTAGTTTGGGATCAACACCTTCCCCTGGTAGAGTTCTAATAGAATAACAACTTCCATTATTGCATTGGAATGGTACCATATGGGAAGAGGTGAAAAACTACAAAATTTTGTGATGAATTTAGAGATCACATGACCATGGGACTAGATCTTTTTTAATAAATGTTAGAGTGGATTCAAACTATTCATTGGTATATTAAAACTGAAAAAAGTTTACATTAGAGCTATGATTAAAATAGTTAGTGAAAATTAGTGTTAAAAGGAATAAACAAGGTATTGCTTTAAATATCACTGTGGAAGACGATTATGAGACTTGAGAAGAAGGAAAAGTCAATATCTACATTAACCCATTTTGAAATCCTAAATCATGTGAGGATGGTAGACCCACTACCAAAAAGTCTAATTAGTGACACTTTTTTGCAATATCAACTTTTTAAAACATCTGTAATTCATTTACCGATGTTTCTTAAAAAATGTAGATAAATGAGGTGTCACTAATTTAGTGATGTTTATAAATATTGTGAATTTAGAAATGTTTATAAACATTTCCAATTAATGAAACCTCTTTTACCAATGTTTTTAAGAAACGTCGGTAAATAAACATTGCTAAAGTAGTGAAATTTATAAACATCGCTATTTAGTGACACCTCATTTGATGACATTTTTTTAAAAACGTCAGTAAATAAACATCTGTAAATCATACTTCATTTATCAGCATTTTTTATAATCATAATTTTTTTAATTCATAATTTTTCTATTTTTTTAAAATGATTTTTTTTTTCTGATTTCTCTAATAACCCACCCCACCCAGGCTTACCTATATGCCCCCACCCCTGTTCACTGCCCCCTCCTGTACCTGCTACCCCTACCCTGCTCCCTCATGTACCCACATACCCTACCTACCCCCTCCCATTCCTTCTAGCCTCCCTCTCTTTCTTGCACTACCCCTCCTACCTCCCACTCCTGTACCCTAACCAACCCAACTTTCTCCCTCCCATACCCTACCAACCCCGCTCCCTACCTCTCCCATAGCCTGTTACCCCCACACCCATTACTGCTAGCCTATCACTCTCCCACACTATTCCTTGATAGCCTACCCCTCCCATACCCTGTAGACCCCACATACCCCATTCCCTGTTTGTCTGTAGGGCTCCTGTGCACACCAAAGGGGAAGGGGTTATTAAAAATCAGCCATTGAAGAGGATTGAACAATGAACCCCTCAAACCCTCTTTAAACGCCGAACCAACTAACCTACTATTTATTTTGAATTTTAATTGTATTATATGATATATATATATATATATATATTAATATTTAAAAAATTAATATATATTAATATAAAAATATTAATATATAATGATATATATGTGTGTTTATATTTTATATTTATATTATATGTTTAAATATATATATATATATTATATTTTATATGTTTATATTTTATGTTTATTTATATGTTTATATTATATATATATATATATATGTGAGTGTGTGTGTGTGTGTATAAATATATATGTGTGCATATATATAATTATAATTATAAATTTACACACACAGACACACACACATAATTATACATGTTTTAAAACAGTGGTAAAAATACCACTTAAATAGTCACGGTTTCTTAAAAACATGACAAAAATTAAAATATTTTATTGTATTATGTTATATATATAAATAGATTTCATTATTAAAAAATTAATATTATATATATTTATATTAATATACATATATTAATATATATATATATATATATATGTTTAGATTTTAGATTTTAGATTTTATGTTTATATATATACATATATGTTTATATTTTATATTATATATTTATGTTTATATTATATATATGCATGTGTTTATATTTTATGTTTATATATATATATGTTTATATTATATAAATATATGTTTATGTTTTACATTATAAATATATATGTTTATATTTTATGTTTTTATACACTATATATATGTTTATATTATATGATATATATATATATTTATATATTTATGTATTATATATATTATATATTTATATTAATATATATATATATATATGTGTGTGT
The DNA here is from genome assembly GCA_963277665.1 of Viscum album. Lineage (NCBI taxonomy): Eukaryota > Viridiplantae > Streptophyta > Magnoliopsida > Santalales > Viscaceae > Viscum > Viscum album. The sequence goes on along the minus strand of OY728164.1, from coordinate 2,102,037,041 downwards.
ATGTGTGTGTGTGTTTATATATATGTGTGTGTGTGTGTAAATATATATGTTTATGTATAAATATATATATAATTATAATTATAAATTTAGACACACACATATATATGTAATTAACCATGTTTTAAAACACTGGTAAAAATATCACTAAAATAGACACGTTTTCTTAAACACGTGACTAAATTTAAGATATATAAGTGTTTATATATATATTTATATATTTTTGTGTGTGTTTTGATATATATAAATATATATATTTATATATATATGTTTATATATATGTGTCTATGTTTATACATATTAATATATATATATATATATATTTACATCAATGCAGGGAAATGGGTTATACAAATATTTATATTTTTAACAACGTGTCCTAAAAAACGTTGATAATTTACCGATGTTTCCTAAAAAACATGTCTAAATTATGGATTTTTCCTGAAAGCGTCATTAATTTAGCAACATTTTTGAGGAAATGTCACTAATTTAACAATGATTCTGAAGAACCATCACTAATTTAGTGACATTTTTTAAGATATGTCACTAAATTAGTGATGTTTTTATGAAACGTTGCTAAATTATGGATGGTTTTGAGGAAAAATCGCTAAATTAGCAACTATTTGGAAGAAATAGAGCTAAATTAGCAATTTTTTCAGGAAACATCACTAAATTAGTGATGTTTTTCATGAAACGCCTATAAATTAGCAACACTTTTTAAAAAATATCACTAAATTAATGAAATTTGTAGGAAACATCAATAAATTAGAGGCATTTTTAGGAAATGTTGTTAAATTAGAGAAGTTTCCTAAAACATGTCCCCAAATTTTAAAATTAGAGACATTTTAAAAAACATTGATAAATTATCATCTTGTACATACCCCAAACCTATCTTAAGTACATGATGTGTTCCATGTATTACTTTTGAGGAAGTATATATTCAATACATTACATGTACTGAGCTTATAAGTAATACAACTAGAACATGATATCTTTTGTGATGAAAAATTGGTAGAAATCTTGGATCCTAGAGACCAAGTTCTATGAGATAAGATCACTCACCTGGTTAAAGTTTTATGGAGGAATCATAAGTTTGAGGAAGAAATTTGGGAACCCAAAGATATAATAAGTTTGAAGTAAACTCATTTTTTTCATCAGAGTAATAAAATTTTGAGGGGGAAATTATTTTAAAGGGCAAGGAATGAAACACCCCATTATTTAATATGTATTTTCCTTTAAATAAATCTAATGAATTTGATATCTTATGATGCACACAACACTAAACCAAATGGACAATGATTTATTTCATTAGGGTATAATATTATAGTATAAAATGAAATATATTATAAGGTAACTAAATGAAATATAATTAGTAAAATTACTAAATGAATGAAACCAAAAGTAAATAAAAATAATGCACTGTTGAAGTTCTCATCATCATGATTTTTCATAATGATAATATCACTGATAATAACTATATAAAGATTACAACATGATAAAAATATAATAAATATATTGAAAATGGAATCTTAGAATTAGATGAATGATTTTATAGATGTATGTAAGTCTATAAATTTGAATATAATATGACCACTATATATATAATAATTGGTTACATAGTCATAGGACACATGATTGTATGATATATAACCATTGTATATATGGTCATTTGATCTACTTGTATCCAACAGGTACAATGAAGTTATGCAATTTTTTAATAGGTTTAGGGACAAGCCCCCTTTATTAAATATATAAAATAAATACCCTTTTAAAACTACAAATAGAGGGAACCCATACCACGATATATACGCCCAGAGGCACATATTCCTATGCAAAACAAGACATAAAGGCCCTGACATGGTCTAGAGGACACAATGACCCAAAGGTCCCAAATGAATTGTATAATTTATTCCATCAGAGGTTTCCATCGGCCTGTTCTAAGCTCAACACCACCATTTGAATTTGTGTAATTTTTTTGTAGAAAATTAAAACTAATATAATTCATATATAATAAATAATTCTTGAATGAAATAAAAATATTCAACTTTATTATATATTTTTAATTGTTTCATTACTATTATTTTTTAAGGAATGATTTAACGTGTTTATAAAACTTAAAGAAATCATTTAGTACCAATTGGATTAAATTATTTAATAGTTAAAATATAAATAATTAATTTTAATAGGATGTGATGAAAATCATTTAATCTTAAAAAGGGATATTTTTTCAAAGAATTATTTTTTAATGTGCTACATTTTCTTTTATTTTAAAAAATTAAATCAACCACTTTTAAAGGATGATTATAATAAAATTTAATGTTTTAATGAATAAAATTAACACTCAATTAGTTATTAATTTATATTATATAATATTAAAAACACTTAATTCTTAAAAATTTATTTTTCTATTAAACAATTTTTCAATATAATTTGTATTCTCATTTAAAATTTAACATTATAATATTTAGAAATAGAAATAAATTAAATGTTGTAAAAATTTGTAACTATCACATCAAAAATTAGGTAAAAATGTAAACTTCATTTTTATTCTTAAAAATATGTCACTAAAGTAAAAGTTTGTCACATCGATAAAAGCTTAAATAAGGTAAAATGGTTTTATTAAGGGGTAAAGACATAAAATATCACAAAACCTCATCTCTATATTTATATACTATAGAATTATCAAACTCTATTTATCCCATCTCCATTATTTATCAACTTTTTATCCACTTGACTTTAAAATTTCATTCCTTTTATATTAAAGAATGGGTATTTATAAAAATTCCACCCGTTCTTACCTATAAAAGACCCTTCCTCTACCCACTTAAAACCAAGAATTTATTAGGTTTTATTATGAATACATTAAAAAATTCTCTCCCAAATGAGCCTCACACACATTTAAGAATATATTTTCATTATACTAAGTTAGAAATAACTTATTTATAAGAGGCATAATAATATGAGTTTCAAATCTTCAACGTAATTGTTATCCTCTTTTTAACGATTCTTCATTATCTTCTTCATATACCTATTATTAAATAATATTTATCACCTTTATATTTTTTTTAAATCATGAATATTCTATAAAATTGATATTATCACTATAAAATAACATTTTCTTACTCATTTAGTCATTAGAACACGTTCTTGTTTGGATCAGTTTTACCATGTACATGAACGATCTTATAACATTTACATCATGAATGAAAAAGTCAAGAAAAATACTAGTAATGTGATGTTATGATTATTAATTTATTATGTTTTAATACATTTTTAATGGTAATATTCTAAATTATCTTTACCAATTAATTCAATTGTTTTTTAAATTTAGTAAAAATTGGAAAGGATATTTTTATGTATTTGACGCAAACCGTTATCATAAGTTCCATAAAATGACCATGATACTCAAGAAATATATAAAAAAAATATTATAAATCTTCATTAAAATTATATATATGATGAAACCATGCTTAGTGACTAATGACCAAAACTGTCAAACCGAATCTGTATGGAAAATCAAACATTTAACACTAAAATATTAATTTTAAAGTGAAACAATTAATATGTTGGTAATAAAAAATTATAAATGAATGGTGTTAAGTAATATATATATATATATTAATGTGGTTATTATAAATGGGATTAATAAACCTAAAATTATTATACATGTATTTAGAGTGCTTTCGATAAAGAGAAAGTCTGAGGTAAGAGTATCTCTTTAAATATCACTTTAAAGTCTACATTGACTATATCTAAAATCCTATTTGGGGAAATTATATGTTATTTATATATAAAAACCTATATATTTTCTTATAATATATATTTATATTCATTATATTGTTTTATATATGTGATTATATAAAATTATATGATTTTAAGGTTATTTTCTATTGAATTTGTTTTTCTTTTCAAAGGTGTGAAAGGAATCCTTTAAACATTTTCTACATGGTCTCTTTCTACCACCATTTTCTTCAGTTTTACCAATGAACTTCATTTATATGTTTTCATTATTTTACAAAAAGAATATTCTCATTATTTTATAAATTATTTAATTTTAAAAATTAAATTTATTAAAAATTTAAATTGTATTTCTTCTTATTTTTCAAATTAGTTTTTTATACTCTTATAAATTAATTTTCTTATATATAAATATTATTTAATGTTTTTTATATTTAAATAGGGTCATGTTAAAATGGAATCATCCAATTTATTTATATATTTAATTCTTTTTTATACCTTATGATGATTTTTATGAAACCTACTTCATTCTCACTGATTTATTATGCTATGATGGAATTATGAATGTTTTCATGTTCATGTAGCACACATTCTGTAACACCCTGAGTTCTTATGAAACTTTTTTAGAATAAATTAATTTTATTTGATTTATTTCATTGCATGATAAACTAATTTATACTTTCATTATAATCTACATGAATTTATTCTTACACTACACGCAACACTGACTTGGCTTACAATATACACAATATTGAGTTTCTATTAAACAAAAATTCATTATAATAATTATTTAAATGAGATAGTTATAACATAACTATCAAAATTAGTAATATGAATTGTAATAACTATTTTTTAAATATTATTTATAATGGTTTTATATAAATAAAAAATATTTATAATAAAACATATAATTTTTGGTAAATTTTTTATATGTTTGAAAATATTATTTTCTCAAATGAACTGTTTTTATGGCCTTCTTTAAAAAATAAGAAAATTAATTTTACATAATTTTAGATAATAAATTTGATAAAATAAATTTATTTTTTAATTCATAATTTTAAAATTATCTTAGCATGATTTTTTTTTGTATTTTTCTAAAAAACATCATTTTATGGATGAATAGTGAAAAATACTGAATTTTAATTCAAACCATTTTTTCACATAATTTATTTATATCGTTAAATTATATATTTATTTTGTTTTCAATTATAATTTGATCAATTATACATTAATAGATCTAATTTATTTCACTGTAATCAATTTCATATTGAAATTGGATATAAAAACATTTTATAATTTTAAACATTTTTTCTTAAAAATCCTGCTATTGCGACACACCTGTGTGATTAATTTTAAATTATTTTCTGCCACTTATGTTATTGGAATTTGGAAAAATAGATTCCATATTTGTAATAATCATAATTTATAAGTTCTAATAAGGTCAACATAGTTTTTTACAAAAAATATTAGTGAAAGTGATTAAAATTAATTACAAAGATTATGATAAAAATTAGCTTAAAAAAAGACTAAGAATTAAATTTAAGGGAAAAAATAACCTAGAAACATGTTAAATTTGTAGAGGTGGCGGTACTTAAGAAAATTAAGAAAATATTTTTTAAGGAAATCCAATAAAATTTATCTTTTTGGTCATAAATATGCTTTTTTCAAGAATAATGTTTTCAAAAATGTTTTTAAAATTTTATTTTAAGATCATTTTACAAGACAAAATATTTTAAACAGATTTTATGGTTGTAAAAGAATACATTATAAGTTTTAAAAAATATTTTCTATGAAATAGGTTTAAAAATGTTTTATGTGTTCAAAAATCATTTTTCAATGAAGAAAAGATATTTTCAGTAAGAAATATTTTTAAAAGGATATTTTCAAATTATTTTCCATATAAAATGATATACATTGGTGTTACTCATGACTTTTTGGGAAATGATCCAAAGTTTCAATTCATATTATTCCTCTAAATGGTTTATGTTTTGATGACATGATTTTTATGAGACCTGTTTCTCTTTCATAAGTTATGTTTATGAAACCTATTTCCCTTTCATGGGTTATATATTAATGAAAATATCTTCATTTCATGGTTAATTATTTGATGAAATGATTATGAAACTTGTATTTTTTCCATAGGTTATTATATGATGACATGTGTATGATACCCCTTTAATTTTGTGGGTTATGATATGGTTGTTTATGATCTTGTGATATACTTATTAAAGATTTAATTATGAGATGGGTGAGACTTATATATCCCTCTAATGTATTGGGTGATGATTTATATCTCATGAGATAGACATGGCTGGAATGGGAAGTGAACTCAGTTTTGTAAAGGAATTTTTATGCTATGATGTCCTTGAGAGCGAACCTTGAATACTAAGATGGTTATGGGAGTAAACCATGACTACCAATATGGTATAGGGAATGAACCCATACTACTAAGATAACCTTGATAGTGATTCCTTAACAACTATGGAAATCATTTTATATTCTTATGTGTTTTCCACAATTCCATATCTCATTCCTATGTTATGCATTCATTGATTATTCTATTGATTCCATAATGATTAATTTCTTATGAACTATAAATATTTATTCCATGACTCATGTATATAATATTTTATATGAAAGGTATGATATTTAAATGTTATTCTCATGTTCTCATACCCTTATGATCATGTCATGCTTATGTATCTCCTTTGTTTACCCTTACTAAGAATCAGATCTCAACCCATTCTTATGTTTCATTTCCCTAGGTCATGAAGAAAGATTTTAAATAGAAGTAATAAAGTGGAAGATCTTTGTGGAAAAAATTTAACATCTTTAAATGAGTTATAATATTTTGTTCCAAGTTTCTAAAGACACTAAAATATTATGGTCCTTAGAAATATATTTTTGTATTATGCTGAATATTCGTCTAAAATGATGTAATATCCATGTATGATAAGTCATAGTTTCTATATTTGGTATCAAAGGAAATTTTTAGTCAACCTTTGGAATCTAGGATGATAAAACCTTAGTGAGAACCCTAATGACATGTCTAAGGATAAGTCTAAGGATAAAAAAGTATAAGAAAATGTCCTGGATTTTTGGTAAAGGATAGAGTGAGTGGTTTCCAAGAAATACATTTCTATTTTGATAATACATGTGAATTTGGGTCTGGAATAGATTTACATAGGGGTAACAACCTCTAAAACACCATATTGATCTATACTTGATTGGGAGCTAGTGCATGACAATGGGCCTTGCTGCACACCGGGTCTGACACTCTTAGGGGATATGCTTTGTAAATTCACAAAATATTCATGAACCATCATGAAATATTTAATTATAAGTTTCCTATAGATAACCTATGATAAACATAAGGTGTCATATATTAAAGAACATTTATTAATTTATACATCCAATATATGGGTTTTCAGAATTATGCAGTGTTCCACTATGATTACTCTTTTTTACTCTATGCTTTTTGGTTTTAGTTAATGTCTAGAACTTGAAGGAACCGTGTTAATGATGAGTGTGATGGAAAATTCAATGATTATTATCATGAGCATCTAAATTCTATGGGATATGGAATAAAAAATCTCATTTCTATGATTACTCAAATTTCTCAAGCTATGAATCATGTTGGACTTCCAAATGAGCAAAGGAGGAAACAATATTCTATTGATTCCTTTACGAGGAAATGCCCACCTAAATCCAGTGAGTGTTCTAATCAACTTATTTCTGAATAATGGGTCAGTACCACTAAAAATATATTCTCTATTCTCTAGTGTTCTAAACATGAGAAAGTTATTCTAGGTATTTATCAGCTAGAAGGTGAAGCAGACCAATGGTGGAGTCTAATCAAGAATACGAGGAAACAAAATGAAATTGAATCCATGGATTGGGACATGGTTAAGAACTTATTTTTCAATATGTAATTTCCTTGGATTATTCTTAAAAATATGGAGAAATAGTTCTTTGAATTAAATCAAAGGGATGATGAATTCATAGGTACCTATGAGGATAATTTTAGAAGACTTGTGAGAAACGCTTCAAGTATTATAATCCAAACCAAAAGTAAGTTGATAGGTTTTTCAGTGGCTTAAACCCAAGTATTAGAATTTCATTGGTAATAAGAGACTTTATTATGTACTAAGAGATTGTGAATTATGAAATCAAGGTTGAAATGGAGGTTGAAGTTACATATCAATCTCATGGTTTTGAACAAAAAGGAAGATGGAGTTCAGAAGAAAATCTAAAAACCATGATGATAAGAATATGAGATTTACTTTATGATCTAAGTGTGGAAAGAAGCATAGAGTAAATTTTCTTAAGGGGTATAATAAATGTTTTAAGTTTGTAAATTAAGGTCATAGGGCATTTTATTTATGAAGTTATGGGAAGTAGTCTACTGACAATGCGAATAGAGAGAAAACTACACATAATGAACCTCCCACGCTTCAGTGATAGAAGTGTAAAGAGAATAGAAATTATGATAACTTGTTCCCAAACCTAATTTTTAGTGATGATTATACACATTATCAACCTCTTAAACAAAATTACATGGTAAAATATCCTACAATCACTATTTTTGATGAGGTGTGAAATAATGACGTAGTGAAAGGTACACTTACCATCCATTCTAGAACTGTTAATGCCTTATGTGATTCTAGATCTACCCAATCATTCATATATAAAGAATTTTATAATGGTATTAATATCCCATCCAAATAATTATATGTGTAATTAGTAGTGAAAACCCATAATGTTATGATGATTTCATTGCAAGTCTATGATTCCTCTCTAATTGACTTTTGTGCGAATGCACTTCTTAAAAATCTAGTCATTATTCCTTTGGTTGTGTTTGATGTTGTATTAGGCATGAGTTGACTTTATATTCAGAAATAACACATCAATTGTCAAGGAATGGAAGTTTTTATTTATATTTAAAAACAACCCATGATCATCTATCAACGTGATGATAAGTATGAACTTCCTATAGAGATTACATCCAGTGTATGGGTCTTAATTCCTATTCAGAAGATCTATTTATCTAAAATGGATGGGGAGAAAATTATCATTTATGATATGCCTATTGTTTAGGGATTTTTGGATATCTTTCCAAATGAATTGAATAGCCTTCCACCAAAATGTAAAGTTTATTTCTCGATAGAGATCATAACTGGTTCCATACCAATTTCAAAGACTCCCTATTTAATGGACCCAACTAAGTTGTAGTAATCGAAGAATAAAATATAAGAAAACATTGATAAGGGATTAATTTGGCCAAGTGTGTCACCTTGGGGTGCACCTATTCTTTTTTTTTGAAAAAGAAATACAAATCAATGCAACTCTGCATTTATTACAAGTAGTTGAACAAGATCACAATCAAGAACAATTATCATCTTTCTCGAATTTATGCCTTATTTGATCAACTAAGTGGAGCTCAATAATTTTCCATGATTGACCTTAATTATAGATATCATCATTTGAGGGTCAATAAGGAGGATATACCTAATATTCATTCCATACAAGGTATGGACACTATGAATACATAGTGATTCCTTTTAGTCTTACTAATTCCCCTACTATCTTCATGGATTTGATGAATAAAGTCTTTAGATATTACCTCAACCTATTTTTGGAAGAATTTATAGATGATTTTAACACCCCATGCTTCCACGAAATGTTTCCCTTTGAATAACGTAGTAGCTTGCGTTGTACGCAACTCGGAGTTTTAACACACCACGACCAATGAAACTAGCCGTTATGAATAGTAATACCCACTTTTGGAAATTTTTTAAATTTTAATTTTCAAAATGGACTACATTTTTGGATTCATAATATCAAAATTAACTTAGGGTAATTTTTTGGAATTTTTCTAAGAACTTTTAATTTTTGATGAATAGTGAAAAAAATTGCTTTATTGTTTAAAACTGAATTTTTATTTAAATAATTAGTTATTTTATTTTAATTTATTTTAGGTCAAAATAGATAAATAATACCTATATATGTTTAATGTAATTCATTGAATTATTTTTATTATAAGTTTAGATATATAAAATTTTATTGAACTTTTTACCCTCTTTTACCCACCTTCTAGGTGCATTTACAAATTTGTATAAAAATTAATTTTACTACTTCTGTGAGTTGAATTTCAAAAATCTGAGAGACATGGTGGATATCAGTAAGTAAAATTTGGTTCAATAAGATGAAAATAATTTTTGGTGAATAGTAACTTTTGACTTTTATTTACCACAGTTAAAAGTAAATTGGGTAATTAAGGGTGAAAATGATATTATAATTATCCTAACACACATCCTAATTCTATTAGATAATTGTAATTCTACCCAAAAAATATTTAGGAATAAAATATGATCCCATTTGGTCCACCTGGATTAGATTAGGATATTTATTATTATTTTATTTAAAGAAGAGTTAAAAGAGTTAAATTCAAAGTTTAATAACTAAACCATTTTTAATATAGGGTTATCTATAAGATAAATTAGACTATAAATATTCATTATAAATATAAAATGATTTCCTACATAATCTTATTTTATTTATAATTTTTAGACATTAAATAATTTAATTTATTTATGACACAATGATGATGAAGTAATTACCTTATTAATGAAAGATTAAAATAATTGATATTATAAATATCCAAATAAATGTAATTTGAGACTTTTGATGAATTAAAATAATTTTATAGGTTAATATTACATTTTAGGGTTGATTAAATATTTTTTGTTTGAAGTAATCATGCTATTTTTATTTTCACAAAAATCAAATACTAAATAGTGTCAAAATTGACATAATTGAGTTTAAAAAAAAAATACTATATTATTAATTGATATAATATTCCTAAAAATCCATGGTTCGGAAAAACGACTTATATAAGGTTATATATATTAATAATGAACCACTTGGGGTTCGATTGGCTTGTTATAGTATGTTTATTAACCATATAATATAAAAATACAAAGAGACATGGTAAATGTCAAACTATTTAACTAAGAGTTAAATCTAAAAGATAAGGTTAATATGACAACCTAAATCAGTCTAAAACCTATTTTTTGAGAATTTTTAGACCCATAACCAGCTTATCATTTAAATAAATCATTTTTGATCCATTATAAACTGAATATTAATTTATTATAAAATAATATTTCAAGCTTTTCCTAAAGTGACCCTCACCTCTCTTATAAAAGAGCACTTCCCCTTCTCTTAATTTCACACCTCCAAATCCATTTTTATCAGCCAAACCATGACCAAATATCCTCCCAACTTTCCTACTTTCATACTAGAGGCCTTAATTTGGTGATAAAGCCAACCTAAGGAGCCCTTTTGATCAAATCAAAAGGAAGAACATGAAGAAGAGGTAAATATTTCATCACCTCTTTCAAGTTCTTTTATTATACTACTTCATCTTTAATTATTGTTTACATTATAAAATAATAAATCTAGTATCTTATATATATTATAATTTTATTTTAAAAATGGTACAACCATATTCATTATTCTATCCTTCATATGAATGACAAAGTTACCATACGTGCGTACGTATGGCTTACTGTTTCCACGTCATGGTGTAGTTTGTTATTCAGACACTTCATTATTTGGATGGGTATAATAATGACTATAAATGATGTAAATAATAAATATAACATGTAAATTATTATTTATATATTATATAACATCCAATTACATATGATTTCACCATCAATATAATGATATTGTCGCTTGTGCGTACGTATGAATTACCATCTCCACGAACGCGATGAGATTCATTCCCCATAGTAGTCATTCAAGAATAATTTTCATTTAATGATTAAAAATAATGTTTATGACCATAATATAATACTTTATATCAATGAAATACATCTTATACATATCAAACATATCTTACATAACCAATAATATAAAGGAAAATGAATCAGTTAACACCTGAAATGATGATACTTCTGAAATATTATTATAGGGATATTAGAGGATCATATATGATATCATGTTTATGTATATAGTTCTTGTATAATTTAATAAAACTGTTTTAACTATTATACAGGAGGTTAACATACCATAGACTAATGAAAAGTTCAGGTTAAGGGATAATTTCACAATATCTTTATTATCCGATGTTGTTTTTACGTAAGTATCTACTGGGACCTCTTTATCATCCACATCCATGTTTCTTAAAAATGCATTTCAAAACATTTTTACTATTTAATAAAATACGAGTTAAAGTAATTTATACCCTTTTTTTTACTTTTTATAAAATGGTTTGAAATAAATCTTTCCGTCGTTTTCCAAACAAGGTACTTTATGACCTTTTCGACAAAATTAAGGTAAGAATGTCTTTTTTTAACTTATACGGCGAGTGTGGCTATTTTCTACCATTATATCATCGTCAAAGCTTCCCATAAAATATTATAAAATTATTTTCAAAATAAATGTTTTATTTTATAATTATGTGACTTTTAAATGATTTCAAAATAGAAAGAGGTATTTATTTTAAATAATTTTCATTTCATCTATGTCAACAGCCTTTGATGGATTTTAAACATGTTTGAAGTTGATTTATTATGATACAAATATTCCATATTGTATTGAAGGTATTGTGATATGTTTGATGGTGGATATGTTATTTTTTCACCATTCATGGTTTATGGATAAATTATTGACATTTCATATGCTAGTTTTAATATGAATGTTTATGTTATGTTTAAAACTTTTCATATGGGGAATGAATTGGACTTAATAAGTGACGTGTGGAGCCCTATATAGCTCATAGATGCATTAGTAGGTCTCATGAGACAAACTAGTGTCTTGGCACAAGGCCTTGAAAAAATCTTATTTGTATTCTTGGAACAAGGCCTTGACTATGTGGTTATGAAGTCTGGCATTATGCATTCAATCATTATGAAAGTGGCTATTTATATTGCATGTGATTATTAGACTAGTAGAATATCCATGTGAATAAGTAAATGGAATTATTTTATTTTATTTTTTCCATATTATTCTTAAGTTTAAGTTTAAAAGGCTTTTTTTTAGTCTTATAAATTTACTTAAATGTTTATACTTATTTATGAAAGTTTACACTATATTGTTATCCATACTGAGCATCTGAGCTCACCCCTTTCTATGTTTAATTTTTTACTAGGATGTGAAGAAGTATTTTATAGTTGACCTATAGGTATAGGTTAAGGATATAAGTGTGTTTAAAAGGGAAAAAATGTTGATGATGTTTTTATTTCATGATGTAATGTAAAACTTATGAATTTATCTAGTACTTCCAAGGCTACTAAATTGATCGGTCTTTCAGGATTTGACCCCTTGTGATCATGACAATGTTATGTAATAATACACCAACTCTGGGTAACTAGGGTTGGGGCATTACAATGATATTATTATCTATTAAAAGAAAAATCAATTTTATGAAAACCACTTGAGAATTGTACTAAAGACCATTAAGAAGGATAAATTTTTTGAAAATTTTACAAATTGTGAATTTTGGCTGCAAAAGGATTCATTTTTGGGTAATATAATCTCAATAAAAGGTATTGTAGTGGATCTATAAAAGAAAGCGGTTAGAGAATGTTGTCCTATAACAACCATGGTGATTGAAATACATTATTTTCTTGGTTTAATTGGTTATTATCAATGGTTTGTGGATAATTTATCATGACTATCGAATCCTCTGACAAAGTTAACTCGAAAAGGTGCCAAGTTTCACTAGACATATGAATGTGAGAAAAATTTCAAGGAATAGAAGAGAAGGTTAGTCACTGAACATGCTCTTATATTACTCTATATTGTAGAAGGATTTTTAATCTATAGTGATACATACAAGAAGGTATTGTGATGTTCTCTTATTCATAATAACATGGTTATAGCATATGCCTCTTGAAAACTGAAGATTCATAAGTAAAATTACCCAACTCATGATTTGTAGTTAGAAAAGGTATTTTTTTCATTAAATATTTGTAGACATTATATTTATGGAGAAAATTTTGATATATTTACGGACCATAAAAGTGTGAAATATGTATTTACGTAGAAGGATTTGAACATGTTACAAAGAAGATGATTAGAGATGATAGAGGATTATGATTAATCAATACATTACCACCCTGGGAAAGTGAACAAGGTGGTCGATTCTTTGAGTCGAAAGTATTATGCTATCTTATCCATGATGATGATTTCAAAAGATCCAAAATGTCTATATTTTCAAAGGATGAACATGGAAATCTTGAAGGAATGGTAAAATTGTATCTTAATCAATTGAAAGTTCATTTTTATATCCAAGTGAAGATTAAAGAGGCACAAAAGGAAGATGTAGATCTACAAAATAAGGTTAGAAGTTTTCTATAGTTTAACCTCGATTAGGGTGGAATGATAAGGTTCAAAAATCATATATGTTTTCTTTCTATACAAGATTTGAAGAAGGATCAATTAGAGGAATCTTATAATTCTTCATTATCTATTCATATTTGAATTACGAAGATGTATAGATAATTGAAATAATATTTATGGTGGGATGGAATGTTTAGGGATATCGTAGAGTTTTTATCTTGGTTCTTGGTATGCTAATAAGTTAAGGTTGAAAGAAAAAAGTCTTAGGGGATGTTGAATCCATTGCCTATATGAGAATGGAAATAAGAGAACATCACAATGGATTTTTTTTGTTGGAATCCCCAAAACCACTAATGGGTTTAATGATATATGGGTAGTAGTCGATATCTATACTAAGTTATCACACTTAATTTCTATTAGAGAATACTTCTCTCCAGATCATATTTTAAGGACATATATTAAGGAAGTGGTAAGCTTGCATGAAGTACTATACTCTACTGTATCTGATATGAATTTGAGGTTTACCTCGACATTTTAGTGAAGTCTTCAAAGGTGGTTGGTATCAACACCTTCCTCTAGTTGAGTTTTCTTACAAAAATATATTTCCCTCAAGAATTAATATTGATCCTTATGAATCTCTATATGGGAAGAAATATATAGCTCCAATGTGTTGGGATGAAGTTGGATAAAAAAATTTATTGGTACCTAAGATAGATGAAGAAATGAAAGATAAGGTTAGAGCCATTCAGCAGCATATAAAGACAGATCAAAGTTGGTAGAAAGGTTATGATGATAAACATAAGAGCAATATGGAATTTTAATTTGGATAGAAGTTTTTTCTATGAATATATCTCTAGAATAAGGTTTTGAGATTTGAGAAGAAATGGAAACTAAGCCCCAGGTATATCAGTCCCTTTGGAATTCTTGATCATATCAGGACGATATATTATCACTTTGAACTTCCTCTAAATATCTCTTAATTACATGATTTGTTCCATGTATATCTCCTGATGAAGTACATACATAACCCTTCACATGTACTAAACTTGGAGGTGATACCGCTAAAGCATGATATTTATTACGAAGAAAAGCTAGTTTAAATTATGGATTGTATAAAAAGATTTCAACAAAACAAGACCACTCACCAGGTCAAAGTTTTTTGGAGAGAAAACTAATAATATAAAGCTATGTGGGAAATTGACGATACAAAAAGGCATAATTATCCTTATTTTTTTATTATAATGATGAATTTTGTGGATGAAATTCATTTTAAGGGGGTAGAATGTAACACCATAAGTTTTTATGAAACTTTTTTCTGAATAAATTAATTTTATTTGTTGTATTTAATCATATGATACTCTAATTAATACTTTAATTATATGCTACACCAAGTTAATCTTACACTACATGCATCACTGACTTGTCATGCATTACACACAAGATTGAGTTTCTATGAAACAACACTTTATTATAATAATTATTTGAATGAGATAATTATAACATAGTTGTTGTAATTAGTAATATGATTAGTAATAAATAATTTTTAA
Source organism: Viscum album (assembly GCA_963277665.1). Lineage (NCBI taxonomy): Eukaryota > Viridiplantae > Streptophyta > Magnoliopsida > Santalales > Viscaceae > Viscum > Viscum album. The sequence goes on along the minus strand of OY728164.1, from coordinate 2,102,021,409 downwards.
ATATTATTTATAATGGTTTTATATAAATAAAAAATATTGATAATAAAACATATAATTTTTGGTAAAGTCTTTAAATGTTTGAAAGTACTATTTCTCAAATGAACTACTTTTTTCTATCCTTTTATAAACAATAATAAAATTAATTTTATAAAACTTTAGAAATTGAATTTAATAAAATAAAATTCATTTTTTAATTCAAAATTTAAAAATTTTCTTAGAGTTAATTTTTGGGATTTTTTTGAAAAACTTCATTTTTTTGGATGAATAGTAAAAAATACTGAATTTTAATTCAAAAATGATTTTTTAATAATTTAATTATATTGTTAAATTATATATTAATTTATTTTTATAAAGTATAATTTTATCAATTATACATTAATTAATATAGTTTAGGTCATTTAAACCAATTTCACATTGAAATTGGAAATAGAAACATTACAAACTTTTAAATATGTTTTCTTAAAACAATCCCATTGTCGCGACACGCCTGTGAGATTAATTTAAAATTATTCTATACCACTTATGTTATTATAATTTGGAAAAATGAATTCTATATTTCTAATAATCATAATTTATAATCTATAATAATTTCAAATTAGTTTTTGAATAAAACTATTAGTGATAGTGATTAAAATTAATTACAGTGATTAAGAGAAAAAATTAGCTTCGCAAAAGACTAAATCTTAATTTTAAGGGAAAAAATAACCTATAAAAATGTAAAAAATTCATTTTATGTACATATATATACCAAGTAACCTCTTGGATCTAATTTTGAAAATTATTGTAGGAACATGGTTTAAGGGTGACCTCTCAAGAGTGTTTACCTTTTTATAGTTACAAGAATGCCACTCCTCCCCCATTACAAAAGGGTACTCACCCCTGACTTCTTAAAACCTATCCATCCATTTTTCATGGCCAAAATTCACTCAAATATTCTTAAAAATCCCCTAAATCAGTCCTATATGCCACCCTTTGGGCATAAATTAAACAAAATAACCCCTTTGGTGAAAACCTAGAGGAGTTACCCAAAGAAGAGGTAACATCCTTCCTCAAGATCTTTTGTTTTATTTTCATTATCCACTACCTGAAATATTATTATTACATGATTATATAAGAAATTAATTATCATAAATATACATATATTTTTTTATTATAAGGTTTCTATCTATAATTACATACACTTCCGTCTAATGGGTAACTGACTTACCGTTTGAGTGTATTGTGAACTACTACCTCGTAAAAAAATATTGATCGTTTTTTTCCTTTACCACCTATCAAGGGTCGGAATTATGATAGAAAATATGTATTATATGACATATATTATATTTATTATTTATTTAAACTTATGTTATTATTATATAAAACAAACCTTCTAGATTTTTACTTTATGTAAATAGGATAACTTCGTTTGTGGATGTGTGGACTACTGCCTCCTCAAAGTGATGTAATTCATTCACACTTTACATAGAATGTATTAAGGATGTATTTAGTAATATTATATGATATATATGAAATAATAATTCTAATTTAATGATATTATATATACAAACACACACAGACACATACATATTTCATTTACTTACTTTCTTTCAATATGATAATAAAATAGAAACGTTATTCATGCGTATGTATGAACTACCATCTCTATGAATGGTGTATTCCATTTCATATTTATATATTTTTTAAATTATTATAAATATTTATATACTGAATAAATATGATATTTATATAATTTTTTACATTCTTTAAATATGTAATTCATGATCTATGTAAGAGGATAATGAATAATAAGTCAAAACATGTACGAAAAACAAAGCAGATATTACCTGAAGAATAACATTAACATGGAATTATTAATAAATGGATAATATAAATCCATAATAAAACCATATATGGTATTATATATAATATTATGGTTCTCTAATATATGTATAATAAACTTATATTTATTATACATGAGGTTTTTACGAGTACGACGAGAGTCAAGATATAAGGTAAGGGTTTTCTCATCTCATTTTTTTCCCGTGAGATTCATGCCTTATTCACCACTCATTTATTTTTTGTGGTGTATATAATGAAAATGAATATATTATATGACTTTTATCCTTAAATATATAATTATTTGGAGATAAACTTGAGGATATCTCTTTCATGGGGTTTTATGGTTCAAAATTTACCAAATATGTAATGTAGTTTTGTCTCAATTTTACTTGTTAGAGGCACATATTTTATTATGAAACTATATTATTTTTTGAGGTGTATATAATAACATTTTACATTTTATATCATGAATATCTTTATTTTATTGATATTTTAAGGTTCTTATAATTTTATTTTCTTACATGGGGAGTACGATTCAAAGTTATCAAGTGGTAAGAGTTTATTGCAACAATCTCATCCTTTATTGGGATTGTTAATGATTTATGATTCCATTGATGGAATATTATGATCAATATATAAATAAAAATCATTAATTTTGTTCTTATTAGGTTATAATTGATGTATTCACGTATTAGTATAATTTTAACACTCTTTGGAACTTAATATTATTAAGAATTTTTTAAGAATATCCAGTCTCATTTCTCTTTTTGGTTGAAAATCTGTTTCATTCAGAAACGATTCTTTCAAAAATGTTTTTAAAATATTATTTTAAGGTATTTTTCATGGAATGATTATTTATTTTTTTAATTCTTTTAAATCTCCCTTTATATGTTTTCAAATCTATTTTCAAAGAAATGTGTTTTAAAAACTGTTTTCTTTTTTTTTTTAAAAAAAATTTCAATGAAGAAAATATATTTTCCTTAGGAAATGTTTTTATCAAAATTATTTTCAATATAACATGACATAAATTTGTGTTACTCATTAATTTCTTGGAAATAATCCAAATGTTACATTAATATTATTCCTCTTAGCAGTTTATGTTTTTATGGCATTATTTTTATGAAACTCATTTCTATTCAATGGGTTATATATTTATAAAACTTGTTTCCCTTTAATAGGTTATATGTAAATGAAACACTATTATTTTAATGGGTTATGCTTTGATGAAATGATTATGAAAACTATCTCTTTTACAAGGGTTTTGATATGATGGAATTTTTATAATACCCATTTCATTTCACGGGTTAGGATATGATTTTTTATGATCTTAATGAACACATATGTATGATTTCAATATGAGATGGGTGGGACCTATATCTCCCTCTAATAAATTGTGTTAATATTTATATCTCATGAGATATACATGGATGGAATGGGAATTGTACTCAGATCAATAAAGGAATTTGTCCACTAATATGGTATTGGGAGTGAATATTGACTACTAAGATGGTCATGGGAGTGAACAATGACTACCAAGATGGTATGGGTAATGAAATAATGCTACTAAGATGGTCTTGGTAGTGATTCCTTAAATACTATAGAAAATATTATATATTCTGATTTTTCCACAATTACATATCTCATTCATATGTTATGATTTTATGGATTATTCTCTTGATTCACTTCTGATTTATGTATTATGAAATGTAAATATTTTTTTCATGACTCATTTATATGATCTTTTATATATAGGGTATGATCTTAAAATGTTATTCTCAAGTTCTCATACCATTATTCCCATGTTATTATTATATATCTTCTTTTTTTTACCCCTATGGAGAATGTAATCTCACCCCTTATGTTTTATTTATCCATGTTATGAAGAAATTATTCAAGTATAATTACAAAAGGGGAAGATCTTTTTGGAAAACATTGATGATATTTCACTGAGTTATAATCTTTTGTTGTAAGATTCAAAAAACACTAAACTATTATGGTCCTCAGGCATTTATTTTTGTAATGTCTTTAATATTCATCTAAAATGATGTAATATACATGTATGTTAAGCTAGGGTCACTGTACATTTGTATAGTTATTCATTATGTTATTGGTGAGACCAAAATTATATATCCCTCGAATGCATTATGTAAAGATTTATATATCATAATATGACATGTTAGAGATTAAAGAGTGAACCCAGTCCATGGTGGGACCCTTCCTACTATGTTTATTAGAATGATGAGTGAAACCAATTTAATATGGGACTCTGTCCATTATTTTTATGGCATTATTAGTGAGAATTAACATAAGAAATGATTTTATATAATTATGTATGTGCCATATTACTGTTACTCATATCAATGATATGAACCAAAACTATGCTATTTTCTCTTAGATTGTGACTACTGAATCATGTTTCCACACTCCTTTGACTCATATATTAAATTATAACTAAATCCTTGTGTCATGATTAATGATTTATGATCCATGTTTTATTATATATGTTTTTATTATGTTATGTTCATGCACCTTGGTTATGTTATCATACCCACATATACATCTTACACCCACTTATGATATTTGATTTTTATCACTTATGTTCTCCATTTAATAAGCATCAAAGATCACATTTTTTTATCCTTCCATTTCCTAGAATATAAGAAAAGAGTATTATGTATTAAATTCCATGAATGGTATTATGTGTGAAGACTATTTTTGGGATATTTTGATGAATTTGTATAAAATAAGTTTCTTATGTATATAGTCTCTAAAGACACTAAACCTATAGGTTATAGGGTGTGTTTAAGGGTGAGTTCTAATAAATAATCATTAAAATGGATGTATTATGTATGTATGTTATGTTTAGGCTACTTCAATGCTAGATGATGTTGAATATCGATGAGGGTCCAAAATTATCCTTAGGAATAATATATCCTCATCATCTTAGAAAGATAATAATTAATAAATTAATAGATAGAAAATATCAACATCTATAAAATTAAACATCAAAGTACACATAAACTAATTACAAATATGTGATAAACATAAAAATATAATATCAACATGTTATAAAAAATGATCTTATTCCATGAAATTAGTCATTCAATATATGTGGAATGATGCTCTAGACCAGTCATATAAAAATATAAATAAGAGAAATAAAAAATGAAACATAGATACCCTATTATAAAATCACAATCCTCTCCTAAATCCCATGTCCATGACTTTATTTGGATACTCCATCCAGATACCCAATACAATGGGAATCTAGTCCTACATATGAAACATGATGTTTTCATAAACATTAAGGTGTATGCATAGGGCCTAAGAATAAATCTTAGTAGTAAACCACTAAAATAACCCTAAATTATTCTATAATATATCAGTTTTATTAATTAAAGTTAAATAAATTAATAACACACATAGAATAAAATCATCCAAGTTTAGTCATCATGTGTTAACCAGGACACTACGACACTCATCCCTACCTTCTTTGATAAAATCCATTGATGATGTTGAGCGATAACATATAATGTTTCATCCTCTTAATGAGGTATCCATTCCATAGAGGGTGATTATAGAAGAAACCAACTAAATTTCATCATTGATAAAAGATATCTAGTCCTGATAAGGTGATCGTGGAAGGAACCATCTCACTTCCATCCTCATCACAATATATCCAATTAATAAAGGTTGATCAAGGGAGGAACTATCTCATTTCTATCCCTAGTAAAATATATTTCATCCCCATAGGGATATTATAGGAGGAATTGGGTTACTTATATCCTTGGAACAGGATATTTGATCACTGAAAGGTGATCATGGGAGGAACTGGCTCATTTTCCCCCTTAGCACATGATATCTAGTCTTAAATGGGTAACTATTGGAGGAACTTGATAAATTCCACCCTTGGTACATGATATTCAATCTATATAGTTAGACTGTGTAAGAAACCAACTCACTACCATCCATAATATAAGATATCTAGTCCCTAGAGGGTGACCGTGGGAGGAATTAGCTTAATACCATCCAATATATATGATATCTGGTCCCAATAGGGTAAGAGTGGGAGGATCTGGCTTATTATAGTCCTTGGAATGAATATTTAGGTGGTGATATATGACTATCCTATTATCTCCAATATACAACCCACCTTTAAAAAAATGAATTCACCTTAAATTAATGTCACACTAAATCATTCCCTAGATAATTAAAAAAGACAATACGGTATACAAAACCCATTTTTTACACTTAGCCAGTACCCATCACACTCCTAGATCTCAACTAGTTTTAATCCTATAAAGGGTATTGTATATCCTAACTTACTATGATCAAGGCCCAATCATTCCTAACATAGAATATTAAGCCTACCTTTAACATTGAACAATATCCATTCCTGAAGGTTGTAACCTACCATGAAAATCTTGACTCACAATTCATGTCATGTTATAATAATCAATTTTCTCACCTCTCACAAGGAAAACCAATCCACCCTACTTCCTATGATACTACCCTATTCCTAAATGTCATACTAACCATGAAAAATATACCCCATAGTTATCTCATATCTTTTCACATTTTTCCAACACCAATACATGTTACAAGAAAATAGAAACACTTGTTTCCAAACAAATCCATCAAATAATAATCAGGAAAAACACTCACCAAACCTATGATTTCATTCAAGTATTCTTTATAAATTCAATTCCCTAATTTTTTTTATCTCTTTATATATAATATATTTCAAGTTCCTTATACTATATCTACTCATATTCTGAGTATGTTGTAAAAAAAACCCTTAAAAATAAAATAATTTAGAGTCCATAAAAAATCATCATCACTAATATCGACCAAGCCTCCTAAATATTAAACAATCAAAACAAAAAAGATATCTAATCTTCTTAATGAGGAAAATACCTAAGTTAATAAGCTATAAAAACTTTCTTACGATTTACTAAAAGGTAAAATACTATCATAACTCCTTTATAATATCCTTAAACAATTCATCATATCATAATGGGAATTTTTAGATCAACCTAATCCTTTAAACCCTAGGTTTCCCTCTCATAAAAAATTCCATGGTCAAAGGACCATGTCCAACCCACTTCCAAGGAAGTCCCATAACTAACCTAACCATCAAAGAAACCCTTAAAATCATACCCATATGAGACACTCCTAAATCACACAAAAGTACCCATATTAGGAGACACATTGTCAAAATCATTCTTGAAGACCTATTCAGGGCCAATCACATGAAATTACCATACATTCCCCTGGGTGACATAGTCATTGAGTGACCCTAAAACCGATTAATAGGGTATGGAACACTATTTCTAATGCCAATTAGATATATTTATTTTATGTTACAAATATGGACACCCGGATCACCCCATTTTGAGTCTCTTTAATCCAAATGCTCAAGCACACAACTATACAACAAGAACATATGCTAAACATATTAGTTTAAATGTTAGGTACCACTAATATTATAGAAATATTAATTATACCATATGATATCATCACATGACTCATCATTTATTACTTATAAATAAAGAGTCTTAAAAAACCCCTAAAATAGAGGAATTGGGGATTTATATCCCTAAATAAAAGAATAGTTAGAAAAAACAAATATAATGGTTTGTAATATTAACCTCACCTACTAGAGACAAAATCTGAGGATGAATTTCAATTTGGATGAAAAATAGATCCCTTGGATCCCAGAGAAGGATAAGAAGGAGGCTCAGTTCTTCTATGCATGTTGCTAAAAAAGAGGGAGGGGGTCTCCCATTTTGTAAATTTTTTAATTATTAATATGTAAAAAAATATTATATGGGCCACTAAAATCCAAGTGGACCCCCACCAATATTTTGGTATCCCTTTAGAATCCTAGTATAATATGTTGTATCCCATTAAGGGTATTCTTAATCACCCAAACCTTGAATTTTGATTGAAGTATTTTCAAGCTACTAACTCACTTCCAAAATAAAAAATTTAATTACCCAAACATGTCTAAATGGATTATATTCTAAACAAAAACTTTAAATTAAAATTCGTTTCAGTTCAAATTCTCTTGGAATCTGGACTGGTTCTAAATTAAAATGCAATTTAACATTGTGGGTTATTAAAAAGTCCCCAACCTGTGATTTATCTTCATTTAGATTCATCTATGAATATCTATAGTGAATCGAACTATCAAAAAACTATGTTTTATTCCTGTTATTACACTATATAACATGAATTATTCATTATTAAATAGTACGCCCAAAACAATTTCATCAACCATACTAAAAAAATGTGAAAATTGCCAGTTTTTTTCCACTATACCAATTTCTACTAAAATCTCCATATATTAAATATTTTATTATCAATTTTATGTTATGTTCGTGATTTACTATATATTGTGACATCATTAAATAATTCCAATTTTAAAATCATACTCCTCTGGTGAATGGTTTCAGTCCCCCAAACACCACTACCATCTTTAAGTTACACTTAATAACTATTCAACTATCATCACCTAATTTAAAAAACCAACCTAAATCAGGTTCTTTGAAAAATTTTCAATCTAGTGAACCAATCAACACACTCTATATGAGTACTAACTTACTACCATTCTAATTTATAATAAATCAATTCATTAAGTCATACTCTAAGACAATTTACACAATATTGACTTTATCAATCACTCAAAAATAAATTCTGAATGTAATTTGTCTGAAAATATATAAAATTTATCTCCATTAATCCAAAACTAAGAAATGGTACCTCAACACCCACTAAATGAATTTTTCATACACACTATATTGGGAATCCAACTATATTTACCTTACCCAAGGATCGTAATACCTGATGATCAATAGGATCCTCCCCATCATAAGATTATATATACCATAATCTGGACCATATCAATATACCAAAATTACTGTATATTTTAAAACATACCTAACATGAGAATATTTCAATGTATTCTAAACATCTATCATTATAAGACTCACTATAGGATCTAAGGTTATCATGGTACTCTACAAACCCACTATTTAATATCTTGAAAAAATCTATAAAATAATTAATGATCAAGACACACATTGATATCAGTGATCACCTATTGTTACAACTTACTTTAGCTCATAAGTATAACATAATAAAAATTTCAATACTACTTGGAGTGATATAATTACAAATTTATTACTCACTGTAGTTATGAAATCCTTTTATCCTTATTATATAGCTCTAGGGATCATCACCATACATTTATCTCACCTAAAAAGTGTAAAACTATTTGAGTATTAATCATGAAGATGCCTCTAACATCACCTCTCTGTGTTACACTGGTGATTTTCTCTTTGGAATAACCTTCCAAAGCCTACATATTTTAAAATTATTATCTACTAAACTTATCATAAATAATATACTACTCACACAAAATCAATATCAACCACAATATCATTGATCAGTACTCCATACCTATATATCCATAAAACACATAAGGTTCTTCCAATCCTTCACAACTAAGTGAGAACTCATAATTTGATACATGCATTCTCACTATCACACTGTTGATATCAAGGAAAATGATTCACAATCATTATCATCATGGGATATTTTATCAATTATAACTTACTTTACTAATGAAAAACTCATCAAAAGTGTTTTATGTTTATACTTAATAATTATATAATAACAAAATTCCAAGTCTCCAGTAAACTTACAACATACATACGTCAACATACACCTTATTGTATTCAAGGAAAAAGAAGATCTATAACAACCCTAAACACAGAATCTTATATCCAGTGGAAAAAATATAAATTTTATATTTAGGGCTTTTATACTAATAAATGTGGCCTAATTTAAACCGTCCAAATATTAGAACACAAAAAGGAATTTTTAAATCACTTACATACCTAAGAAACTTTTAGGATTAGAGTTTTATAGAATTAGGTTAAACCCTTACCTTAAAATTTGGATACACAAAAATCTGGTTTATAAAGATATACATCATCCCCCACTATGATCTTTATATCTATTAACCTTATTCTACATGCCATACTTAAAATATTTCTTCAAAACCTAGGAAAAAAGAAAACATAAGAAGGGTGATATAAAATGACAAGTAATGGTAAACATGTGAATTATTAATTAAATGACACCAGTGAGCATAAAATTATAATTAGGGTATGATGACATAATAAAAATTCATGAGAATAACATAAGATAATTCATAACCATCAATAAATAGATTATAGATCATGGAATAAGGATTTTATGTAAGATAAAAGTCAAAGGTATAACATGATTTCATAAAAGAGAATACTCATGAGTAATCACAATGGAGAATAAATTAAAGAAAATTTAAATATAAGAAATGGGGTAGCAACACAAAACACAACATAAGAATAAGTCAAGGATAATTTCCAAGACAATATCACATGGTGTATAGAGTCCCATAGTGGGTTAGGTTTACTCCCTAATCCCATAAAAAATGTCTCATGAGACAAAAACATTACCTAATTCATTGGATTGATATCCAGGATCACCCATCATAACAAGTTCATGGTGATGTGTTTCATAAAAAGAAAATAAATCATAAGGTTTAATCATAATAATTACCCATGGAATGAAATGGGTTGAATAATCTTGTCTCATATCATTACCTAAGAGATTTCATAAAGAATTATTTGAGAAATGAACTTGAGGAATGTAATATATTATAAAAGTGAGGGAGGATAAGATAGGTATATATGTAAGATACATATATACATAATTTATAATCAATCCATAACACCAAAGGTTGTTTTTATTAATGAATAAAAATATGAAAAGATAATTAAAAGCATTATTTATGAAAATACCCTTTTTAATTTTAAATTAATTAATTAAAATATAAACAATTTACAAATATTATGGAAATTTTTTTCTTTGAAAATATTTTTTTTAAACTTATAATGAAAGCATAAAATCATTAACTATCCATGATAGTGGGAAATTGTTTCCATGTTGCATAAATTAAAATAAATTTTCCTTTCACATTTTTGTTAAAAAATCCAAAGGTACCTCATTTAGAAAATGACGTGAATATTCATTTTAATTTTTTTTATAAAAAGTAAGACATGGGTAAAAATGAATTTAAAAATTAATAAGATAATAATAAAAAAATTCTTGAATTGTTTTTATAAAACATGGATATGGAAGTAAAATTATTTTCGACTAGAGAGAGAAATAAATCTAGCTTTAGTTTAAAACATTATTTTTTGGTATTTTGAGACATTAAAGAGTTGAAAATGAATAGAAAAACTTGAAATTTACTAAAATTACTATAGGAGAATAAAATAAAATGGTTTTATTATATAATGATCAAATAATTTCTTTTAAATGAAATCCAAGAATAAACAATACTGATTAAAATGGTATTATTAAATAAACCCTTACTACTTTGGTAACTTTTGAATCATAACACCCATAAATAAGATAAATTAAAATGAAACTTTAAATAACATGAATATAAAGAGAGTAATGGAATATCATATAAAAGGGGTATTATATTCACCATATAAAATAAATAAGCGGTGAATATGACATATGTCTAACAAAAACAAAAGTGAGATGATAAACCCTTAAAAAAGTCATATCATTGAAGTGAGAATTAATCAATGAATTATTTATGTGTGAAAAATTTATATCCACAAAAAAGTGTAAATAGAACATAATACAATCAGACTTCATTCCACACATAATTATGGTAGGAAATAGTCAATGAAGTATAAGTAAACCTAATAAATGAAAATTGAGTTTATAAGCCCCTTAAAACATGGTAACTTTAAATTCAAATACCATTGGATGAAATAATTAAAATTTAAACTTAAAATAACCTTAATTATGAATTATTTTTTATATGACATGTAAAAGGGGAATTATATACACCAAATAAAAGATGTTAGGAGTATAACAATAAAATATGTCTTAATAAGGAAAACTGTAATGAAATCCCTTACCTTAGGTATAACTCATAAAATACATTCATTATCATCCTTAATAACCTAATTTTAATTATTTAATTTCCTATGATTTTTATATTTTTTATTCCTTTTATTTTATTTATTACTTTGTTATATTTAATTAATTAATCAATTATGTTCACATCAGGCATTTTGATGATTTTCGGTTTATATGTAAAAAATGACTTCGATAGGTTGAATATTGTAAAATAGGTCAATGTTAAATCATATATAGAATAATAATAATGACATAATTATCATTTTCATATATCAATTATACTTTTAAAACCAATCATGGAATATAGTCATAAAAATGAACTATATTATAATCATGGAGATGATAAACCATATGTATGCATGAGTAATGCTTCCATTTTTCAATGATCATGATGGCAAAAAAGTATGAACTATTTTCTATTTAAAAAATTACCATCATATAATAAATATAATATTATTTATTTTAATAAAATTATATATATCATCCATAGGATTTTGTGATGAAAAACAAATCATTTCACTTTGTGGAGGTGGTAGTCCACACATACACACACACACGAGGTTATCATTTTTCAATGAATGTAAAGGTAAGAAATTATATGATATATTAATTTTAAAGAATTTTAAATATTTAATGTATAAAAAATATATATATTAAATCCATTATCATGAAAATCTATGAGATTTGGTGATGAAAAAAAAATTAAATCGATTCGCGAGGAGGTAGTCCATCGTAGACACGAACAATGGTTTCATTTCCCATTCGATTTAAGAATATATGGATGTAGCTTATATAATTAATATTTTAACATATAAATATATTTGATATAATTATTTTATTATTTTGTAATTTTTTAATAGTATTTTAATGAGGTGTAAAAACCAATTTAACAAAAAGGATTGGTTAAGAACAATACCACTTCTCTAGACAACCTCTTTAGGTCTGAATCAAATGACTTCCTAGTAGAGTTTTATAGTCAAAACAAGGAATCTAGGATGTGTTAATGGATGTACTTAAAGTATTTTAATAGGTATTAGATGAAAAAAAAAATCTTTTTTAGTGTAAATAAAATAGGATAAGAGGTTCCCTTTTATAAGTGAGGAGAGGGGTACTTTTTGGAATTTCTTAAAGTATTAAATTAAGATAAATTAATTTTCATGAAAAAATGGATCCAAACTAATATATTTAAAATATAATGTGATTATGGGTCTATATAATAAAATAAATTAAAATTTGGACAAGTTTAGGAAATTTTCTGTAGCTTAATCATATGGTTTTAGCCCATGTTAAACCTCCTTGACAATTACCATGATAACAAAGTTTTTCACTCTTTAGAGGGAAATATAGTTACTATAATAGAAAAAGTGGTCTATAAATGTAAATTAATTGATATTTATAATAATATACCAATAAATTGTGAAAATATAGAATATTTTTGAATATTAAATCATTTATTATATATTATTTATTATAAAATACCATTATTGTCATTTTTTGAGCTATTCATTTAATTTGACTTTGAAAACAACAATACAAAAAATGGAATTCAAATATAACCCTTTAAAACATCACTAAAATGTTATATTTATCTAAAAAAGTCATGGAACATAATTATTCTTTAAAATTATATTAATTTTAATATTTTTAAAATTATGTATTTTATTTTCTTATTAATTAAATAAATGTCGTGTCAGTGTTTCACAGGAATTCAAGGAAATTATATTGTCACTAAAAATTATAAATAAATTTACATAATAAATAAAAATAATTTATCTTTCAATTGAATACTTATAACCAAACATTAAATGTTTTATCCCTATCACAAACTAATATAATTATTAAAAGTAAGAATGTGACATTTTTGGCATTATGTTTTACTTTAAATCTATATGTGTCAAAATAAAATAGATATTTAATAAATTAGACATATATTTGAGAATTGGATGTAAATTTCTTAATCAAACTCACCAAATAGGATAATGGAACATGGTATGGTAAATTTTTAGTCCTTATCATTTTATTTTTAAGCTTTATTATCTGACTTACCCTTACCGTGATGATAATTATTTTTTGAGTTATTCATAATGAAAAAAATAAAAGAAAACTATTTATAAAATTTAGAACGACTGATTAAAAATATTTAATTTATTTTTCAATATTAAACTCATATAATTGGAATATTTTAATTTAAAACTAAATATGAAAAATGTGATGAAAAGCTTTTTTTAGAAAAAATGTATTTTCAAACCAAATAATATACTTATAAAAAAATAGATATAAATATGATTAAAATTTAATTAAATATATTATATATAAATAAATAATAAATTTTAAATTTTGAAATTAAATTCAAATCATAATGGTAATTTTAAATTACTTTATTTAATAAAAATAAATCAAAGTTTTATAAAAATCGGTATTTTACACCATTCACTGAAAAATAAATCTTTTTAGAAAAATTAAAAAATTTAACCATAGGATAATTCTGATATTCGGATTTACAAAATGATATAATTTTTATAATTTACTATTTCTTAAATTTCCATAACTTAGTTATATTATTTATCTCAAAAATCAGTAAAATCCATTTTTGAAGAAAACATATTCTTTAAGCATCAAATGACTTTATTGAAAAATTGAGTGATTATTTACTAAGATTTTAATGATAAATTTGTATTGTTGTATAAAAATAAGTTTGATTATGGGATAATTACAAGATGGGGGAGGTGAATTTTAATTTTGAAAACATTTATTTTTAATCATAAATTTAACATTGTTTAATAAGGTGAAGCAAATCAGATTCACTAAACCATCTTCTATCTTTAATACAAAAATCAGAATGGACCTGAGTCTGATTATAAAGGTATCATAATTACCTTGGGTTTTATAAAGAGATTTATCGTATTTAAGATGATTTTGATTAGATTAATTTAAAAAAAGTTTACTTAAAAGAAGATTCTACCTTAAAGAATATAGAATCTTAAATCAGAGATTATACAATAGAGAATGATAATATAATATCACTTTCTATTTAAAATAAATTGAATCAAAATTGAGGAAATTGTAATGGAACAAGTAAAAAAATGAATTTAAATATTTTAACCCAAATAAAAGGGTATCCAATGACTTTGGATAAAAGTCCCTTGATTTATACTTTTAAGAAAGTTTTTCTTACCCACACGAGGGTAAGACCTTAATCTAAAAAATATTGAATGTAGATTTTATCTTGCTATCCCCACAATACCTTGATTAAATAGGTAATTGGAACCTTTGTCATCCTTTATCTGGAATCCCTCAATTAATGAATTGTATGCATGAAGAAAATATTAAAATACAACCTGAAAAGGTTTCTTTAAGATTGGAAATATCTTACTAAATTAATACAAACATAGGGAATAAGAAGTTCACACTCTAGTATCATGATATCAAATTTATAGTATGTATACACACACATTAGTTGAGATTTTTACAAATGATGAAGTTAATGGGTATTTATAGGCTTAGAATTCAATGTTCGACTTGGACCCCAACGGTCATATTTTTCCTGAAATTTTGGAAGGACCTATAAAATTGGAACTTACAAGGGTCATAAAATAATAGAATAGATGACATCATTTTAGCATAAAGAAAAAATATTGTGATAAACTGTAACATCCCAAGTAATTAATGAATAATAGATATTTTTTCTATTAATGAATTAGATAGTGTTTTAGAGGCTGGAAAGGAGAATAAATCCAATCTTAAGCATGGAATACCCTAATATTTTTAAAAGATTGTTTTACTGCCTTTTGATGGCAAACCATATTTTAAATATATATTTTGACAATTTTATAAGCTCTATTTTTCAAAATAAACTTATTATTTATGATTGGGACATCAAAATTTACTTTGTGTAAATTTTTGGTATTTTTCTGACAATGTTCATTTTTTAATGAATAGTGAAAAATACTGCATTTTACATCAAAACTGCTTTTTCATCTAATTCATTTATATGATTAGATTATATTTTGAATTTGTTTTAAAGTTCAATTAGAATATATTTTTACCATTTAATCCAATAGTGGTCATTGGAATTAATTTCACTTTGAAATTGGACTTAAACTAGTTTCAATCTTTTAATACTTATTATTTCATAAAAACACGCTATTTGATCTGAAAACAGGAATTAATTATTAAATTAATTAATGTAACTTATATGTTTTGATTTTTTTAAAATAGACATCATTTTTGAATTCGGAATATCAAATATAGCTTAGGGTGAAGTTTTGGTATTTTTCTGAAAAACTTCAATTTTTGATGAATAGTGAAACCACTAAGTGGTACTTAAAAAACTGATTTTTCATTTAAATGAAATTTTACCACCTCTGTATTTTGAATTTCAAAAATCTGACATACATGGTTGTCATTAAGAAGTAAAATGTGGTTCAATGGGATTAAAATAATTTTTGGTGAATAGTAACTTTTATGTTTTTAATCGCGATTAGAGGTAATTAGTGTAGTTTAAGGTAAAAATAATGTTTTAATAATATGAGATGAGCTTGACACATGTCCTACCCTAATTGGATGTGTCATGGCCGACCAATAAAATCCATGGGTCAACTTGGGGACCCCATGGAGCCACTTTGGTTGGGAAATGACATAAATAACTTTTTATTTAATGTAAAAGTAAAAATGACACAAACATGAAATGTTTTACTAAAACAATATCTACATGGGGTTATACAAGTCAGATTTTTGACTATAAATATTCATTAGAAATATAAAAAGATTTTATACATCATGATATTTTTTTTATAATTTTTATACATTAAATATATTAAATTATTTATGACATCATGATGATGCAGCCATTACCTCATAATAAAGTATTTAAATAAAATGAAAAGATAATGTAAAATCTATGACCTACACATGTACAAAACCTATTGGATGAGTATATTTAGAACCCTTATCACCTTAAACTCGAATTATATCAATGTGGGACCTTTTAAATCCAAAAATCATTTTAAAATAAAGGAACATTTCTTTACTTTCCAAGAGTGCCCCTCCTCTCCTCTTATAAAAGGCCCCCACCTCTACCTCTTTACCCACACTTCCAAAGCCTTTGGCTTGGCCAACCCCTACCTATTTTGTATCTCCACATCCCTCTATAACTCCTTGAAGCCTCAATTTGGGCAGAAGTCTTCCCAAGGAAGCCTTTGAGCTCAAACCAAAGAGAGTTACCCGATTTTAAGGTAATGTCTTCTTTTGAGTCCTTTTGTTTTATTTTGCTTATCCAACCCCCTAAACTATTTTTATTGATTTATTTTGTAACAACTCCAGTATATTTAATATAATAGTATGTTTTTATAAGAAGTATTAGAGCTAAAATTACACACACTTACATCTAATGGTTAAAGAACATACTGTTTCCGTGGATGGCGAATTTCTTCCTCATGAAACGATGATTGCTCAACACTCATATATCACCTTAAAAGGTGGCCATTAAGATGTCACTATATTTATATATTATATATAATATGTTTATGTTTTACTTAAGATTCTGTATTTTTCATTTATGGAATATATTTATGGTTACCATTATGAGTAAACGCGATATCTTCATTTTAGGAAGTGCGGACTACCGCCCCCTCAAAGTGATTTGATTCGTTAATGCCATATGTGGGACATATAAAGGATGTAATTAATGGTATTATATATATTATATTATACAGGAATTATAATATACCTTTATATCATTATGATTCCATTCTATAAAATACGAAATAGAAATGAAAGTAGCGTTCATGCGTACGTACGGATTACCGTCTCCATGAACAGTGCATTTCATTTCTTACCTCTAAATGATTATGTAATATTATAAATGCATATATATACTGGATATATATGATATATATGATATATAAATCATAATTATAACTCTGGATATAATGGATACATGAACAACTTGTAATTATAAAGGGCATATTTTGACTCAAGTACCAATGATTGTTAAAACGACCGTTATTAACTAAAATAATTACATAGTGTTCATGACATGGTAATAAGTGATATAAAAGGAATAATGAAATTAAAGAAGGTTCTTAAGCAAGTATAAATTAACTCAAGTTTATTATTCAGGAGATTAAAGAATGATCGAGTCAAGTCAGACCCGAGGTATGGGACTTCGTCTCAATCTCCATTCATTGAGGCATATTTTGTTTTATACAAAACCTTCTTTTATACGGTGTATAAACCCCTTTGACTTTTATGTTTATCCAAAAGTAATCTTTTTTATAGGAAGTGTTTTACTAAATGACAAAAGGGAATGTTTTTGTCGTAGTTATGCAGCGACAACGACTTCTCCGCCGCCGTGACCATTATTTGAGTTTCGGCTTCCTCTACAAGCCATACCTTTTTTTTAAAAGAAAAATAAATACCATGTTTTAATTGTCTTTTATTTTGGTATTGAAAATGGGTTTCATAATGTTTTTGTATCACTGTGTTATTGATATCTTGTGATTGAAATGTGGAAATGTTATGTTTCCTTTATGTATTTTTTATGTGATACGATTATGTTATGGTTCTTGGGAATTATTATGAAGACGGGTGGTTCCATGATAAACTAAGGGCGGGTGAGCCCGATATAGATCTCCAATGCATTGGGTAACGTGAAGGAGTGAAACGTTAAGGTTTCTCCGAAGAGATTTAGGGAATATACTATGATGGGTATTCCAAACGTAACCAAGAGGGTTACTCCCTACGTAAGAATGTTATGAATGCCTCAAGTTACCTTTATGTCTTATGATTTCTATGATTTATTCATGATTTGATGAGGTATGTTAAAGTGATTATGTTTTATGAGTAAAGTATGATTTCATTGATTCTTATGTATACATGTACTCATGTTTCCTTTCCATATTTTTATATCCCTTACTGAGCTTTTTATGCTCATCCCAAGTTTTTTTGAAATGTTTTTCACAGGTCAAGGGAAAGGTACATGATATGATGATAGTGTCAAGGAAGTGTCAAGAAACAATCAATGTTTTATTTTAAATATGTTTCCGTTGATGGGAAAAAATGAATACTATCTTTATGTAACCACTTTGTTTAAATGTGGAATTTAATGTAAGTTTTATGATCTAATTCTCTAAAACTCTAAACCTGAAAAGATACTCAATGTGTAATCTTGTAATAACTCAAGATTAAGTAAGGTTTAAGGCTGGGGCCTTATAGTTGGTATCAGAGGTCAGTTTAGATAACTTTAGGAGTTAGAATTCTATTAAATTATTATCCAAAAATATGTTTTTTATGGTCAAATTGAAGTGATATAGCATTTGAATATTACCATGTTGCTTCATCTAAGACATGTTTGTTCAGAATGGTTTTCCGTAGAGGAAACAGGGAAGCAGTGCTGGGAAGGCATACAGAAGGAAATAACCTTCCGAATCAGCATCCTGAGATGGTCGGAATTGGAACTGAACAGTTTGTTGCAGTAATGGCGCAGTTGACTCAAGCGATAAATAGTGGTGGTATCCATCCATGAGATCAGTCTGATCAACCACAGAGGAAGATGTCAGTGGTTGAACATTACATGAGGCAACATCCCCCATCATTCAGAGGATCATCTGACCCTGTGCTGGCTGAAGGGTGGATTAAAGAACTGGAGAAGATTTTCGATGTCATGGGGTGTTCAGACAATCAAAAGTTTAGTCTTGATATTTACCATTTGGAGGGTGAAGCAGATCAGTGGTGGTCGATGGTTAAAAACACCAGGGACGCTGGTGAGATTGAATCTCTCGACTGGGATGAATTCAAAGGTATGTTTCTTGAGAAGTATTTTCCTAAGGCTGTTCGACTTCGTATAGAAAAACAATTCCTAGAATTGAGGCAAGAGGAAGACTCAGTGGCCGCCTATGAAGAAAGGCTCACTCGATTGGCAAGGTATGCTCCAAATTTTATCCGAGACCTTGATAGTAAAATCAATCGTTTTTACTCAGGATTAAAGCCAAAATATCGAAGGGCATTAGCTTCTTGTGAGTTTAAAAGTTATGAAAAGCTTGTTCGATGTGCTGAGAAGGTGGAAATGGAGTTTGCCGATGATTAAGTGTTCTATAACAACCAGCAGAAGAAGATTCTGAGGTGGGAGGAGAAAGGAAATAATTCTTCAAAAAGGTCTGACGGTAAGAAAACTAAGTTTCCAGTTTGTGATAAATGTGGTAAAAGGCATGCTGGGGAATGTCTTATGAATTCTGAAAAGTGCTACCGATGCGGTAAGATGGGACATAAGGCTCGTGATTGCACTGAAATAGATCATGGTGATGGTAAGACCAAATTTGATTTACAGCTAGTGAAATGTTTTAAGTGCAATGAGATGGGTCACTATGCAAACGAGTGTCCGAAAAAGAGCTTGAGTGATGGGAAGCAGTTATACTACAAGCAGAAAGGGGTGGTGAAATCCTTTGCAACTACTTCAGCAGATGTCAGGCCATCAAATGAAGTTGTATCAGGTACTTTTTTTGTTTTTTCAGATTATGCCCGTGTGTTGTTTGATTCGGGGTCTACACATTATTTCATATCTGAAACCTTTTCTAGTAAAATGGGAATACCATCTCAAGAAATGACTCCTGAACTTGTGGTAAAAACACCTGGGGGAAATGTTGAGGCAAAAAGAATTTATAATAATATTCCTATCCTTATCCGTGGAAAGAACCTACTTGCAAACCTTATTGTTTTACCTCTAGTAGAGTTTGATGTTATCCTAGGTATGGATTGACTCTCTATTTACCATGATAAGATTGACTGTAGAGATAAAGAAGTTTCTTTTCAGAAAGACTTTCAGTTTGTGTACAAGAATGAACCCTTACTATTGATAACATATCAAGAGGCTGAGAAACTTGTAAAAGATGGAAATGAATGTTACCTTGCACACATCGTTGAAAATAAAGGAACTGTTCAAATTAATGATGTGCCAGTGGTAAATGAGTATCCTGATGTTTTTCCTGATGAATTGCCTGGAATAATACCAGATCAGGAAGTTGAGTTTACTGTTGACTTAGTTCCTGATGCTAAGACAATTTCAAAACCCCCTTATCGAATGGATCAAATTGAACTTTTAGAGTTGAAGGAGCAATTGCAAGATTTATTAGATAAAGGTTTCATTCGACCTAGCACATCACCATGGGGTGCTCCTGTTTTATTTGTTAAAAACAAAGATGGTTCTATGAGACTTTTCATTGATTATAGAGCCTTGAATAACATCACTGTTAAGAACAAATATCCTTTTCCTCATATAGATGATTTGTTTGATCAGCTCCAGGGAGCTCAGTATTTTTCAAAGATTGACCTGAGATCGGGGTACCATCAGTTGAAGGTAAAGGAAGCATATGTTCCGAAGACTGCGTTTCGTACAAGATATGTCCATTATGAATTTGTAGTAATGCCTTTTGGGCTAACCAATGCACCTGATGTATTCATGGACTTAATGAATAGAATTTTCCATGAGTTCTTGGATAAGTTTGTGGTTGTTTTCATTGATGATATTTTGGTGTTTTCTAAAATTAAAGAAGAGCATGAAATAAATTTAAGGGTTATTTTTCAAACCTTGAACGAAAATAAATTGTATGGGAAATTCAGAAAGTTTGAGTTTTGGTTGCAACAAATTTCTTTCCTTGTTCATATTGTTTCTAAAGATGAGATAACTGTTGATCTAGCAAAAACAATGGTTGTTAAAGAATGGACAAGACCCAAAAATGTAACTGAGATTCGTAGCTTCCTTGGTTTGGAAGGGTATTACTGAAGGTTTGTTAGAAATGTTTCATGGTTATCTAGTCCAATGACTAAGCTAACTTGGAAAGGTGTTAAGTTTATCTAGACAAAATAATGTGATGATTGTTTTCAGGAACTGAAAAGAAGATTGGTGAATGCTCCAGTTTTGACACTACCTTCCAGGAATGGTGAGTTTGTTATATACAGTGATTCTTTATTGAAAGGAATTGGTTGTGTCCTAATGCAGAATGATCAGGTAATTGCTTATGCTTCACGTCAGTTGAAAACTCATGAGGTAAATTACCCTACACATGATTTGGAATTAGCTGCTATTGTTTTCACTTTAAAAATTTGTAGGAATCAATTGTATGGAGTAGAGTGTGAAATATATACTGATCACAAAAGTTTAAAGTATATATTCACTCAGAAATAATTGAACACGAGACAGAGGATATGGCTAGAATTAATCAAGGATTATGATTGTACAATTCATTACCATCCGGGAAAAGCAAATAAAGTGGCTGATGCTTTGAGTCGAAAAAGTAATGCTTCATCAACAATGTTGCATTTGGAACGTGATCCTTTGGTTAAGGATTTGATGAACTTTGGCATAGAAGTTGTTGGTGCAGGATTTCCTTCTGTTTTATTTCAGGTATCAGTGAAATCTTCTCTATCAGACAGAATCAAGCAAGCATAGAAGCAAGACAGTGAGTTGCAGAAAAAGGTAGAGCTGGTTCAGAAAGGTGAGTTTCATGAATTCAACATTGATAGTGATTGTGTTTTGAGATTTGGGAAGAGATTGTGCGTGACTTGTGATTCAAATTTGAAGAGAGAGTTGTTATGTGAAGCTCATAGTTCTCTGTTTTCAGTTCATCCTAGCAGTACTAAGATGTACAGAGATTTGCGGGAGTTTTACTGGTGGGATGGAATAAAAAGAGATATTGCTGATTTTACTGTGAAGTGTTTAACTTGTCAACAGGTTAAAGAAGAGCGGAAATTACCAAAAGGGATGATTTAGCCTCTACTAGTGACAGAGTGAAAATGGGAGAATATATCCCTGGACTTTGTTGTGGGATTACTGAAGACATATCAAGGTAATAATGCAATCTGGGTTATTGTTGATCGCTTGACTAAATCTGCTCATTTCATTCCTATTCGAGATACTTTATCTCTAGATCAACTTTCTCGACTATACCTTAAAGAGATAGTCAGGTTTCATGGAGTTCCTCTATCCATTATATCCGATCGTGATCCCAGGTTTACTTCTAACTTTTGGAAGGGCCTTCAAAAGTCATTCGGTACTGAATTAAATTTTAGTACAACTATTCATCCTCAATCGGATGGGCAGTCAGAACGAACAATTCAGACCTTGGAGGAAATTCTACGAGCTTGTTTAATGGATTATCATGGAAGTTGGGACCAACATCTTTCTTTGTTTGATTTTTCATATAATAACAGTTTTCATTTCAGTATACAGATGGCACCATTTGAGGCGTTATATGGGAAGCGGTGTCGAACTCCAGCTTTCTGGGATGAAGTGGGTGAAAGGAAGTTTATGGGACCAGAATTGGTAGAAGAGATGGCAGAAAAAGTTCAGTTTATTCAGAAACACATGAGAACAGCTCAGAGTAGGCAGAAGAGTTATGCAGACAACAGGAGGAAGGATCTATCTTTCGAGGTAGGTGATCATGTTTTTCACAAAGTTTCACCATGGAAAAGTGTGATGTGATTCGGTAAGAAAGGAAAGCTGAGTCCAAGGTTTATTGGACCATATGAAATTTTGGAGAGAGTTGGATCAGTCGCTTACCTAGTGGATTTACCTCTAAGTTTATCTCAGGTACACAATGTTTTTCATGGTTCGATATTGAGAAAGTATATGCCAGATCCATCTCATGTTTTGAGTCCAGAGGTAGTTCAGCTGGAAGAGAACCTCTCTTATGAGGAACAACCGGTCCAGATTCTTAATCATAGGGAGCAGGTGTTATGGAATAAGGTGATTCATCAGGTAAAGGTTTTGTGAAAAAACCACATGATTGAAGAGGCAACATGGGAATCTAAAAATGCAATGAGGGCTAAATACCCCCACTTATTCGATAAGTAAATAAATTGTAGGGACGCAATTTTCTAAAGGGGGGGGGGGAGGATGTAACATCCCAAGTAAGTAATGAATAATATATACTTTTTCTATTAATGAACTAGATAATGTTTTAGAGGCTTAAAAGGAGAATAAATCCAATCTTAAGCATGGAATACACTAATATTTTTAAAAGACTGTTTTACTGCCTTTTGATGGCAAACCATCTTTTAAATCTATATTTTGAAAATTTTATAAGCTTTGTTTGTCAAAATAAACTTATTATTTATTATTGGGGCATCAAAATTTACTTTTTGTAAATTGTTGGTATTTTTCTGACAATGTTCATTTTTTAATGAATAGTGAAAAATACTGCATTTTACATCAAATTTTTTTTTTCATCTAATTAATTTATATGATTAGATTATATTTTGAATTGGTTTTAAAGTTAAATTATAATATATTTTTACAATTTAATCCAATAGTGGTTGTTGGAATTAATTTCACTTTGAAATTAGACTTAAACTAGTGTCAATCTTTGGATACTTATTGTTTCATAAAAACAAGCTATTTGCTCTGACAGTGGGAATTAATTATTAAATTAATTAATATAACTTATATGTTTTGAATTTTCTAAAATAGACATCATTTTTGAATTCGGAATATCAAATATATCTTAGGGTGAAGTTTTGGTATTTTTTTGAAAAACTTCAATTTTTGATGAATAGTGAAACCACTAAGTGGTACTTAAAAAACTGATTTTTCGTTTAAATGAAATTTTACCACCTCTGTGTTTTGAATTTCAAAAATCCGACATACATGGTTTTAATTAAGATGTAAAATGTGGTTCAATGGGATTAAAATAATTTTTTGGTGAATAGTAACTTTTATGTTTTTAATCGTGATTAGAGGTAATTAGTGTAGTTTAAGGTAAAAATAATGTTTTAATAATATGAGATGAGATTGAAACATGTCCTACCCTAATTGGATGTGTCATGGATGACCAAGAAAATACATGGGTCAACTTGGGGACCCCATAGAGACACTTTGGTTGTGAAATGACCTAAATAACTTTTTATTTAATGTAAAAGTAAAAATGACACAAACATGAGATGTTTTACTAAAACAATATTTACATGGGGTTATACAAGTAATATTTTTGACTATAAATATTCATTAGAAATATTAAAAGATTTCCTACATCATGATATTTTTTTTATAATTTTTAGACATTAAATATATTAAATTATTTATGACATCATGATGATGCAGCGATTACCTCATTAATAAAGGATTTAAATAAAATGAAAAGATAATGTAACATCTATGACCTACACATGTCCAAAACCTATTGGATGAGTATATTTTGAACCCTGATCACCTTATCCTCGAATTATATCAATGTGGGACCTTTTAAATCCGAAAATCATTTTAAAATAAAGGAACATTTCTTTACTTTCCAAGAGTGCCCCTCCTCTCCTCTTATAAAAGGCCCCCACCTATACCTCTTTACCCACACTTCGAAAGCCTTTGGCTCGGCCAAACCCTGCCTATATTTTATCTCCACATCCCTATATAACTCTTTGAAGCCTCAATTTGGGCAGAAGTATTCCCAAGGAAGCCTTTGAGCTCAAAACAAAGTGAGTTACCCGATTTTAAGGTAATGTCTTATTTTGAGTCCTTTTGTTTTATTTTGCTTCTCCAACCCCCTAAAATATTTTTATTCATTTCTTTTGTCACAACTACAGTATATTAAATATACTATGATGTTTTTATAAGAAGGATTTTAGCTACACTTACACACACCTACATCTAATGGTTAAAGAACATACTGTTTCTGTGGATGGCGAATTTCTGCCTCACGAAACGATGACTGTTCAAAACTCATATATCACCTTCAAAGGTGTCCATTAAGATGTAACTATATTTATATATTATATATTATATGTTTATGTTTTACTTAAGCTTCTGTATTTTTCATTTATGGCATATATTTATGGTTACCATTATGAGTAAACGCGATATCTTCATTTTAGGAAGTGCGGAATACCGCCCCCTCAAAGTGATTTGATTCGTTAATGCCATATGTGGGACGTATAAAGGATGTAATTAATGGTATTATATATGATATTATACTAGAATTATAATATACCTTTATATCATTATGATTCCATTCTATAAAATACGAAATAGAAATGAAAGTAGCGTTCATGCGTACGTACGACTTACCGTCTCCATGAACGGTGCATTTCATTTCTTACCTCTAAATGATTATGTAATATTATAAATGCATGTCTATACTTGATATATATGATATATATGATATATAAATCATGATTATAACTCTGGATATAATGGATACATGAACAACTTGTAATTATAAAGAGCATATTTTGACTCAAGTACCAGTGATCGTTAAAACGACCGTTATTAACTAAAATAATTACATAGTATTCATGACATGGTAATAAGTGATATAAAAGGAATAATGAAATTGAAGAAGGTTATTAAGAAAGTAGAAATTAACTCAAGTTTATTATTCAGAAGATTAAAGAACGATCGATTCAAGTCGAACCCGAGGTACGGGACTTCGTCTCAATCTCCATTCATTGAGGCATATTTTGTTTTATACAAAACCTTCTTTTATACGGTGTATAAACCCCTTTGACTTTTATGTTTATCCAAAAGGAATCTTTTTTATATGAAGTGTTTTACTAAATGACAAAAGGGAATGTTTTTTTTCCGTACGTATGCAGCGACAACGACTTCTCCGCCACTGTGACCATTATTTGAGTTTCGGCTTCCTCTACAAGCCATACCTTTTTTTAAAAGAAAAATAAATACCATGTTTTACTTTTATTTTATTTTGGTATTGAAAATGGGTTTCATAATGTTTTTGTATCACTGTGTTATTGATATATTGTGATTGAAATGTGGAAATGTTATGTTTACTTTATGTATGTTTTTTTTGATACGATTATGTTATGGTTCTTGGGCATTATTATGAAGACGGGTGGTTCTATGATAAACTAAGGGCAGGTGAGCCCAATATAGCTCTCCAATGCATTGGGTAACATGAAGGGGTGAAACATTAAGGTTTCTCTGAAGATATTTAGGGAATATACTATGATGGGTATTCCAAACATAGCCAAGAGGGTTACTCCCTACGTAAGAATGTTATGAATGCCTCAAGTTACCTTTATGTCTTATGATTTCCATGATTTATTCATGATTTGATGAGGTATGTTAAAGTGCTTATGTTTTATGAGTAAAGTATGATTTCATTGATTCTTATGTATACATGTACTCATGTTTCTTTTCCATATTTTTATATCCCTTACTAAGCTTTTTATGCTCATCCCATGTTTTTTTGAAATGTTTTTCACAGGTCAAGGGAAAGGTACATGATATGATGATAATGTCAAGGAAGTGTTAAGAAAGAATCCATGTTTTATTTTAAATATGTTTCCATTGATGGGAAAAAATGAATACTATCTTTATGTCACAACTTTGTTTAAATGTGGAATGTAATGCAAGTTTTATGATCTAATTCTCTAAAACTCTAAACCTGAAAAGATCTTCAATGTGTAATCTTGTAATAACTCAAGATTAAGTAAGGTTTAAGGTTGGGGCCTTATATAAACATTATCTTGTAAACAAAATTGAATATACATATGAATATGATTATATTTATGATTACATTAAGAAAATAGAGTCACTTATTGGTTTTGAGAATATTATGAAATTATATTTTTAAAACAATGAGAATAAGATTCTAGAAATAGTGAGAATCAGATTTTAAAAAATATGGGAATCAGATTCTAAGAATTGTGAGAATTATATTATAAAAAACATGAGAATTTGATTATATAAATATTGATAATTAGATTCTAAAAAATATGAGAATTTTATTTTAAAAATAGTGAGAATCAGATTCTAAAAAAGATGATAATTAGATTCTAAAAATAGTGAGAATCAGAATCTAAAAAACATGAGAATCAGATTCTTAAACAACCTGAATTAGATTAAAAAAAATGATAGAATAAAAATAGGGGTATGGATCTGATTTTTATCAGTTCCACTTTCTATTTGGTCTTTAGAGAGTGTTTGTTATACTTATCTAGGAAACATCATGAAATAGATTAGAGAACATGAGTTTGATTGTTATCGGAGTTTTATATTTTTAGAAAAAAAATTCTTTATTAATACTTATAGAAAGTAAGAAAAATCTCATTAAAGGAAATGAGTTTGTGATTTCTAAAACATAAAGTAATGAGAAAAGTAATAACAGAACTTTTGAATCAATAATCTCTCTATTTTTAGAAGGCACAAAAAAAGTTTTAAGAAAAAGAATATTAAGACAGAAATATTTCATATTTGAATATAAAAATGAAGACTTATCTCCCCCTGAGTTTATAATTCTTAAGAAGATGAATATGAATAACTCCCACTTAGGATTTGAAAATCCCCTAAGTATCATATTATTTTCTTTAAGTTTTTTATTCCTTTATTAAAGAAATGTCCCCCCCTTAATGATATCTTCTTTAATATTCTTAAACATTATCCCCCTTTGTAGTTTATAAAAAATAAATGGTGAAAAATTTGTACCAAAAAATAGTTAGGAAACATTCTATATGAAACAATATGGATAAAATTACTTGATATTTAAAAATTTTACAACAAAAGTTTCAGAGACAAAAAAAATTAATCCTTATTCGGTATTGAGGATCTAACCATAGCCTTCAATTTCTTCAACTATTTGTGATATTTTCAAACATTGTAAAGAGAACTTCCTGATGTTGATTTTTCTTTTCAAGATTTTGAAACTTTTCTTCTTGAATTTGAATATTTTTATCCCGGGAGTTTAATTTTTCATCCATATCATATTTGATCTATTCTCATATTGCATAAGAGTTCTAAATAACTCATCAAGAATAACATTTGTAACTTTTCTTGATTCACCATCTGCTGTTCTCTTTGACTCTCATTCATTAGGCATGATGTCTATGATCTTTTCAATAATAACTTACCATTATAATCCTTTTTCTCTCATGTATTTTAAGATATTTACAATATTCATAAATATATATTGAACTTTATTTATAGGTTATCTATATGGAAACACAAAATAATGATAGTCTTCTCTAAGCATGGCTCTTCTTATCCTGATGACTTTAGATGTACCAAAATGAGTAATCTAAAGTTTCTTCCAAATTCTATTTTCTACTTCAAAAGATGAAATATGGATGTATATATTTCTATTCATTGAATGAAGTAAAGTATTGCATACCTTATATTTAAGTTGATATTCGTGTCTCTCTTGATTTGTAAATAGTCTAACTTCTTTATCATGAATTTTGTAATCTCTAGTAAGCATTAATTTTTTTTCAACACTAGTATTGATAAACAAAGTCTTCATTATGTATCTCTAATATTCATAGTCATTGCTATAAAAAATATATTTTTCTGTAGGATTACATTTTTTATTGATATGACATTAAAACCTTCCATTATTAGAATAATACAAAAATTCTTTTTCTACAATACATGTTAGTGTAGAAAAAATTTTATAAACAAATAATTTATAAAAGAAATATAACTAACTTAAAAAAGTAATATAATAAAATATATGAGTAGTGGAAACCATCTATGATACCAATTTTTGGATTGAAATAAGTATTGATATGTCATAATTACAATTGGGGTGAATTTTAATTTTAAAAACTTTCATTTTTAATATTAAAGAAAACTTTTTTTAGCAATGTTAAACAAATCAGATTCACTAAAACCTCTTATGTCTTTAAAAAATAAATCATAATGGCTCTGAGTCCGATTATAAAGGTATCAAAATAACCTTGGGTTTGATAAAAATATTTATTGTAATTAAGATGATTTTGATTAGTTTAATTAAAAAATAATTTTACTTAAATAAGATTCTATTTTAAAGCGTATAAAATCTCAAATTAGAGTTTATACAATTGAGAATGATAATATAATATCACTTTATATTTAAAATAAATTTTATCATAATTAAGAAACTCATAATGGAACAAGTAAAACAAATAAATTAAAATATTTTAACCCAAAGAGAAGGGTATCAAATTACTTTGGATAAAAGTACCTTGATTTATACTTTCAAGAAATTTTTTATTACCCACACCAGGGTAATCCCTCGATCTACAAAAGTTTGATTGCAACTTCTATCTTAATATCTTCACAAGCCCTTGATTAAACAAGTAATTGGAACCTCTATATTCCTTCTTCCAGAATCCCTCACCTAAAGAAACATACACACAATGTAAATATTAAAGAGACAACCTAACAATGTTTCTTTAATATTGACACTCTTTACTAAAGTAATACAAACATAGGGAACAAGTATTTCACACTCTAGTATCATGAGAGAAAATCAACAGTAAATAGACACTCAAAATAGTCAAGTTTTTTTATAAATAATTAATTTGTTGGGTATTTATATTCTTGGAATGAAATGGTTGACTTTCTCTCCAATGACCATATTTTTCTTAAAATTTTGAAGAGACTTATATAGCTGGCACTAACAATGGTTATGAAATAACAGAATAGATGACATCATTTTAGCATATAAATAAATGTAGTAAGAAACATAATCTTGAAAACATAATTGAATATAAGTATGAATCTAATTATATGTATGAGTACATTAATAAAATAGAGTGACTAATCAGTTTTGAGAATATTATAAAATTGAATTCTTAAAACAATGAGAATCAGATTCTAGAAATAGTGATAATCAGATTCTAAAAATTATGAAAATCATATTCTAAAAATAGTGAGAATAATATTCTAAAAAAGATGATAATCATATTATATAAATAGTGATAATCTGGTTCTAAAAAATATGAGAATTAGATTCTAGAAATACCGAGAATTGGATTCAAAAAAAGATGAGAATCATATTTTAAAAATAGTGAGAATCAAATTCTAAAAAAATGAGAATCAGATTCTATAAAATGTGTGCATCAGATTCAAAAAAAAGGATAGAATCAAATTCTATGTATGGATCCTATTTTTATCAGTTTTATTTTCTATTCGGTCTTTACATAGTGTTTCTTATACTTAGATAGCAAATAATATGAAAGAGATTACTGAACATGAGTCCGATTATTATTGGACTTGAATAAGTTTAGACAAAAATTATTTATTAATACTTATAGAAATTAATAAAAATAATATTAAATGAAATGAATTTGTGATTTTTGAAACATAAATGAATGAGAAAAGTCATAAAGAAACTTTTGACTCAATAATCTCCCCCTTTTTGGAAATCACAAACAATGTTTTAAGAAAAATAATTTTAAGACCGAAATATTTCATATTTGAACTTAAAAAAGAAATACTTATCTCTCCCTAAGTTTATAACTCTTAAAAATATGAATACGACTAACTTCCTCTTAGGATATGAAAATCCCATAAGGATCATATTATTTTATTTAACTATTTTTATTCCTTTCTTATAAAATTTCTCCCCCTTACTTAAGTATTTCTTCATTAATATTCTTAAAAATTCTCCCCTTTGTGATTTACAAAAAAGAATAAAGAAAAAGTTGTACTTGAAAATTGTTAGGAAACATTCTATATAAAACAATAGGTATAAAATTACTTGATAATTAGAATTTTACCACAAAATTTTTAGAGACATAAAAATTAATCCTTCTTTAAAATTAAGGATCTGACCATAACCATCAATTTCTTTAACTCTTTGTTATATTTTTCAAACTTTTTATGGAGAACTTATTAATGATGATTTTTTTTAATATTTTGAATCTTTTCTTCTTGACTTTGAATCTTTTCCTTCAGAGACTTGAATTTTCAGCAATCTCATCTTTGATCTATTCTCATATTGTAGAAGAGTTCTAAATAAGTCATAAAGAGTAACATTTTTTACTTTTATTGATTCATCAACTACTATTATCTTTGACTCTCATTCATTAAGCATGAAGGTAATATGGAATAACACATAACCATGTTTCAAAATAAGATAAATTTCATGATCCCCTCTCATCAAAGATACTGCAATGGGGGGATAAAGATAATGATCCTCGAGTCCCACCTTCAGTAGGCCCTGGGTTAGAAAATAGCACCAAAGGTATAAAAATCTCACAAAATGGGAGGCATTACCCTCTATAATAATGGAGTATTAAGAGATAAGATGAATCATAAACAAAAAACTCCATGAAATAATATAAAAAACCAAAAAATATCCCATAATGCATGTATAAATAAAAATAACATAGATAAAAGTCTCCAAAGTAAATACCCAAAATCAAAGATAAAGTAGAAATAAAGTAGTTATCTAGGGTCCGAGATAGTAATGCCCATCACGGTCCAAGTAATACTCCTAAAAACCTAAAAATAGTTTTATATATATAGAGTGAGCATATATGTATAATCAATAGGAAAACCAAAGTCTCTCATACACATGTGAACGCAGCATACTAATGCATCCATGAGAAAATATAAGAACCAAGAATACCTAAATAGGTCTAATATTTCTCTTAAACTCACCAAGGAATGCTCACTAAATAATTAAATCCAAATATAATACCATAATAAGAAGAATATTGATAAGGGTACCCCACATTTATTTACCACTTATTTTTCATTCTCACACCCCAACGTATTATGTCTTGGTGCTCCCATATCTTCTATATAACATATATCACACCCCACAACACAGTTTTATCACATCTCACCCACAGACACCTAGTCTACCGCCCCACAACATGGTCATATCTCATCTCACCCAAAACACCTGGGTCATCGCATCATAACCATAACCAAATTAGTAGGGTATCATGAACATGAAGGACATAATCCTCATTCCCTCCTCTTACCATGCACAAAACCCACCATAGGCTACCCCAAAACATGATCACATCATATCCCACCCACAGACACCTGGGACACCGCCCCATAGCACGATCATCACATGTCACCCAAAAACACCTAGTCCATAACCTAGTGCACTAATAGACCTTATACCATCAAAACATGTGTATATCTACTCACCTGGAAGAGAGAGTAGAAAATAGATGGTAGCCAAACATCCTTCAAAATCACCAATATGTTATAAAAAACACTCCTCGTGTGGCTATGTGGGTGTCAACACATAGTTCTTGACATAATTGGGGTGAATATAGAAATCAAAATGAATATAAAAGTACATACATATATCAACGAACAAGACCAACCTATGGGTTCAAAACCAAACACTAACCAACACACAACATTGCCACTCTAGCTTCCACCTCAAAATACATAAGACCACACAAACCAAAAGCCAAATTACTCCACCAACCAATTCTATTACCCAACCCCTTTCATTTCATTAAGCATCAACCACATATAACCACACATCACATCATTTATTTTTTTATTAATCATTTTCATCCCATTAACCAATAAAAACTACAAAAATTTTAATCATTAATAAATAATTATTTATTCCATCACTACCAGGGTATCTAGCATAACACAACTATACATTACAAGAAACTCATAATATTCATCACACCATCACCTCTCTACCCCAAAATCATGGCCAAACAACCACTACCTTGCCACCTAAAAAGAAAAAAAAACAACCACCACCTCACCACCACAAAATCACAGCCAAACAACAACCACCTCACCTCCCAAAAATCATGTCCAAACAACCACCACCTCGCCACCCCAGAAGAATGACCCAAAAAACACCACCCTATTTCCCCAAAAAAACAACCACATATCACCCATCAATGCCACATCACATCACAACTAAAAAAGTATGACTATACATCACAAAACATCAAAGATCATTTTATAGTTTTAACAAAGGGTATTTTATCACATTACAATTAATTCTAGGGGAATTATCAGATAATACATAATTTGAGGGAAACCATTTCATTAGCTAAATATAAGTGGTTATATAATTTCCATTTTAGGGTGATATCACAAAAATAAAAATAGACACATTATTCACAACACATATCATCCATTATAAAAAAAATCCCCCAACAACCACAATTTTCAACTTGGCATCAAGCCCATACAATACATCACATCACAATAAAATCAAAGCTATAAAAGCTTGAAAATAATTCTCCTTTCCCCCTTAAATTTTAATTTTCCAATTATTTATCTTTTATTAAACCAAAAAAACCAACACTATAGATAAAAAAATAAATCCCAACCTCAATTATACACAATAAAGAGAAATGAGGGATTCCATAAGTTGAAGAAGCTTTGAAAACTTGTTACGCACTACAGGGTGAAGAATAAACACTTTCAAACCCCAACAACACATGAGAAACCACAAATCAACTTGAAAAACAACCAAGGATAATCAAAACAGAGCTGAATTCACACCCTAAACCAAAATCACACCATCCTAGTGGGTTCCCCAATCAAGAATAGGATAAACCCACCAAGAAGGGCGAAAAACTTACCACATATTTACAATAGAGATAAACCAGAATCAACAGATCTAAGAAAGGAGAAGAGGGCAGGAAATAGTCCTTGGGGGACCTAAGGTCAGATCATAATGAGTGTCAAAGAATCCATGACCAAATGAAGATAAATTAGATGAGAAAATAACTTAAAATCTAGAAACCTTTCTATTTCACATTGTGAAAAAATCACATGATGTGTAAACCTCAGGTTTTATAAGAATTTCAACATTCATTGAAAAAAAATTACATCAACATTTATTAAATACATCTAATGTATTAAAATTATATGACATGAATCTGTCTCATAGTTTCCCACTCTGCTGATTTAAAAGCCATGAAATCACCTTCTGTATAAGACATAAAATAGAAATTCACATTGTGTAAACATTACATGATGTGAATTCCCTGTAGAAGATCTGTTTCACCTCCAGACTCCATCAAAAAAACCCCAAAACATCACCTTAAAACCTAAAACCATCAAAAAAGGAAAAGTAACGATCCAAGAAGCCATAGAACAACACATCAGATACCTATAAAATGATTATTGAACTTATGAATCCAAAAAAAATCCCCAAGGGAAAGGGGTATGGACAACCACCCTATGAGATACCTCTCAAGGATATCATCACACCTCAAACACCACCACCCTCCAAACATTCTAAACCAAATATACACAAATCATCTCATAAAACCTAATCACCAAAAAACCACTTTTCCATAACTATCTAACCTCCACATATAACAGACCAATAACTGCACTTTCCCAACCATATGAATCATGTAATTTTATTCTCCATGTCAAGATACTATCTACTCTAGGAGGAACTGACTCACCTGCATGGGTTTAATCACATCGTAGTATAATGAGACTTTATTAGGAATAAGTTCCTCCACTTTTCACATGTCATAACTTTATCACATACTATACTTCAAGTAAAGCAACACATCTCATAAAACAAAATGATCCAAAAATCACATCACAAAGAAAAACTAAGAAAATAAAAAATAAAAACAACTCTGGGTACTGGTTATGAATATCTGTATCTCACTCTTAAGTATACTCTTCTAGGACACCTTCTATATAAAACGCACATACCAAAGGAATGGTTCTTCCTTGAAACACCTTATCCGAATGGTCCTAGATCTCTACTGGCTACTCCATGAACGTCATTTCATCCTCGATATCTAACTCTCCCCATTAAATAACATGATATTCATCATGAAGATACTAAAAAATATGAGATATGTGGAATATGTCATGGATCCTCTCCATCCATAGGGTAAATTCCAACCAATACACCACCTATCAAACTCACCCTAACACCCCAAAGGTCCCAAAAACCTTTTTGAAAGCTTAAACCCTACCAAACCCCCATTGAACAAGTCATGGTAAGACCTTTAGTAACATTTGGTCCTAAACCTTGAACTCAAAAGGTCTCATTATATGATTAGAACAAGACTTATGAAGCTCCTGCATTTCTTTCATACTTTCATGAACAAGATAAACCTTCTTTGTCTTGCACTGCACCATATCAAGGCCAAGAACTGCTACCTCACCAACCTCTATCCAACATAAAAAGGAATGAAATGGTATACCATAAAAAGCCTCAAATGGAGAAATAATAATGGATGAGTGATATATATTTTTATATGGTAAATCAACCAAGTAAACGTTTTGTACCCAAGATCCACTAAAGTCCAAGACGCATTCCCAAAACATATCCTCTAGAATTTTGATAGCCCACTCTATCCACCCAATCATCTGAGGGTGAAAGTGGTGTTAAATATAACTGAGTTCCAAAATTATGATATAATACCATAAATACTTTTGAGTTAAAATGTACTTATTGATCTAATACAATGGACCTCATAACTCTATGAAACCGAACCACCTCATCCATATACCTCTTAGATAAAGAATCCATTATTCCCTACTCTTTGATCATTATGAAGTGGGCCAATTTAATTAACAAATCCATTATCACTCAGATAGAATCATAACCTCTTTTATATTGGGGTAAATTTGAGAATAAATCCTTAGATATGTCATCCCATTTCGACTTGG
This sequence comes from Viscum album, assembly GCA_963277665.1. Classification (NCBI taxonomy): domain Eukaryota; kingdom Viridiplantae; phylum Streptophyta; class Magnoliopsida; order Santalales; family Viscaceae; genus Viscum; species Viscum album. The sequence goes on along the minus strand of OY728164.1, from coordinate 2,101,985,234 downwards.
TAACATCCAAAGGTTACAAAAAACTACCATGGACACGATATTCAGCCTTTACCTACTAGAAAACCAAAAAAAACATCCACAAACCCTACCAATTCCCATTTCATATAGGGACACAAAAACTTCATCCTAAATCCATGATACATATTGTAAATTCGAATTTGTACCACCAAAGGTGAGGAATGAAGCTCACGAATAACTCAATCTCACATCACTATCAGAATAAACAAACTCTCATGAAACAACATATGGTTTTTACCATCCTCTAAACATCCCTCTGGAGCATCAACATAACCACCATGAATTTGCATCACCTCTTCCTATGAGTATCCCCATTGAGTCTCCTCCACATGATACATAAAATAATAATTCATCTTCATCTGAGACAAAAAACCTCTACCATCATCCACCATTTCATTTAAGTTCAAGGATTCTAACTTATTCGTTGCTCTCTAAGAATTCCTAGACTCCCAAACAACATCCTTCCATGAATTTATACCCATGGAGTTTCCCAAAACATTCCCATTTCTTGAGGTGTAAGAGATATCAAAATCTTAATACTAAAGAAACTCCCTCCATATTCACTACAAAAAATTCAGATCACGCTGAGAAAAGATATACCTCAAGATCTTGTGATTTTTGAAGACCAAAAAGTGCTCCACAATGAGGTAGTTCCACCATAACTTCAGTGAAAACACCAACACTTCCAATTCCAGATAATGGTTGGAATAGTTATACTCATGGTGATGTAACTACCTAGACCCATAAGATACTGATTCCCTCTTCGGTATTAAAACTCATCCTAATTCTAGATGGGAAGCATCACAAAACACCTCAAAAATCACACCCTCCTTAGAAAATTGAATCATCTAAGAATTGACCAAATTTATCTTTATGTAACCAAACACTGCCTAAAACTGATCAATCCATATGAAATCATGATCCTCTCTAGTCGAAATAGTCAATAGGGCTCCAAATCAAGAGAAATCAGGCCCAAACCTTCAATAATAGCATGTATTACCAAGGAAAATATGAACCACTACCACATTCTTTGGGGCTGACCAAGAAAAATCTACCCCTACCTTCAACGGGTCTACTACCATACCCTGCTGGGACACCACATTCACAAGAAAATTCTCCTCTTGTTTCCAAAACAAACACATGTACAACATTCCATATAGATAGTGGGACCGAAGAACCTAAAAGACAAATATAATATTATCTTCAAGATCCTCCTTTGACATCGAGTAGACCAAGACATCGTCAATGAACATGATGATAAACTGGATCAGGAACACATGGAACATGTATTTGAAAGCCCTATGAACATGGCTGGTGCATTTTTAACACCAAAATAAGTTACTAAAAACTTAAAGTTCCCATAACCACACCTTAAAGTGGTATTCATAATATCTACCACCTTCACCCTCAACTGGCGATATCTTGTCGACAAATCGATCTTAGTAAACCAACTCTCCCCTCTCAACTAGTCAAAAATATCTTCTACACTCGAAATGGGGTAATGGTTCTTTACTATTACCAGATTTAACCTTCATTAGTCTATACACAACCTCATACTACCATCCTCCTTATTGGATAACAACACTGAAGCACCCCATAGTGACACACTATTCCTGATAAATACCTTATGCATCATATCATCTATTTTAATCCTCAACTCTCAAAAATAAAAAAGATCTATCTAATAATATTACATAAAAATTGGAGGATTACAAGGATGTAATTCTATCCTAAACTCAACATCACATTGAAGTGGTAGAGTTAAAAATTACTATGGGTAAATATCTTTGAACTCCTCCATAACTCTAGGGTCCCCTATTATCCCAATATCCACTGATTCCACCAAAAAATTATACATAAAAGAAATAAGGGGCTCCAGACATTGAAAACCCACATGAAATCCCCAATCGCCAATAAAAACCACACACTGATCATCCACATATGAAAATAAGACTCTCCTCTGAAATAAATCATTAAAAACACATGTGGAATACAACCAGTCAATGATGAGGATAAGATCACATTTCTCCATCTGTAGCAAGAAAAGATCCTAATGGGAATCATGTGGCCCCATCATCAATCCACACCCCCAACACACACCAAGCAAGATATTATAGACTCTGAATGGTGTATTCAACACCAAGGGAATGGTAATCCTCTATATATCTAGTCCCATAGAATAAAATAGAGTGGGTAAAACAAAGAAGTGAAAAGAAAATGAATCAAATAAGACACAAAAAAGGGTACTAAACGAACTGATTGTACCTCTGATGATATTTTCCCCCTTTATCACTGCTTCCTCCACTACATAAAAATTACCACATCTATATACTCTATCTATCTTATGATGACCACATCAATGAACTTGCTCAGGTCAAGGTACTTGAATACAAGGAAAATCCCGAGGTTGGCCTCTACACACTCCATCTCTCCTTGGTAGATCATAAGCCTACTTCCCCTACAACAAAAATGATCTCACTAGAAACTGCTACTAAGATTGGCACTGAACCTATCCACCTACACTAGACTAATCCCAAGGAACCACTGGGCACTGGTTCTAGTGATGACCACAAACCCCAAAACCAAAACATATTGGTTGGATATCATCAATAAATTCACAGAAAAGGCCTAAAGGGAAACTGTTGAGGTCAACTCCCTATTGTTTGAAAAATCAAAGGTTCAGGTGCCTAATAACTTCCACTGAAAACTTGTATCCTCGAGGAACTATATTGGTTCCCATCATGGAAAACATCTTCATGAGTGAATTTTCTCAATTACCTCTACCATATTCTGATCCTCTAGATTTTTTAGAAATGTAAAAGGAGTAACTATATACTGGATAAAAGGATAGATTTACTCCTAAAGACATATCACATGAGACTCCTCATATGAAAAAATATATCTAGAAATGTAAAGAAGATATAAGAATTTGATTCCCAATTATAGCACTGAAATACTCTTCTACTGAAGATAAATGAGATCCTACCTATTCACTTCTCTCATGGTTGAGGAAAGAAAATTTACCCAGAACTCCTTATGAAAGTCTAACTATGAAACATATGACCGCTTCCATGCTCCCAGATACAGTGACCACCACTGACACGTAGATCCCCACATCTCACTAATAGCCAAAGGGACCTGATACTCTGTCAGGGCCCAGATGAAACTAAAAGAGATCATTAGCTCCTTTATCCAGCTATGTATTTACACACTTGAAACACTTCCCTTTTACTTCCTCAAATACCACCACTTGAAAGCATGTGATTTCCTCTACCAAGACTCATCCTCATCTTCCAGATCACCCCTAAGACAATCAACTAGATCATCCTACTGAACCTCAACTCCCCAAGCCACATGCAGATGTTGAACATAATCCATAACTGAAAGGAAAATAGGAATTTCCTAAGCCCAGTTGTATAGAATTTTATTTAGATTCATTTTAATTCACTTTATTAATTTTAAAATTCTAAAAACAACCCAATTAAGAAAAGAACATAAGTATTAATTATGTATGTACCTCTCTTATATCTCTACTATACAAAAAGGTTCACCTCACTTAGCCATTAAATAAGCACAAAGTTTGTGCATTGGATCACAGGGGGCCCTAGAATTGTATTTCCTAGTTAGTGACCTTGGCCTATGTCATGTACCAAGGTTAACATGAACTATTTCCATACTAACCCATAAAATCATCAGTATGCCTAACTCTAAGCTCCATATTATCCCTCAACCATCACCTCTGACACCACTCTATCATGAACCCTCACTCCAAAGATACTACCATGATAGGATAGATATAATGACCCTAGAGTCCCACCTCCAGTAGGCCCAGGGCTGGATACTAGCACTAATTCTATAAAAATATCAAAAAACAAGAGACATAACCCTCTATAATAATGTAGGATAAGTAGATAAGATGAATCATGCAAAAAAAATTCAATTACATAATATAAAAAGAAACAAAAAACCATTGCACACTACATGTATAAATAAAACTAATACAAATAAAAGCCACCAAAGTAAATATCCAAAAGAAAAGATAAAGAAGAAACACATCAGCTATCAAAGGTCCGAGCAAGTAATGATCAACACGGTCCACATAATTCTAATGAAAATCTGAAAAATGATTATATACTTAGGGAGAGCATATATGTATACTTAGTAGGAAAGAAAAAGTATCTCATTAACATGTGAAATAAGTATATTAATGCAAACATGAGAAAATAGCAGAACTAACAACACCTAAACATGTCAACCATCCATACCAACCTCACTAAGGAACACCCACCAAATAAAAAAAGAAAAGTATAATAACATAATATGAATAATATCAATTAAGGGTACCCACAACACTTTTACACTAATTTTACACTCTCAAATAAAAATATCGTACATCATGGATCCCCCATCTCTTCCAAATAGCATATACCACCACCCCACTGCATGAGCACATCACATCTTTCCTATAGACATGTGTACCACTACCCCACAACACAATCACATTTCATATCTCCCCAAAACACCTAGTCCATCACATTATAAACATGACCAGAGTAGTAGGGTATTGTAAACATAAAGGAAATCAACCTCATTACCTTCTCCTAACATGCATGACCCCCACCATATGCCTCCCCACTACAAGGTTACATCACATCTTGCCAGTATGAACTTGGCCTACTTCCCCACAATAAGGTCATCACATCTTACTAAAAACACCTAGGACATCACCTAGTGACCTAACAGATCTCCAACCATCATATCTTGTGAATATCTACTCTCCTCAAAGATAGAGTGAGAAAGAGCATGTAGACATACTTCCATCCTCATCACTAGGATGTTGGGAAACCACACATGACTATGTGGGTGTCGACACATAGTTCTCAACATGGGTTGGGTACATATAGAAATAACAAGGAATTTACAAGTATATACATATAGCTATACACAAGACCAAACTATGGGTTCCCAATGAAACTCTAACCAACTCACAACATCACCACTTTCACTGCCACCTCTAAATGCATAAAATCACACAAACCACAAGACACATCACTCCGCCAATCAATTACATAATCCAACCAATTTTGTTTATTTATTGATAATAAAACACATTTAAGAACACAAACCATTATTTATTTTCCCGTTAATCATTTCCATCCCATTAACCAAACCAAAACCCATCCATTTAAATCATTATTAAATAATTATTTATTCAATCACTACCCAAGAATCTAGCACCAAACAACCACACATCACAAGTATGTTATCATATCCATCAAACTATATCCTCACTTCCTAAAAGCACAAAAAAACAACACCTCACCACCCCAAAAGCACATCCAAACAACCACCACCTCACTTCCCCAAAATCAAAGACAAACATCCACAACCTCACCATCACAAAATCACATCCAAACAACCACCACCTCACTTCCCCAAAAGCAAGCCCAAGAAACCCCACCTCACCAACCTAGAAGAACGGCCAAACAAACACCACCTCACTACCCTAAAATAATAGTCAAACATACACCACACCACCTCCACAAAATTATGTCTACATCTCACCCATCATCCACGCATCACATCACAACCACACATCGCCACCCCAAATACACTACAACAAATCAAAAAACAGAAAAGATCATTTTACATATTTAAGAAAGGGTATTTTATCACATTAAAGTTTATTTTAAAGGAATTATCACACATTCCATAATCCTGGGGAAACCATTTTATTAGAAAAATATAATTGTTTATATAATTTCCATTTTATGGTGATATCACAACAATCAAAATAGACACATAAGTCAAACCACATATCATCTAAATCAAACAAAGACCCCAATGACCATACTTTTTTGTGATAAATCAATCCTATATAATCAATCATATCGCAGTAAAATAAAATAAGTAAAAGCATTAGAATCGTTACCCTTTTCACCTTAAATTTCAATTAGCCAATTATTTATCTTAGATTAACCAAAAAAATCATCCCCCATAGATAGTGAAAATTAAACCCTCCCACATGATAAAAAATAAAGAGAAAATACGGATTCCTACCTAAAATAATATTTTCTAACTTTTTACGCATGTAGGGAGAAGAAGAAACACCCAAAAACTACAACCACACACAATATATCATGGACCAACCTGTACCTCACCAACGGATCATAAAATAAAATCCCAAATAATTCCCTAAAACAAAACTACACCACTATAGTTGATTAACAGAAGAATAATAGAATAAAACCACAAATAAAATAAAAGAACATTCTATGAATTTACAATAGGGATCAACTAGAATCAACAGATAGAAGCGAGGATAAGAGGGTTAAAAATCCTCCGTGGGGTACCTAGGGTTATTCCAAAATTAGAGGGAAAAAATCCATGATTGAATTAATAAAAATCGGCTAAGAAAAGAACTTAAATGCTGGAAAACTTATGTTTTCACATCATGTAAAATTTTCACGATGTGTAAACCACGTATTTTTAAAAAATATCTTTTATCGAAAAATGAATCACCTCAGCCTTTATATAATACATGTCATGAATTACACTTAAATGATTTGAATCCATCTCATGGATTCCCACTATACCATTATACAAGATATAGACTTAATAGTTGTAAAATATATGAAACACATGTTCATGTTGTGTAAATATTACATGTTGTGAATTCCTTGAAACCACTCTGTTGTACCTCCAAACTCTACCAATCATTCTCAGAACCTCCCTTAAACACCTCCATCCACCAAAACTGGAAAATTAACAGGTCAAGAAGGAAAAAAATATTTAGAGTAATATTATTAAGAAGTGAATATATAGACATAGAGGATAAATTTAATGTCCATAAGATGATAAAGATTGATATATATCATTAATCACAAGAAATTGAATGGTCATGATAAAGTTAATGATCATAAATCAATGATGTATGAAAAAGACCACCAATTCATCAAAAATTAAGGTAATAGGATATGTATTTTCTTTCATGATACTTATACTAGAATTTTACCTTCTAGACTGAGAACATAAATAAACAAACTTACTTGATAAATATAATTTCATCCTTTATTAAAATTCCAATACAATTAGATATTTTTCTCCAAACAATGAGTATTTAAGATGGATTTTTCATTCTTGAAGCACTAAAAATAAACTTATATCAAATCAAATAATTCAAAAAAGGATAAAAAACCATTCATCTTATATCTATAAATTAACCAAAACCAAAATGGTCAAAACAAGGTTTAAAAATTCAAAAAATGAATAAACCTTTAAATGAATAAATATAAAATTAATTTCCAAAAATTCTAATCATTTCCATAAATATACTTAATCTCCATAAAGACACATTAAAATCAGATATTATTCCAAAATATAATTAAACCTTTATTTCTCAAGTAAAATCCCAATATATTTTATTTACCTTAATCATATATTGTTCCCTAAAATAATTAACTTCTTCTTAAATAACATTAATCACCAAATCACTTTTCAATGATAAGTTTTTTTATATGATAAATCATATATTCCAAAATTTTAATAGCCCAAAATTACATCAATATCAAAGATCTTATAAACCCTAAAGGTTATCAGTGACTTTAAACTTATATCCAAAAAATGTAAATGAATTCTTCCCCAAATAACACTTTACATCAAAACTATGTTTTATATATACCTCAACCTAATAAAACATATCCCAAAATGTCATTAGTCACTTTAAAAATACCATATATTAAAACCCAAAAAAGGGATGTATAAACCTTTGAAATTATAAAAAATCATAAACTCATAAATCAATTATTGTATCCATAACTCTTAATATAAACTCAGATGAAAACATCCCAATCTCTAAAGTTATCTAAAAATTTATTCTCATACCAAATATAATATCCTCGAACCTACACTCCCATATCCGGTGATAAAAACAAAAACTCTACATTTCTGGATTTGATAATAATAAACATGACCCAATTTAAACCATAAAAAATATAAAACATCAAAAATATTTTTTGGATCACTTACACACTTAAGGAACTTTTAGGTGTAGAGTTTTAGAGAATTATAAAAAACTCATCATTTACAACCTTGATACAAAAACAAATGGTTCATAAATTTATACATCATATCCCACTATGTTATTCATATAAAATAACCTTTTTAGTCATAACATACTTAAAAAAGTTTCTTCACAACCTAAGGGAAATAAAAACATAGAAAGGGTGAGCTCAAATGACCAGTAAGGGTAAACATAAGAATTATAAATTCAATGACATTAGTGGGAATAAAAGGAGCATAATGTTATGATGAAAAAATAAATGTTTATGAGCATAAAAAAAATTAATTCATACTCATCAATACCTAGATCATAAATTATGGCATAAATCCTTGACATATGACAAGATTCAAAGGTATAACAGGATGTCATAAAAGAGAAGGCTCATGAGTAATCACATGGGAGTATAATATAAAGAACATGGAAACATAGTAAATGTGGTAGAAACACAAAACATAACATAATAATAAGTCAAGGTTAACTTGTAATAATAAATCACATGGTGGAAAAAGTCCCATAGTGGATTAGGTTTCATCCACAATCCCATACATAACATGTCATGAGAAATAAAATTACCCAATGAATTTGAGTGATTTCTGGGAGCACCCATCACAACATGTTCATGATTATGTCTTCCAAAAAGAGTAAATAAATCATAAGAAATAATCATAAGAATTAACCATGGAAATTAATGGATTGCATAATCTTTACTCATATCATTACCCAGAAGATTTCATAAAGAAAGAGTTTGAGAAATAAATTTAGGCATGTATTACCCTATCAAAGTAAGGGAGAATAAGATATGTATACATGTAATATATATTTATATATAATTTACAAGTAATGCATAACATCAAAGTTTATTGTAATTTATGAATAGAAATATTAAAAGTTCATCAAAAACATTCATTATGAAAATACCATTTCCAATTTGAAATTTATTTTTTTAAATAATAAAATTTACAAAATATCATGGGAAAACTTTTCTTTGAAAATAAATTTGGAAACATATAAAGGAATCATAAAATCATTGAGAATTTATAGTGGTGGTAAATTCTATTTACGTCGTATATGTTAAAACAAATATTTCATTCTCATTTTTGGTAAAAAGTAAGAAGTAGCTTGTTCATAAAATGATAAGAAAATTCATTTATTTTTTTTAAAATTTAAAACTAGGTAAAAATTAATTTAAACAATTAAATGATAATTTTAAAAACATTCTTGAATTTTTTTATAGAAAACATGGATAAGGAAGAAAATGGATTTTTGACCGAAGAGAGAAATAAAGCTGTTATTAGTTAAAAACACAATTTCACTATTTTGAGTACTTAATGAATGGAAAATGAAACAGAATATTTTAATTTATATAAATAACCAAAATATAAAAATTTTATAGGGTTTTATTATATAATGATCAATTAATTTACTTCAAAATAAATCCAAGCATAAATAAGTTAGATTAAAATGAAATTGTGAAATACACCCTTACCACTTTGGTAACTTTTAAATCATAACCAACAAGAAATATATTTCTTCAAATGAAACATTAAATACCATTAATTCAAAGGGAATAATTATATATCATATAAAATGGGCATTATATACACCACATTAGTTAAATAAGTGTTGAATATGGCATATACCTCACAAAAACAAAAGTGTGATAAGAAACACTTACAAAAGTCATATCATTAAAGTAAGAATTAATAAATGAAGTATTTATGTGAGAAAAATGTAAATCCAAAAAATATAATTGGAAATAAAAAATAATAAAATAATAGTTCATTTTACACATAATCAATTTAGGACATAGTCAATGATGTAAATGTATAACCTAATAAATGGAAAATGAGTTCAGAAAACCCCTACCACTTGGTAACATTCAATTCAAATACCATTAAATACAATAATTAGAATTTAAACTTGTAATACCATTATTTATGATGGATTCATGATATTACATGTATAAGATTCAGTATATATACCATATAAAATAAATTAGGTGCATAAAAATAAAATATTTCTCAATGAAGGAAATTTGAGACAAAATCCCTTGTCTCGGGTACGACTCATCACATACGTTCATTATCTTAATGAATAATAAACTTATATTAATTATTTAATTTATTAATAACATTTTTAAAATTTTATATCTCATTTATTTTATTTATTAACATGTTATATATAATTACTTAATCAATTAAGTTCACATCAGACGTTTTGATGATATTCAGTCCATATGTCCAAAATGAATTTGGTAGGTTGAATATGGGAAAAGAGTTAATTGTTACATAAGATAAAAAATAATAAATATGAAATAATTATCATTTTTATATTTAAACTATAATTTTAAAACAAACCATGAAATATGGTTATGAAAAATGAACTATGCTATAATCATAGAGACAATAAGCCATACATACACATGAGAAACATTTTCATTTTCAATGATCATGATGGAAAGAAGGTAAGTATTATTTTATCTATCCATAATGATAATAAGATAAAAAAATATCATATTATTTATTTAAATAAACTTATATATATCATCCATATGATATTGAAATGAAAAATGAATCACAACGCTCCGTGAAGGTGATAGTTCACACGTATGCATGAACAATGTTATCATTTTTTAATGATTGGAAATGTAATAAAGTATATGATATGTAAATATTTAATTAATATAATATATATAAATTAAATCAATCATTATAAATAGTCATTATAGGTGATGAATGGAAAATTAATTACATCGGTTCGCAATGCGATAGTCTGCTGTACACATGAACAATGGTTTCATTTTCAATTTGATGAAAGATGAAATAGATTTCAGTTATGAAATTAATATAATAAAATATTATTATATGATATATATTTATGTTATTATATCAGTATGGTTGAATAATATTTTAAATAATTGTACTAAGAAATAAACAAAAATGCTCGGTTAAGAATAAAACCTCTCCTTTCAGAAAACATCTAAGGTTTACACCGAATGCCTTCCTAGGAGAGTTTTATAATAAAAAATGATTCTAGGGTATGAGAATGTAATTAAGAAAGTTATTTTTATAGGTATTTTCCATTCCAAAATTATTTATATGTTTAAATAAAATAAGATAGGAGGTTCCCTTTTATAAGTGAGGGGAGGAACACTTTTGATTTTTCGTAATGTATTAAATTAATACAAATTAAGTTTCTTATAAAAATAGATACAAACATATATTATTAAAATATAATGTGATTATGGTTCTAAATAATATCATATAATAATTTATTTACAAGTTTATGTGATGTTTATACCCTTATATTTTGGTTTTAACCCTTGTTAACCCTTTTTGACAATTACCATGATAACAAAGTTTTTTTCTCTTTAGGGGTCAATATAGTTACTATAAAAGGAAAATTGGTCCATAAATATACCATATTTGATATATTTATAAATATAATAATAAATTGGATAAATATAATATTTATCATAATTTTAAATCATTTAATAAATATTAATTATTTTAAAATATTATAATTCCATTTTTAAAACTATTCATTTAATTTGACTTTAAAATCCATATGAAAGTAATAGAATTAAAATATAACCATTAAAAAAAATAAAAATGTCATATTTATCTAAAAAAATGTTAGAACACAATAATTATATCAAATTATGTTTCTTTTAATATTTTTAAATCATTTATTTCAATTTTTTATTAAATAAATATACATTGTGTCGATGTTGCCAAGAATTTAAGGTAATTATATCATCACTAAAAAATATAAATAAATTAACATGGTAAAAATAAATAATTTATGTTTTAAATTAATATTTATAAATAAAATTACGTTGTTTTTATCCTTCTCAAAAAATATTATAGTTATTAAAAGTAAGAAAGTGGCATTTTTTTCTTTATGTTTTACCTTAATATTATAAGGGTAAAAATGAAAGACATATGGAACCATGTGACCATGTATTCAATAATTGGATGTGAATTTATGAATTAACCTCATAAAATTGGATAAATGTAAGTGTTAAGGTCAATATTTTGTTCTTACCATATTATTTTTAACCTTAATTACCTGATTTACCCTTACCATGGTGATAATTATTTACTATAGTTACTATTCATAATGATAAAATATAAAATTAAACTATTTAAAAAATTTGGACTTTATAATTAAAAATATTTAATTTATTTTTAATTTTTAAAATAATTTATATTTTAGAATTTAAATTAAAATTGAACCAGGAAAACATGATGAAAAACAGTTTTTCAAAAAAATGCGTTTTAAACACAAAAATGTACTTATACCAAAACAAGATATAAATACGATAAAAATGAAACTAATTATAATATATATTATTAAATAATACTTATGTTACTTTAAAATTATATTAAAACCGTAATTGGACTTTTATATTACTTTATTTAATTAAAATAAATGTTAGATTTACCCAAAAAATGGTATTTTCACTATTGTGTGAAAAATCAATCTTTTCCAAAAAATTCCAAAAGCTCACTATAAGATAATTTTGATCTAGTGATTTCAGAAATTATATAATATTTATAAACTTATATTTCTTAAATTTACAAAAATTAATTATTTATTATCTCTTAAAAAGTAATAAAAATTATTTTTGAAGAAAAAATATTTTTAAAGCATAATACATATTCACTGAAAAACAGAGTGATTATTTACTAGAGATTTATCAATAAATTTTTAATGAATAGGAAATTTATATGTATTTAATAATTGGTTAGTCCTAATTATACCCATAAATTTAATGACAAGGTTATAACGATCATATTTAAATAATAATACTTCATGGTTCATTTAGCATCGATGTTGCATGACGTATATGATATTAGATATAATATTTTTATTTTAAATTCTTATGGTGATACAAAATATATAACCCATATTTAAATCACTCCAACCCAACCTTTCATCTTGTATGCCACCATAATACCCACCCTACTCACTCCATAGACAGAGAGAAAACATTGCCTCATACCTCAACACAATCTTCCTCCATCCTCAAAACTCGTACATCACACAAATAAACTCCAAATTTCCTACCTAATGATTAATAACTAACAAAACCATATAGAAAAAAGTCATCATGTCTCCCCATTAAGTGGGTATACAATACCATTCCACTCAATTACCTTCTCTAATTTATACCCCTATGAGTATAATTTAACTAACACTAATCTCACACCTTAACGACAAGGATAGGAAACCAATTAATCCTATCCTATAACCACTAACACATGTAATAAAGGTAATATAGTTACCTATTATACCCACTCATGGTTTTTAAAAACCACTAGGGTACCCATATATATACTAAATTTTACTCAAGGAATCTTATGCCTCTTTCATATCATACTCCAGACATAGAGTATTGGTATAATCTATACCCATAACATCTATCCATGGAATCTATCATACTCATGAATTACAAAATTGGTACAATTTTGTAACCCAATAATCTTATTCTTACACTATCCCCTCTTAAGGATATCAATATACACATGCACATATAAACAAGCATATCAAGAGATAATAATACATAAAATCATCATTGTGAGGTTTTTTTAATTAACATTCTCCATATAGGTTATTTAATAACACCTAAAATTACATATTTTTTATTTTTACTTAACCTCACCCATATTTCACAAAAAAATTTCATTGAAACCACATTTTCAAATAAATTTATAAGATATTTATTTAAAAAATATATTTTATCCCTAAAAAATTTTCTAAAACCTTTCCCCAATCATAGGAAAGCATGCGTATGTCAGGTAACTCTACGTTACAAGTTTTATGTATATATTAAATCCTATTTATATCTAGAAAAATAGTAGAATATAAAATTATAATCAATAACAACATCTAAAATATATTATTGAAATGAAATTAAAATAATCTCACAACCTAGGTAACTTGGGATTCCACTATAAAAGTTTTATCCAATCACATGACCAGTGTCTTTCCAATGTTTTAACTAGTTTTATCTCCATTCATCTAATTAAAAATAATTAATAGAACAAAAAAATACTTGGTATAATTTTCAATACCACATCCTAGTTAATCAAATAATAACTAAGCTGGTGGTGCTATTAGAACTTAGGATCACCTCCACATATGTTAGATATAGATGACTAGTCATGAGTTTCTATAATAAAACTTATTAAGACTATAAAATTAGTATCTTAGGATAATAATAAAAATTAAATAAATATATAAATACAATCAATTACTATAAAACTAAACATTAGAGCATACATGAAGGAATTATAGCTATGGGCTAACCATACAAATAAAATACCAACATACTATAATATATATAACCATTATATATAATCATCCATTCAATAGATGTGAAATCATCAATTATTCCGACCATATACAAATATAAATAAAATAAATGAAAATGAAACATGAAGACATAGATTCAAAATACTTACACTCTCCTTGGTATCATCTTCATGACCACATTTAGTTACTCTATCCAGATCACCTCTAAAATGGGTGTCCAATCCTACATATCATACATGAGGTCTATATGTACACCAAGGTTCATGTGTAGGTTATGATAAAAAATATCAATAAGAAACCACCAAATCATCACTGATATACACCACTATATATTGGTTGTATGCATTGTGAGTAAATAAAACAAAAACACTCAACATTCTTTCATGCCCATTGAATCATTATGTACTAAAATAGGTCTCTATGATTCCTGACCCTACTTACATTAGAAAATTATGGTGATTATATTGAGCAAAAAAAGATGATGCTTCATCCTTAAAATAAGATATTCAGTTGCTAGTGGGTCACTTTGGGAGGAACAAGCACAGTGTTATCCTACGTACAATATATTTTATGAATTATCTCAATATCAGACTTAGTATAAGATATATTCCCCTATAAGTGTGATCACGAGAGAAAATAGCTTACTTAAATCCATAGTAAAATATATTTATCCCTAGAGGGTAAGTGTGGGAGAAACTAGCTCACTTCTATCCCTAGTATATGATATTTTGTTTCCAAATGGTTTTCATTGTTGGAACGAGATCAATTAACCATCCCTAATACATTATATCTACTTCCTAGAGGGTGTGAATGAGAGGAACAAGCAGATTTTTATCCTTAGTACAATATACATTCTCCCTAAAGGGTGAGTGTGGGAGGAACAATCTCACTATCATCCTTTATACAAGATATTAAATCCCAAAATGGTTATTGTGGAAAGGAATTGGATCACTATCATCATTTTTTTAATCATTAAACTCTCGGGACATGACTGCCCTACTATCTCTAGTATCCAACACACCTTAAGAGAAAATAAGTCTCCTCACAAGAATGATACACCAAATAAGGTTCAAGATAAACAACAAAGTAAACATAAAATATTCAACACATCCCTATAATACACCTAATACACATAACAATCTGAGATCTATGACTTTCATCAACACTTAACAATCCGTAATCTTAAAGGATATTACTTAAAATAAAAATACCAACTCTAAAATCATGTCAATCTTTACCAATAAACTATCTAACCACATACGAGGTAAACTAAATAACCTTGCCTCCTAAGATCCCATCCCATTCAAAAATATTATATTTTCCATAAAAAATCCCCCATTATTATGAAATATTGTAACACCATGAGATTTTATGAAAAATATTATTTTAATTTCATTAATGTCTTATGTTTTATTCTACACCAAGATTACATTGCTCTATACACAACACCGTATTAGCTTGTAGTATACGCAACACTATTCTTGGACCGTGTTACACACAATTTTGATAATAGTTATTCTACGCAACATTGAGTATATATATATATATATATTAAATGTATAATTGAAATATTGTTGGATTCTGTTATATGAAACAATGAAGGATTCTTTCACAACACGCAACCCTGACTTGGCTTGCATTACACGCAATCGCAACCTTCCTCGATAGCGTGTGTTGTACGCAATACCGGGTTTTAATAAACAATGTTATATTATTATAATATTGTCATGAACTAGCCGTTATGAATAGTATTAACTAAATTTGGAATTTTATAACATTATTATTTATCTTACACATTTCTAGAACATGGTATAAGAACAAAATAAATTTTTCGGGTAAAATAAGTATTTAAAAAAAATGCAGTTTTGCCGCCTTTTGATGGAGCACCCACTTTAAATCTGGTTTTTGACATGTTTATAAGTTCAATTTGAAAAAATAAAATTCTTCTTTAGAATCAAGAAATAAAAATTTACTTTGGATAAATTTTTCATATTATTCTGGTAACTTTCACATTTTAATGAATAGTAAAAACATGCTATATTTTAATTAAAAACAACTTTTTTCATCGTAATATCTTATGTAGTTAAATTATAATATTGAATGGTTTTAAAGTATAAATAGAATATATTTTTACCATTTAATATAATGTATTTCATTAGCATTGATTTTACCTTGAATTCGTAGGCTAAATCAATTCAATCTTTTGCAATGTTTTAAACAAAAACCCGTTTTTATTCGACAACGAGATTAATTTTAATTTAATTTTTGCAACTTCTGTGTTTTGAATTTTAAAAAATGGATTCCATATTTGGAATCAGTGGGTCCAAATTTTGTTAATAGGATACTTTTTATTTTTGGGAATTATGAATAGTAACTACGGTAAATTTTATTTACCATAGTTAAAGGTAAATCGGGTAATTAAGGGTAAATATAATATTTTAAAATTACCCTAACAAATGTCAAAATCCTATTGGATGACTAAAAAACGACACATATCACCTAAGGGTCGGATTAAATTAATTTAATTAAATTGTTTCAATAAAAATAATTTAATTATTATTAAAACCAAAGAATGTGACAACATGTCACTTTCTTAAAGCTTATAAGTATAATAATTTTAATCTAGTGATAAACTTCATGAAACTTCGAACATGAATACTCTCCAGAAATCTAATACAATTATCTACATCATAGGAATTTATTTAGAATTTTTAGGGATTAAATAATTATCATTTATTATGACAGAAAGATGATGCAGTAATTGTCTTATTAATGAAATATTGACATAATTGATGTTATAAATGACCAAATAAATGTAATTTGAGACTTTTTATGACTTACACTAATTTTCTAGGTTAATATGACATGTTATTGTTGATTTAAGTAACTTGGTTCGAACTTATCATTCTGTTATGAATTTCATAAAAATCATGTACCAAATAGTGTCAAAATTGACATAAAATAGTTTTTAAAACAAATATTATATTATTAATTGTTATTTTATTCCTAAAAATATAAGGTTCGGCCAAATGACTTAGATAATATTATATATATTAATAATAAACAACTTGGGGTTCTTTTGGCTTGATATAGTAAGTTTATTAACCATATAGTGTAAGAAAACAAAAAGACACGGTAAAAGTTAAATTATTTAACTTAGAGTTAAATCTAATTGATAAGGTTAAAATAACAACGTAAACTTGTCTAAATCCTATTGGTTGATATTATTTCGACCCATCCCCACTTTACCTTCGAAATAAGACCCTTTGTAACCATTATAAACCGATTTTGACTTTAATATAAAATAATATTTTGAGATATTCCTAAGGTGCCCCTCTCCTCCCCTATAAAAGGGCACCTCCTCCCTCTATTCCTCACAGAACTTTGAGCCTTCAAGCTCGGACAACCCCTTCCAAAATCTCTTCTCCACTTCCCTAGTATCATCCTATAGGTCCTGGTCTTCTTCAAAGACCATCCTTAGTTCTTTAAGTGGAGGTTAAGAAAAGGCGCGTCAAAAAAGAGGTAATATCCATTACCGATCTTTTTTAATTTCTTTCTTCTTCAACTTTTTCTTCTTTATTTGTTTCATGATAAAGTAATAACATAAGTATTAATTACATACTGATATGTTATTATAAATATGAAACAACCCTAATTCACCTTCTATCCATCCTACGGAAAAATGAAATCACCGCGCGTGCGTACGTACGGAATACCGTCTCCACGCTGTGGTGTAATCTATTTTCCACCATCACCTTACAAGGATGAGTATAATGGTGTAATGAGTAACTATATATGATTATTATAGATTTATATTGATACTGAAATAGTATACATACACTTCAACACAATTCCACAACCATGGGAACGATATCATCGCTCCTGCGTACGTACGGACTACCGTCTCCACGACGCGATGAGATTCATTCTCAATGATTAAACATTCATTAATGATTATAAAGTATATATAATATGTACTAATGAAATATATGACATAATAATGATACTTTATTTATTTATATATTTATATGTGTGTCATCTACTTGATTCCATTCAATTCAATAAGGAAACGAAAACAGCGTTCATGCGTACGTACGGACTACCGTCTCCATGAACGGTGTATTTCATTACCTTTAATGATTTATTATATATATGTATATCCTAAATATATATATATATATAAATCATCTTTTATGTTCTGGAATTAAGTAATCATGATCTAAGTAATCATATGAATAATTACAAGTCAAAACACGGATGACAAATGAAACAATATTACCCAAAACGCTCTTTAACATGGAATTTACAAAAGAACGGGTAATATAAAGTCATAAGTGAACCATATAAGATATCATAAAAATTAATATTATTCTTTAATAAGTAAATGACATTATTTAAATCATTATATAGGAGGTTCGGACACTTACGAAGCAAATCGGACCTAAGGTAAGGAAAATATCACAATCTCATTTTTATCCGAGATTGTTTCTACTTTGGAATTTACTGGGGTGTATTTTATCATCCACATCCATGTTCCATAAATATGTAATATTGTTTCCATCTAATTACCATAGTTTAAATCCAATTTTACCCTTCGGTGAGTTTTTAGTAAATAATATGAAAGGAATCTTTTGTCATTTTTCGTAAAAGGTACTTTTTGACTTTTTCGAAAAAAGTACGAAGAATGTTTTTTTAACTTATACGACATGAATGGATTTTTAAAACTTTATTTCCAAGAAGATTCCTTTACAAGTTTTCAAGTTTATTTTTAATCAACTTCTTTTAGTTTATAATTGTATGACATGTTAAGAAAAGAAATGTGTTTTTTTTGAAGTAGAAAGGATATTTTCCTGAAGAATGGAGTTCAAATGTTTTATCAAAATTATTTTCCATCTAAGATAATATAGGGTTCTGTTTTTATCCCTATTATTACATTGATTTTATTATGTTTTGAGGGAATTATTTTTATGGAGTCATTTAACTTATATGATTTGTTTTATGATGTCATGATGTTTCAAGAATCCCATTTTTGTTATATGTGTTATGCGATGATGTATGATTTATGATTATGTGGAACACATAAGAAAGGATTCATTATAAGATGGGTGGGACCTATATATACCTCCAATGCATTGGGTAAAGATTTTATATCTCATGAGATAGACATGGCTGAAATGGTACGTTATACCGGTTCAGTGAAACAGGACTGAAACGAGGGTTACTCGATTCAGAAAGGGACTTTGTCCACTAAGATAGTCTTGGAAATGAGTCTTGACTAACAAGAAATGATTCTCTATGATTATGTGTGTATGACAAAAAGTTTCATGTTTTAAGTTATGATTATTGGGATTTCATTTCACTACTATGATTTATCCCATGTTATGAAATTATGCTCTCTTTTGCAGGTTAAGATTTCCAAAAGTTATGTTCTTATGAATATGATGTGATTGATTTTTCTTTTGTATACCCTTACTGAGCATTTGAGCTCACCCTTTTATGTTTTCTTTTCCCCAGTATATAAAGAAAGTTTTTAGGTAAAAAAAAAGGGAAGATCTTTAAGGGAGATATTGAAGATCTTTCACCACGATTAGAAGATTACGTTCCGAGTTTCCAAAGACACTAAACTATTACGATCCTTGTGTGTGTGTTTTTGTTATGTACTAAGTATTCCGCAAATGTAATGTAATGTCCATTTAAGTCAAGATACGGGTATCTACAGTTGGTATTAGAGGAAAGGTTTAGTCAACCTTTGGAAACTAGGATGCGAGAACTTTAGTGAGATCCCTAGAGATATTTATAAGGTATGTCTAGGGATGTCCCTAAGGATAAGTATACGTATAGGATAAAGTCCTAGAACTACGGTAACAATCATAGAATTTAACATAAGATGTTAGATATTGAGGGTACTCCCCCTTTATTATGTTGTTT
Source organism: Viscum album (assembly GCA_963277665.1). NCBI lineage: Eukaryota > Viridiplantae > Streptophyta > Magnoliopsida > Santalales > Viscaceae > Viscum > Viscum album. Next base: position 2,101,964,905 of record OY728164.1, on the reverse strand, counting down.
TCCCTAGCATGATTTTTGCCTCTCACAGTATTCTTTTTTGGGTTTTAGAAAATGGATGGAAACAAGATGATTCACGATAATGGAGGATATGATGGACAATGGAATGATATTCTTCATAATGAAATGGGATTTGGAAGTCCAAACATCATTATTATGCTGAATCAGCAATCTCATAATATGATCAATAAAGTAAAATTTGGTAAGTTTCCTGACTCGGCTAATAAGAGAAAGATGGAGTTTCATGATGATCATAGAGGAAAGAAAGTTCAATTTCCCCTATGTAAATCATGTGGGAAGAGGCATCAAGGAGAATGTTTCAAAGGAACTAGAAGATGCTTTGGGTGTGGAAAAGAAGGACACAAAGCAAGTAAATTCAAAGGAAAAGGTTCAGTTAACAACATGGATGAGGATAATGGTATTGCTACGACATCAAAAATGGTTAAATGTTTTAAATGTGGAATGTACGAGAATTATGCAAACCAATGCCATAAGGGAAAGTCTCATGAAGATAATCAGTATGGTCATATGGGAAGTATTTATGTGGATGATGATGAAGAGACTACAAATGATATGTGAGATAAAAGAATTGTTGAAGCTCGGTCAATGGTTTAAGAATGTAGTGGAATAATTACATGTTTATCATGTGTAATGTTGTATAAGTAATCTCATGGTACTATGGAATAAAGAGAAATGTAAGGATTGTTACACTGTTATCTGATTAGTGTTACCAGTATCCATGAAAGGTTATTCAGATATTTTTGGAATGTAGATGATATGCGCATAATGAAGGGATAAGGAGAAAATTAAATGTTTGATAGTATTCATGAGCTCATGACTGATATAAGGAGAAGGTTATATCATGGTTTGAGTATATAGAATTTTTGGATTTTGGTATGTGGAAAGAGTTAACTTTTGACAGCATTCATGTTTTCACTAAGGTTTAATGGGTATTTATTTTTTCAAGAGAATACATCATTAAGGTATTCACATGATTGGAATGTGACCAACAAGATATATGGGGGATAAATGATGGTATTCACATGCTTGGTTGGCGACATTTCAAGTAATCATTTTCTTTATAATATGAGCTTGGACCGAAGTATTTTAGATAATCCTAAAGATTGTAATGGATTATGTTAACCATAAGTTAGTAATTTTTAAGTATAGAACTTTTTTTTGATATTATTTATGTGATGTTATAGTAATGTAGTTTTAGAAAAAGGACAACCTGCAGGACTGGCGACAGCCCATCGCTTCGGACAAGGCTGTGGGAATCAAACCCACAACCGAAGTGCGACTGGCCTTTATCGCCTACCACTGACCTACATGAAGTCCTTGTTTAGTAGAAACTAGTTTTATTATATTAATCAGTATGATATGTGAAGTATAAGTTCATTTTAGGAACCATATATGATTAATATCACTATAGATGGACTTATGTATTTTTTGATAACTTTTCTAACCTTTTGTTTGAGACAGATGAGATAACCCATCATTCTATCACATGATCTGCTAACACATCACGAATGACAAATTCAACTTCATTTCTTTAAGAGATGAAGTGGAAATTGTCCAAAGAACGACAAACGGAGAGACTATACCAAAATCACGAATGTATTTCTTCTAATTACAATTTCATCAACTTTAGGGAAATGATCTTGAAAAACAAAATTGTTGTCTTAGTGCTCTTATATCTGATGAATCAGATGGTACCTTAGATCATCACAAATTTTTGGCTTTGTGATTGCTAGCTTTTCCATAGCCATGTTCTCTACCACTCTCCATCATAACATGATGGTTAGATTTCTCTTCCATATCCATATTTTCACCTATGTGGAAACCCAGTGATTAGTTTTTTTGGGTAACCGTTACGTTTCATACTTTTGTTTTTAAAGATAAGTTTTGGTATTCCTTTTTACGATGTGGGTTTCTATCAAAGAAACTTTCAAATAGTAAACCATTTATAACCCCGACGAATTTCGAGGGCGAAATTCATTTTAAGGGGGGTAGAATGTAACACCCCGAGATTTTATGAAAAATATTATTTTAATTTCATTAATGTCTTATGTTGTATTCTACACCAAGATTATCTTGCGCTATACGCAACACTGTATTAGCTTGCAGTATACGCAACACTATTCTTGGACCGTGTTACACACAATTTTGATAATAGTTATTCTACGCAACATTGAGTATATATATACATATATTAAATGCATAAATGAAATATGGTTGGATTATGTTATACGAAACAACGAAGGATTCTTTCACAACACGCAACCCTGACTTGTCTTGCATTACACGCAATCGCAACCTTCCTTGATAGCGTGTGTTGTACGCAATACCAGGTTTTAATAAACAATGTAATATTATTATAATATTGTCATGAACTAGCCGTTATGAATAGTATTAACTAAATTTTTAATTTTATAACATTATTATTAATCTTACACATTTATAGAACATGGTATAAGAATAAAATAAATTTTTCGGGTAAAATAATTATTTTTCAAAAAATGCAGTTTTGCCGCCTTTTGATGGCGCACCCACTTTAAATCTGGTTTTTGACATGTTTATAAGTTCAATTTTACAAAATAAAATTCTTCTTTGGAATCAAGAAATAAAAATTTACTTTGGATAAATTTTTCATATTATTCTGGTAACTTTCACATTTTAATGAATAGTAAAAACACGCTATATTTTAATTAAAAACAACTTTTTTCATCGTAATATCTTATGTGGTTAAATTATAATATCGAATGGTTTTAAAGTATAAATAGAATATATTTTTACCATTTAATATAATTTATGTCATTAGCATTGATTTTACCTTGAATTCGTAGGCTAAATCAATTCAATCTTTTGTAATGTTTTAAACAAAAACCCGTTTTTATTCGACAACGGGATTAATTTTAATTTAATTACTGCAACTTCTGTGTTTTGAATTTTAAAAAATGGATTCCATATTTGGAATCAGTGGGTCCAAATTATGTTAATAGGATACTTTTTATTTTTGGGAATTATGAATAGTAACTACGGTAAATTTTATTTACCATAGTTAAAGGTAAATCGAGTAATTAAGGGTAAATATAATATTTTAAAATTACCCTAACAAATGTCAAAATCCTATTGGATGACTAAAAAACGACACATATCACCTAAGGGTCGGATTAGATGAATTTAATTAAATTTTTTCAATAAAAATAATTTAATTATTATTAAAACCAAAGAATGTGACAACATGTCACTTTCATAAAAGCTTATAAGTATAATAATTTTAATCTAGTGATAAACTTCATGAAACTTCGAACATGAATACTATCCAGAAAGCTAATAAAATTATCTACATCATAGGAATTTATTTAGAATTTTTAAGGATTAAATAATTATCATTTATTATGACAGAATGATGATGGAGTAATTGTCTTATTAATGAAATATTGACATAATTGATGTTATAAATGACCAAATAAATGTAATTTGAGACTTTTTATGACTTAAACTAATTTTCTAGGTTAATATGACATGTTATTGTTTATTTAAGTAACTTGGTTTGAACTTATCATTCTGTTATAAATTTCATAAAAATCATGTACCAAATAGTGTCAAAATTGACATAAAATAGTTTTTAAAACAAATATTATATTATTAATTGTTATTTTATTCTTAAAAATCTAAGGTTCGGAAAAATGACTTAGATAAGATTATATATATTAATAATAAACAACTTGGGGTTCTTTTGGCTTGATATAGTAAGTTTATTAACCATATAGTGTAAGAAAACAAAAAGACACGGTAAAAGTTAAATTATTTAACTTAGAGTTAAATCTAATTGATAAGGTTAAAATAATAACCTAAACTTGTCTAAATCCTATTGGTTGATAGTATTTCGACCCATACCCACTTTACCTTCGAAATAAGACCCTTTGGAACCATTATAAACCGATTTTGACTTTAATATAAAATAATATTTTGAGATATTCCTAAGGTGCCCCTCTCCTCCCCTATAAAAGGGCACCTCCTCCCTCTATTCCTCACACAACTTTGAGCCTTAAAGCTCGGACAACCCCTTCCAAAATCTCTTCTCCACTTCCCTAGTATCATCCTAGAGGTCCTGGTCTTCTTCAAAGACCATCCTTAGTTCTTTAAGTGGAGGTAAAGAAAAGGCGCGTCAAAAAAGAGGTAATATCCATTACCGATCTTTTTTAATTTCTTTCTTCTTTAACTTATTCTTCTTTATTTGTTTCATGATAAAGTAATAACATCAGTATTAATTACATACTGATATGTTATTATAAATATGAAACAACCCTAATTCACCTTCTATCCATCCTACAGAAAAATGAAATCACCGCGCGTGCGTACGTACGGAATACCGTCTCCACGCCGTGGTGTAATCTATTTTCCACCATCACCTTACAAGGATGAGTATAATGGTGTAATGAGTAACTATATATGATTATTATAGAGTGATATTGATACTGAAATAGTATACATACACTTCAACACAATTCCACGACCATGGGAACGATATCATCGCTCGTGCGTACGTACGGACTACCGTCTCCACGACGTGATGAGATTCATTCTCAATGATTAACCATTCATGAATGATTATAAAGTATATATAATATGTACTAATGAAATATATGAAATAATAATGATACTGGATTTATTTATATATTTATATGTATGTCATCTACTTAATTCCATTCAATTCAATAAGGAAACGAAAACAGCGTTCATGCGTACGTACGGACTACCGTCTCCATGAACGGTGTATTTCTTTCCCTTTAATGATTTATTATATATATGTATATACTGAATATATATATATATAAATCATTTTTTATGTTCTGTAATTAAGTAATCATGATCTAAGTAATCATATGAATAATTACAAGTCAAAACACGGATGACAAATGAAACAATTTTACCCAAAACGATCTTTAACATGGAATTTACAAAAGAATGAGTAATATAAAGTCATAAGTGAACCATATAATATATCATAACAATTAATATGATTCTGTAATAAGTAAATGACACTATTTAAATCATTATACAGGAGGTTCAGACACTTACGAAGCAAATCAGACCTAAGGTAAGGAAAATATCACAATCTCATTTTTATCCGAGATTGTTTCTACTTTGGCATTTACTGGGGTGTATTTTATCATCCACATCCATGTTACATCAATATGTAATACTGTTTCCATCCAATTACAATAGTTTAAATCCAATTTTACCCTTTGGTGAGTTTTTAGTAAAGAATATGAAAGGAATCTTTTGTCGTTTTTCGTACGAGGTACTTTTTGACTTTTCCGAAAAAAGTACGAAGAATGTTTTTTTAACTTATACGGAATGAATGGATTTTTAAAACTTTATTTCCAAGAAGCTTCCTTTACAAGTTTTCAAGTTTATTTTTAATCAACTTCTTTTAGTTTATAATTGTATGACATGTTAAGAAAAGAAAAGTGTTTTTTTGAAGTAGAAAGGATATTTTCCTCAAGAATGGAGTTCAAATGTTTTATCAAAATTATTTTCCATCTAAGATAATATAGGGTTCTGTTTTTATCCCTATTATTACATTGATTTGATTATGTTTTGAGGGAATTATTTTTATGAAGTCATTTACCTTATATGATTTGTTTTATGATGTCATGATGTTTCAAGAATCCCATTTTTGTTATATGTGTTATGAGATGATGTATGATTTATGATTATGTGGCACACATAAGAAAGGATTCATTATAAGATGGGTGGGACCTATATCGCCCTCCAATTCATTGGTAAAGATTTTATATCTCATGAGATAGACATGGCTGAAATGGTAGGTTATACCGGTTCAGTGAAACAGGACTAAAACGAGGGTTACTCGATTCAGAAAGGGACTTTGTCCACTAAGATAGTCTTGGAAATGAGTCTTGACTAACAAGAAATGATTCTCTATGATTATGTGTGTATGCCACAAAGTTTCATGTTTTAAGTTATGATTATTGGGATTTCATTTCAATACTATGATTTATCCCATGTTATGAAATTATGCTCTCTTTTGTAGGTTAAGATTTCCAAAAGTTATGTTCTTATGAATATGATGTGATTGATTTTTCTTTTGTATACCCTTACTGAGAATTTGATCTCACCTTTTTATGTTTTCTTTTCCCCAGGATATAAAAAAAGGTTTTATGTAAAAAAAATGGGAAGATCTTTATGGGAGATATTGAAGATCTTTCACCACGATTAGAAGATTACGTTCCGAGTTTCCAAAGACACTAAACTATTACGATCCTTGTGTGTGTGTTTTTGTTATGTACTAAGTATTCCGCAAATGTAATGTAATGTCCATGAACGTCAAGATACGGGTTTCTACAGTTGGTATCAGAGGAAAGGTTTAGTCAACCTTTGGAAACTAGGATGCGAGAACTTTAGTGAGATCCCTAGAGATATTTATAAGGTATGTCTAGGGATGTCCCTAAGGATAAGTATACGTATAGGATAAAGTCCTATAACTACGGTAACGATCATAGAATTTAACATAATATGTTAGATATTGAGGGTACTCCCCCTTTATTATGTTGTTTTCCCTAGCATGATTTTTGCCTCTCACAGTATTCTTTTTTGGGTTTTATAAAATGGATGGAAACAATATGATTCACGATAATGGAGGATATGATGGACAATAGAATGATATTATTCATAATGAAATGGGATTTGGAAGTCCAAACAACATTATTATGCCGAATCAGCAATCTCATAATATGATCAATAAAGTAAAATTTGGAAAGTTTCCTGACTTGGCTAATAAGAGAAAGATGGAGTTTCATGATGATCATAGAGGAAAGAAAGTTCAATTTCCCATATGTAAATCATGTGGGAAGAGGCATCAAGGATAATGTTTCAAAGGAACTAGAAGATTCTTTGAGTGTGGAAAAGAAGGACACAAAGCAAGTAAATGGAATGGAAAAGGTTCAGTTAACAACATGGATGAGGATAATGGTATTGCTACGACATCAACAATGGTTAAATGTTTTAAATGTGGAATGTACGGGCATTATTCAAACCAATGCCCTAAGGGAAAGTCTCATGAAGATAATCAGTATGGTCGTATGGGAAGTATTTATGTGGATGATGATGAAGAGACTACAAATGATATGTGAGATGAAAGAATTGTTGAAGCTCGGTCAATGGTTTAAGAATGTAGTGGAATGATTACATGTTTATCATGTGTAATGTTGTATAAGTAATCTCATGGTACTATGGAATAAAGAGACATGTAAGGATTGTTACACTGTTGTCTGATTAATGTTACCAGTATCCATGAAAGGTTATTCAGATATTTTTGGAATGTAGATGATATGTGCATAATGAAGGGATAAGGAGAAAATTAATTGTTTGATAGTATTCATGAGCTCATGACTGATATAAGGAGAAGGTTATATCATGGTTTGAGTATATAGAATTTTTGGATTTTGGTATGTGGAAAGAGTTAACTTTTGACAGCATTCATGTTTTCACTAAGGTTTAATGGGTATTTATTTTTTCAAGAGAATACATCATTAAGGTATTCACATGATTGGAATGTGACCAACAAGATATATGGGGGATAAATGATGGTATTCACATGCTTGGTTGGCGACATTTCAAGTAATAATTTTCTTTATACTATGAGATTGGACCGAAGTATTTTAGATAAGCCTAAATATTGTAATGGATTATGTTAACCATAAGTTAGTAATGTTTAAGTATAGAACTTTTTTTTGATATTATTTATGTGATGTTATAGTAATGTAGTTTTAGAAAAAGGACAACCTACAGGACTGGAGACAGCCCATCGCTTCGGACAAGGCTGTGGGAATCGAACCCACAACCGAAGTGCAACTGGCCTTTATCGCCTACCACTGACCTATAGGAAGTCCCTGTTTAGTAGAAACTAGTTTTATTATATTAATCAGTATGATATGTGAAGTATAAGTTCATTTTAGGAACCATATATGATTAATATCACTATAGATGGACTTATGTATTTTTTGATAACTTTTCTAACCTTTTGTTTGAGACAGATGAAATGACCCATCATTCTATCACATGATCTGCTAACACATCACGAATGATAAATTCAACTTCATTTCTTTAAGAGATGAAGTGGAAATTGTCCAAAGAACGACAAACGGTGAGACTATACCAAAATCACGAAAGTATTTCTTCTAATTCCAATTTCATCAACTTTAGGGAAATGATCTTGAAAACCAAAAATGTTGTCTTAGTGCTCTTATATCTGATGAATCAGATGGTACCTTAGATCATCACAAATTTTTGGCTTTGTGATTGCTAGCTTTTCCATAGCCATGTTCTCTACCACTCTCCATCAGAACATGATGGTTAGATTTCTCTTCCATATCCATATTTTCACCTATGTGGAAACCGAGTGATTAGTTTATTTGGGTAACCGTTACGTTTCAGGCTTTTGTTTCTAAAGATAAGTTTTGGTATTCCTTTTTACGATGTGGGTTTCTATCAAAGAAACTTTCAAATAGTAAACCATTTATAACCCCGACGAATTTCGAGGGCAAAATTCATTTTAAGGGGGGTAGAATGTAACACCCCGAGATTTTATGAAAAATATTATTTTAATTTCATTAATGTCTTATGTTGTATTCTACACCAAGATTACCTTGCGCTATACACAACACCGTATTAGCTTGCAGTATACACAACACTATTCTTGGACCGTGTTACACACAATTTTGATAATAGTTATTCTACGCAACATTGAGTATATATATATATATATATATATATTAAATGTATAAATGAAATATGGTTGGATTCTGTTATACGAAACAACGAAGGATTCTTTCACAACACGCAACCCTAACTTGGCTTGCATTACACGCAATCACAACCTTCCTCGATAGAGTGTGTTGTACGCAATACCGGGTTTTAATAAACAATGTTATATTATTATAATATTGTCATAAACTAGCCGTTATGAATAGTATTAACTAAATTTTGAATTTTATAACATTATTATTCATCTTACACATTTCTAGAACATGGTATAAGAACAAAATAAATTTTTCGGGTAAAATAAGTATTTTTCAAAAAATGCTGTTTTGCCGCCTTTTGATGGAGCACCCACTTTAAATCTGGTTTTTGACATGTTTATAAGTTCAATTTGACAAAAGAAAATTCTTCTTTGGAATAAATAAATAAAAATTTACTTTGGATAAATTTTTCATATTATTCTGGTAACTTTCACATTTTAATGAATAGTAAAAACACGCTATATTTTAATTAAAAACAACTTTTTTCATCGTAATATCTTATGTGGTTAAATTATAATATTGAATGGTTTTAAAGTATAAATAGAATATATTTTTACCATTTAATATAATGTATGTCATTAGCATTGATTTTACCTTGAATTCGTAGGCTAAATCAATTCAATCTTTTGCAATGTTTTAAACAAAAACCCGTTTTTATTCGACAACGGGATTAATTTTAATTTAATTTCTGCAACTTCTGTGTTTTGAATTTTAAAAAATGGATTCCATATTTGGAATCAGTGGGTCCAAATTATGTTAATAGTATACTTTTTATTTTTGGGAATTATGAATAGTAACTACGGTAAATTTTATTTACCATAGTTAAAGGTAAATCGGGTAATTAAGGGTAAATATAATATTTTAAAATTACCCTAACAAATGTCAAAATCCTATTGGATGACTAAAAAACGACCCATATCACCTAAGGGTCGGATTATATTAATTTAATTAAATTTTTTCAATAAAAATAATTTAATTATTATTAAAACCAAAGAATGTGACAACATGTCACTTTCTTAAAGCTTATAAGTATAATAATTTTAATCTAGTGATAAAATTCATGAAACTTCGAACACGAAGACTCTTCAGAAAGGTAATACAATTATCTACATCATAGGAATTTATTTAGAATTTTTAGGGATTAAATAATTATCATTTATTATGACAGAAAGATGATGCAGTAATTGTCTTATTAATGAAATATTGACATAATTGATGTTATAAATGCGCAAATAAATGTAATTTGAGACTTTTTATGACTTACACTAACTTTATAGGTTAATATGACATGTTATTGTTGATTTAAGTAACTTGTTTTGAACTTATCATTCTGTTATGAATTTCATATAAATCATGTACCAAATAGTGTCAAAATTGACATAAAATAGTTTTTAAAACAAATATTATATTATTAATTGTTATTTTATTCCTTAAAATCTAAGGTTCGGCCAAATGACTTAGATAAGATTAAATATATTAATAATAAACAACTTGGGGTTCTTTTGGCTTGATATAGTAAGTTTATTAACCATATAGTGTAAGAAAACAAAAAGACACGGTAAAAGTTAAATTATTTAACTTAGAGTTAAATCTAATTGATAAGGTTAAAATAATAACCTAAACTTGTCTAAATCCTATTGGTTGATAGTATTTAGACCCATACCCACTTTACCTTCGAAATAAGACCCTTTGGAACCATTATAAACCGATTTTGACTTTAATATAAAATAATATTTTGAGATATTCCTAAGGTGCCCCTCTCCTCCCCTATAAAAGGGAACCTCCTCCCTCTCTTACTCACACAACTTTGAGCCTTCAAGCTCGGACAAACCCTGACAAAATCTCTTCTCCACTTACCTAGTATCATCCTAGAGGTCCTGGTCTTCTTCAAAGACCATCCTTAGTTCTTTAAGTGGAGGTTAAGAAAAGGCGCGTCAAAAAAGAGGTAATATCCATTACCGATCTTTTTTAATTTCTTTCTTCTTAAACTTCTTCTTCTTTATTTGTTTCATGATAAAGTAATAACATCAGTATTAATTACATAATGATATGTTATTATAAATATGAAACAACCCTAATTCACCTTCTATCCATCCTACGGAAAAATGAAATCACCGCGCGTGCGTACGTACGGAATACCATCTCTACGCCGTGGTGTAATCTATTTTCCACCATCACCTTACAAGGATGAGTATAATGGTGTAATGAGTAACTATATATGATTATTATAGAGTGATATTGATACTGAAATAGTATACATACACTTCAACAAAATTCCACGACCTTGGGAACGATATCATCGCTCGTGCGTACGTACGGACTACCGTCTCCACGACGCGATGAGATTCATTCTCAATGATTAACCATTCATGAATGATTATAAAGTATATATAATATGTACTAATGAAATATATGACATAATAATGATACTGGATTTATTTATATATTTATATGTATGTCATCTACTTAATTCCATTCAATTCAATAAGGAAACGAAAACAGCGTTCATGCGTACGTATGGACTACCGTCTCCATGAACAGTGTATTTCTTTCTCTTTAATGATTTATTATATATATATGTATATCCTGAATATATATATATATATAAATCATGTTTTATATTATGGAATTAAGTAATCATGATCTAAGTAATCATATGCATAATTACAAGTCAAAACACGGACGACAAATGAAACAATTTTACCCAAAACGCTCTTTAACATGGAATTTACAAAATAACGGGTAATATAAAGTCATAAGTGAACCATATAAGATATCATAACAATGAATATGTTTCTGTAATAAGTAAATTACATTATTTAAATCATTATACAGGAGGTTTGGACACTTACGAATCAAATCGGACCTAAGGTAAGGAAAATATCACAATCTCATTTTTATCCGAGATTGTTTCTACTTTGGCATTTACTGGGGTGTATTTTATCATCCACATCCATGTTCCATAAATATGTAATATTGTTTCCATCCACTTAAAATAGTTTAAATCCAATTTTACCCTTCGGTGAGTTTTTAGTAAAGAATATTAAAGGAATCTTTTGTCGTTTTTCGTACGAGGTACTTTTTGACTTTTCCGACAAAAGTACGAAGAATTTTTTTTTAACTTATACGGCATGAATGTATTTTTAAAACTTTATTTCCAAGAATATTCCTTTACAAGTTTTCAAGTTTATTTTTAATCAACTTCTTTTAGTTTATAATTGTATGACATGTTAAGAAAAGAAAAGTGTTTTTTTTGAAGTAGAAAGGATATTTTCCTCAAGAATGGAGTTCAAATGTTTTATCAAAATTATTTTCCATATAAGATAATATAGGGTTATGTTTTTATACCTATTATTACATTGATTTGATTATGTTTTGAGGGAATTATTTTTATGAATTCATTTACCTTATATGATTTGTTTTATGATGTCATGATGTTTCAAGAAACCCATTTTTGTTATATGTGTTATGCGATGATGTATGATTTATGATTATGTGGCACACATAAGAAAGGATTCATTATAAGATGGGTGGGACCTATATCTCCCTCCAATGAATTGGGTAAAGATTTTTTATCTCATGAGATAGACATGGCCGAAATGGTAAGTTATACCGGTTCAGTGAAACAGGACTGAAACGAGGGTTACTCGATTCAGAAAGGGACTTTGTCTACTAAGATAGTCTTGGAAATGAGTCTTGACTAACAAGAAATGATTCTCTATGATTATGTGTGTATGCCACAAAGTTTAATGTTTTAAGTTATGATTATTGGGATTTCATTTCACTACTATGATTTATCCCATGTTATGAAATTATGCTCTCTTTTGCAGGTTAAGATTTCCAAAAGTTATGTTCTTATGAATATGATGTGATTGATTTTTCTTTTGTATACCCTTACTGAGAATTTGAGCTCACCGTTTTATGTTTTCTTTTCCCCAGGATATAAAGAAAGGTTTTAGGTAAAAAAAATGGGAAGATCTTTATGGGAGATATTGAAGATCTTTCACCACGATTAGAAGATTACGTTCCGAGTTTCCAAAGACACTAAACTATTATGATCCTTATGTGTGTGTTTTTGTTATGTAATAAGTATTCCGCAAATGTAATGTAATGTCCATGTACGTCAAGATACGGGTCTCTACAAATATCGCATTTATTTTTCCTAATACTAAACCATGTTCCAATAATTTAGGGAAACATATTTCTAATCCAACCCAACATCCCACCCTATGGTAGATTCCCACCACTAAAAAGCTATACCATGATTCCTTCTCAAGGCCCATGTTTATTTTCTATTATATATATATATATATCCAATATAACCTAAGGAAATGAGATTTTATTTACTCATATTTTATGGTTTCTGATAAGTAAATAATTTAATAACCTCAACCAATTTATATCTATAAGAAATCCTTATCTTTAATACATACCATGACTCCTAAACCTCGATCAACCATTTCATAATAAAACATACAATTATTCAGAAGAGATAAATTATTAATTCCATAGGTTATACCCATTTTATTACCATTTATTATAATCTAATCAACCATATTTGTTCTCTATGAAGTTCTTAAACATTCAATAATCTATACTAGGTATTCTCATATCAACCCAAAGTCTCAAGCCCCTAGTTTCCTACTCATGCCAAATTACATGTTTAAAATACCACGTTGAAACCACTTCCAAGGAAGTATAACTAGAAAAATTACCTTAAAATCAACCCTCAAAGGACTAACCACATGAAACCCTTCAAAAAAACCCATGAGGACCTATCTTAAGACACTCACTATTTGACTCATACTTAGAGACCCATTCAGGTTCTATTACACAAAACTAGCATATGAACCCCTTGGAGAAATAGTCACTAGATGACATTAAAATTAATAAATAATGTATAGGGAAATTATTGAAACACTAATAGGATTTATCTTTTAATTCTCATGAAATGAAACTCTCTTGGTTCCCATTCAGGTCTCCCTGACCTGAACTCTCAAGCACACAAGCATATTGTATATATAGATGCAAAACATGTTGGATTATATTTTAGGGATCAACTAGATCATAGAAATAGTAGTTATACCCTATAATTTCATATCTTATTTCATCATTGTTCTCTTGAAATATATGAATCTAGAAAAATACCTAAAATATAGGAATTTATGGGTTTATAATATTTCAAAAAATAATGATGAGAGAAATTAAAAATACATGGGTAGATGAGGTTATCCTTACTTATTGAAGACTATGTCCATATATGAATAACAAAATAAATGATTAATAGATCATTAAGATCCAAGAAAATGAATGAGGGGTATTGAACCCCAAATACACATGGATCAAAATAAAGGGATTTACATTTTTGTAAAATTTTTAATTATTGAAATTTTAAAAAATTAAGCCAAGGGATACTAGATTCCCGGTGAACCTACACTAAGATTATGGTGTCTCTTCAAGTTATTGGTGGCCTGGATAATGTCACCATTCCACTGAAATTCCATTTTATTCTTAGTGGTACCCTCATTTATATACCAATGAGATCATCTATAACCTACCATGGCATGACACCCCATACCCGTACTCCTATATCTAGTGCTAAAAACATATTATTTTTATATTGGTTTGATACTGAATGAAGATACCAAAACATAACCATACATAATTAAAATATCAATAAAAAATATTGATCTAATTAAATTCCTAATATATTCTATGTTTGGAGTTTACCATGTTAGGAAAAACCTTTAACTAACAAAACCCTTATATTTTCCCTTAAATGTGAATTTCCCTTCTAAATCGAGGACTCCTTATTTAACAACAAGTCTTCAAAATATCCCACAATATTCTCCAGACATGACACCCATCTAGAAATTTGATATGTAATACTCTTATTCATAAATAATGCCAATGGAATCATAATAAGGGTGAGATCAAACGCTGAGTCATGTGAAACATACAAAAAAAGATATCATGGAATAAACAAGGCATGGATATAAAATCACATATAATTTATAACATGATCATATAATATATCTATGGATAATATAAAAATATAAATAATAATATATAAAATATTAAATGATCTCATAGTGATGGAATTAATAATTCCAACCATCATAAACATACCATCAAGGACTCGTTCCATACATAAATATGTAATATTTACACTAAATTACCAAGTTAGTTTTTCTCATAAGACCCACCGATGAATCAAGGGGATATATATATATATATCCATGAATACCTATTAATAATTAAGTCAAAGTAATTCATCATCTGAATTAATTAATAAAAAATACAACACATAACTAACATCACTTAGTAATCAATAAAAATCTTTATTGAAATAACAAGTATACAAATTTTCATTATTTCCCACAGTTAATAATTAAAATAAATTTCATGGTACGCACCCTAAAAAATGACATTGTATAGAGTATATGTATATGTTTTAGTAAATACTATAAAACACAATATATAAATATTTGATGTGATTTAGAATACATCAATGAAATTAAATAATATGGAAGTGAAAGAGAAAAATAAAGTCAAGAGAGAGGGAGTGTTGAAAAATGATAGAGAAAATAACCCCTATAAACAAGGTAAGGTATGGGATATAAATTTATAAGATTTTTTAGAGAAAATACATGAAACATGACTACAAAATAGATATATATTTTAGATGTTTAAAATATAAAAGAAGAAATATTAAAAAAATAATTTGAAAAAACGTTTTTTATTATAGTTATAAAAAACTTCTAAGTCACTTCATAAATCCATTTCAGGGGTTGAAAAGAGAAAATTGAAAAAATTATTTTTGAAGGAATTGAAAATATTTAAACCTTTAAAAAAAATTAATTTAAAAATAGTAAACGTGGAGTGGGAGATAAAAATAAACATAAGTGGAATGAAATCCCGTTATTTATTTTTCTAAAACAAAAACCTTTATTTTTTAAAAAAATCACATAAAAATAAGGAAAATATTTTATTTGAAAAAACATTGAAAATTGGAGAGGAAGATTCATTAATAAAAAGTGGTTATAAAATTAGGAAAATAAGGCCATGTGATAAAATTTAAAAATGAAATTACTTTTATACTTTTGTAAAGAAAGTAAAAAATTATCTGTGTCGAAAATATTAAAAATATTCTTTTAAAACCTTGTTAAATAAAGTCAAAGGAAACAAAAAATGGCCTTAAACAATCATTGAAGTAGATATAAGAGAATTATTATAAAAATATAAATAATATAAAAATTTAGAAAAATATTCTCGACCATAAATAATATATAAGTTTGAGTATTTATATAAGGAACTGTTTGGTTGAATTGAGAATCAAAGGAAAGTGAAATGTCAAAAAGAATCATAAAACCCAAAAAAGAAATAGAGAATACAATATAATATAATTATAGGGTCAAATAAACCCAAATTATAAGGATTAAGTCCAATAATGAAGGTTATAACTTAATTAAAGTAAAATATGTTAACAATAGCCCTTTCAACTTAGGTAATATATAAATCAATGAATGAGGAAAAGGAAGATATTAAATGAATTAAATAAAGATCAACACATGTTTGGGTTGTTTTATACTATCCATAATAATTTTATGATTAAAATAAACCCATTTTTAGTATCAAATATTATTTCTTCAATATTTAAACATGTTTTAAATAATGGTTTTTAAATAATAGTGAGTTACAACATTATCATAAATTGTTGTAGTGTTTTGAGCTACGTAATGGTTATTTTGAAATATCTTTACACAAATTAAGCTACATAAAGTTAATACATTTACATATATTTTCTATAGAAAGGTAGCTATAGAATATCCTTATGTATTTAGGTCTGCGTAAAGGTAATAATGATATATCTTTATACAGACATGTTTGCATAAAGGTTGTTTCCTCCCATCTTTATATAGATATTCACCATGTAAGGGTCTTTATCATTTATCCTTATATGGAATGTTTTCATAACAGTAAAGAGATGTTACCCTTACTAAAAGTGTTTATGTCAGGGTAAGGAGATGTTAACTTTACATAGTGTGTTTGTGCAAAGGTAAAGGAAGGTTACCCTCATGAAGAGTATGGATTCTTCATAAAGTTAAATTGAATTGTTTTAAAAAAACATTTCTAAAACATTTTATGATTTAAATGGTTTTTATGGTTTATAAAATGTTTATAAATCACTTTAAATTTATTTTCATAATATTTTATTTATAAGGAATTTAAATATTAATTAATTAATCATAAAAGGGTTATAATTAATTAAATAAAAATTTATGAAACATTTTATTCCAAAATATTAAACGATAAAATATAAAATACTTTTTAACATATTAAATGACATGCCTTATGATCTAGAATTAAAAGAGTTTATTTATAAATCATAAGTGGTAATTTATCAAGTGTTTATAAATTATGAAATCTATCATATTTTGATTATATAAAATGTTTATATAATAATAATTGTATTATAAAATGTATATCATTCATGAAATATCATATAAATGAAATATAATAAAAAATATGAAATATATCATATTGAAATGAGTTTAAAAATGTATATATTATTTCTAATTTATAAAATGTTTATAATGATCTCTTATTTATGAAATGTTCATAAATATTTATCTAATGTTTTGGGAAATAAAGATAATGTTTATTTATTTTTTAAATTAATTTTATATTCATGTTTAGTTAATTTTTCAAAAAATGTGAATACTGTGTATGATATATGATTAACTATTAAACTAATTTTTGGATTTAAATCTCTATATTAAATTCTAGTAATGACTCCATAAAATTTAGTTTTCATCAACCATTAACTCAATTTTTAATTTGAGTTATGAGCTCAAGAATATATATTTAATATATTTTTTTAAATATTAAGTGTTGTAGATATCATGGATCTCTCTTGAGTAAAGTCTTTCTTGGTAGAGAGACTTGGGGCCAGACCACCTATCATCCTAAATTCTATTCCTTGTCTAGAAGGTGAATAAGGTTATCTATATAACTCTCTAGGCTTACTCATATGAGGATTGTTAATTTCATATAACTCTATGCCTTTATATAAAATGTTCACGTACCTTATTCATATGACACATTTATATATGTATGAATACACTTTACTTCTATTTTTGGGTGAGTAAAAGAAACTTATGGGTTGTATAAAAATTTTCACATTAATGTGATGTGATAATATTAATTTGTTGGTTGAAAAAGGGATTCAAAAACTAAATCATTAGAGGCATTCATAAATATAAGGAATAAAATATGGTAAGATAGTTAATTTCTAGATGTAATAATATGAATTCAATATGAATATGATGTATATTAAATTGGTGAGACTGAAAACCACCCTAAATACTAAGTGTAAGATCCCATTCAATGTGGTACTTCTCAAGGCCTTGATCCTCCAATTGGGTAGTTTTGTGATTAACTAGGTGACCTTGGGTTATCTTGTGTAAGTAATGAAAGTAATAAGTGGATCTGGATTGTTATATTAGGTAATTTTGTGATTAACTAGGTTCCCATGTAATATTTAGTCTTAAATTATTTTTGGAATTATATTTGGTTTACACTAACTGAAAATATTAAGGGTTAGGATACCTGAGTAATAGAGTTGAGTGAATCCATATATTGGATTTTTATAAAGAATTATCCACTCAACTATTAAATAGTCACAACTATTGTGATTGAGGTGATTCCCTATCTAAATAATTAAGTGATGAGATGAATTCTAAATAAGAATCATTTCTTATTGATATATGGATCTTGGATCACTAAATGGATAATATATAAGGGGACATAATTTTTAGTGGGATAACAATAATTTAAATTTCTTCATGAAAATATATACATTACGAAATTTACCCCTTGATATGTCTTTGTTAAAGATAATGAAATGATTAATCACAATAATTTTGTGATATATAATAGTTATAACCTATAAAACAGTTTAAAATTGGTATATAGGGTTGAGAATTTTTCTCGAAGAGAAACATTCCGAGCATATGAATTTCAATGTTATAGAGGTTAATTCCACCAACTTGGACTCATGGGTATTAGATACTGAGTGTGCATCAAAATTTGTTCTGAAAGACACAAACTCAGAGATATGAGGGAATTGGTAAATGGTAAAGGATATGTTCATGTTGTAAATGGAGTAAAAGGTGATAAATTAGATTTCAACACTTTTAATATAATTCTACATATTATATTATTTCAAGAATTTAAAAACTATCATTATGTTCCCACCAAAAATAGATTTTTTTTATTTATGTATCTAGTTTAGACATGATGTGATTTTCATTCATTATTAAGAATAATAGTTATTTGTATATAATAATGAAATGTTTTATGGTGTTGTTAATATAATGAATGGTTTATTTATTCTAGATATGGACAATACTATTTATGAAATTAAAACAATAATTCTAAAGTTTATTCTAATCACAACTACCTTTGGAATTGTTTCCTTGGATATATAAATAGGAAATTTGTTCAAAGAATCTATAGATATGGATTTTTGGAATCATTTGATTATGAATCCTTTGATACACAAGAATATTTTTTTCGAGAAAAATAACCAAAGCACATTTTTAGAAAAAAAGGTGAAAGGGATAGGGAACTATTGGATGTCATACATAGTGATGTATGTTGACCAATGAGTACATATGAAAATGGTGGATATAAATACTTCTTTACTTTTACTAATGATTTTAGTTGACATGGTTATATGTTTCTAATGAAGTATAAGTAAAAAATTTCTAAAAAGTTTAAAGAGTTTTAGAATAAAGTACAAAATCAACTGGAAAAAATAAGTAAGATTATCTAATCAGACCAGAGTGGTGAATAATTCATCTATGAATTCACTAGTCATCTTAAGAAATGTGGTATAGTTCCAAAACTCACTCCTCTTGGAAACCCATAATGGAATGGTGTGTCTGATAAGAAATCATATCTTACTGGACATGGCTCAACCAATTATGAGTCTATGTGACCTGCCTATTTCATTTTAGATATTTGTTTTAGAAACTTCTATATTTCCACTAAAGCACGTTTCATATAAATAAGTCATGTAGACACCATATGACATATGTTATGAAAAACATACTAGTTTGTTTTTATAAGTATTTGGAGTTGTGGAGAACAAATATGATGATTAAATTTTGATACGGTTAGCCAAAATCATTTGAGTGTTTTTTTATTGGTTATTCTAAAGAAACTATGGGATACTATTTATATAAATCTATTGAGGAAAAAGTGTTTATGGAATGACATGATGTTTCCCTTAAGAAGAAATATATAAAACAAGGAGTTAGTGAGTGGAAATTTAACCCTAGAAAAGCTCAAGAACAAAAATCAATAAGTGTTCCTAATATGGAAGTTGAGTTGGTTCCCCAAATAGTTGTAGAAGAATAATCGACACAAGTTACGCAAGAACCTTGAAGGTATGAAAAAATTCATCAGGAAGACAAGATATATGGATTTATCATGGCTAATGATGATGAAGTAAATTTTATAGAAGTTGAAATTAACTCATAATGAGAAGTTATTGATAGTTATTATATTGAGAAGTGGTTAAATTCCATGGAATCTAAGATGGAATCTATGTACACTAACCAAGTTTAAAACATGGTAGATTTACATAAAGTGGGAAGATATATAGGGTGAAAGTAGGTTTTTTGTAATAATAATGAAATGGATGGTAGATTTTATACCTATAAATCACACCAGATGGAAAAGGGTTACAAAAAATTTATGGTATTGAATATGAAGAAACATTTTCACCTGTTGCGATGATAAATTCCATTCATATTTTTCTTAATATAACAGCTCATTATGATTACCAGATATAATAAATGGATATAAATACCACTTTACTTGATTGGAATATAGTTGATTAAATGTATGTAATACATCCTAAAGGTTTTGAAGTTACAAATGAGACAACTAATGTTTTTAGTTGCAACAGACTATTTATGGATTGAGGAAAGCTTCTTGGGGTTAAAATATCTAGATTGATGATGCTATCAAATAGATTGGTTTCATAAAAAAACATTAATTATTATTGTGTATATAATGAGGTATGTGGGATAATATTAGTATTTATGATATTTTTTGTATATTAAATACTGATTTTTAGAAGTGATTTCATGACACTTCATTCTATGATGGTGTGGCTGGGAAAATATTTCTCAATGAAAGACATGGGTGGAATAACCTAAACACTAAGCATGAAGATATATAGAGATAGATATAATAGGTTATTTGGATTGATTCAAAACACATATATTGGTAAAGTGAAAAAGTGGTTTATCATGGATGACTTTGAAAAGAGGCATTTATATGACAACCCGGCTTTTTATTACAACTTAAACATGCTTTATTACATAAAACTTCACTTGACACAACAAAGAAGATTGAGAGGTTTAGTGTCTTTGGGGATTAGGATCATTACATAAAAACTTTAAACTTGAAATACAACATCTTTATTGAAAACTTCCTTTACATGACCACTATATTCCTTCGTACTTAGCATTGCATGGGATAACCTGAGGACATGCATAAGAAAAGGGTGAGCTATAAATCCCAGTAAGGGAGTACACAATGAATAACATGAGGATTACAATACATGTTAGGAAATAGGAACATCAATAGAGAATTAGATTAACATGAACATAAAGGCATGATAAAGCATGATAACCATAACATGGAAATGTGGCAACAACACTTAACATTGAATTAGCATGAGCCAAGGCTCATTGCACATGGAGCATGAGTAAACCCTCATTGCACTTGAAGCATGAGTAAACCCTCGTTGCACTTGAATTAGCATGATTCAATACTCATTGCACATGACGTATCATGATACTATACTTTACCCAATGCATTAGAGCGCTATAAAGGGCGCACCCTTCTTAAACATTTCATTTCATGCATAAGTGTGCCACATGGATCATAAAACATGGATTCATAAAACATAATCATTTATTCCACGATAAAGGAATGTGTAATTCATACATGAAACATTATAATAAATAAGTAAATGTGCATAAAGGTGAATACCCTTGATGGAGAAATGGTCATGGTATTCACTACACAATGATATTGGCTTAGAAAATCGGTGTGATTTCGGCAGCGTAACGGCGTGACATAAGAATTCATAAAAAAAGTTGATGAGAGATAAAGGGGTTAATCATAATATTTACATTTAATGGAAAGTTAGAAGGTCATATAGATACATGTCCCAACAGTTAAAAATGAATTTAGATTCATGATACAAAAGTATTGCTTGAATATAAAAGAGGAGAAAAAGGTTTCTTTCGGAATTTCGGCATAGTAACGGGTGTACATGGGAGGCTTTTAAAGAGAGATAAAGGGGTCTCCCATCATTCAAACAATAAGAGGGCAGTATGGGATAGGTGCGAAACCATTCCCCAACATTCATAATTGAAATTAAAAGGGAAATACAACTTAAATAAAATTGACAAAAATGAGAAAGGAAGAAAACCCCTTACTTGGAAGTGTTCTTCCAAAGGATAGAGAGAGGCTTGTGAGAGGCTTCTTGGGAGCTTGGGGCACCTTGGGAGGATTCTAGAGAGAGTAGGGAAGAGGTTGGACTAACTCCAAGGGCTTTGAGTGAGGAGGAAGTGGGAGCTTGGGTGGGTTTATATAGGAAAGGTGAGGGAATTCTTTATTATTTAGGTTTGGGACCCCTTATATTAAAATAATCCAAACCACAAACCATCCCATGGTATTTGCCCATGGTTTCTAGAAAAGGAAAGAGGAAAAAATATTTTACAAGGCCAAGGTCCGAACTTATTAAAAAAAATTAGGGTTGCTTATGTGGAGGTGAGTCACCCTCCCATGGAAATTAATTTAAAAAGGCAAAGTGTTGAATAAGTCTTGAGGGATCCATTAATGCTTTGAAAAGTAAGTAAAACAAACCAAAAAACTCATTATTTTAATGATAAAACACATATTTTCCGAACATAAGGATTATGGTATTTTATTACATCACCATTGGGTCATTATGATGTCATAAAACACATTATATATTTAAATGGTATTTAATTTTTACCCAAAAATTTGACTGTCTCAGAAAATTATGAAAAATTCACCGTTGGATAATTTCGACGTCCTGATTGCAAAAATAATATTTATTTTATCTAAATAATTTTCTAAATATGTGAATTTTCACTTTCAAAATAAAAACCGACATTTATAAAAAAATTCACGGGTTTTGACAGAAATGGCTTTCAAACCTTAATAAAAATTTTAATTGCATTCATAAAATTATAAGATCATTTATATTTAATAAAAATTAATGTAATATTAATAATAATATTTTATTAAAATATTATTTAATTCAAAAATCCTTTAATTTAATAAAATATAATTCTTAATTAAATAATAACTAAAAACACCATTTGTACTTTAAAAACTAATTACAATGTATCAAAAATGACTAGAAATTATATTCATTATTATATACAAAAATAATGTACATGAACATGGTGCTACTTATTTGTTACATAACCCCTTAAAATAGCCGCATAAGACCTAAGGGTAAGGTGTGCGATGGTGACAGACTCTTGGGGTGGCTCGGATAACATCGCTCGAGTTGTAATTTCAATCAACTTCCACTTTTCCCGTAGACGATCACGTTCGAGCTTGACTTGATGAAGCTCAGCTTGGGCTTGGTCAAGGGAAAATCCCAAAGATGCCACCTCTTTTCCGAGCTCTGACAAATGAGCTTCGTAAGGGGCAATTCTACTGGATGAGGACATTGCTTCCTTTGTCTGAGTAGAAATGGGTTCGTTAAAGCCTTATATTTATACTACTCAGATGATCACTGTTCAATGATTATAAAAGTAATGGTCACAAATCGTAACGTAAAACTAAAGAATTTGACATCTTATAAAAACATTTTTCATAAAGAAACATTTAACTGGATCAAAAGGGATTTTCTATTAATGAAACTTTGGGTCGTTACAATATTCCCCCCTTAAGAAATTTCACCCTCGAAATTTTCCTTTTCCCACACTAAAACAAATGTGGGTAACTCAGCTTCATCATATCCTCCGACTCCCAAGTTGCTTCTTCAAACTTGTGGTTTCTCCACAATACCTTGACGAGGGGCATTGTCTTATTTCATAGAACTTTTTCTCTACGATCTAAGATCTTCACTAGTTTCACCTCATAAGAAAGATCGTCTTCTAATTGTACCACCTCGGAAGAGAGTACATGTGAAGGGTCCGGTATGTACTTACTTAAGAGGGATACATGAAATACATCATGCACCTTGGCCATAGTAGGTGGAAGTGCTAGTCGATAGGCCACAACCCCAACACGATCAAGAATCTCGAAGGGGCCGATGTACCTTGGACTTAACTTCCCTTTCTTTCCAAACCTCATGACCTTCTTCCACGGAGATATGCGTAAAAACACCATGTCTCCGACTTTAAACTCAAGGTCTCGTCGACGATTATCTGCATAAATCTTCTGTCGACTTTGGGATTCCTTGATATGCTGCTGAATGGTTTTCACCTTCTCCACCATTTCTTCGACCATTTCGGGTCCAAGCAGCTTACGTTCACCGACCTCATCCCAACATGCCGGTGTTCTACACCTTTTCCCATACAGGGCTTCATATGGTGCCATTTGGATGCTCGAGTGGAAACTATTATTATAAGAGAACTCAACCAGAGGAAGATGTTGATCCCATCCTTCTTTAAAGTCCATTGAGCACGCTCTCAACATATCCTCAAGTGTTTGGATAGTCCACTTGGATTGGCCATCAGTTTGAGGATGATAGGCCGTACTGAAGTCCAGTTCAGTATTCAGAGCATGTTGAAGACTCTTCCAAAACTTAGAGGTAAATCTTGGATCTCGGTCAGAAACAATAGATAGTGGTACTCCATGCAACCATACCACATCCCTGATATATATCTGTGCCAGTTGATCCAAAGAGAAATCCTCTCGAATAGCAATGAAGTGTGCAGTATTTGTAAGATGATCCACAACAACCCAGATTGCATTGTTGCCTTTGGATGTCCTTGGATGTCCGGTGACAAAGTCCATGGTGATGTTCTCCCATTTCCATTCTGGTATGGGTAATGGTTTCATCATCCCCTTAGACTTCTGCCTATCTGCCTTCACTTGCCGACACACCAGGCACTTTGATGTATATTCAGCGATCTACTTCTTCATATTATCCCACCAAAAGTTTTCTCGGAGATCTCGATACATCTTTGTGCTCCCTGGGTGAATAGAGAAATTTGAACTATGTGCATCATCCAAAAGTTCCTTCTTCAGCTCCGAACTTGATGGAACACATAGTCTTTTCCCAAACCGCACAATTCCTTCTTCATTAACATTAAACTCTGAGGATTTTCCCTTTTTGATAGCTTCCACTTTTTCTTGGATTCCCGCATCATCCTTTTGAGCATCCTTTAACCTTTCCAAAAGAGATGGTTGAGCAATCATTTGTGAAAGTATTGATGATGTTCCCTTCTTTATGATTCCCACATCCATCTTCATTAAGTCTAAGAAGATTGGATCCTTCTGAATTCTCATCATTGAAAGAATCGCTGAATCCTTTCTACTTAGGGCATTATCTACCTTGTTCTCTTTCCCAGGGTGGTAATGTATTGAACAATCATAATCCTTGATGAGCTCTATCCATCTTCTCTGGCGCATATTAAGCTCTTTCTGTGTAAATATATATTTAAGACTCTTGTGGTCAGTATATATCTCATATTTCTCTCCATAGAGATAATGCCGCCAGATTTTCAAGGCAAAGATGACCACCACCAACTCCAGATCATGCGTTGGATAGTTTCGCTCATGGATTTTCAACTTCCTTGAGGCATAGGATATCACTTTATCATTATGCATCAGCACACATCCTAATCCCTTCTTCGAAGCATCACTGAATACCACAAAAGCTCCCCACTTGTGGGTAAAGTGAGCACGAGTGCAGTGATAAGCCTCCTTTTCAACTCCTTGAAGCTTTCTTCGCATTCATCACTCCAAGCAAACTTTACTCCATTTCAAGTAATCTTGTTAAGAGGGTTGGACAATCGTGAGAAATTTCTCACAAATCGTCAATAATATCCAGCTAACCCCAAGAAGCTACGGATATCAGTTACCGATGTTGGCCTCGGCCATCCCTCAATTGCATCTGTTTTGGAGGGGTCCACAGATATCCCATTGCTTGTGATGATATGGCCCAAGAATGATACCTCCTTCAACCAGAACTCACACTTTCTATACTTGGCATAGAGCTTCTCCTTGCACAAAGTCTCCAGTACAGTTCTTAAATGCTCCTCATGGTCCTCCTTGGTTTTGTAGTATATTATAATATCATCTATAAATACTACCACAAATTTGTCTAGGTAATCTCTAAAGACTCTATTCATCAAGTCCATGAATATTTCTGGAGAATTGGTGAGTCCAAAAGGCATTACTATGAATTCATAGTGCCCGTACCATGTACGAAAAGCAGTCTTGGGGATATCTTCCTTCTTCACCCTTACTTGATAATATCCTGACAGCAAGTCCACCTTGGAGAAGTATTGTGCTCCACGTAGCTGATCAAACAAGTCATCGATTCTTGGGAGAGGATATTTGTTCTTTATCGTGATTTTTTTAAGTTCACGATAATCGATGCAAAGCCGCATTGACCCATCCTTCTTCTTGACGAAGAGGACTGGTGCAACCCATGGTGATGCACTTGGGCGTATAAACACTCTATCTAGATTCTCCTGTAGTTGTTTCTTTATATCTTCAAGATCAAAAACAGCTATTCTATATGGAGTCTTGGATATTGGTAGCTCCCCAGGTATAAGTTCAATTGAGAACTCAACATCTCTTCTTGGAGGAAGACCAGGAAGTTCCTCAGGAAATACTTCAGCGAATTCCTTCACAATAGGCATTTCTTCAAGGGTGGTTTCTTCCTTGGACTCAATCATCTGAGCCAGATATGCGTGCTCATAAGGTAATAATATCCATGCTTGAGATGATGGAGCTAATGGAGATTCATCTTCCTCCTGACACTTGTAATGAATCGGGGGTCGATTCTCCATATGGAGTGTGATTTCCCTCTCCCGACAATTTATGTTGTCTCTATATAAGGAAATCCAATCCATGCCAAGAATTGCATCAAATTCCACCAGAGGGAGTATGATGAGGTTCGCCAGGAAATTCAATCCACAAATTATAATAGGGGAGGACTTATACTCATGGGATGCAATGATTGCCCCATTTGCCGTACTCACCGACATCTTTACTTCCATGATTTGTGGTGGTGAAGGGATTGTTCTACTAAACTTTTGAGATATAAAAGAATGCATAGAACCTGAATCAAAAAGTACTTTCTCTATTCTTGAATGAATAACTAGCGTACCTATCACCACTTTGTTGTCGGGGTTCACTTCGGCAGAAGTTATGGCAAAAGCTCTTCCTTGCTGTCTTGGAGGTTGTTGGTTGCCTCCGATAACCCTTGGATTAGGGCACTGATTTGCAAAATGACCCAGTTCTTTGCATTTGTAGCATTGAACAATGCGTTGAGGTTTGAACGGAGCGCTCCTCTCCTCTGTCGCAGCTGCGGGTCCTTCTTGCTTACAGTTAACAGCTTGGTGCCATTCTCTTCCACACTTGAAGCATTTTCCTGTCCCCCTAAGGAAATTTCCAGGGTGCTTCTTTCCACACTTTTGGCAAGTGGGGTGCTGGAACTTCTTAGCACCGTTGGATTTATCCATCAGACCACCAGTATTGAAGTCCACCTTACGTTTATTGTCCCCATGATACCCCTGTGATTCTCCGATCTCCATTTCAACCTTGAGGGCACATCGGACAATTTCCTCATAGTTGTCGAAGTCACATATCGCTAATGCTTTCTGCATGCTAGGCTTCAGCCCACCAAAGAAGAGGTCAACCTTGCATTCGGGGGGTAACGACAAAGCCAGAAGCGTATCGTGCAAGCCTTGTGAAGTTTGCCTCGTACGCTCCCACAGATTCTTCATCTTTCTGTTTGAGGGAAAGGAAGTCCCTTTCCATCTTAAGATGAAGGGTGCGTGGAAAATATTTATCAAAAAACATCTTCCGGAATTCCTTCCATTCCAAAGCCTCGATCTCCTCCACAGGCTTCGTATTTTTGATCAACGTCCACCATTGATCATCTTCACCCTCCATACGATAAGCCGCCAGGAGAACCTTCTCTTTTTCAGAGCATTGGAGGATAGAGAATATCTTTTCAATGGAGTTGATCCATTTTTCAGCGATCGTGGGATCAGATGATCCACTAAAAGTAGGAGGCCTTTGTCTCATGAAGCTCTCGATAGCGACTTGTTATTTCTTAGGGGGGGTTGAACGTTCCTCTTGACTAGTGTTTCTATTCAAAACTTGAGTTAGCTGAGAGAGAAGCGTGACAAAGTTCGCGATTCCCGCTCCCATTGGATTGGGAATCTCATAAGTACAATCATCACACTGATCTTCACAACGGTTGTTAGCCCTAGTTCTTCTATTACCGGCCATTGGCTGGAATAAAAGGAAAGTTAGGAGTAACACATAAAGGGTAATCCAAAGACAAAAGTTGATGACTTATAAATAAACTTTAATCTCTTTAACTCATGAGTCTATAGGATTTAATCCAGGCTTTTCATGATCTTCCTTCTAACATATATTCTTAGGGGCATTTTTACCTTAATAAGGGTTCATACTAAGATTGTGAATTTATCAAAACATATCCCCCGAGAGTGTCGTAACCAAGAGTGCAGCAAGGCCCATTGTCGTGCACCAGTTCCCGTTCGAGTCTAGCTCAAAGCGGTGTTTTCGGGTTTTACCCCTAGGATACATCTGTGCCAGTGCCGCCTCTACCTGCTCGTATCCAGACAGGGATGTATTTGTTTGATAAACCACTTACTTAGTATTTAAAAAAACTTAGGGATTCTTTTATTATACTTAGTCTTGTATCTAAGGCTTTACTAGGGTTTCCTAATCCCAAAAATAACTAAACCTATCCTCTGATACCAACTATGACAACCCTATTTTTTATTACAACTTAAACATGCTTTATTACATAAAACTTCACTTGATACAACAAAGAAGATCGAGAGGTTTAGTGTCTTTGGGGCTTAGGATCATTACATAAAAACTTTAAACTTGAAATACAACATCTTTATTGAAAACTTCCTTTACATGACCACTACATTCCTTCGTACTTAGCATTGCATGGGATAACCTGAGGACATGAATAAGAAAAGGGTGAGATATAAAGCCCAGTAAGGGAGTACACAATGAATAAAATGAGGAGTAAAATAAATGTTAGGAAATAGGAACATCAATAGAGAATTAGATTAAAATTAACATAAAGGCATGATAAATCATGATAACCATAACTTGGAAATGTGGCAACAACACTTAACATTGAATTATCATGAGCCAAGGCTCATTGCACATGGAGAATGAGTAAACCCTCATTGCACTTGAAGCACGAGTAAACCCTCGTTGCACTTGAATTAGAATGATTCAACACTCATTACACATGACGTATCATGATACTATACTTTACCCAATGCATTGGAGCACTATAAAGGGCGCACCCTTCTTAAACATTTCATTTCATGCATAAGTGTGCCACATGGATCATAAAACATGGATTCATAAAACATAATCATTTATTCCACGATAAAGGAATGTGGAATTCATACATGAAACATTATAATCAATAAGTAAATGTGCATAAAGGTGAATACCCTTGATGGAGAAATGGGCATGGTATTCACTACACAATGATATTGGCTTAGAAAATCGGTGTGATTTCGGCAGCGTAACGGCGTGACATAAGAATTCATAAAAAAGGTTGATGAGAGAGAAAGGGGTTCCTCATCATATTTACATTTAATGTACAGTAAGGAAGTCATATAGATAAATGTACCAACAATTTAAAAGGAATTTAGATTCATGATACAAAAGTATTGCTTGAATATAAAAGAGGAGAAAAAGGTTTCTTTTGGAATTTCGGCATAGTAACGGGTGTACATGGGAGGCTTTTAATGAGAGAGAAAGGGGTCTCCCATCATTCAAACAATAAGAGGGAAGTATGAGAGAGGTGCGAAACCATACCCCAACATTCATAATTGAAATTAAAAGGGCAATACAACTTAAATAAAATTCACAAAAATGAGAAAGGAAGAAAACCCTTTACTTGGAAGTGTGCTTCCAAAGGCTAGAGAGAGGCTTGTGAGAGGCTTCTTGGGAGCTTGGGGAACCTTGGGAGGATTCTAGAGAGAGTAGGGCAGAGGTTGGACGAACTCCAAGCGATTTGAGTGAGGAGGAAGTGGGAGCTTGGGTGGGTTTATAAATGAAAGGTGAGGGAATTCTTTATTATTTATGTTTGGGACCCCTTATATTAAAATAATCCAAACCACAAACCATCCCATGGTATTTTCCCATGGTTTCTGGAAAAGGAAATAGGAAAACAATATTTTACAAGGCCAAGGTCCGAACTTATTAAAAAAAAATTAGGGTTGCTTATGTGGAGGTGAGTCACCCTCCCATGGAAATTAATTTAAAAAGGAAAAGTGTTGAATAAGTCTTGAGGGCTCCATTAATGCTTTGAAAAGTAAGTCAAACAAACCCAAAAACTCATTATTTTAATGATAAAACACATATTGGCCGAAAATAAGGATTATGGTATTTTATTACATCACCATTGGGTCATTATGATGTCATAAAACACATTATATATTTAAATGGTATTTAATTTTTACCCAAAAATTTGACTGTCTCAGAAAATTATGAAAAATTCACCGTTGGATAATTTCGACGTTCTGATTCCAAAAATAATATTTATTTTATCTAAATAATTTTCTAAATATGTAAATTTTCACTTTTAAAATAAAAACCGACATTTATAAAAAAATTCACGGGTTTTGACAGAAATGGCTTTCAAACCTTAATAAAAATTTTAATTGCATTCATAAAATTATAAGATCATTTATATTTAATAAAAATTAATGTAATATTAATAATAATATTTTATTAAAATATTATTTAATTCAAAAATCCTTTAATTTAATAAAATATAATTCTTAATTAAATAATAACTAAAACACTATTTGCACTTTAAAAACTAATTACAATGCATCAAAAATGACTAGAAATTATATTCATTATTATATAAAAAAATAATGTACATGAACATGGTGCTACTTATTTGTTAAATAACCCCTTAAAATAGTCGCATAAGACCTAAGGGTAAGGTGTGCGATGGTGACAAACTCTTGGGGTGGCTCGGATAACATCGCTCGAGTTGTAATTTCAATAAACTTCCACTTTTCCCGTAGACGATCACGTTCGAGATTGACTTGATGAAGCTCAGCTTGGGCTTGGTCAAGGGAAAATCCCAAAGACACCACCTCTTTTCCGAGCTCCAAAAAATGAGCTTCGTAAGGGGCAATTCTACTGGATGAGGCCATCACTTCCTTTGTCTGAGTAGAAATGGGTTCGTTAAAGCCTTATATTTATACTACTCAGATGATCACTATTAAACGACTATAAAAGTAATGGTCACAAATCTTAACGTAAAACTAAAGAAGTTGACATCTTATAAAAACATTTTTCATAGAGAAACATTTAACTGGATCAAGAGGGATTTTCTATTAATGAAACTTTGGGTCATTACAATTTACTAGTGTTTCATGGCATGAATCTTAGTATGATTTGGGATATGTATGAATTGGATTTCATATGTATCATGTATAGGATATATCATATTTTCTATGTTATATACTCTACCTAATGTATCTTATTCTATGATCATAACTACCAGATACTAATCTAATCCTGGGGAGAGTTACTGGATTAATGTGAAGAATATTATTAAGTACTTGAGAAAGACTAATGATATATTCTTAGTCCTAGGATGATTGGATGTGATTTTTATAAAGGGTTACATATATTATATTTTACAATATGAAAAAGGTGATAATATATATCAATATGGATTCATGTTTTTTTAAAATAGCGAATCTATCAGTTGGAAGAGTTCTAAGAAATCCACCATAGTTGACCTAATGATAGAGGTAGAGTACATCGTTTCATATGACACAGTGAAGGAAGCTATTTGAATCAAGAATTTCATTGCTAAACTTAGAGTGGTTCCTAGCATTAAAGGATAAATTAGGCTATTTTTTGAGAATAATGGGGTTGTTTATTAGGATAGATAATGTCAGTCCCACTAAGGACCAAATAAATCCTTCTAAAATACCATATCATATGATATATCTTTGAGATAGGTGATGTAAAGATCGATTGATTGGATATAGAGTAAAATGTAGTAGATAAATTGATAAAACCATTACCACAATAATAAAATGGTGTCATTTAGTATCTATACATGTAAAACACATGATATATTGGTTGTAATATTTGTAAAATGTATCAGGTTATTATAGTAAAGGAAATATATAATTATCATTCATTCATGTGTGTTGAAATTTATTTTACGCAAACGATCGAATGATAATATCCCCTTAAAGTGGGACTTTTAGTTTTCCCTAATCAATGATCATTATAAAGTATTATGGGTTGTGATTATATGTTAATATTAACATGAATATAATGTTTTAATCATTTTAAAGAGTTATATATAAAATAAAAAGAGTAAATTCATGATGTAATAAGTAGAAACTTATTACTTGGACCAAACCACCAAAATATATTTCATGAAAAGTCATACAATCATATTTATACTTAGGGGTGTATGATTATAATCAATCCTTATTACTTGAGGTTAATAAGATACCTAACATGAGAAAATTCAGACTTTGATACCCTACAAACGCGCATTTTAAATAACATAGCTAATATGGGGTGGTTGGGCATGTTGCTGATCATATTTTTGGTTAGAGTATAAAAAAGATGATATTTTTCCACATGTATATCAAATAAATACATCTTGACCATGATTTAATTAGACTAAAGAAATTAATGTCCAAGCTTAGTTGAGTCATATATGATTTTTTTATTTACTTAGATGAGGGGCATGTGATGGACAAATCAATTAGATGAATTGACATGTGATGTATTCATCAACCTGGTCAGTATTTTTATATAATTAAGAAAATATGAATTTGATATATTAGATTGATGTGTTCCATGCCTATTTTCACTTGATATTTTTATAAAAAATGGATTGTAAAGGTACACATATGATTTATTTTATATGTCTTAGGGTTGACATGTTCGTATGGGGATACAAGTATATTTTATTAATATTACACCAGACCCCTTAGTAGCTTGAGTAGAACTGATGCTTTGATAGAGGCCACTCTTCGCTTATATCTATAAAAAATAGATTTAATATTTGTCTTCAAATATGATAAGTCACACAAGGCCAAACATTTAGGACTTTGGATAAGGATTAAGTTTTGGATAAATTGTTTTTTCCAAAATGAATAGAATTTAATGAAACCATATATAAAAGTGGTTTGGATGGATAAATAGATTGTTGGAAGTACACATTAAATCAATTCATGTGATTCATGTAAAATACATTCATATGAAGAATGTATACTTAAGCTATTTCATATGATACAATCCTAGATAGAATTTCTACTTTATATCATATGATTTCTCATTAGTTAAAAACCAACGGGTTTTTTATTTATGGAATTCACATTTATAAATAAGTTCAATAAATGAACTCTAAGAGGATATAATATATGGTTTCTATGATATGGAACCTAATACATTATGATAATATCTAATTCTATTTATTAAATTAAGAGCATTTAGGATGGATTTATAAGAGGATATGACCCTATCCTATTAAGTGTGAGATACTATAGATATATAGTCAATACTATCTTCTTCCCAAAACATAGTTTATCATATAGTGAAAGTGATAAAACCCCTTAGAATATTGGGAATACTTATGAAAAATTCATGGATATACTAGCTAGTGTATCCCTCTCAAACACAGTATGATTTGTTTAACTGAATCCTATGGTCATCATCAAGCATTCTACTTTATACAAGGATATGTATTATACAACTATAAATGAATTTATGGTACAATTTTTATGGTTATTTTAAAATTTTAATTTCTTGAAGAAATATTAGCATATGTTTGGTTTCTTTTCCACTAATCTGCAATCCATTTTTTTTATATTTTCTAAAAAATCACTTTGAGGATTAGTGAGAACCACACGTTCCAGCTATCAAAACAGACACCACATATTCTAAAGTTAAAAAACACAAACACTATATTCCAAAGTTCAAAAACAGTGACGATCATAATTCAAAATAAAAACGACGACACCCAAAGTAAAGATATAAAATTTGAAATTGAAATTTGAGTTTGAAACTCAATCCCACCCACCAACCCTCATGTCACTAAATACTGAGCCGTGAGACACATCTGTCAGATATGTTGATTCCACATCATCCATCCCACCATCATCCCCATGAATAGGTAAACGTCAACATCATCACATCCCTATTCATAACACACCGATGGTCGCAAAAAACCACACTGGAAACTGGAAACTAGAGCTTCACCATAAACTCCATCGAACCAGACTGAGCAAGAAAAATACCATCCAAATGAAACCTACGGCAATACTGAAAAAGAAGAATCGCACACCAGTGCACCTCCTGGTGAGCCATCAATTACTCGAAAAACACCTCCAAAAATCCCCTTTAGATCCATCACACTAGACCAAATTAGAATGGGGAAATTTAACATAGAGTTAGGGAAGAGTTTGAGATGGTGAAGGGTTCCACAATGAGGCACACCTACACAGAAACCTCATACCTTCCATGAATACAACTCAATACAAAAGAGACCACCATCATCAATATTAAACGTATCAGATCCATGACCAAGCATGCTGCCGAAGACCACACCCAACCAATTATGAAGACATACACTACAAAAAGAACCAAAAAAACTGAGATGACGTAGAGGAAAACCAGCACCAAAAAAGTCATCATCACTGACCAGAGATATTAAAGAAAAAAACCACAAAAAAAAGTGAAGGGACAGGGAGAGAAAAAAACCCAAAGAAGTGAGTAGATCCAACAAGGTTCGTGGCTCCAGGAGACCTTGTGAAATGACCACAACCACCAGCACCTCCTAAACGACCAAGAAGATTGACTTAGAGGATCATAAATGAGATCCGGTATGGCAAAAATGGTTGGTAGAATATCCATGATATGTGATCGAAACCCCAGAAGAAGGAGATACAACCCTAGAAAGAGAAAGAAAATTGGAAGAAACACCAAGAGAAGAGCCGTGGAAGGAGGGAGAAGAATCCCTAGAGATAGCACCTCCCTACAAATAATAAATGATATATAATAATTAAATAATTCATTATTTACATCATATAAAATTAAATTTATGTATAATTATGAAAATGTCCCAAATAATTAAAATTGAGAAAAAGAGCTCCCACTTTAATTCCTAACTTGCTTGGTGTGTGCGTATAACCTAATGAATAAATATTTTTTTATTAAATACTTTATTTCATGTATATTTAATTTATATGGTCCATTTATTATCTTACTTCATTTATTTATTGAATAATTTATTGTCTCATTAGCCACTTGTGGTTGTGCGGTTAATTCATCCAAAGTAGTTTTGATATGTTAACCATGGTCAAAGAAGTTATAAACTAGGTTTATGATATCCATAATTGTATAGATATATGTTATTTATTATTCTAGTAACATAAAATTTGTATAGTTCAATAGGTTTTCAAGAATATATTCAAATTAAGAAAAGTGTCTCAGTATTCCTATTTCAGGTAGTTAAATTTTTATTAACCATTTATTATTAATTTTATTAATATAATTACCAATTTATATTTCTAAAATATTAATAATGTCATAATTTTAATATTTATTCATTAAGTCTACTTTTATAACTATCCATGTAAGGTGGTGATGAAAAATGAAATATGTCATTCATGGAGGCGGTAATCCGACCACAATATAGACGATGTTTTCATTTTATAATGAATGGAAGAGAGGTAGATAATTGTAATTCCATTAATATAATAACATTATAGTATAATAATGACAGCAATTTCATTATTTTATGATGGGTATAATATATTTTAATAAGGTGGAAGAAGAAGGAAACTTGAAATAACTCGATTAAAATAATTACTTATTCCTTTGATATCATCCTTTAGATCTCTCTTAGGCCATATTAGATCGGTCTTTTGGTGATAAAAAACCTAAAAAATGTCGTAAATAGGTATCGGGAGTACTTTTGGTAGATTATTTTCAATATATGAAGCTTTATGTGTGAGGATAAGTGGGTTTTGGAAGAGGTCCTTTTATAGGAGAGAGGGGTGACACCTTTGTTAATATTAATTTTTAATATAAAAAGAGATGTCATATTCAATGAAAGTGGATATAAAATTGATAATTGGGGGATGGGTATATAATTTAAGGTTTATATATCCATCATCCATCCATTAATTGATTTTTTTGTGTGTTTTTTTTGACATTATCTCTTTATTTAACATTTTACCTAATTTTTACCTTTAACTGTGGTAACTAATTTTTACCATGGTAACTTATTTTTATAGAAAAAATGAAATAGAACTTATTACCTAATTTGTACATTCTGATTCCAAATTTGAAATACATTTTATATTATTAAATTCTTAAAACTGATAAAAATTAATTTTAATATAGTAACACATAACACGAAAAAACAACTTTTAGAAAAATGTATTCTTTTAAGCATAAAGTGTATTTATTCTTATTCCATTCCCAGAAAAAAAATCATTAAATTAGTGTTAATTTGTTTATATATATATTAATAATAAAATTAATTAAAATAAATATTCCAAATTGATTAATTTAGATTATTAAAATAAAAATACATAACATGTAGAAAAATAAATTTCTTTCAAAAAACAGGTCTTTTAAACATCAAGTGATTTTATTCTTAATTTTTAAAATTTATTACTAATTTACTTTGAATTAATCAACACATTTTTATTAAATAAAACCTTTTAAATTTATTTTAAAATTAAAATTTATAAAATTTATAAATAATGATAATATATATTACATTAATAATTATATTTTTATATCATCCAAAAGTTTATTGAGAAAACCCCACAAGAACTCCACATAATATCTAAGGGTAAGAAAGGAAATTTTGGCCATTATGACTGCTGATTCAACTAGTATGGGTCTCATAGTGATTTCCATGATCTTGAGCACATCCCACAAATTAATTTGTTCAATATATACTTATTGAACCTTAACTTAGGCTTGGTATAAGGTAAATCCTAGCGAAGATAATTCTTTCCCAAATCGCAAAAAATGAGTCTTGTATAGAAGGCTCCCACTTCTTGATTCCATTTTTTCTTATTTCTAAATAGATTTTATATTGAAATTAATTCTATTTATATCCAAAAATTCAAAAACTATATAATAATAGTGATATTTAATACTTATAATTTCATATCATTAATATATAAATGTTAATTTTAGTTCTATTTTTTGTGTGATATAAGATATTCAAAATTTTATTTATTCAAATGATAACATCTACTAAAATATCAAGGTGTTACATGTCAACCCCTTAAATAAGTTGTGTCATTGTGATTTTAATTTCTCTCACATTTGAAGGTAAATGAATATTTTCTTAATATAGACCCGAATTGCGGAATAAAAATTTATTCAAATTCATCACATTGTTTTGTAAATTTGTTATTAATCATTCAAATAATATCCCTTAAGAGTGTCAAACTTGGTGTGCAGTTAGGCCCACTTGATGTGCACTAAGTGAATATCAAGATAACACCCAACCAAACACTTCTAGATTTATTACCCATAATGTAACACCTTGATATTTTATGAAATATGTTTTCAAATAAATTTAATTTCTTTGATGGCTTGCATTACATGCAACATCGAGTTTTAATGAAACATGACATACTATTAAAATATTATTATTTAATATGATAGTTATTACCTTGCCATTATAATGGTGTGTATGAATAAAATTAACTAAATTATTAAAATATATGGTTTACACATGTATTAAAAATTAATTCTTTGGGGACAAATTAATTATAAATTAAAATAAAAACCATTTTAAAATAAATAAATTCTATTTTTAAAAATTAATTTTTTTGTACACAAACGCGTTTTAGATAAATAAATAACTAAAATATATTTTTGGAGATTAATTTATTTAAATAAATATATATATATTATATTCAATAATTTTTTTTAAAATCATTTTATGTGTTTTATAGACATGAGATAATAATAATTCTGATTTTATGCTTAAAACTGTATTTTTCTAAATAGAAGTTTTGCCACATTTTGCACGCTTATTTTAAAATTAAT
The DNA here is from genome assembly GCA_963277665.1 of Viscum album. Classification (NCBI taxonomy): domain Eukaryota; kingdom Viridiplantae; phylum Streptophyta; class Magnoliopsida; order Santalales; family Viscaceae; genus Viscum; species Viscum album. The sequence continues at coordinate 2,101,926,677 of OY728164.1, read as the reverse complement.
TTTTGAAAATTTTACAAAATTTATTTTATAAAATAAATTCATTTTTTAAATCATATTTTCAAAATTATCTTGGAGTTAATTTTTTATAATTTTTTGAAAAGACAAAATTTTAGTGAATAGTGTAAAATACTATTTTTTATTAAATAACTACCTTTTCATTCAAAGAATTTACATGATAAATTGTATTTTAATATGGGTTTAAAATTATAATTAGTTCCATAATATATCTATTAATACAATTTAGGTCATTGGGATCAATTATATATTTATTTTTTATATAAAATATTTTTAAACTTTTGAACATTTAATCTTTGGAAAACAAATTTCTCGTCGCGTATATAGGTTTAATTTCAAAATAAATTATATCACTTATGTGAATGGAATTTGTAAAATTTATTCCATATTTTTAATAATAATAGTTAGTATTATATAATAATTTTAGATTAATTTTTGGACAAAATGAATAGTAAAAATAGTAAAACAAATTATTGTGGTTAAGGTTAAAATGGGTTTACTAGGAGTTAAATGAAAAAATAAAAGGTATAATGACCTAGAAAATTGTAAATCATAAATTATATGATATTATTTAGAAATTATAACCTATATGGTCTGATAATTTACTATTTTGATGCCTTGTTTTATGTAAAAAATATTGGTACACTTTATTCTTTTCAAAAATTCCAAGTATGTTCTCTCCCTAACTTATAAAAGTATACCCTCTCTCGTCTTCTATTAACACTTGAAAAACCATTTTTCAACCAATAACATCCCAAATATCATCCTTAAATACCTACCCACGTAATATATGCCTTTTTTTGATTAAGAATCTCTCATATGATGGCTTTATGTGTAAATCTAACGAGGTTCTCTGAAGACGATGTATAATCGTTAAACATGCATTTTCATTTTATTTATTGATCAAACTCTTTAAAATATTATTAAAATATTATAATATAATAACCATAGTATATAAGATATATTAATATGGTATTATTTTAATGTAATAACCTATATCCACCTATCTTCCATCAAATTGGAAACAAAATCGTCGATCATGTGAACGGCGGACTACCGCCTCACGAACATGGTATTCGTTTTCCTTCACCACCTCTCACGAATGTATATATTTATAGATTTAATGTTTATATAATATATTTATGATATTATTATACTTATTTAATTATAATATCCTACCTAACTTATTACCTTCCAACCCATTTGAAAACAATTACATCGCTCGTGTGTACGACCGACTACCCCCTCACAAACCGATGTGATGTGTTTTTCATTTTTGTTTTACTTGGTTGGTAATAGAGATATATTAAATCAATATATATTATATTTATAACATAATTATACTTATTTAATTATAATATAACATATACCTTATTAATTACCATTTTTTGGGGGATACAATAACGTCACTAATGTGTAAGATATATTATCACTTCATGAAGTGATGTGATTCATTTTTCACTAATGATTTTCATGGAAGGTAATAATTATAAAGTTAAAAAATATATGTGGTATATATGAAATAATAATTATTCATAAAAGTTTAATTATTATTTACCTTTCTTTTATTTCATCTATCGGAAAATGGAAACATCGTTCATGAGTAAGTATGACCAACCGTTTCAATGAACAATGCATTTCATTTTATATTTATTACTTTTATGGATTAATATAAATAAATATATAATGAATATATATTATATTTATATAATTTTTAATATTATCTATATTATTTAATCATGATCAAATTAAAATTATAAAAAATAAAAAAATCAAAACATACATGAAAAACAAATCAGTTATTACCTGAAACATGATTTTAATAAGGAATTTTTAATAAACAGGTAATAAAAGGTCATAAGTAAATAATATATGGTATGATATTTATAATCATTATTATTTAATATATTTATAATTATCCATTAATTATTTTATAGGAGGTTAGAATTTGTACAAAGGAATTTGACACTTAGGGTAAGAGTTTTTGGTCTCAATTTTCTTTCTTTGAGATATATATTATGTTATACACCTATATTTTTTTATGAGGTGTTTATATAGACCCTGTGATATGTAATATCATGAATTTATTTATTATAATGATATTTTATATTTTATTTAATTTTATTTTTTCAATGGTATTGAGATTCAATGTTACCAAAGTGGTAAGTGTTTTATGATACGATCTCATTATTTATCGAGATTGTTTATGTTTATGATTATGATGAAGAAATATTATGATCCATCACTCAAGAAACTCTTAAATTTTTTTATCCCTTGGTTATGTCATAATAATACATGTCTCCTATTTATTTTATTCTATTTATTTACTCATGAGTTCAAATTAATTCTTTTTTGAAAAATTGTCTTTATTTTTCTATTTGGTCAAAAACCTTTTTTATTCTACCTCCATGTCTTCTAAAAATTATTTTGAAAATGTTTTTAAATTATAAAAATTATTTATTAAATAAATATATACCCATATTTTAATTTTAACAAAGTGTTATAAAAGTAATCTTCACATCGTTTAAAAAGGCCTTTTTGGATTTTACGGAAAATATGACAGGAATATTTGTTTTTAATATGCATGACATGAATGGTATTTTACCATTGTAAAGATCAATAAATGTTTTAAATATTATTATATAATATTATATGGATATTTTGAAAGAAAATTATTTTAAAAAATTTTTATGCTTAATTTTTTTTTCAAAGTGGAAAATATATTTTTCTCAACAAATGTTTTAAATTATTTTTAAAGAGTCCTTTATAAGTTTCCAAGTTTATTTTCAAAGAAATGGATTTTGAAATTATTTTTTATTTTAAAATGTTTTTTCAAATAATAAATGATATTTTAATCAATGAATGTTTTAAATTATTTTTAAATATTCCTTTATAATTTTCCATGGTTATTTTCAAAGAAAATTATTTGGATTTTTTTGTTTTTAAGTGTCTTCCAAATAAGAGAAGATATTTTCCTCAGGAAACGTTTTAAGTGATTTTAAAATATTTCTTTATATGTTTCTAAGGTTATTTTAAATGAAAAGAAGTTTAAAACTATTTTATGTTTTAAAAAGTGTTTTTCAAAGTGAAAAGACTATTTTACTCAATAAATTTTTTAAATGATTTTTAAATATTATTTTATAAGTTTGAATTGTTATTTTTAAAGGAACCAATTCTGAAAATGTTTTTTTTCATTGTTGAAAATTTATTTTCCTAAAGAAATTTTCCAGGTGATTTTATTTTAAAAATCATTTTCCATCAAATATTACATCCTTTTTTGTTAGTTATGAATTACTGGGGATATGATCATTGGATACCATTCTTATAATTTACTTGAGTAGTTTTTTATTATGATGAAATGATGTTTATGAAACCTGTTTCTATTCCACGAGTTTTACAATTATAAAATTCTTATGAAATTGGCTTCTTTTTTCATGGGTTACGCTATGATGAAATGATAAACTGATTATGAAACCAATTTATTTTCCATAGGTTATGCTATGTTGAAATATTTTTAAAAACCATTTATTTTCATGGGTTCTGATACGATGAATGTTTTATGGTCTTGTGGTACAAATATGTAGGTTTTTTATTATTTTATGGTGGTTACATTATAACTAAGGATGAAGGTTATGTTCTAACCGAGTAAGGTGGTCAAATTATAACCAAGTACTAGTGTGAACTATATATCACTTAAATTAATTGGGTAATGATTGGTATCTCATGGGATAAACAAGACTGGAATGGGGGGTGAACCCAGTTCGGTAATGGACTTTGTCTACTATGATAGTATTAGGAGTAAACCTCAAATACTATAATGGGTTGGGGGGTGAAACATTTCCACTATAATGGTTTTGGAAAATAGCCTTTACTACTAAGGAAACGATTTTCTATGATTATGTGTATACTAAAAATATCTATCTTATGGAAATGTTATTATCTCATGGATTTTGTACTTTGATTCCTTTGTGATTCATGTCTGATGAACTACCAAGATTTATTCCACTACTTAAGTTTATGATCTATGATATATAATTTGTTGTTTTAAAATTATAATATCATATTATCATACCATTATTCTCATGTTATTATTTTCTAATCATTTATATTTCCCTTTTTTACCCTTACCAAGTATCTAATCTCACTCATTCTTATGTTTTCTTCACCAGGTTATGATGATAGGTATTACATGTGATATGTATAAGACATGTTCTAGTTATGAGGATCTAAGTGGGAGGTGATGTAGAACTATTATGAACTAGTATTTTATATTTCTAAGTTTCCAAAGTTCTATACCTTAACAATTCTTAGGCATGTGTTTATGTAACATAATAAATATTCATATAAAAAATATGTAGTATCTATATATGAAAATCCGAGGTTTCTATAATTAAGTGTATCATAACCAGGTCCTAAAACCACTTTTAGTATCTTGATAAGGATTTAATTTCTAAAAAACCACACACTCTTTAATTTAATGAAATTTTAAGATGTTTTGCTATATTTAGATTTATCCTTTGGGTTTCCATTATTGTATTCTAGACCCAATTTCCAATAATAATTAAATCAAGTGTTTTATTTCTATATCTTGAAACCAAAATTCATTGAAATAAATGCTCCAAGAAACTAACTTACCCTTTAGTACCCAAATATCATAAAATCACAAATCAATCAATATATCTAAATAATGTATACTCCAAAAATTTATTATTATTTTACAAAAATAACAAAAATTTACTTGATATAAAATCATATACCAACCCTATGATCTAATAGTATCTTAATCATGTATTCATTATAAAATCCCAATACAAATATATAAAATATAATTAATAAAATCAAAATCCCCTCACAAAATACCTCAAAATGGGTATCTATGCTCTTAAAATTATTAACCCATGATAATACCATTAACTATTATACCATCATCGTCTGATAATATATGAATATCTAAAGTTTTATGACCTTTTCTCTAATACCAACTATGACTCCCCAGACCCACACTCCCTAATCTAGTGCTCAAAAATTATTCTTTTAATATCAGTTTGATATCTAATGAAGTTTCCCAAACATAACCATACCTAATTAAAATAACAATAAAAAATATTGTGTCACTTTTATAAACAATACCTTTAAGGTTTACCATTTTAGATATTGGGAATATGAATGTTGATCGATAATTTACTTATTTTATCATTGATTTTGATGCTCATAAACACTCTCATGTGTTTTAAAATTGAATTTACTTTAAGTGAATTTCGTGACAATAATAATTGTGGTATTTATTTAAGTTTCTCTAGAATTTTGGATTCAATTCGATAGAATTTCTTATTCTTTAAGTATTATGGAAATTTTAAAGAAGTCTGAAATCATTGTTTATAATCCTACTTTTAATATGAACATTTGGTTTATGAACCTAACTTTGGATAAGGAATTATACTTTTTCTACCATACTTTTGAGATGAACATATGGTTAGTGAACACTAATTTTATGAAGAACCCTATGTTTGAGGATCTAATGTGTAATTAATAAACCTTAATTTTGTGTAGAACCCTATGAGTGAGGATCTAATGTTTGGTTAGTTAACCTATTGTTTGGAATAAGTGGAACGTTTTGAACTATACTTTTGAATATATTGTACGCATATTAATTCCTACATTAAATCAGTCATATGTGGTATTTGAATTATAGATATTTTCTAATATTTTATTAACTATTTTAATAGAATAAATATCTCACTAAAATATTTTTTAATTTTGATTAAAAGTATCTTAAATAATGGATTAAATTGTTCATATTTCTAAGGGAAGTTATGATATTCAATAGGTGTTTAATTTCAAAATTCAAACGCATTGTATGATTTAACTATCAAAATTTATATATAAATATTTATCGGTATTCTTGACCATAATAAAATTGTATTTATTATTTATTCTCAATAATTTATTCATTAAATAGATTATGATTGTGTATATATAAGTAGAATATACCAAGAACATGAATTGATATATAATCTAAGAATGAAATATGTTTGAATTAATATTTGTTTTTCTAAAGTTCTAAAAGATGAAATCCTTATCATTTCATGTAGACTTTTTGAAAATTTTATTTATAATGTTAATGTACATGATTATTTATAATCATAGCTAGTTCATAAAATATTTTCTCAGGACTAAAATTTGGATACATACATGTTTCAATCTACTTTATATACCTTTCCTACTAATAATAAGTTTCTATTATTGGTATTGTTATTTCCTAATATTTTCTATAGAAATATAGAGTTTATTTAATAGGACAGATTAATGAATTCATTATTATATTAATTTGAAGATATATTCTTTTGTCATTTATAGAATCAACTATTTGCTAAAATTGTTATTAAAAAATTACTCTATCTTTTCTATTAGAGAATTAACTTCTCATAATAAGTTGTGGCTATCATGGTTCCTTGTAAAAGAACCATAAGGCCTTACAAAATCCTTGTTGTAAAGTTTCAAATGTCTACACTCAGTTATATAGGTACCTTGTAAAAGGAATTGTTTATTAGAAATCACCATGATAGTAGAGAGTGTGTTGGTGTAGTGTACTAGGGGAAATTTTTTCCCCAAACCACTATAAAAATTTATTATGTTATACTTCTTTATTTATTTTGTATTCAAACTATTTAAATAAAATTATACTATATCTCAATCCAAATCCCAAACGTGTTTTAATTTTAAATTATCCATGTATTTTTAAAAGGATAAAACTCAACCACTCTTGTGTATTCATATTTATTCCAACCAAAAATTGGTATTAGAGGTGTGATATTTGAAATTTTTTGTTAATATCTAGTAAGAATGAGTTTAAGTTCTCTGTGAAGAAAAGATGTCTGTGGATGAGATCGAAGAGGGAATGTTGATGATCAGATCTCCTTATTACAATGTTGAGAATTATGGATGTTAAAAATATTAAATTATAATCTATTTAATGAATATTGGTTTAACTGTTTATATTAAGATTGTTAAACCCTATGAAATTTATGAGGAACAAGAAAAGTGGGATGAAATTGAGGAAGTAGAATATGATATAAATTCAAAAGTTATGAATGATATCATATTCATAATTATTTCTGATGATTTTAATCATGTTTCTAAATGTGCAATTTCCTATGAGATGTGGTAGAAAATAACTATTTCTTATGAAGGGTCTGATAATTTCAAATAGTTTTGGTACAAAACTGTTAAGCTAAAGATTGATACTTTCAGGATGTATGTTAGAGAAATAATTACTCAAGTGAATGTAATATTGAATGCGATAGTCAATGGTGTTTATTTGTTGGGAACTCCAATTCCAAAACTAGACCAGGAATTAAAAAATCTTAAAATTTTACACTTAAAGTGGAAGGGAATTTCTACTGATACCATACAATCCACTTCTGTTAATTTTTTTGGTAATGAATTAATTTATTGGCACATTAATGTTTTATGAAGCTAAAATGAAATAAAAGTATAAGATCATAGAATGACCATGAGGAATAATACTGATCTCAATGTTACTATTCCAAAAATGGAAAATAAGATTAAGGAAGATGTTATATCCTTAAATGATTATAGTTGTTCAAAATCTAGAGATGAATTGAATCATCTAGCCAAAATATTCAATAAGTTCTATAAGAATAAAAAATGATTCAATAATAATTTTAAAGATTTTAGAAATAATGAGCACATACTAAAATAAGTTTAGTGATATAAATGAAAAAATGGGGCATATTATACCTAATTACTAACAACTGAAATTGGGGAAATGAAAAATTGAAAATAAAGAAAATAAGTATCAAATGAAATAATATTATTAGATCAAAAGTAAGAAGGATATTAATTCTACATATATTGTATCTAAGGTCTCCAACAACTCTTCAATATATGATTCAAAAAAGGAACAATCAAATCTAAAAGAAAAATTTTCCTCTATGGTAATGGAAGATGAGATACAATAGTAACAATATTTTATTTATGATTCAAAAAGTTTCTCAAGTTCTATATTAGTTGAATACTACTATATTATTAAAGAAAAATAAAAATCCCTATTTAAAAAATAATAAATCTCTAAATAATATTTATAATTATGTATGAAGTGAAAAAATAAATGATAAAACAACACCTTGGTTTGAATAGAAAACTAAGTAAATATTATTTAAGTTGTACTATGAATGAAACAATAATTAAATAACTATTTTAACATCCCAAGCTTCCACGGTACGCTTCCCTTTGAATAATACAGTAGTGTGTGTTGTACATAACTTCGACTTCTAATACACACCACAACCTACCAAACTAGCCGTTATGAATAGTAATACCCACATTTTGGAATTTTATAAATTTTATCTTTCAAAATGGAAATCATTTTTGGATTCAGAATATCAAAATTAGCCTAGGGTAAATTTTTGGTATTTTTTAGAAAACATTCAAATTTTGATGAATAATGAAAAATACTAAACATTAATTAAAAACAACTTTTTTAATCCAAATAATTTATAGTGATAAATAATAATATTTGGAGGCTTTAAAGAATAATTAGAATATATTTTTACCATTTAATCCAATATTTTTAATTGTATGTAATTTCACATTTAAACTAGACATAAACAAGTGTCAATATTTTGATAGTTATTATTTCTTAAAAAACACGCTCTTTGTTTTGAAAATGGGAATTAATTTTAAATTAATTTCTGCCACTTATATGTTTTAAATTTAGAAAAATGGATTCAATATTTAGAATCAGTAATTCAAAATTGTGTAAATAGATAAATTTTATTTTTAGACATTTTGAATAATTACTTCGGTAAATATTTTATTTACCATGGTTAAAGGGTAAATCCGATCAATAAGGGTAAACAAATAATATTATAATAATATTAAATTACCCTAAAACCTATCCTAACCCTATTTGGTGATACATGTACGACCATGGTCATCTTTGGGTCGATTTTGGGACCCCATGGAGCCACTTGTAAGTGATAATGACACTTTATATAAATTAAGTTACAGTAAATAAAAAATGACATAAGCATAAATCTTTTAGAATTTTTTTTAAATAAGGTTATATATGTTATATTTTTGAATATAAATATTCATTATAAATCTGAAAATCTTTCCTATATAATGGTATTTTATTTATAATTTTTAGACATTGAATAATTAAATTTATTAATGACACAATAATGATACAATATTTTCCTTATTAATGAAAGAATAAAATTATTGGTATTATAAATGTTAAAATAAATATAATTTGAAAGTTTTGATGACATATAAGAATTTTATTGGTTAATATGACATTCTAGTATTACTTAAATTATTTTTTTAGAATTAACAAAGTTTTCAAGAATTTAACAAAAATCAATTATTAAATAGTGTCAAAATTGACATAAAAGAGTTTTTAAAGAAAATATTATATTCTTAATTGGTATTATATTCTTAAAAATATAAGGTTCAGAAAGAAGACTTATATAATGATAGGTGTATCATTAATGAACCACTTTGGGGTCTCTAGTTAGTATATAGTAAGTTTATTAACTATATAATATAAAAATATAAAGAGACATGGTAAATGTCAAACTAATTAACTAAGAGATAAAACTAAAATATAAGGTTAATAAAGTGACCTAAACCTATCTAAAAACTATTGGTTGAGTGGTTTTCAACCTATACCCACCTTTACCTTTAAATAATACTCTTTAAAGCCATTAGAAACCGAATATGAATTTATTATGAAATAATATTTCTACCTTTTCCTAAGGTGCCCCTCACCCCTCTTATAAAAGGGCACTCCCCCTACTCACTAATTCACACCTTAAAAGCCTTTTGGATCAGATAAACCCTGACCAAATATCCTCTAAACTTCCCTAAATTCATCCTAGATTCCCTCCTTTGGTCATAAAGACAACTTAAGGATCCCTTTTGATCAAATCACAAGAAAGAACCCGAAGAAGAGGTAATGATTTCACCACCATCTTTCAAGTTCCTTTATTCTTCCACTTCTTCTTTCATTGTTATTTCTATTCTAAAATAATAAATACAATATATTTTATATACTGTGATGTTATTATAAATATGGTACAACCATATTCAGTATTCTATCCATCCTTTGAATGACATGTCACCATACATGCGTACGTACGATTTACCATCTCCACATCGTGGTGTAATTGTTATTCAAAACATTATTATTTTGATGGGTATAATAATGATGTTTAATTTATGTAAATAATAAATATAACATGTCAATTATTCTTTATATGTGATATAACATCCAATTATATTTTATTTTAATATCAAACAAATGATATCATTGCTTGTGCGTACGTACGGACTACCGTCTCCACGAACGCGATGATATTAATTCCCCATCATATCCATTGAAGACTAAAGTTCATTTGATGATTAAAAAAAATGTTTAGAGACATGATATAATTCTGGATATGAATAATATAAATCCCATCCATAACAAATATAGCTCACATAACAAAGAATATAAAGGAAAATGAATCCGTTAACACCCAAAACGACGATAATACTATGATATTGTTAACAAATCAATGTTAAAAGATCATATATGATATAATATTAATGTATATAATTATTTTATAATTAAATAAAAATTATTTCAACATTATAAAGGAGGTTAACCTACCCTCGACCAAGGAAAAAGTACAAAGTAAGGGGTTTCTTATCTCACTTTTAATTCCGTGATATTTCCATTGTTCACAACTTATTTACTACATGTGGTGTGTGTACTTCCCATGATTATATTCATTGTGTAATATAATTTAATATATGGATATATACATCATCATTGTATGACACTTATTTCATGAGTGTATGTTTCGTAAGTTACCAAATCGAAAAGGGAATTTGAAATTTCAATTTCCACTCATTCGGCTTTACGCGTACTTCATTGATTATTTTACTCCAAGATTTTGTGTGAAATCACTATTAATTTTCTTATATCATAATTTCCACTCCAATTTCTATGGAAATAATTTTTATACACATAATAACTCCATTGATAAATTCTCAAGTCATCGATATGAACTTGATAAGAGTAATTTTAACTCAATCTCCATTTATTGAGTTAAACATCCAATTCATTGGTGTTGTTTTTACAAGAATATGTGTGAATTCCCTCTGATTGATTCAAACTGAATATCCAATCATATTTTTTGTATTTATATTTTTCACACATAATTATGTCATTTATTTAACCTTAACCTAAGGATATAATCTTTATAATATATTTCATCTCAATTTACATTCCATTGAGACTTCTTTGTTGTTATACACCAAATCACTTTTATATGGTGTATATAATGTACTTTGACATAGTATATCATGAATCCCTTTATTCTCATGATATTAAGAAGTTTTTATTACCTCAATTATTTGTATTCAAGTGTCTCTATTTTGGTTAGAAACTCTAACTAAAATATCATTTCTAAATGTTTTAAATATTTATTATTCTAAATCCTTCTCATTAATGTCCATGTTTTACAAATGGTTTTACGGATTTATTTATATGGACATTAATGTTTTAAAATTAAAATTCCTTTTAAAAGTTTCAATGTGGTATGGGACACTTTGATTCCGAAATCTATTTTAAAAAGACTTCTTGACAAGTAATGTGACTTTTAAATGTTTTCAAGAAAAAAGGGGGTATTTCTCTCAAATAGTTTTGATGATTATTTTCATCTATGTCAATATCCTTAATTATTCTCGATTAAGGTTAATATATTACAATACAATCTTCCATATTTTATTGAATGGGTAATGTTTTACTGTGGATGTTCTCTTTTTATACCATTTATGGTTTTTGGATAAAGTATTGACATTTTGTATGCTAGTTTTAATACGAATGTTTATGTTATGATTCAAACTTTTCGTATGAGGAATGAATTGGACTTAGTAAGTGATAGGTAGAGCCCGCTATAGCTCCTCGATGCATCGGTAGGTCTCATGAGACAAACTAGTGTTTTGGCACAAGGCCTTGACAAAATATTATTTGTAGTCTTGGAACAAGGCCTTGACTATGTGGTTCTGATAGTCTGGTATTATGCATTCCATCATTATAAGAGTGTTTATTGATATTGCATGTTATCATTCAAGTAGTAGAATATCCATGTGAATAAGTAAATGGAATTTTTTGATTCTATATTTTCCATATTATGCTGAAGTTTAAGTTTAAAAGGCTTTTGTTCTAGTCTTATACACTTCATTTAATATTTATGCTTATTTTTGAAAGTTTCCACTATAATGTTATCCTTACTGAGCATCTGAGCTCACCCCTTTCTATGTTTTATTTTCCTAGTATGCAAAGAAGTATATTATGACTGACCTCCATGGATAGTCTATGGGATCTCAGTGTTTTCTATGGAGATAATTTTGTTGTAGTTTTCCATTTTATGATGTAATGTAAACCTTATGAATGTATCTAGTACTTCCAAGTATACTAAAATAATCAGTCTTTTTAGACTTGATATTTTATGATCATGCCAATGATACATAATAATGCACCGACTCTAGGCTTCTAGGGTCGGGGCGTTACAGTTTGTATTAGATTAAGTTTAGTACAAACCTTGGAAACTAGATTTAGATAAACTCTGATTAGAGAACATAGACCTAAGATGGAATTTGAGGATTGGAATAGAAGAACTTCCTATAATTTTGGTATTGTAGTGATTTTGTGAGTTTTCCGAGAAATACATCCCTGTCTGGATACGACCAGGTAGAGGAGGCTCTGGCACAGATGTACCTAGGGGTAAAACCCAAAAACACCACTTTTAACTAGAATCGAATAGGAACTAGTGCACAACAATGGGCTTTGCTGCACTCTTGGTTACGACACTTCCAGGGGATATGCTTTGGATAATTTAAATTTTCTTTAAAAAATGATTTGAAATATTTTAATATAAGATGAGAATAAATGTCCTTGGTTAATCCTAAGGTGTTTCAAATTGAGAATATGGAGTCATGATATTATCTAAATGATTTTATGACTACTGTTACTCACATAATGATTTCTGGTTTTAGTCAAGGGCTGGATTCCAAGGAAGTCATAATAACTTTGAGAATGATGTAAAAGGTGGGAACAATGGTGGAAATGAGAAAAAAAATGGAATATTGATAGGTGTAATGGATATCATGTTCATGACAAATCATTTTTCCAAAAATATGATCAATAACATATATATTAACCAACACTCAGACTCAACAAAGAAGAGAAAGGTGATGAATGATAAGATCTCCAGTAGTGGAGACCATGGAGAAAATAATCCTCTATTTCCATCTTGAAAGAAATGTGGAAGGAGACACCCAGGAAAGTGTCTCAATAGAACAAAGAAATGATTTATGTGTGTGAAAGAAAGACATAAAGTGAAGAATTTACGTGTAAAAATGAAGAGTACTATGGAAGAAAATAAAAAAGGTCCCAAGAATCCATTTACAGTTATTTTCCGTAAATGTAGGGGACCTGGCCATTACCTGAGTGAATGCCCTATTATATAGGATATTTTCTTGGTCAAAGAAGAAGATATGTGAAAATAAATGTTTGGAGAAATTTTTAAAAGTACCAGTACTCTTTGTTAATGGGATTACTTTTGAATAAATTCCTCTTGTATTTGTAACCCTACTGTTTTTCACGTGAAAATAATATTTGAGGAAGAATTACCTTTTCCCTTGTGGATATAGTTATAAATAACCATTTAGTTTTATATGATCATTGGGTTTGAGGAAATTAAAAGTTATTATATTTTGGGATGAAAATGCAAGGTATGAGATAACATTTGTGGTTAAATTATGTTATGGTTATTTTGAGGAATTTATCTCATTTTGGTAATGTTATAAAATATAGCTTTTGAAAAAGGAAAAAACGTAGACCATGTGACAACTCGTTTCATCGGAAAAAGATGTGGTAATCGAACCCACAACCAAAGTGCGATTGGGATTTATCACCTACCACTGGACTACGTGAAGTCCCTGGTTAGTGTGACTAATTATTTTTAGTTAATTGATTTTATTGATAAATAATAAGTTGGTTTGTGATCTTATGTATTGTCAAATGAATACCCTTAGTATAGAAAAATGATTCGGTGATTAAGTGATAAATGTTATTTTGGAAGATGTTCGCTTTATTGGGAACACTATATGCCCAAGGAAAATAGAATACTATGGGATTTTATTTGAGGAGTAATGGTGGATTTTTATCTATGTTTTTATTATTGATTTATAGTGATTTGGGTTATTTATGGAAATGATTAACCAATAATAGAGAATATGTGATTAGGTTAATTACTTTTAAGTACATGACTTTAAGAGTAGTTAATGTCATTTGGAGATACAATTTAACGTGGAAGACTACATAACTAAATTATTCTAAGTTTTGGGTTTCAATATTAGTTTGGATTATATTTAAGGATTTTAAGGACAATTGTTTATTTAATGGTATTTATTTAAATTTGGGGTATTGTTGGTTTAGTTTTAGAAATTAAGATTAGTGTTTCTTTCTCTAATGGAATATCATTTTGGGGGATCATCAGATCTTATAGTAACCATTTTGGTTTTGATTAATCTCTAAATACAAGGTAAATATATAGTTTATCCTTTTTGGATCATGTGATTCTATAGAAGTTTATTCTAGCTCTTCCAGTGTGACCATGTCTTCTTGAATACTCATCGTTTAAAAAAATGAGTTAGTGGTAGAAATTTATTAAAGAATGAAACTATACTTAAAAATTAAGTATATCTCTTTATGTTCTTAGTCAATCTCATAAATTAATTCCTCATCTTTATGTAATGTAACTTAAAACAATTTTTTTTTGTCTGTTTACTTTTCCTACCGGGAGACTAATGACCGTTTGTCCCATCACAAGTTTGTGGTTTTCTTTTTGTTAATTTTCTCCTAATCATGTTTTATATCCCTCTCCATCAAGACTTGACACTTAGTTTATCATCCATATCCATTTTTTCCTACATGTAATCCTAGTATGGGTTATCTTGGGTGACCTTTGTACTTCTCTTTCTTTCTTTTAAAGTGATAGTTTTATTGACTCTTTTTTTTGATGTGGGACTTTCCATTATATTCCCAATACCAATTTTAAAGAAAATTTGAGGACGAAATTATTTGAAGGAGGAGATAATGTAACACCCCAAGATTTCATGGTACACTTCCCTTTTAATAATACAGTACCGCATGTTGTACGCAACTTCGAGTTCTAACACACACCACAACCAATCAAACTAGCCGTTATGAATAGTAATACCCACTTATTGAAATTTTATAAATGTTATCTTTCAAAATGGATATCATTTTTATATTTTGAATATCTAAATTATCCTAGGGTGAATTTTTGGTATTTTTCAGAAAACATTCAAATTTTGATGAATAGTGAAAAATACTTAACATTAATTAAAAATAACTTTTTTAACCCAAATAATTTATAGTGATAAATTATACTATTGAGAGGTTTTAAAGTATAATTAGAATATATTTTTAACATTTATCCAATATTGGTAATTGGATGTAATTTCACATTTAAACTAGACATAAACAAGTGTCAATTTTTTTATAGTTATTATTTCTTTAAAAACACGCTCTTTGTTTTGACAGCGAGAATTTATTTTAAATTAATTTCTACCACTTTTGTGTTTTGAATTTAGAAAAATGGATTCAATATTTAGAATCAGGAGGTCCAAATTTTTTAAATAGGTAAATTTTATTTTTAGACATTTTGAATAATTACTTCGGTAAATATTTTATTTACCATGGTTAAAGTGTAAATCCGGTAAATAAGGGTTAACAATTATAATATTATAATAATATTAAATTACCCTAAAACATGTTTTAACCCTATTGGTTGATACATGAACGACCATGAGCATCTTTGGGTCTATTTTGGGACCCCATGGAGCCACTTGTAAATGATAATGACACTTTATATTAATTAAGTTAAAGTAAATACAAAAATGACATAAGCATATATCTTTTAGAAAAACAATTTTTAAATAGGGTTATATATGTTATATTTTAGACTATAAATATTCATTAGAAATTTAAAAATATTTCCTACATAATGGTATTTTATTTATAATTTTTAGACATTGAATAATTAAATTTATTAATGACACAATAATGATGCAATATTTTCCTTATTAATGAAAGAATCAAATAATTGGAATTATAAATATTAAAATAAATATATTTTGAAAGTTTTTATGAAATACACGAATTTTATTGGTTAATATGACATGTAAGGATTACTTAAATGAATTTGGTTCGAATTAATAAAGTTGTTAAGACTTTAAAAAAATCAATTATTAAATAGTGTAAAAATTGACATAAAAGAGTTTTTAAAGAAAATATTATATTATTAATTGATATTTTATTCCTAAAAATCTAAGGTTCGGCCAAAGGAATTATATAATGATAGGTGTATTATTAATGGACCACTTGGGTGTTTCTTGTAAGTATATAGTATGTTTAATAACTATATAATATAAAAATACAAAGAGATATGGTAAATGTCAAACTAATTAACTAAGAGTTAAAACTAAAAGATATGGTTAATAAAGTGACTCAAACCTGTCTAAAACCTATTGGTCGAGTGGTTTTCGACCTATCCCCACCTTAAAATTTAAATAATATACTTTATAGCCATTAGAAACCGAATATTAATTTATTATAAAATAATATTTATAGCTTTTCCTAAGGCACCCCTCACCCCTCTTATAAAAGGGCACTCCCCCTACTCACTAATTCACACCTTCAAAGCCTTTTGTATCAGACAAACCCTGCCCAAATATCCTCTCAGCTTCCCTCATTTCATCATTGAAGCCCTCCTTTGGTCAGAAATCCAACTTAATGATCCCTTTTGATCAAATCAAAAGGAAGAACCAGAAGAAGAGGTAATGATTTCACCACCCTCTTTCAAGTTTCTTTCTTCTTACACTCCTTATTTCTTTGTTATTTACATTCTAAAATAAAAACTCCACTATCTTCTATATACTGTTATTTTATTATAAATATGGTACAAATATATTCAGTATTCTATCCATCCTTTTAATGACATGTCACCATACGTGCGTACGTACGACTTACCGTCTCCACATCGGGGTTAAATTGTTATTCAAAATTTATTTGGATGGGTATGATAATGTTGTGTAATTGATGTAAATAATAAATATAACATGATAATTATTCTGTATATATGATATACCATCAAATTATATATTATTTTAATATCAAAATAATGATATTGTCACTCGTGCGTATGTACGAACTACCGTCTCCACGAACGCGATGAGATTCATTCCCCATCGTATCCATTCAAGACTAAATTTCATTTGATGATTATACATAATCTTTAGAGACATGATATCATTATGTATATGAATAATATACATCCCATCCATAAAAAATATGGCTCACATAACAAAGAATATAAAGGAAAATGAATCTGTTAACACCCTAAACGACGATAATACTAAGATATTATTAACAAATAAATGTTAAAAGATCATATATGATATCATATTAATGTATATAATTCTTGAATAATTCAATAACAATTATTTAACCATTATACAGAAGGTTAACCTACCCTCTACCAAGGAAAAATTCCAAAGGGGTTTCTTATCTCACTTTTAATTTCATGAGATTTCCATTGTTCACCACTTATTTATTGCATGTGGTGTGTGTACTGCCCATGATTGTATTCATTGTGTAATATACTTTAATTTATGCATATATACATCATAATTTTATAATCCTTATTTCATGGGTGTATGTTTTGTATGTTACCAAATAGATAAGGGAATTTGAAATTTCAATTTCCACTCATTCGGCTTTACGCATACTTCATTGATTTTTGTAATCCAAGATTATGTGTGGAATATCTATTCATTTGTTATGTCATAATTTCCACTCCCCATTCTATGTAAATAATTTTGATACACATAATCACTCCATTTATAAATTCCCAAGTCATCGATATGAACTTGATAAGAGTAATTTTAACTCAATCTCCATTTATTGAGTTAAACATCAAATTCATTGGTGTTGTTTTTATGAGAATATGTGTGAATGTCCTCTTCTTGATTCACAATGAATATCCAATATTATTTATTTTTTTTATATTTTTCACACATAATTATGTCGTTGATTTAACCTTAACCTAAGGATACAGTCTTTATAAGAGATTTCATCTCAATTTACATTCCACTGAGACTTATTTTTTGTTATACACCAAATCACTTTTATATGGTATATATAATGTAATTTGACATAGTATGTCAATAATACCTTTATTATCAGGATATTAAAAAGTTTTTATTACCTCAATTATTTTTATTCAAGTGTCTCTCTTTTGGTTAGAAACTCTAACTAAAATATCATTTTTAAATCTTTTAAAGATTTATTCTTCTAAATCTTTCTCATTAATGTCCATGTTTTACAAATGGTTTTAAGGAAATATTTATATGGACATTAATGTTTTAAAATTAAAATTCATTTTAAATGTTTCAAAGTGGTATGGGACACTTTGATTCAAAAATCTATTTTAAAACAGCTTCTTTACAAGTAGTGTGACTTTTAAATGTTTTCAAGAAAAGGGGGTATTTCTCTCAAATTGTTTTGATGATTATTTTCATCTATGTCAATATCCTTCATTATTATTGATTGAGGTTAATCTATTACAATACAATCTTACATATTGTATTTAATGAGTTATGTTTGACTGTGTATGTTCTATTTTTATACCATTCATGGTTTGTGGATAAAGTATTGACATTTCGTATGCTAGTTTTAATACAAATGTTTATGTAATGTTTCAAACTTTTTGTATGAGGAATGAATTGGTCTTATTAAGTGACAGGTGGAGCCTGCTATATCTCCTTGAAGCATCGGTAGGTCTCATGAGACAAACTAGGGTTTGGGCATAAGGCCTTGACAAAATCTTATTTGTAGTCTTGGCATAAGGCCTTGACTATGTGGTTATGACAGTCTGAGATTATACATTCCATCGTTATAAAAGTGGTTATTGATATTGCATGTGATCATTCGACAAGTAGAAAATCCATCTGAATAAGTAAATGGAATTATTTTATTTTATCTTTGCCATTTTATGCTGAAGTTCAAGTTTAAAATTCTTTTGTTCTAGTCTTATACACTGCTTTAAATGTTTATGATTATTTATGAAAGTTTCCTCTATAATGTTATCCTTATTGAGCATCTGAGCTCACCCTTTTCTATGTTTTATTTTCCTAGGATACAAATAAGTATATTATGACTGACCTCCAGGGATAGTCTATGGGATCTCAGTGTTATCTATGGAGACAATGTTGTTGTAGTTTTCAATTTTATGATATAATGTAAACCTTATGAATGTATCCAGTACTTCCAAGGCTACTAAACTAATCAGTCTTTCGAGACTTGATTTTTTATGATCATGCCAATGATATGTAATAATGCACCGACTCTGGGCTTCTAGGGTCTGGGCGTTACAACTATTGGTTGAAATAGAATCCTTTAAAGGCTCTGGTAAAATATTTACTAAGGGATAAGAATATTTAAATCAAATCCTTTGAAAGAATGTTCAAAAAAAGAAAATATTTATATTTGGTAATAATGGTGAAAAACCTAGGTTATATAGAATCTATTTTGTAACTAGTTTAAAGGAAAAAAAATTATAGGTTTATTTTTTTTCTATGTAATTAAATTCCTTTAGGATAACAACTATTGTTTGAGGAATCCTTATATTATTGGTATAAAAAAAGACCATATTACTAGAAATTTTTATAAGAACATACACTGAGGTTTTTCTCAAGGCCTTAAACTTTGAGAAGGGTATAAAGGATGATAGGGACTTAAATTTGATAAGGGGATAGAGGAGGATAGGGTAGATGTATTACTTTCAGTCTATGGAGGACCAATTAATGAGATTCTTCTCATTACTGCGAGAGTTTTTTCTAGTAGTAGGAAGTGAAAGGGTGACTAGGAGAAGTAGGAAAAAAATTAGAATAGATAGAATGGGAATTCCTAACTATCCTATATGGGATATTGTTTTATTTGGTGATTTAATGATAGGAAAAGTAGAAATTACAAAAATAATTACAAGAATATTTATGTGGAGTTCGACTTTTATGGTAGCGTTTGTCATCTTCAGTATTTTATCTTAAGGGATTCTCGTGGAGTGTTGGGATATTAGGTAAATCTAGGAGTGAATACACTCAGAAGAAGGTGTAGAAATACTAAAATTTGATGATTCTGGGTGAGAGACATAGAACTAAGATAGACTAGGTTTATACAGTGGATTGGACTCCAACAGATGGTATTGAGGGATCATCTACTATTAGTGTTATGTTATTGACCACTTAAATATTGTATGTCACTTTGTTTTATACTGGTTAATCCCATTGTTTTATATCTACACTAGTTATTGATAATATTGGCTTACCACTCAAGTTGTATTATAAATTTATTTCCTTTGATATACTTTCAGGCATGAAAGTGGGTCATCATTAGCGATTTCAATAATTCATATAGTCATTTTAGATTATATACTTATATAGGTATTCATGAATCTAGACATTATTAGCGATTTAAATAATTTACGATATTTATTATTAGTTATATACATCTTTAGGTATTCATGATTCTAGAGATGATGAGATTTTATGCAATTCTTATCATGGAATAGCTTCCTAGATTCTTGTATCACATTGATTGATATCAAAGATTAGTATTATTTACATCACACAAGGGAGAGAAGTATATAATGAACAGTGAATGTGAAAAGGGATAATATAGATTTGTTCCATACTTGATCTATCTTTGGATGATCACAATGTAGATTGCATACATATCTCTTTTAGTATGACTAATGGTAGTTCCCTCATTTTCCTTGTAGTTGAGGATATCTATCAACAATTCATTATAGATGAATCCACATGGATTTTACATGATATAGGATTCAACATAGAGATATATCTAATACTATGTGTGCATCCCATTTTTACAACTTTTTATCAGGTGTAACTAGCCAAGTTCAAAGAGTTCAAGGTACAACTCGAGGAATTAGAGCAGAAGGGATTTATCAGTCTAAGTACTTTACCATGGGGTGAATCTGTCTTGTTCTCCAAGAAGGAGGATAATAATTTTGAACTTTTAGTAGATTACCAGAAGCTGAATCAGGTGCAGATAAAGAACATACATCCTTTACCCTAGATCAATTATCCATTAGATCAATTATGGGGAGCCTAATTGTTCTCCAATATTGATCATCAATCTAACTATCACCAATTATGTGTTAGGGAGGAGGAAATCCCAATGATGGTTTTTCATAGTAGGTATGGGTTATCCAAGTACTTGGTGATGTTTTTTGGATTGAGGAATAAACCAGAAGTGTTCATTGTCCACATGAACAAGATAATCTACCCATATCTTGAGAGTCATTAATCATTATGTTCATTGAAGAAATCCCCATCAAATCACCAACCCCATAGTAGCATGCCATACATCTTGAAATAGTCCTAAGTACTATTTGAGAACATCCAGTTTATGCCAAACTATAAAATTGTATTTTTTGTATTCATGCAATGAAATTTTTAGTGTATCACCCATGGAAAAGTGAAACTTTAAAAGGTTAAATGTTATTATCCATGTCAACAAGTAGCACATTATTTTTGGGATCCTACCTAATCAGAAATCTATAGTTATGCATTCTTATCCTAGAGCAGTTATCAAGATGGGTGACCTTTTGGGAAGTTTCCTAGGGTGAGTGTGAGTGAGGAAAAAACACAATGAAAGAACATGATTTTTACTAGGGGGACAATCATTAGTATGATAAGAAACCCCAATTAGTAATAGCCTATGGTGTGCTAGTAAGGAAAAAAATGTATTATAGGAGACCCAAGGGTTCATATGACTAGGTTACTGGTCCAGGGAAGGACGAGTCATTAAAAATGTTATCAGATCCAATACCCAACTGGAAGTGTAGAGTAAATTCCTGGGTTTGAGGTTTGGGGTCCACAATGAGGGAATTGTGCTTTAAAGGGGTGGAGAGTGTAATAACTCTTTAAAATTGAGACTTAAAAAGGCTAAATGTTATTACCCATGTTAACAAGGTGGACCTTTATTTTTGGGAGCCTACCTTATTATAACTCCATAGTTAAGCATGTGGGTTTTCAAGGTTGGTTCATAGTTTTACAAACCATGAAACCACCTACTAGAAACCATGCACCCCAATGAAGGGGACCATGGTTTTTATAACCATGCGACCCTACCCATCTAACAATGCAGATGATACATTTTTATTCCAAAAAATATTTTAGAAATTCTCAAACCCCTGTTTAACCACCCAGTCAACCGTAACTTAAAATATCATGAATTACTAGGTCATGGAGGATCTCAAGAAACCTTTTTGGATCATCTAAAATCATTTATAGGTAGATCTAATCATGGAGGATTTCTTTTTATCCCTCCCCTGTAAGTGTTCTCCTCTCATTATTTATTTCATGTTGTCTCTTTCTTTTCTCTATAGTGGTTTTTAAATTATTATGTGGTTGATGGATCTAAACTCCATATTTTGGGATCTTGAATCTATGGTTGATTTATTGATCTTTGTTTCCATCATTCTAAATTAGAAAATCCCATTGTAGATGTTGATTTTTGATACAATTAATAATGGAAGGTGGTTTCATTTAGGACTGGACAATTGATTAAACCTTGAATTTATTATTGTTTTAAATTGATTTCAATTAATTTTTTAAAAAATAATTTGATACGAATTGGGATTTTGTTTTAATTTGGCACGAAATTTGGGAAAAATCCCACAATTTGAATAAAATTTGAATTTGGGGTGTATTTTGGAAATTGATGGAATTTATAAGTTGATTTGAGAACTGATTTTAGAAAATAGATTTAATCAGATTGTTAAAAATCTATGATTGGTTTTATTTTTAAAAGGTATGAATTGATGAAAAATGTGTGTTTTGGTTTTGTAAGTGAATTAGAATTTGAAAAAGAAAAAAAATGGGAAATTGAATTTTGAATTATGAATGAAAATTAAAAATGAAATGATTTTCCCCTTTTCAACTGGTTTTTTAAGCACATGTGGTTCTGGGTAGTTAGTGGGTTATTTGGGACAAGAATGCTAGGATGGTAATTCCCTTGCATCATATTGATGATGAAAAATCTAACAGAAACTTAATTAGGAAGTTATTATCTCAGATGTGATATTAATGAGTCCTGTCTATCATGAGCCTAAGGTACATGTATACACATTTCCATGATCACTGATATGAGAGTGTGAGGATCTTATAACCAAGAACTATCTTACAACATGGAAGATGACCATGGTGCTTGTTGTTATTATTTTGATATATATTCAATTGTGTAATGACCTGAATCCAGAGCCACGCAACTGGTTCCCCATACCCGGTTCACCACATGACCTCAAGAACATTTCCACAAAAGCCATAGGTTGTCAACTAGCAGTGAGGGCCTTGGTGAGTCATTGGGGAAAATGTGCCCTCATTTGGTAAAATATACAAGGGAGAGGAAATAACAGTCAATAGCGGAAGTAGTAAAAAACATACAACAACTGAAACTAAACAGAAGAATAATTGAATATATAGTAATGATGATAATGATACAGCAGGTACAAGTATATAAGGAAAGTAGCAAACACAACAACATGTTGAAATACAACTGAGAAACGAAGTACAAAAAGTAAATAGTAACTCCAGTAGCATCGCAAGTCCAAGCTCGGTCCTATGCTCTCCAGATCCAACCAGAAATCATGTACCTGAAGTAGAGGGGCCACAATCCCTATCCATTCCTGCAACCATATAACATGTTTGGGCCAAAAAGTAGGACCCAAACAGGGTGTGAGACTAGTCCCAGTAAGCAACCACTACAAGATCTGTGTCCTACTGTTCATGAGTAATATAGAAAAAGTAAAGGAAATAAATGCATCAGAGAAACATGAGTACACTAAAGTAAACAATCCTACAAATCTCCATTTACATTAATTTATTAATTTAATTCAATCATTTAATTATCAACCAAGGAATCTAGAAAACAACTCTATATTCCCAGGGCATAGCAAGTAACACAATAGGTATCTCAGAAGACTACCTAAACAACAAGAAGTACAAAACCCAAGCTTGTTATTTGGCTTGGTGGACTCGTCACAACCAACCAAACAATATTCACACTGACTCTCTGGCTGGATCATACTGGAAGACCCCTCTATTCAAGTAATCCTACAAAGGCACAAACACTCTGGGAAGCTCTCACCATAAATTCCCCTGTGGTATTGCAACAATAGCTATAAACTCTCTGAGGAACCACTTACATATAATTCCCCCTATAGTCTCGATATGTAACTAAGAACACTCTAAGGAAGAAAAAATTCCAATTCCCATAGGTCCTTAGAACGATACTAATTTATAACAGACTCTCTAGGGAAGCCCTTAATCGTAAATTCCATCTTTAGTCTACTGCACCAGGTTCACACAGCCCTAAGCAGTCAAGTCGTGCATAATCGACTATCAACAGCCCTAAGTAAGTTCAAAAAGCTATTTGGGTAAAAGACACAATGCATCAAAAGCATATAAACAATAGGAAATACATGAATTCAATTATATCAAGGCAGTCAATCAATGCAACAAGGTCTGCATCATAGGTTACCTAAGCCAAACGGTGATAAACAACCAGAACAAGGGAAACACCCATTGGGTGATCCTCAAACATGCTAACAAGAAATAATTATTCATATAATGGCTTCAAGCATGCAAGAAATCTAAGGAAGATAATAATTCAGGATCAAAACCCTAACCAAAGATACCTGATACATGGGTATCCTACACTTTTTCATAAAAACTCAAAGACATTCAACATAACACAACAAACCACCTACCTCAATCCTAGGATATTGATATAATTGAACCTCGGCCCGTGAACCGGCCTATTATGGATTAGATTTGTAAAAATGTCTAAAATGTTCAACCTATGATAACTCTTATAAGAAAAAGAATCAGGAAACATGGCCAAAGAAGAACCAAGAACTCACTGCTGTGATTCTATTGCAATCAATGATGTTCGATTTGGATAACCGGTGACAGATCGACGACTCAGAGAAGATCTGTGGTTGTACCCTCGCTCTCGGTCGAAGAAGCTGGAGAATAATATGTTTTTGGGGTTAAGACGGGACCCCGGTCCGTTTAATGAAAAAAAGAAAGTACACAACATGTACTTTTGGAGTACACAGAGTGTACTAGGCTTTTCCGTACTCCACATTAAGCTGCCTCCACATCACCCCTACATGGCCGTGTGTGGACATGACATGGCCAGCATATGGCCTCAAGAGGCATCAAAGTACACGGCGTGTACTTATAAAGTACACGATGTGTACCTAGAAAATTTACAGATTCTCCTCTTTTTCCCAAAAATGACTAGAAAATGAAAAATATACCTGAAAAGAAGATCTAGGTTCTTAAAAAATTCCCCCCTTAAATAAATTCATCCCAGAATTTCCCTAACATGGTGGAAAAGAAGAAACCTTGAACAACTCTGGCCACTGTGATTGCATATCGGCCTCCCTCTCCCAAGTATTGTCCTGTACACGACCCTGCTGCCATAGCACCCGTACCAGAGGAATAGACCAACCACGAAGTACCTTTGAACTACGATCAATAATCCTGATTAGATGCTCCTCGAATGATGCATCCTGCTTCAGCTCAACCTCCTCGGGTTGAAAAACATGATACGAGTCTGAGATATAGCGTCGAAGCTGAGAAACATGGAAGATGTTGTGCATAGACTGGTACCTGTGAGGTAACTGTAACCTATAAGAAACTATCCCGACTCTCTCTAGAACCTCAAACGGTCCGACATATCTCGATGAAAGCTTTACCTATCTCCTGATCCTCTTTTGTCCCAACCTCGGGGTAACACGTAGAAAAACCCGATCTCTGACCTTGAACTTCAAAGGTCGCCTCTACTGATCAACATAAGATTTCTGCCGAGACTGTGTAGTAGCCATCCTCTTCCAAATCAACTCCACCTATTTTGTGGTCTCCTGAACAAGATGAGGTCCCAGTATAGCTGCCTCTCCTGCCTCCATCCAACACATGGGTGATCGGCATGACCTACCATACAAAGCCTCCTAAGGTTTCATCTTAATAGTTTCTTGAAAACTATTATTGTAGGAAAAATCCACTAGAGGTATATGTCTCTCCCAAGAACCACCAAAATCAAGGACTCATGCTCATAGCATGTCCTCTAGCACCTGAATCGTGCACTCTGACTGGCCATCTGTCTGGGGATGGTAAGATGTACTCAGAAGTACCTGTGTACCCAAATCCCTCTGTAGCCCTTGCTAGAAATGCGACGTAAAGAAGACATACCTATCTGAAATGATAGTACTCAGAACCCCATTCAAGTGTACAATCTCACGGATGTACAACCATCCAAGATCATCAACACCGAAGGTCTCCTTAATCGTCAAGAAGTGAGCAACCTTCGTGAGCCTGTCAATGACAACCCATACTACATCATTCCCTCGAGGTGATCTCGGTAACCTTGTCACGAAGTCTATCGCGACATCATTCCACTTCCACTCAGTAATGGGTAGCTGCTGTAAAATCCCTACTGGTCGCTAGTGCTCTGCCTTCACCTGCTGACTGGTGGAACACTTCATGACAAAACTAGCAACATATCTCTTCATATCTGGCCACCAATACTGGTGATGTAGATCACGATACATCTTGGTGACACCAGTATGAACTTCCCAAGCTGAGGAATGAAAGTATTGCATCAGATCCTCACATATATCTGCTGGCACCTATATGTGTCCCTGGAAACAGAAGATCTCACCCTCGCCTATGGTCCATCTGGGAAGAGGGTCCTCTCCTAACACGCTTTCCCGTAGGAATAGGCCTTCAGAATCTGATAGCTGCATCATTCGGACTCGGTCAACAAGGGTAGAGGTAACATCTATAGAAGAAAGAAAAGTGTGATCTCGTCTGTCGTGCCCCTCCAAATGCATTTCAGATAATAGATCCACAAGCCACCACTCGCTGCTGGCCTCCTGAACTGCCTGTATCTGTGTCCTCCTGCTCAGTGTGTCTTTCACAGCATTTCCTTTCCCAGGCATATAGGTAATCTCAAAATCGAAAGACTGTAGGTACTCAAACCACCTCTGCTATCTTAGATTCAAGTCACACTGTGTGAAGATATACTTGAGGATATTGTGGTTAGTATATACCACACAATGCTCTCACAGAAGATAATGTCTCCAACAACGCAAAGCATGAACAACTGTAGCCAACTCCAGGTCGTGCGTAGGATAGTTCCTCTCATGTGGCCTCAAGTGCCAAGATCCATATGCAACAACTTGATCCTCCTGCATAAGCACTGCTCCAAGCCCGATGCCAGATGCATCACTGAAAACTGTATAACTCTTACCTGGCTCTGGAAAAACTAGAATTGGTGCATAAGTCAATCTCTCCTTCATCTCTTGAAATGATGAATCACAAGCTTTTGACCAAACATACTTCACCCCCTTCTTAGTCAAGACCGTTAATGGCACTGCTAAGTGTGAGAAGTCCTGTATAAATCTCATGTAGTGACCAGCCAACCCTAAGAAACTTCGTACCTCGAATACATTCTTCAGCTGCTCCTAGGTAACTACTTCTCCCACCTTCTCTGGGTCTACTGACACTCCTATCTCTAAGATGACATGTCCCCGGAAGTGAATCTCATCCATCCAAAAGTGTCACTTTGAGAGATTAGCATATAACTAATGCTCCCTTAGTGTACTCAAAATGATCTCAAGATGGGAAGCATGGTCATGTCGAGTGTGAGAGTACACCAAGATATCATCTACGAAAACCACCATGAAAGAATCCAAGTATGGATGGAACACTCGGTTCATCAGTTCCATGAAAACCACAGGCGCGTTCATGAGGCTGAACAACATAACCATATACTCGTATAGACCATACCTACTCCAGAAAGCTGTAAGAGGTATATCAGATGGTCTAACGTGAAACTGATGATAACCGGACCTCAAATCAATCTTTGAGAACACCCGGGCTCCTCAAAGCTGATCAAAGAGGTCATTAATCATAGGCAAGGGATATTAGTTCTTGACCGTCAACTGGTTCAGCTTCTGATAATCCACACAAAGCCTAAGGGTGTCGTCTTCCTTCTTTGCATGTAGGACAGGTGAACCCCATGGAGAAGTACTGGGTCTGATGAAACCCTTTTCCTGCAACTCCTCCAACAGCTTCTTGAGCTCCTGAAACTCAGGTGTAGCCATCCTATAAGGAGGAATGGGCACTGGTGTTTCTCCTGGCACAAGCTCAATAGAAAAGTATACCTCACGCTCTGGAGGAAAACCCAAAAAGTCCTCTGAAAAGACATATCTGAAACGATCCACCACTAGAAGAAAGTCTAACTGTGAAGTTCCCTAGTCATCCAGATATAGACTGGAAATCTAAGCTGTAACTTTGAATAGCCCATGATGACCTGGTCCTGATCTACTTGCCTTGACATCCCACTAGCCCTTATGAAGAAACGATTCACCCTCCAGTGATATGAAACTAACCCTGCAGCAATAATAGTCGACGACTTCCCAGAAGGGAATGAGCCAGTCTATTCCGAGAATGACATCATAGCCTGTCATCTCTAGGATATAGAGGTCCCATAGAAAGTGATTCCCAACCACCTCTAAAGGGCACTCCTTGCACTGACATACACTAGACGTTATAGTCCCCAACAGTGTGTCTAGTGTCAACATGTCCTCAGAAGTATAAACAGTAAGTCTAAGGATTTCCACAGTATGCACAGAAATAAAGCTATGAGAAGATCCTATATCGAAAAGTGCAGAGGATACAAATGAGGCTAATAAAATTGTATCTCAAACTATAGAAGGTCTAAGATCCTACTCTTGATGAATCTGCTCTACCGCAAAAGTATGGCCTGCATCGCGGCCCTGTATAGAAGCCTGAGATACTTGAGCTGACTCTCCCTGAGCCTAACCACTGCATCCACTGCCTCTACCCTAGCTTGAAATTATTGAAGAACTCTAGCCCCCAGTCTACTGTAGAACTGGTAATCCTTCTCCTGTACATAGAGTCGAAACTGATCCTCCTTCACTTGACACTAGAAGGAAAACCTTGCATAAATGCTATAGATGAACCATATTTCTTCAAGATCGACATTCCACTGGGTATCTTGGGCACTGAGGATTCTTATGCCTGTTTTTTCCACACTGATAGCACACCACTTGGTTTCCAGAAGGAATATCCCATCTACCAGAAGGAATACCTCGCTTCCTCGGTTCACCTCGTATAGACTCTCGGTGGCGATTCCTACTGTCTATCGAAAATGAATCAGCCCTAGATGCTGAACCACCCTGGTCCACAGCTCCAGTCTCCCTCATATTTCTCTCTGTGATAAGTTCCTAGTTGACTGCAGAGTTATAGAAGTCAACTGAAAGATGTTTACTTGTGATTTGATATCTGGTATGAGTCCTTCCTCAAACTTCCTCGCTAAAAATAGCTCGTCATTCCCCAAAATGGGAGTGAAACGCTGTAACTCTGTGAAGAGAGACGAATAATCCGTAACCGTGAGAGTACCCTGCTGTAGGTTCATGAACTCTCTGGCTCTGTTAGCCCTCAGCGTTGTCGGGTAGAAGTAGTCATAGAACATACTTTGAAACTTGTGCCAAGCCATATCCTGTTAGCGCCCTGCACGCAAAACCACATCCCACCATCTCTTGGCGGAGTCTCACAACATATAATTCGCGAGCTTTACTCTCCTCTCTAGAGGTGTCTTCAGGTGCTAAAATATGGATAGCATGGGCTCTAGCCATGATTCTATAGCCTGTGGTCCTCTATCCCCTATAAAGGTGGGAGGATGCTGCTACCGAAAAACCTGCGTCAGCACTTCAATAGATGGGGCAGGATGCTGAGCTCCCTGAAGGTCTGTATGAATCTCATGAATCTCTCTCTAAACCGAGCATCAACACCAATGTCTAGAATCATTGCAGGTTCCATGTCCGGAACGATAGGCGGAACTACTGGTAATCCTTGATCTTCCATATCAGGTGTACGGTCACTGCCTTGCAACTGACGGGAAATCAGAGGACGTCTCGGTGACATAGCTCTAAAAGGTCAAAAGCAAACCTCAGATTCAGGATTAACAAAGACAGGAAAACTGAAGGCACAAGAAGTAATAGGGAAAAGAAGGCATTCAAGTTATGAAAAACATGACTGCACGGTGTGTTCTTTCCCTACACGGAATGTTCACATAGGTCATTCACATGGGCGTGTACATCTACCTAAACTGGTTGTGTAACACCCCAAATACATGACGTGTTATCCTAATACACGACATGTACTTGAATCCTCTTCCCTGCCCGAGTCCTTCTACAAGGTTAAGCCACGCGGCTCTTCTAAGACAAAACTACATGGCGTGTTCAAGGAAGACACGACGTGTACTAAACATGCCTTACCTAGCCTGTGTTGTTATCGACACGGCCTGACACACGGCCAACACTACATGGAATTTTCCAGATGGACACATCATGTACGAGGAAGGGTAACACCGATCTGTGTTGTTCGTGACACAATCGGTTACCTAGATCAAACTATACGGCGTGTAAGCTTCAGACACGAAATGTATGTGAAAAATAACATGACTTGTGTTGTTCATGACACGAATGGGGTACCTATTTCATACTACACAACATGCTAAA
This sequence comes from Viscum album, assembly GCA_963277665.1. Taxonomy (NCBI): domain Eukaryota; kingdom Viridiplantae; phylum Streptophyta; class Magnoliopsida; order Santalales; family Viscaceae; genus Viscum; species Viscum album. The sequence goes on along the minus strand of OY728164.1, from coordinate 2,101,895,859 downwards.
CTAATACACGGTGTGTTCCTATAATATTTTTTAGAACCCCATGTTTCTGGTCACACAGTTAGTGACACGGTTTAAAAACTACACGGTGTGTATTAATAAAATAGACACCGTGTATTTTGGGTTTTTCTGGGAAGTAGCTCAGAAAATATTCCATAACCCAGAAAACATAGGAAACAAGAGTTAAGGTTCCAAATTTCAATCCATGAGGGCCCATACTCCTCGCGAATCAAAGCTTGGAATCTTATACAAGTTATAACATGGAAACCAAGCAATGATCCACTAAATTCCAATCCTCGAGGGCCCATACACCTCTAAGACCAATGTTTCGCATCCTTATTAAAGAAGCTCTAAACAAACGATACCCTATCAACATAGCAGATATTCTATCACAATAGCTATCACAACATCAATCATAGTCTATCACAAATTCTATCATAACATCATGCAATTTCTAATGCACTTTAGATGGCATGGCAATATGCATGACATGTGATTTTATAATAAGTGCCTATATGATGCATGAGATGGAATACCCTCATCTCATTGGGTTGCAACAAAATAGATCCACAATCATATAAACAGTAACAACACAACACAAGTGCACCACCCAACAGTGAACTCAATTAAACTGTAATATTTGCAAAACTCGAAAAATGTAATATTTGAGGTAACCTGGCTTTTTCCCTATACACGGGTTCTAGAACTCCCAAGCATAGCTATTTACCATTTACCTATTCCGTCCTACCCCTGTATAATGTTGCTAACCTGTAAGTCAATAGAAACGAAAAGAACCTCCTCTAATAACACTTTGTAACGACCCGAATCCGGAGCCACTCAACTGGTGCCCCATACCCGGTTCACCACATGAACTCAAGCGCATTTCCACAAACGACAGAGGCTGCCGACTAGTAGTGAGGGTCTTGGTGAGTCATTGAGCAAACTATTCCCTCATTTGGTAAAGTATACAAGGGAGAGGAAAAAATAGTCAATAGCGGAAGCAGTAAACCGCATACAATAACTGATACTAAACAGTGGAAGAAATGAATATATAGTAATGATGATAATGTTGCAGTAGGTACAAGTATCTAAGGAAAGTATCAAACACAACAAAGTGCTGAAATACAACTGAGAAACAAAGTACGAAAAGTAAACAGTAACTCCAGCAGCATCGCAAGACTAAGCTCGGTTCTATGCTCTCTAGCTCCAATCAGCAAGCATGTACCTAAAGTAGAAGGGCCACAATCCCTATCAACACCTGCAACCATATAACCTATTTGGGATGAAAAGAAATACCCAAAATTGGTGTGAGACTAGTCCCAATAGGCAACCACCACAAGATCTCTGCCCTACTATCAATAAACAATATAGAAAACGTAAAGGAAATAAATGTAGCAGAAAAACAGGAGTACACTAAGGTAAAAAATCATACAAATCTCCATTTACATTAATTTATTAATTTAATTCAATAATTTAATTATCAACCAAGGAATCTAGAAAACAACTCTATATTCCCAGGGCATAGCAAGTAACACAATAGGTATCTCAGCAGACTACTTAAACAACAAGCAGTACAAAACCCAAGATTGTTCTTTGGATTGGTGGACTCATCACAACCAACCAAAAAATATTCACACTGACTCTCTGGGTGGCACATACTAGCATAACCCTCTAGTAAATTAATCCTAAAGAGGCATAGACACTCTGGGAAGCTCCCACTATCAATTCCCCTACGATCTTGCAACAATAGCTATAGACTCTCTGAGGAAGGACTTACGTCTAATTCCCCCTATAGTCTCGATACATAACTAATGAAACTATAAGGAAGAACAAATTATAATTCTCATAGGGCCTTCGAACGATACCTATTTATAACAGACACTATAGGGAATCCCTCAATCGTCAATTCCCTCTTTAGTCTACCGCACCAGGTTTACACAGCCCTGAGCAGTCAAGTCGTGCGTAATCGACTTTCAGCAACACCAAGTAAGTTAAAAAAACTACTTGGATAAAAGCTATAATGCATCAGAAGCATATAAACAATAGAAAATAAATGTAATCAACTATATCAAGGTAGGAAATCAATGCAACAAGGTCTGCCTCACATGCAACCTAAGCCAAACGGTGATAAAAAGCCAAAACAATGGAAACACTCATGGGGTGATCCTCAAACATGCTAACAAGCAATCATTAATCATCTAATGGCTTCGAGAAAACAAGAAATATAAAGAAGATAATAATTCATGATCAAAACCCTAACTCGAGATACCTGATACATGGGTATCCAGCACTTTTTCACAAAAACTCAAAGACATTCGACGTAAGGCAACAAACCACCTACCTCGATCCTAGGAGATCGATATACTTGAACCTCAGCCCGCGAATCGGCCTAGAATAGAGTAGATATATGAAAACATATAAAACATTAAACCCATGATAACTCTCATAAGATAAAGAATTAGGAAATGTGGCCAAAGAAGAACCAAGAACTCACTGCCTCGATTCTATTGCAACCGATGGTGTTTGATTTGTATAACCGGTGACAGATCAACGACGCAGAGAAGATCTGCAGCTGTACCCTTGCTCTCGGTCGAAGAAGATGTAAAAGAAGATGTTTTTTGGGTTAATATGTGACCCTAGTCCATTTAATGAAAAAAATAAAGTACACAACATGTACTTTTGGAGTACATGGTGTGTACTAGGCTTTTCCGTACTCCGCATTAATCGGCCTCCACATCAGCCCTACATGGCTGTGTGTGGCCATGTCATGACCAGCACATGGCCTCGAGTGGCATCAAAGTACATGGCATGTACTTATAAAGTACACGACGTGTACCTAGAAAATTTAAAGATTCTACACTTTTTCCCATAAACGACCAGAAAAGGAAAAACATACCTAAAAAGAAGATCCGGGTTCTTACACATTGATTTTAAACTTTTTTACTAATTCTTAGTGATTTATAAAAACTAATTTATATAAAATATTTATTTAATTCATGTTTTAAATGTTTTCCTTCATTTTGAAATGAAATCATGTTTTGTTTTAAATATGAAAATGTATTTCCATTCCTATTTTAATGAAAATTGAAATCATGAATTGGTTTACTATTATGGAATCATTTTATAGAACACATGGTGAGACCCTAATGTGATTTTGTGCTCACACCCTATCTTTTACTTTTGATTTTTTTAGATTTTATTCTACTAGGTCTACGTTAAGGGAAATCACCTATTAGAATAGGTAGATGTTCTTGATCCTTTGGGCTTGGAGGCATGTTTTCTTTGGCATGCCATGTTATTATTATCTAATTTTGAGGAATTTAATGATTTTCTATTCTGATTTTTTGATATAACTATTTGGTTTCTGGTACTTTCTCCCTGAGGATTTTTGAGTATACTAATATGTAACTTTATATTCCAATGTTTATAGAAAAAATCATTCTCACTTTTATCTTATATGATTTCAGGTTCTAGTCCCATACCTGTGGGTATTGGGAATTCCCTTCGGGCTATGTTAGTTTCAGCTTAGGTATCAGGATATCAGGGTATCCAGGTTGGTTTGCGGCACTTATGGAAGGTGTCGTATGAGACTGGTATATCTATAGAACCGGAGAATGTTGAGGCAGTGATGTCCTAGACATGTCCCTATAATATGTTTATGATCAGGTGCTTTCTAGGTTTAGAATGATACTATCTACTTTTTATCTAGGACTTGTTCTATAAATCATCACCCATGAATCAACTGACAAAGAAGGGATTGGAGTTCCAGTGGATATATTAGTATGAAGAGGATTTTCTAAAGATTAATAGGAGGTTAAATATAGCTCCAGTATTGATGCATCCCAAGCCAAGGGTCAGTTATATGGTATACTATGATCCATCAAGTGTTGGTTCAGAAGCAAGTACTGATATAGAGGTAGAAAGTATTATCTTATAGATCATGTATTCTATAAACCCATTAGTGGAACTATCCTAACCATGACTTAGATATAGCATCCATAGTAATTTATTTGACGTGTTGGTGACACTATCTCTTTAGTGAGAGGTTTTCAATCTACACAAACCACAAGAGCTTATTTTATATCTTCACACTGAGACCCCAATTTGAGGCAGAGGAATTGGGTAGAGTGTTTACATATATTCTACATTGATATGGCCTATGAAAAGTAAAGGTAAATTTATTATATATTCTCTTATTCATAAGATGCAGGTAGATCAAGAACATGGTGAATGTCCTTTGGAAAAATAGTGGCACCTAATGGGATTGTTTCATAACTGGAGGATTGATTATTCTGAGGACTGGGGAGAGAAGCAATTTACTCAATTGATAGTTACATATTCATTAGTTAATTGCATAAAGGCTGGGATGGAGACTGACCTAGAGTGGGTTGTGATATGGGAATAACTTGCTATTGGTGACTTGATACCTGAGTGGTCTTTGGATAATGATGTTTTGATACTTTTGAATGAAATAGTTGTAGTCCCTAATTTCATTATGGAGGAGATGATGAGGGAATTCCATAAAATTAATAGAGTAGTATATCTTGTGGATAAAAATATGTACCATGATATCATGTGGTAGTTCTAGTGTCTAGGGATGAATAAATACATTTCTAGTTTCATTTTCTAATTCCTTACCCACTAAAGGATAAAGGCTGAGAATCATCATCCTATCAGTTTTATCTATCCACTTTTAGTGATCATATAGAAGTGTGAGGACATAATAATTAACTTTTTGATGGGGTTACCTAGGCCCCCAAGGATTTTTTACGCGGTCTATGTGATTGTTGATAAGTTAAATTTTTTTACCATTTATTACAAATATGTGAGACTCACTTATTAGATAAGATGAGGAAGATATATGTCTAAGAGATAGTAATATTATGAGGAGTTACCCTGATAATTGTATCTAATAAAGATGCACATTTTATGTTCTGATTTTTGCAGAGCATGTAGAAGGCCTTAGGGAATCAACTAAGATTGAGTAAAATGTACCATCCTTAGAAAAAAAACAACTAGAGAAGAAGAGTAGTGTATTGGATGATATGATTTGGGATTGTGACCTAGAATTTAGAGGATCTTGGGATGATCATATATCCTTAATGGAGTTTTGTCATAACAATAATCATTAGGATTCTATCCATATGACACCCTATGAGGTTCTCTATGGTCAGACTTGTTGGTAACTTTAATGTTAGAATGAGGTGGGTGAGGATGCTATTGTGGTATTGAGAAAGGCATAAGAGACTTAGGATAGAGTACATATGATCCATAAGTGGTTGGTCACCACTTTGATCATGCATTGATCTTATGCCATCTATTAGAGGAGACCTTTGAATTTTTCTATGGGAAACCAAGTTTTTTTATAAGTGACTCCTCGGTTGGGGAATCAAAATCTTGGTAAGTGAGGAAAGTTGGATCCAAGATTTGTCAGACCGTTTAAGACCATCGAGCATATAGGGACTATGGATTACCATTTGGGTGTTCCTCAACATTACCAAGATATGCATGATGTTTTCCTTTTGTCTCATCTCTGGAGTTATATTCTTGATCCTTTGAATGTTATATATTTTGAATACATTGATTTGTAAAAAAACATATTTTTCATTGAGTGCCTAGTACAGACTATATATCAGAGTGGGAATGTTTTATGGGGGAAGATGTTTCCACATATTTAGATCTTATGGAGGCAAACATAGGTATAGGAAGAGATATGGGAGAAGTAATCATACATTGAAGCTCAATGACCTAATTTGTTTGAGTAAGACCCATAATGACATTTCTTGAGAACACAAAGTCCTTAAAGGGGGAGATTGTAATGTCCTAGATATTTTGATTCAATATTAAAATCCTATTTCCTTTTTTCTCCATGATTTTTAAGTGGATACATGATTGGGTAAAGCATTTAGGGTTTTGAGTAGCATAAGGAAAATCAAAATTGGGTTTTCACAAGGATTTTTTTTCATGACATGTATCAGTGAAAATGAGATAAGAACAGCTTTCTAAGGGCATAGTTATGGGAATCATGTCAGCCCAACTTGTCTTAGTATAAAATGGAAAGATAAACAACATGACCAAGCCATATCCACGTTGTGGTTCTCACATAAGGATCTTATCATCCATAAATTAGGTAGCCACACCATGCATATTTGGGAGAGCATGGTATGGGGAAAATACCCTTAACCTAATGAACATGCCATTGGCCATGCCATTTTAGGCTACTTGTTCATATCCACCATAACCATGGCTAGGCCATGATGTAGGGTATGGAAATTGTCATGTTTCATTTTCAATTGGATGAAACCCCAGAACTTCTCATAATATATTGGCCAAATAAAAAAGTGAAATGCATATGACTTAAATGAGGGGTTTTAATATAGATATTAATTGATTCCTAAAACCTATTAATCTAATCAACAAACTTAATTATATATTTATTATTTCACAGATGATTTTGGAAGAAACATAGAAAACACCCTTGATTTTTCAGTAGTTATTTTTTTATCCTTGGTTTCTTCCTTTTTATGGAGATCATGTATTCTCCTTGATAAATCTAAGGCCTCAACTCATCCTTCCTCACTGGTTCATATGGATTTGTGTGATATGATGAAGGTATTTAGTGAGTCTTATTATTTGGAATAATTTTCTATTGAATCTATTATTAGATCATGTAATGATGTTGTTACGGATTAGATAATGATTCCTTGTATCGTTTAGCAAGGTAATTCCAACGTTAGTGTATCAATGAACTTCATGAGGATCAGTAGTGTTCTGAGATATCTCAGTGGAGTTCTCTTGGTGATTTCTCCTCTTATCATTATCCATGAGCACTCATTTCTTCATCCTTTAAATGGGATCATATTCTACCATTGATATTGGTTGTTATTGGGTAAGTGTTATTCTACCCCTTGACTTGTTCTTCCTTTTTTCTTGATCTATAAATCATATTATTTCATATGAAATTTGTTCTAGGAGTTCTTAGAAAGAAATTTTGTTCTGGTTGGTGTGTGAACGTGGTTTAAGTCATGACACCCTTTATGATTCTTAAAATTGATGTTTATAACCTTAAGTTAGTAATTTTATTACAATAAAGGTCCTTATATATGATGTTGGCATGAAATATTTGTTTATTCTTCATAACCCATGCTTGTTATGTTTTTTTCATGTGGGTGTGCAAGTGGACTTGAGACTTTTATTATTATGATCATATGATTTGTGTGAGAATATTGATAAAATTTCTAGATATTCCTTATTACTTCTTACTATGATACATATTTTTATCATATTTACTAGCATGTAGAACCATTTTTTAGATATTAGGATGATTAAGTTTTCCATTTCTAGTAAACCAACCCTTATAGGGGGAGCATGATGTCATAATGATTTCTACATGTTATGGATAATTTGATGGTATAGTTCAGATCACATAAATTTCTATTGATGTAGGAGTAGATGATGAATAGGAATTGAGAGTCCTCATGCTAAAGGACTAGAGTGGGATAATTCCATGCAGGGGTGATGTGTTATCCAATCACATTAAGAATATCAGGCAGGAATTACCATCATATGAGGATAATGAACACCATTAGGGTGGGGTGTTCATTTCTATAGATAATGACCACTATTAGGGTGGGGCATGTAATTTTCTTAAAGGTGGAAATTTTATTGAAATAAATTCACATCCTTATTAGCATCATGCCGAATAAGGCGGGTCTATGGTTCAAGGCATATTTTTTAGTGCAAAATAACTCAACATTTTTGTGATTTTATTTTTTATTTGAGTATTTAATTGTGTTATGATGTACCTTGTTATATATTATGTGTAATTATGTTAAGGACGATTTTTTGGTTTCCTACTGGGTTTATTACTCAAAAACTGTATGGTAATATTGGTGTGCATGCAGATTTCATAAATAGGGATCCAATGAATGGAAAGGTCCCTATAATTGGGATCTAAAGAGATGAAAGCTTGGAGTTGAAGGAGATGTTGGGAAATAATCCTGATTATTTCTACTTAATTTATTTTTCTTCCATCCTTTATATACCTTAGTTTGTATTTCCATGCTAGGGTACCATTTATTCACTTATTATTTGAGATATATTCCATTTGATATTTTTTTATTCTACATTGTTTACTTTATTTAATATTTTATTTATATTATTCATATAAGGATATGATATTGAGGGTATATTGTCCCCACTGATAGTAATCAGACTCTTTTTGCTAGTCATCAACCTCTTGTATATGGGGAGATGTGCATGAGGTCCTGTTACTCTCTAACTCAGACCTAGTGGTTCAGGTCGGGGTGTTACACTTATAATATCTTTTTTATTGTAATCACTTTTATTAACCACCAAGATTTCTTTTTTATCTCTCTTTTAGTCTTTTTGTTTCTTTAATTATCAAATATATTAGATTATTCCTTGTTTGAATTTTCTTTCTAATGATTATATTCTTATTTGTATTGTAATTGGGTGAAATTGTTCCCATTTCATTATTATTGATGCCCAAGTTCTTGTTTTTAGCCCGTGCGGATCATAAATTCTCTTTATTATTTTCCATGGCTGGTTTAGGTGGTCTGTTTAGGGAATACCCAAGTTGGTTTGTTTAAAATTGAGATCAAAGCATAAATTTTTCTTGTTGTTCTAAGGTGACCTGTAGTTTGGAGGTAGCGTCGTTAGAATTTAGGTAGTCTGTTGTGGGAGGGTACTTTATAAATATCCATTTGAGATAATTCTTGAGTTACCCAGGTTGTCTGGGATGTGAATTTCTCTAATTTGATCTCATTTATAAGATGTTTTTGAGTCTTTTGATTTTTTAATTAAGTGTTTATTTATGGTATTGAGAATTCATTAGCTATTTTGAGAAGATACATGTATTTGAGTGGATTTTGGAGGGAATTTAGATGGAGAATACTTACTGTAAATGGTTTAGAAAACCATGTGTAGACTGTGAAACCTACTCTGGTGGGATTATAGTAAATATTACCTGGCCAGTTCATAGTCTTTCAAATCGTGCAGCCAAACCACGTGCAAATGATTTTTATTTATATTTTTTTTGATATTTTCATTCTTCAGGTTTTAGATTTATTTTTCTTTATCTTACTTTTGGTTTAAGTTGACTTTGAGAGTTTCTTTTATAATTTTTATGTTATTTTGGTTTATTCAAGTTTTATCTCTTAAATAAAAATCTTTGGTTGTTTGAAGAATAGTTATAAATTGCAAAAAGTTTTGAATTTTTTGAGTGATTTCAAAGCTAATGTGACTTGGGGTTTGAAATATATTTTATTTGATGAATATATTTTTTAAATTAGTATTGTGATTTCGTTAAAAAGATAAAAAATTATATTTTTTGTGATTTAATGGTTTTTATGGATTAATTGTTTTATCCTAAGAGTTTATATATTGATTGGGGTTAAACTAAAATTAAAATTTTAAATGGGGATAATTTGAATAATTTTTTAAATGTTTTGTTTCCTTTTAAATAGGGTTATTAATTTTATAAATTTTTAATTTTTTTGAAATATTTTGAATAAAAATTGATTTTTGGTTTTAGTGATTTTTCTAAAATATTTTTAGTTTAAAATGATGATAGGTATTTGGAAATGTTTTCAGCTATTTGGGGAAAGGTTATAGTCCTAATTATTTTTCAATGCTTTCATATGATGACAATAATGTTTAATTGGAATGTTTTAAATAGTTTAAGTGTTAAATGATAAAAAATCACATCTTTTAATATATTTTTATTTTAAGGGGATTTTACTCAATGAGTTTACAAGAATGTTTAAATTTTTGTTTAAAGAATGGTTTTTTTAAATGTGTTTTGATAAAATGCTCATGGGTCAAAGTAGTGAATTTATTTTTCTTATTTAAAGAAACAAATATTTATGTTTTTTTGTATATAATTTTTTTGGTGTTATATTTTAAATTTGTTTCACATAAGTATTGTGGTCATTTGTTGATTTATATTTTGTGTTATGGAGTTTTTTATGGTGTTTGAACTCATTGTTTTTAATGTAAGTCCTTATTCAGATTTAATATACTCTTTGGGTGATCCAGATTATCTTGGATTGGTAACTCTATTGTCTCTAGTCTCATGACTCAGTGTTCTTCCCCTCATTACCCATCATGTGGTTTTTATTTGAGAGTTTAAAAACATGAATCCTTATTATTTATTTGGGAAATAAGATTCTTAGAAATAGGTGGTTGGATACTAAGGATTGAGGATATTTTCATCCACCTCGAGCTTCCTAAATAAGATAAGGTTAACTTGGTGACCTTCATGCTAGAGGTTCTTATATGGAAGCAGCGGAAGTATGTAATCTGAACTAATCCATAAAAGATCATTCTTGGGAAGTTTTAAAGGACCAGTTCACTCAATAATTCAGCATAATACAGTGAAGGTAGTGAAATCAATTAAATTTTAGGGTCTCTAAGAAAGATATAAAATGGTATTGGAATATAATGCCATTTTATTGAGTTTGTTTCATATCTTCCTTATCTGGTCATGTATTATTCATTAATGGGTTAGTGTTTTGGGTATGTTCTTAAACACAGTCTATCATGGAATGGGTTTTCTCTTGGATTTGACTCCTATGTATTAGTGGCATAAAAAATCCATCTTGTTTTTTTCTCAACATTTTTTTGGAAATAAGAAATTGGTTTATTATTAGTTTAGAAGGGAAGGAAATAAGAAACATACTTATTTGAGAAATTTTGAGGCCTATTGTTCTTGTGTTCATCTTGTCCATTTGAAAATATTTTATATAGGATCTATTTGAAAGAAATTTGGAGGGAAGTCTAATTATTCTGAAGACCCTCTAGTTAAACTCATTGATCCTGATGTTGGTGTTAAATTTTTTGAGTTTTATTTTATGTAATTTATTTCTCTTATTGACCTTATGATTTTAAGAAATGTTTTTATTGGTTATACTGTAATTTTTTGGTTATTTTTTGATATTTCTAGCTTTATTTTTGGATTATATATTAGTGATTAAACAATTCCATTTATATGAATTTTCCTGTGATATTTTTCTTGTCTTCAATTATTAACTTTTGTTGAATTGAGTAGGATGATTTTAAATTCCAGGGAAGTCCTAATATAGTGGGGAGACCACCATAAGTAAGTTTTCCATGTATAATATATTTCTCCACTTGAATAATTTTTTTTTTTTTCAGTTTTGGATCTAGGAAGGGAATGAATTCTTAGGATAAAAAAATATTTTAGGTGTTTCATGTGCAGTTGTTTTATCATTTTTACCTCAACTTATAACTAGTGGGATGATGACTATATTTGAAATTATCTTACACAAATGATTGTTTTTCCTTCTCTTTTATTCATTTAATGTGGTCCTTATGTTATTCCATTGTTTTTGAATGATTGTTCATAGGAAATATTTGGTAGGTGTTGGGGAAAATAGGATCCAATACTAGTTATGCTTTGATGTCTTTTGGTTCACCAGGAGATGGTTTTCTAGAAGCATGATTCTAGGTTACCCTTGAACTAATTCTAAAATATGTTGTTCTTATTGCGGTATTATTTATTTTGGAGAATTTCCAATTTTTCACTATTATTATCTTTCATAATCTTATTTTGGTGGCATTTCTTGAGGTGGTAATATTTTTAGGAGTCTTGATTAGTTTCACATCTATGTTTTTTTATGTGGTGATTTTGAGATTTCCATCAGATATTTATGTCTGTGTTCATCACTAATTGAGTGGTAGAGGATATTTGAATCAGTTTATAAAGACATAGCGCTTGGTGAGTTTTATTTGGATAGTTTTTTGTTCATTCCCAAACTAGTTATATGGATTACATTGGAATTCAAGTTTCATAGATCAAGACTTTGGAGTTGATTCCTATATATCTCGGTTTCTTTCATGGTTTAATTTAGAATATATTTTTGTTTCCAAATAAGAGGGTTGAATGTTTGGAGTCTCTTTAGTGTTTGGGTTTAGTAGTGTATCCTTGGTTGTATTTTTTTCTTTTGAGTTATTAATTTCCCTTTCTTCTCGATCAACCATTATCCTTGAGACTTTTAGGGAGAATAAATCCCTATAGTTGGTAAATTTTTTACATACTAACCTTGGATAAGTATTTTCTTATGTATTTTGGGTCTCTATTATTTTCCTCTACTTCCAAGTATCTTTTTAGAAATTTTTAGTGTTTTGTATGGTACACAGTTAGAACACAATTTAGGGAAATCATGTTCCAAATCTAGAAATAATGTGAAACTTATTTTGGGGTTCTATGGTATGGAAAATAGTTGAAACATAATTAAGAAAACCCATAAAAATTTCTCCTAAAAAAATTCAACATGGTTCAGAGGTGATTTACATAGTTGGTGCATGGTTTTTCAAACCATGTGACTCCTTTGGTAGCCCATAAGGGGGTTCATGGATGGCGCATGGTTTTATAAACCGCACATCCAAATCATGAAATGTTAATTAATAAATATGAATTTTCTTTTTGATACTTATAAAAAATCTATTTAGCCTCATTATTCTTATAGTGGATTAGTCTCTTGACCTAGAAGACCCCTCTTGGATATTTTTTAGATTCCTTACCTCTTGGTGGTATATTTTGATGGATCCTAAAGTGATAGATTAAGAGTTTTAAAGGTTTGACTCTATTATTTATCATTATTATACTTAATTATAGATCTATCCTCTTTTTATTGAGTTAAATTTTATATTTGAGTTTTATTAACTATATCTAAGGTTTTTTTATTTAATAATTTTTTTGATTATATCGGTAACTAAAAGTAATGGAATTCATTGGAACATGGTTTATTGTAGTGTGAGTCTTCGAGATCTTCTTGGTAAGTGGTATATATCCCTTCTATATTAACTATAGGATCATTAAATATGAATTTTAGGATATGGGATTCATGGTTTAGAATCTTATCATGATTCTTATATCCATCCCCTCCCTTAGTGTGAATATCCCATGGAATTGTTTAAATTTTATTTTTTTGAGGTAGGTGTGCCTTTTAACTCTCTTTAAAATTTAATCTATGATTTATTATGCTCTTATTATGGGTTTTAAATGTTTTCTAATGTTTTTAACATAATTTGGTAACTATATCAAAGAGTGATGTTTTATTGAAATTTTGATAAAGGTGGAAAATGGGTTTTATCATATGATTTTATATGAAAACTATTTTATAAGAATTATCCTTCATTTTGGAAATGGTATTTACATATTGGATTTTGGAAATTATTCTTGAAACTGCTTATGATTTTAATTACCAAAATAATGGGAAAAGTGTTCTTTTCTAAATATTGGGCGAGTTAGACCTTTTTTTTGAAATTATTTAAAAGGTTAATTTATTAAAGGAATAAAATATTGGTTTATTCATTTGATTTTTCAAAGGAATTTCCAAGCCTTTATCATTTAAGAATGATTTTAAGTCCCTATTGGAACTTTAAACAATTTTATTGGAAAATGAAAACCCATAATTCTTACCCATTTTATGTATAAAAGAAACTATGTATATTTAAATTCTTTTGATAAATGTCCCTATTGAAGGAAGTTGAATCGTATTATTATGCTTGATAAAAGGGATATTCCTATGTGGGGTTTTAGAGGTGTGAGAATGATAAATGAATGAATGGTTATTTTCTAATATGATTATGTGAAATAAATATCTCATTGAAATCATCACCTCCATTATTAAATGTCATAGGAAAACAGAGTTATATAGTTGAAAATTCTATGTAGACATGTGCATTAGTTTATAATTATGCTCTAGCTAGTGGCCCTAGGTGGGACTTTGGATAACCTATGGGTTATTTCCCTCAGTTAGGCTAGTAAGGGTAAGTCTAAGTGTATGGATGAGGTCAATTGATATGAAGTTGTTTTTTATTATGAGAACTTTGCATCATTGATAACCATACTAATTCTATACTATTTTTCTCCCCTGAAACTTGGATTCAATGATGAAAATATATTTATATTTTTTCTAAATAAATTTGTGAAATAATTTTTTACTTTTCTTCAAGATCTTCCTAAAAAATTATAATCTACAATTTATGATTGATTTTGTCAAAAGTATATAAGTTTTCATTTTAATTTAAAAATATATTGGTTTTGTAAAAATGGGGTGTTTTTCGAGGAAAACTATTTGATAATTTTTTTAATGAAATGAATCTATAAAAAAATTATTTTTATATCCTTATTTCCTAACTCAGTTGAAATATATTTTCTTATATATTGTTATTTTTGGTTTGACAAGTGGAAAATTATTGGGATTTTAATTCACACCTATATATCTTATAGATTTAGCAGTTTTATCTATTAATTAGTTATTTCTATATCAATGGGTTTGCGTTATGGTGCAGGTACATGTGGTGTTTCCTCACTTGCAAATGACGATAATGGTGGCTTGCTATATCTTTTTTCTTATTTTTAGTTATAATGGCCACAATCCTTATTTTTCTAGTCCATTTAACACATGTTATTTATTTTGTTGTTGAATAAATCATATTAGGATTTTTATATTTTATTTCCACTTTTTACATTTATATTTTTATTGTTGTTTGAAAAATTTATTCCCATTTCATTCTTTTTTATTTCCATGAAATTTTCTCCAGTCCACATAGATAAGAAATGATCTCTAGGCCTTGCCACAACTACCTCTAGTGTTCTATTTAGAGAAAATCTAGTTTATTTAATGTTCAGAAGTCACGTTATAAACATAAAAAATGATATTATCTTTATACTTCTATAAATAAAGTAAAAATAACTCCATTTAATTTTTTTAAAAAAGATTATTTTAAAACCTTGTTAAAGAAATTAAAAAAACATAAGAAACCATTGATGTTGAGATAAGAAAATTCAAGTAACAATATAAAGAATATGAAAATCTATGAACCCAATCATAAAGAATAGATAAGGCCAATCCCACATATAAAAAACGGTTTGGTTTAATTATGAATTAAAGGGAGGTGAAATTCCAATAAGACATTACACCTTATAAAATAAATAGAAAATACAATATAATATAATCATATCATAGAAAAAACCAAACTTAGAAGGTTGGAATTAAAGAATAATGGTTATAAATTAATGAAAATAAATTAAGTTAAGAGAAACCCTTACAGATTAAGTAATTCATGAATTAAAGGAAAAAGAATATGTAGTGACTAAATGAATGTAAAACTATTAATATTAACAAAAGATTTAAAATATAAGAAGTTAATAAGATAGTATTTAAACAACATAAAAGTAAATTAATGCATAATAAGAAACATGTAATAATTAATTTAAATTAACAAAAAAATTATAGAGATATATTTTATTTATTATTCTAATATTATAAAAGTTATACAGTTTAATAAGTTGTTAAAAATAGATTCATATTAATAAAAGTTTCTTAATATGCCTATTTTTAGTGGTTAAATTTATAATGAGAATTTATAATTAATTCTATTAATATAATCACTAATTATTCTTTATATAATCTTAATAATGTCATAAATAAAATATAGATTCATTAAATTCCATTTTTAGAACCATCAATATATGTGGTGATGAAAAATGAAATACATCATTCAGGGAGGTGATAATACAACTATAACACGGGTGACATTTTAATTATCTAATGAATGGGAGGGAGATTGATAATGGTTATTACATAAATATAATAACATTATATCATTCTCATGATAATTATTTCATTGTATTAGGAAGGATATAATATATTTATAGGTGTTGGAAGAAGAAATAAACCTAAATCAACTTAGTTAAAATAATTACCTCTACCTTTTATATCCTCCTTTAAACCACTCCTTAAGAAATATTATATTGGTATTTTGTTAATAAAAAACCTCTTGGATGAGAGAAATAGGTTTTATAAAGGTTTTGGTAGAGTTTTATGGAATTAAAAATTTTTAGGTGTGAGGAGAAGTGGGGTGGTGAAGGGGTCCTTCTATGGGTGAGAAGGGAGGGAATTTTATAAATATTAATTTCTTATTATAAAAAGATATGTCATATTAAAGGAAAGGGGGTCCCAAAATGATAATTATATTATAAAAAATACATTAAGGTCAACAAACCCCTTATCCACCCATTTATCGATGAGGTTTTGATATATTTTGAAATTTTACCACTTGATTTAACTTTTTACCACATTTTAACCATTACTATGACAACTAGTTTTATCATGGTAACTTATTTTTATGGTCAAAAAATGAAATTAACATTGTTAATTAATTTATACATTCTGATCCTAAATATTAAATCAATTTTTCTTGATTCAATTCTAAATATTGATAAAAGTTAATTTTAATATAATAACATATAAAACATGGTTTTTTAGAAAAATGTATTTTTTGTGTAGAATGTTAATTTATTCTTATTACTTACAAAGTAAAAATCATTAAATGAGTGATACTTTGTTATATATATTTGTTATCAATAAATTAACATAATTGTATTATTAAAAAGTGATAAAATAAGTTTATTAATATAAAAATATATACTATATAGAAAAATAATATTCTTTGAAAAAGAAAAGATCTTATAAATATCAAAGGATTTTATTCATAATTTTTAAAAATGATTATATATTTACTATGAATTAATCAACAAATTTTTATTAAATATAAAATTTTATATTAATTTTAAAACTAAATTTTATACAAATTAAAAATAACAAGAATAACCTTGTGCTGCCTATTGCTCCTCAGAACATGAGTTTTAATGAAACAACACAGGATGGTTGTATGACCGATACTATTTTTATTAAATCACCTGCCAGTATAAATTATCTTAATATATCAGATGCTGCTAACACCTTGTCTGCTTCTTCTATGAGAAAATAGGCTATGAAGACACCTTCGGCCTCCTCCCCAAAGCCTAGAAGATCCAAGAGGAACAATGGCTCGAATGGTTCTAAGAAGAAAAAGAGGAGCACTAGCTCCAAAAGCAGGTTTTAAATGGATGTAATTTTTTGGAATTGCCAGGGTATAACAAAATCTGACACCTTTTTGGTTCTAAAAAGAATCACTTTAGATCATAAACCAAAAATATTATCTCTAACAGAACCAAAAAATAACTTTACTCTGAAATTATTGTATCTCTCTACTGCTGGTTATCATTTTCTTGGTGCTTGTAATAATTGTAGCAATGTTGAAACTCTTTGGATCTTTTATCACGCCTCTCTACAAGATGTTGTTTTTTTCAAATTATCTTATAAACTTATCACTTGTGATTTTAACTATGATTACATGAATCTATTTTGTACCTTAGTTTATGATAAGAATAGATACCAAGATCGTAGGCCTCTTTGGAATGATCTTTTTTCCTTAGCTAACTCCATCAATGATCCTTGGTTGGTGATTGGTGACTTTAATTCCATTCTTTCCCCCAGTGAGAAACTTGGCCCTTCTCACTCCATTTATTCTAGGGAGTTTAGAGCCTCGATAGAAGAGTGTAATCTTGTCAAAATCAATCTCATGGGTGCTAAATTCACTTGGTATCGTAGGCACTATAATCGAGTTGTTGCTAGTAAACTTGACAGAGATCTTGTGATTGTCCCGACTCTTGATGCATGGGAGACCATCTCTAGCATCCCCTTATATAGACTAAACTCTAATCACCATCCTATTCTTGTTAGCCTTCACTATAAAAGAGTTAAACCTAGTATTCCCTTCAAATTTAACAATTCTTAGTCTGATGATTTAGACTGCTCTCATCTCATCCAAAGTTGTTGGGAATCTATGAATCATCACTCCAATGTCTTTGAATGTATTATTAAACTCAAGCACCTTAAACATACCCTCAAGTGTTGATCTAGTAATAAATCTAAACAAATTTACCGGGATATTTCTAACCTTGAGAATGATCTCAATCAGATTTTAAATAACTCTAATAACTCTGATTTCTCCTCTGATCCCCAAAATGAAATAAACATCTCTATTAAGTTCAACTCCCTTTTATTTCTCAAATACAACATTTGAAAACAAGTTTTCAAAACTTAATGGCTCACAGATGGTGATAGAAACACCAAGTTCTACAATTCACTTCAGATAATTAGTAAAGTCAGTCGCCCTCTTTCCTTTCTTAAAGATAATAACAATATCTATACCTCCAAGGCAGCTATAACTAATCACATGGTCACTTATTTTGAAAATATATTTAATGGTCCAAATATTAATAAGAATATTCTCTCGGGAATCATCCCAAATTTGGTGAATGATGATGACAACCGCTTTCTCATGAGTACTCCCCTAGACCAATAAATCAAAGCCACCGTCTTTAATCTTAACCCTGATAGTGCTCCAGGTCCCGATGGTTTTAACAATGGGTTTTTTAAACACCACTGGGAGATTTTTCATGCAGATGTTTGCAAAATTGTTAAACATTTCTTTAATACTAGTATCCATACTCATGGTCTCAATACCCAATTCCTCACCTTAATTCCCAAGGTGACCAATGCTTCTGAAATCCATTTATTTCGACCTATTGTGCTCATCAACTCTCTTTATAAAATCATTACCAAACTCGTTGCCAATACATTTTCCTCTATGTGCAACAAAATCATATCCTAGAACCAATTCGGGTTCATCAAAGGAAGGTCCATACAAGATTTTATCTATCTTTCTTCAGAATGCACCAACTCTATGAACAAAGCTTATAAAGGGGGAAATATTGCTATTGAACTTGACGTTAGGAAAGATTTTGATACCATCAATTGGTCCTTCATTTTCAAAGTCCTCTAGAGTTTTGGTTTTAATGATATCTTCATAAGTATAATTCAATCTCTTTTCAATTCAGACTCGATCTCCATTCTTGTCAATGACTACCCTAAATGATATTTTAAATTCTTAAAAGGGGTTAGCCAAGTTGACCCTCTCTCTACTATCCTTTTTTCCATCGTGGAAGAATATCTTAGCAGACTGTTAACCTCTCTTGTTCATCAAAACAAACTCCAACCAATTCAAGTGTCCAGAAACCTAGATATTCTGAACCACCTTCTTTTTGCCGATGACATAATCATGTTCCTCAATGGGAGTAAAAGAAATATTATTAAACTTAAAAATTCCTTACCCCACTATGAAGAGGTCTTAGGTCAATCCATTAGTTGGAAAAAATCCTTTATCTTCTTTGGGAAACTTTTCCACACTTCTATGAAATGTCACATCATAGAAAATTTGGGCATCAAAGAAGGTACCATACCCTTCACCTATTTGGGAGTTCCCATCTTTTGGGGTAGGCCTAAATCCATATACTTTAATGATGTTGTTGATCAATTGATTAATCAAATTTCCTCCTGGAAAGGGAAATCCTTATCCATGGATGGCAAGATATGACTTGTTAAATCGGCTATTGACTCCAAAATGGTTTACTCCCTAATGATCTCTAAATGGCCCCTTGGTCTTCTCAAGAAAGTAAATACATATATTAAAAACTTTGTTTGGACTAGAAGTATTCTCGAATGGAAGCTGGTTACCATTCCCTGGTCGAACTGCTGCAAACCTCTTTAAAAGCGTATCCAAGGTATAAAAAATATGAAACTTTTCAATGAGGCTCTACAAGCCAAACTCACTTGGATAATGATCAACAATAAATATGAATCCATTTAATTCATTAAAAATAAGTTACTAGAAAAACTCAAAAAAGGGATCTTGAACTATACCAATTCATCTCTTTGGACATCCATTAGAAACTCATTTTTCCACATCATGCATAACTCTATATGGATGGTTTGATTCGACTCCATCATTCGTTTCTGGCATGAAAACTGGGCTGGAACTCCTCTTGTTTCCTTGTTACCTCCTAATACATCTCTAAAAAACATGAATTACTCTATAAAATAGGTTATTCCATCTTGTAATTTGGATCTCCCTAACTCTATCATGTAAATTGTTGATGGTTACTATTTCTCTAATGATGAAGATTTTCTTATTTGGGAACCTGGTCACAATGGTATTCTGGATTCAAAAAGTTTTTACAATCACTGTTTCTCGAACTCAGAGTCGAATTTTTCCTGGCTGGAGTCATTCAAAAAACCTTGGATTAAACCATTAAGAATTAATCTCATTTGGCATATTGTGCATAACTGTATTCCTACCGAGTCTTGTCTCCAATACTTTGGTATCCATCTCTGTTATATATATCACCTCTATCATCAATATAGAGAAGATATCAATCACTTATTTATGTCATGTGCTAAGGCCTCTACTCTTTGGAATTTTATCACTAACATGTTTGATTGCAGATGGTTACTTTCGAACACTATTTTCTCATAGCGAAATGATGTGTCGAGCTTGATTCTTCACGAAAAATGAAGAACCTCTTCTTATTTGCTGTTGTGGAGATCCTACATGTTATCTGGTATGATAGAAATTCCATTATTCATAATAATTACTCCTCCAACCTTATTGCAGGACAGACGGGGATTCTAATTTCCATTAGGGATGCCACCATGATCCAGAAAGCTCATTGTGACAACTCAATTGGTGACTTTGTGATACTGCGATGTATTAGGATTGATGGTATTTTTTCTCCTCCAAAAATGTTTATTTGAGGTGTTCTGGCATGCCCCTCTTCCTATATAGATCAAGATCAATGTGGATGGTGCCTCTAAAGGAAACCCAAGACCTACAGGTTGTAGAGCCATTTTCAAAGACTTTATAGGTCGTTGCCATGGTTGTTTCTAAAGCAGCTGCGGTGTCACCTCTTCCCTTGAAGCCGAGATGTTGGCACTGATTCATGCCATCAATTCTGTTAAGAAAAAAGTTTGGAACAACATCTGGATTGAAAGTGACTCCACCACTGTTGTCCAAGAAATTTGGAATGGTGTGGTATATCTTGCTTGGCCTCTTACTGCAAGTTGGAAGAACTGTCTTGACTCGCTCCTGGAGCTCAAATACATTTCCACCCATGCCTACCGTGAAGCTAATATGGTGGCAGATGGTCTTGCTAAAAAAGGTATCAACCAAGACATGATGTGGTTTTACAATTTTCTGGTTGACCTTCTTCCTCTCTATGAAAAAAATTGTAACTAAATTTCCTCTTTCAGACTCATGTAATCTTCTTTTTTGCCTTTAATAAATTGTGTCTTGGTATTTGACCAGGAAATTAACTTTAAAAAAAATATATATAAACCAAAATTCTACAAAAAAACTACTCAAGATATCTATATAATATCTAATGGTAAGATAAGAAATGGTTTTCATTTTAGGTGGTGATTCAACTGGTACAGATCTAGTGACATTTTCTATGAGCTTAAACTTCCCCTGTAAATGGTTTCTCTCAATCAATATTTATTGAAGCATAGTTTGGAATTGGTATAGGGAAAATCCTAGTAATGTTGATTACTTTCCATGAACAAAAAAAAATCCTTTTAAGGGGCCCCCCCATCGATTGATTCCATTTATTCTTCCTTTTATATAGATTTCATAATGTATTTACTTATATTTATATCCTCTAATTTAAATGTTATATTAAAATGGTCATATTTAATACTTATAATTTAATCTCATTAATATATCATTGTTCTTTTTAATTCAGTGTTACATGTGATAAAAGATACTAAACATAGTATTTATTTAAGGGATAATACTTACTAAGATCTTGATATGTTGCATAAGGGATTTTTAAATTACCCGACCCAAAAATTTTGATCTAGGTATTTTCCAGTGACTCCCACACTTCTAAATCACATCTCTAAATTCATAAAAATTTCTAAATAGGCTATCTTCTAATAAAAAATTACAAATCAAATTTCTATTAGATTAAATTCCCTTTGAGTTTAGATTATTTATAAATTCCACCAACTCATAAGGAAAAGGGATATCAAAAACTCCTCACCATATAATTTCTCATCCCAAGGAAGAATCTATGTATATCTTCAGTGAATCAAATCATCCACTGATTATTTTTAGTTCTTGGATCAATGCTAAATTCAATCATTCAATCCATATACCCAATCCATAAAACAACCCATTCAAAAAAAACTATTTACCCTATTATGTAACATGTATTATTTTTTTTTTCAAATGATACACTCGATATAAATTTGACCACCCATACCAAACTTGCTTGAAAATCACCAATCATTACTCAAATATATCAATTTGTTTAGAAACATTTATTGAATATATTTTGTGGCATCAACTATATTTTTTGATCAAAAATTACTATACCCTAATATGTTATAAAATCATTCCAAATCTAAGAAATTAAACATTTAATGGTTTTAAACTTAATAAACCTATTAGAATAATCTCTACAAGTACTAACCTACTCTCATATCAATTCATACTTATTCCATTCATTATGTGTTACTTCATGCTAGTTTTTCCAAGATCAAATCTATCAAACTATTTAAACCCTAATTCTAAATTTGGAATTTCTTTAAAACTAAATAAAATTTATCCACATTGATCCAAAATAAAAAATGATACTATATCACCCAATAGATGTGTTTTCCATACACTCCACTATGGGAATCCACCTCACCATACAAAAGAGTATTACTACCTGGTGATTGAATGGATACTCCCCACCATATAATTATCTACACTACCATCCTTCCGATACCAAAATAATTATATTTAAGAATATTTTTAAAATCACCACTCATGAGAACCACTTGACACATTTCAAATCATCTCATTGAAATCCTCACTATATAATCAAAGAAATCTATGGTATTAATTAAATAACTATTTTTATTCCTTTTTTTGAAAATCACAATACACTAAATAATAACTTGAATTAACGTGAGGTTATATTTTAGTTGTTTTTTCTGTGTTGAATGATTTTTGGAAAAATTTATTTCCATAGGTTTAATTTGAAATGAAAAAATATGAAGAACTTAGTTTTCATGTCATATTATCGTAACCAAATGTTGGATAACGGTAGTAGTGATGATTGATTTCATTATAATATGGATATTTATCCTGAGTCAATTATAAGATGGAGTTAAAGCTTCTAATACTATTACAACTATTCCCAAAGAGTGTGGAATTTTACTGTTGATGTCTTATATAACATCTATAAACATGAACATATATTTTTGGATAAAAAAATACTTTGGGCATTCAAAATAAATAACTTCAATTAATCATTTTAAAGTTATGAAACTACTTCTTACAGAGAGTGCTTATGATCAGTGTAATTTTTTCTTTCAAATCATTTTTTTGTATTAATTATGATTCCAATAATTGATATTGATGGATTACAAGGATAGGTAGATATAGTTTTACCCAATCCTATGTGATCAAGGGCTTCTTGGGATAGAACTATAGATCTTGTTTTGAACAAGTTGATCGATAGATTATGAGTATATGACTAGATTTACAGTTTTTGATAGGATTTTATTTAAGGGATTTTGGGGATTGGAAGAAAAGATACCTTAAATAAATTTTATTGATCCTAACAATACTTCTTTTTTAATTTTAGTTTGGTAAAAAATATCATTTTTTATATTTTTAGGATTATAATACCCACTCAAAACATTATTTTTAAAATATGATATATTTTTAATTTTAGTTGTGTTCTTATATTTTTCTACACATTATAAATTTATGAAAAATTGAATTTTCATTGTACTTATAAATTTAGTTAGGTAGTGTTATATTACAACTTTTTTAATTTATATTTTATTTAATTTTTTACTTTGATGAATTATGATTTTATTAGAAGATCAAATTTTTGATGAACTTATACATTGAGGTGGGCTTAATTTTTTAAGTTGATTTTTTTCCTTACAATTTAATCCCCTCCTGCAGCTTTACCTACCTTTTTTGAGACAAAACATGATATTAGAGCTTGTATATATGTTTTATATTGACCCTATTCTTATTTTCATTTCCATTAGTTTAAAAGAAATATATCAATTTTTTTATACTAATCATAAGATAGAGAAAATATATATTTTTATAATTGTAGATGTAAATAATGAATCTATAGATAATCTAAATCCAAATAATCATCCTATTTTTGATTCAAATGATTATTATTATTATCATTATCGAATGAATATTTTTTATCAATAATGGTGTGAAAAATTATTTTAGGCTGACTATAAATTGCAAAAAATCCATAGAAGGATATTTCTATATTAGCTCGAGATGAGAAGCTTTAGTTTCTGGATAATTATAAAATGTTAAATTCTTTATTATGTTCTATTATGAAAAATTTGTATAATAATTTTTTTTGTGATCCTAAAGGCATTCCTTTAGTTAGAAATCCAACATAAGGATCCCCTTTGATCAAATCAAAAGGAAGAACCTGAAGAATGGGTAAATATTAATCACCTCTTTCAAGTTCCTTTCTTCTTCCACTTCCTCTTTATTTGTTGTTTCCATTCTAAAATAATAACTCTAGTATCTTATATATAATGTGATGTTATTATAAATATGGTACAACCATATTCATTATTCTATCAATCCTTTGAATGACATGTCACCATACATGCGTACGTACGACTTACCGTCTCCACGTCCTGGTGTAATTGTTATTCAATACATTATTATTTGGATGGGTATAATAATGATGTTTAATTGATGTAAATAATAAATATAACATGGTAATGATTCTGTATATATTATATACCATCCAATTATATATTATTTTAATATCTAAATAATGAAATTGTCACTTGTGCGTATGTACGGATTACCGTCTCCACAAACGCGATGAGATTCATTCCCCATTGTATCCATTCAAGACTAATTTTTATTTGATGATTAAAAATAATGTTTAAAGACATTATATCATTAAGTATATGAATAATATACATCCCTTCCATAACAAATGTGACTTACGTAACAAATCATATAAAGGAAAAAGAATCATTTAACACTCGAAACGACGATAATACCATGATATTATTAACAAAGAAATATTTAAAGATCATATATGATATCATATTAATGTATATGATTATTGTATAATTTAATAACAATTATTTCACCATTATATGGGAGGTTAACCTACCATTGACCAAGGAAAATTACAAGGTAAGGGTTAATTTCACAATCTCTTTATTATCCGAGGTTGTTTACACGTAATTATCTATTGGGACCTCTTTATCATCCACATCCATGTTTCTGAAAATTGTATTTCAAAACATTCTTACTATTTTATATACTATGAGTTAAAGTCATTTATACCCTTGTTTGACTTTTATAATATGTTTATAATGGAATCTTTTCGTCGTTTTCCAAAAAAAGGTACTTTTTGACCTTTTCGATAAATTTAAGGTAAGAATGTTTTTTAACTTATACAGTGGGTGTGTCTATTTTCCACCATTATTACAACATCAAATCATCCCTTACAAGATTATAAGAATATTTTCAAAATAAATGTTTTCTTTTATAATTATATGACTTTTAATTGATTTCAAAATAATAAGGGATATTTCTCTAAAAAAGGATTTGATTTCATCTATGTTGATATCCTTTAATAGATTATAAGCTTATTTGAAGTTGATTTATTATGATAAAAAACTTCCATATTGTATTTATGGTTTTGTGATATTTTTGAATGTGTATGTGTTATTTTTATACCATTCATGGTTTACAGATAAAGTATTGACATTTCATATTCTAGTTTTAATATGAATGTTTATGTTTTGTTTATACCTTTTCATATGAGGAATGCATTGGACTTAGTAAGTGACGGGTGCAGCCCGCTATAGATTCTCAATGCCTCAGTAGGTCTCATGAGACAAACTAGTGTCTTGGAAAAAGGCCTTGACATAATCTTATTTGATGTCTTGGCCCAAGGCCTTGACTATGTGGTTATGAAAGTCTGGCATTATGCATTCAATCATTATGAAAGTGGCTATTGATATTGCATGTTATTATTCGACTAGTAGAATATCCCTGTGAGTAATTAAATGGAACTATTTTGATTTATATTTGGCACATTATAATAAAGTTTATATTGAAAAGGCTTTTGTTTTAGTTTTATACATTTCCTTAAATATTTATGCTTATTTATGAAAGTTTCCGCAATATTGTTATCCTTACTGAGCATTTGAGCTCACCCCTTTCTATGTTTAATTTTTCCCTAGTATGCGAAGAAGTATATTATGACTGACCTG
The DNA here is from genome assembly GCA_963277665.1 of Viscum album. Taxonomy (NCBI): domain Eukaryota; kingdom Viridiplantae; phylum Streptophyta; class Magnoliopsida; order Santalales; family Viscaceae; genus Viscum; species Viscum album. The sequence goes on along the minus strand of OY728164.1, from coordinate 2,101,869,796 downwards.
AAAGGATAGTCTATTGGATCTCAGTGTTTTCTATGGAAATAATGAAGTTATAATTTTCCATTTTATGATGTAATGTAAGCCTTATGAATGTATCTAGTACTTCCAAGGCTACTAAACTAATCGGTATTTCAAGACTTGTTCTCTTTGTGATCATGCCAATGTTATGTAATAATGAATGGACTCTAGGTAACTAGGGTCGGGGTGTTACAGTTGGTATCAGAGGAATTTTAGTAAAAACCATGGAATATAGATTTAGATAAACTCTGATTAGAGCACATTACCTTAAGATATACTTTGAATATTAGTATAGAAGAAATTCTTAAAATTTTGGTATTGTAGAGATTTTGAGAGTTTTCCAAGAAATAAATCCCTTTCTAGATACGGGCAGGTAGAGGTGGCTCTGGCATAGATGTAACTAGGGGTAAAACCCAAAAACACGGATTTGAGCTAGACTCAAACGGGAACTGGTGCACTAGAACGGGCCTTTCTGCACTCTTGGTTACGACACTCCCGAGGGATATGCTTAGGTTAATTCTCATTTTCTTTAAAAACCACTATGAAGGGTTTATGAGTATATACTTCCTCAAATATTTTTTTATGATTATGGATTATATCCATAAACCGTTAAATTTATGTTAAGTGTTTTACAAGTTTGGAATTATGTATTTCAATTCATAAACTAATCTAGTTTATGCCATTGTTCAGAAATGACGCCTAGTGGAAGGAATGGAAACTGTATCAATACATGCACTCAATGCAATGATTTCCATCCTACTTAAGATAATTATAGTGGAACTGGTGATATAACTGGTTCTGATCAGCTTATCACTATATTGGGACAACTCACTCAGGTTATGAATAATAACCTTACACATATGGAGCACCCTGATCCACAACATGGAGGATAAATGTTAGATCGCTTCATGAGGCAACAACCACAAACATTCAATGGGAGTACAAATCCATTAGTAGCTGATAAATGGATAAATTATTTAGAGAATATATTCCATACCTTGGGGAGTAGTGAAAGGGAAAAAGTTGTCATGACAGTTTACCGCCTCATTGGAGATTCTGATCAATGGTGGTCATTAATTAAAAACAAAAAGAAATATGATGAAGTATCAAATATGTAATGGAGGGAGTTTAAAGAGATTTTCTTAGAAAAATACTTTCCTCGTGACCATCAAGCAGATATGGAAAGGCAATTTCGGAGTCCGAGGCAAAAGGAGGATGAGAATGTCACAAAGAATGAGGCTAACTTTACAAGGTTAGCAAGGCATGCTGCAGATTTTATACGTAACCCAAGAAGTAATATTGATTGTATATTTGATGGGTTAAAACCATTTCTCCATCGAGCATTAGTCTCACAATCCTTCTCATCGTATGAAGATATTGTCTCATGTGCTATCAAGAGAGAAAAAGAATTCTCTAAGTCTTACGCCATTAAAGAAAAGCAAGAGAAGCAGAGATCTTCTGAAAACTTTGGAAATGTAAATAAGGGGAAGAAGGGAAAAATTGAATATCCATCCTGTAGTAAATATGGGAAGAAACACCCTGGTACTTGCCTAAAGGGAATGGGAGTCTGTTACAAGTGTGGTAACAAATACCACCAAGCTCGTGATTACAAGGGGAAGAAAGAGGTTGTCGATGTTGAATGCTACAATTGTAGAGAAAGGGGAATTATGAAAATGAATATCCTAAGCATTAGGGAAACTTACCTCAGAAAAGGCCAAGGGATCAAGTCCAAGCTTATGCTATCACTACTACTGAGGTTGATGCTCTGAAAGACATAGTGGCAGGTAATTTAATGGTTTCCTCTAGTTTAGAAAATGATTTATTTGATTCTGTATAATCACATTATTTCATATCTTCCTAGTTTGTTAAGAAAATCAGATATTTCCAATTTGATTTAACAAGGGATTTGTTAGTCAAAACTCTTAAGGGAAGTACCATTGCAACAAAGTTTTGTGAATCTGTCCCCATTAGGGCATATAAATGTTCTTTATCTGCTGATCTCATCGTTATACCCATGATTGAATTTGATATAATTCTCAGTATGGATTTGCATTCAGACCATGATGAAAAAATTTATTGTAAGAAGAATGAGGTTACTATTTTTGATGATGATGATAAAGAACACCTTATCTTTTGAGCAGAATCATCACCACCTAATTTTTATATAGATCCACCCCTAGTAGATCAACTAAATTCAATTATTGGGGAGGAAGAGAATGAAATAATTATGGGTGAGGAAAATAATGTTCTAATAGACGATGTACCTATTGTGAAATAATATGTTTATGTGTTTCCAGAAGATTTACCTGGACATCCTCTGGAATGAGAAATTGAGTTTTCCATTGATTTAATTCTTGGATCAAGGCCAATATCGAAGACCCCTTATAGAATAGCCACTGTGGAATTAGTGGAACTAAAGAAACAACTAGAGGAATTGAGTAAAAAGGGATTTATTCTCCCTAGTGTTTCTTCATGGGGAGCCCCTGTCCTTTTTGTTAAGAATAAAGATGGATCTATGAGGTTTTTCATTGACTACATGGAGATCAATGCTATAACAATAAATAACAAGTATCCCCTACCTTGCATTGATGATTTATTCGACCAACTTCATAGAGCTCAATACTTTTCAAAGATTGAACTTCAATCTGGATATCATCAGTTGTATGTGAATAAGAAAGACATTCCAAAAACAACATTTTGAACCAGGTATGGGCATTACGAGTTTACAGTAATTCCTTTTGGATTGACTAATTCACCCTCTGTCTTCATGGATCTAATGAATACAGTTTTCAAGGAATATCTTGATGAATTTGTAGTGGTATTTATTGATGATATCTTGGTATACTCCAAAAGCAATGAAGATCATGAAAATCACTTGTGCATTATCCTGAAGACTCTTAGAAGACATGAATTATATGATATGTTTAGCAATTGTGAATTTTGGATTCAGGAGATTTCTTTTCTTGGACATATTGTCTCTAAGGATGGAATCTATATTGATCCTTCTAAGACCAAGGAAATCTAAGAATGGTCAGCACCGACAAGTATAACTGAGGTATGTAGTTTTATTGGTTTAGCAGGTTATTATCGATGTTTCATCCATATTTTTTCCCGGTTGGCTAACCCATTGACAAAGCTCACATGAAATGGGGTAAATTTTGTTTGGAAAAAAGAGTGTGAAGAATTTTATAAATATTTGAAGAGAATATTAGTCAATGATCCTATCTTGACTCTACCATCAGGGAATGATGGGTTTGTTATTTATAGTGATGCATCAAAGAAAGGACTTGGTTGTGTCCTTATATAGAATGATAGAGTTATTTCCTATGCATCACGACAGCTGAAAATTCATGATCAAATCTATCCTACTCATGATATTGAGTTAGCAGCTATAATATTTACTTTGAAGATATGGAGACATTATCTCTATGGTGAAAAATGTGAGATTTATACTGATCACAGGAGTTTGAAGTATATTTTCTCATAGAAAGAACTCAACATGAGGCAAAGGAGATGACCTGAACTACTCAAGGATTACGATTTCACGATACACTACCACCAGGGGAAGGAAAATAAGGTGGCAGATGCTTTGAGTAGAAAATATCATGGAGTTTTGAACAAGATGAGAGTTAAAAAGGATCCTATATACATGGATCTAGTAAATATGGATATGGGAATAACCATGTAAGGTGAAACATCAATGATTTTTCAAATGGTTGCCAAACCATCTTTACTAGAAAGGGTAAAAAGTTCTCAAGATGATGATGAAGAGTTTCAAAATAAGATTAAAAATATGAATAACGGGAGATTGAGTGACTTCATATATGAAGATAGAATTTTGAAATTTTGGAAGAGACTTTGTGTTCCTGATATACCTGCTCTAAAAATAGAATTGTTGGATGATTCTCACAGCTCCAATTTCTCTATACACCCTGGGAGCACCAAAATGTATAGATATTTGAAGGAACATTTTTGGTGGGACAATTTGAAGAGGGAGATTACTGATTTTGTGTCAAGACGTATGGTTTTTTAACAAGTGAAAGCTGGAAGGAAATAGCCTGGAGGAGTCTTGCAACCTCTTCCCATACCTAAGTGGAAATGGGATGATATCACGATGGACTTTGTCATGGGGCTACCAAAGAATCCTAGAAGGAACGATGCAATATGGGTCATTGTTGATCGTCTTAAAAAGTCAACACATTTTCTTGCTATAAGGGAAGATTTACCACTTGAACATTTTGCAAGTCTATATATTAATGAAGTTGTAAGACTTCATGGAGTACCAATATTGATTGTTTCTGATCGTGATCCCCATTTTACATCAAGATTCTTGAAAAGTATTCACAAATCCCTGGATACTAAACTTCGTTTGAGCACTGCCTTCCACCCCCAAACTGATGGACAATTATAACGGAATATTCAAACCTTAGAAGACATGTTGAGATCGAGCTAACTTGACTTTCAAGGTATGTGGGATCAATATTTACCTATGATAGAAATTTCCTATAACAATAGATTCCATTCAAGTATTTAGATGGAACAAAATGAAGCATAATATAGAAAGAGATGTCACACACCAACCTGTTGGGATGATGTTGGTGAAAGAAAACTCGTAGGGCCAGAACTTGTGGAGGAAATGATTGAAAATGTGAAGGTAATCCAAAACCACATCAAGGCAGCTCAAAGTAGATAGAAGAGCTATGCTGATAACCAAAGGAAGAATTTGGAATTTTAGGTAGGAGATCATGTTTTCTTGAAGGTATCTCCATGGAAGGGTGTTATACATTTTTCTAAGAAGGGTAAACTGGGTCCCAGGTACATCAAATCTTTCGAAATTCTAGAAAAAATTGGGGATATAGCTTACCGTTTGGAAATGCTGATGAACCTCTCTAAAGTTCACGATGTATTCCACATATCACTATTGAGAAAATACATGTCTGAATCAATGCATGAACATACCTATGAATAATTAGAACTAGAACATGATATAACTTATTGAGAAGAGCCTATCAAGGTTCTTGATACCATAGAAGAAGTGTTGAGAAACAAGACGACTAGTCTAGTAAAAGTTCTATGGAGAAGCCATATGATGGAAGAGGAAACGTGAGAACCCGAGGAACTTATGATGAAGAACCACCTGATTCTTTTTACATAGTAATACCATAGAAATTTCATGGACAAAATTATTTGAAGGAGGGGGGAATATAACACCCCAAGCTTCCGCGGTACGCTTCTCCTTGAATAATATAATAGCGTGTGTTGTACGCAACATCAAGTTATAACACACCACAACCAATCAAACTAGCCATTATGAATAGTAATAACCACTTTTTGAAATTTTATAAAATTTATATTTCAAAATGTACTTCATTTTTTGATTCGGAATATCGAAATTAGCTTAGGGTGAATTTTTGTTATTTTTCTGAAAACTTTCAATTTTTGATGAATAGTGAAAAACAGTGAGTTATAGTTTAAAATAAAATTTTTATTTAAATAATTATTTATTTTTTTAAATTTATTTTAGGTCAAAATAGATACATAATACATATATAAGATCAATGTAATTCATTGATGTCAGTTTATAATAATTTTAGATATATAAAAATTTTATTGAACTTTTTACTGTCTTATACCCACCTCCTAGGAGCATTTGCAAATTTATATAAAAATTAATTTTACTACTTCTGTGAGTTGAATTTCAAAAATCTTAGAGACAAGGATGATATCAGTATGTAAAATGTGGTTCAATAAGATAAAAATAAATTTTTGTGAATTGTAACTTTTTACTTTTATTTACCGGGATTAAAAGTAAATAGGGTAATTAAGGGTAAAAATGATATTATTGTTACCCTAACACATGTTCTAATTCTATTGGATAAGTATAATTTTACTAAAAATGACCTTAGGAATAAAATATGAACCTCTCTGGTCCACTTGGATTAGATTAGGACATTTATTATTATTTAATTCAAAGAAGAGTTAAAAGAGTTAAAATCAAAGTTTAATAACTAAAACATTTTTAATATAGGGTTACACATAAGATAAATTCCACTATAAATATTCATTTTAAATATAGAACTATTTCATACATAATGGTATTTTATTTATATTTTTTATACATTAAATAATTTAATTTATTTATGACACAATGATGATGCAATAATTACTTAATTAATAAAATATTAAAATAATTGATATTATAAATATCCAAATAAATGTAATTTAAGACTTTTTTTGAATTACACAAATTTTTTAGGTTAATATGACATATTAGGGTTGGGTAGATGAATTTTTTTCGAAGTAATAATGCTTTTATAAATTTAGAAAAAACAAAATACCAAATAGTGTCAAAATTGACATAAAAGAGTTTTAAAACAAATATTATATTATTAATTGATATTCTATTCCTAAAAATATAGGTTTCAACCAAAATACTTATATAATGATAGGTGTATCATTAATGAACCACTTTAGGTTCTCTTGTAAGTATATAGTAAATTTATTAACCATATAATATAAAAATACAAAGAGGCATTGTAAATGTCAAACTATTTAACTAATAGTTAAATCTAAAAGATAATGTTAATATAGTGACCCAAACCTTTATAAAACCTATTGGTTGAGTGGTTTTCGACCCATAACTACCTTATCCTTTAAATAATCCACTTTGGAGGCATTATAAACCGAAAATTATTTTATTATAAAATAATATTTCTTGCTTTTCCTAAGGTGCCCCTCACCCCTCTTATAAAAGGGCACTTCCCCTTCTCTCAAATTTTCACCATCAAAGCCATTTGGATCGCCCAAACCCAACCAAAATACCCTCTAAACTATCCTCCCTTAATCCCAGAGGCATTAATTTAGTCAGAAATCTAACCTAAGGAGCCCTTTTGATCAAATCAAAAGGAAGAACCCGAAGAAGAGCAAAATATTTCATCACCTATTTCAAGTTCTTTTCTTCTTCCACTTCCTCTTTCTTTGTTGTTTCCATTCTAAAATAATAACTCCAGTATATTCTATATACTGTGATGTTATTATAAATATGGTACAACCATATTCATTATTCTATCCATCCTTTTAATGACATGTCACCATACGTGCATACGTACGGCTTACCGTCTCTACGTCGTGGTGTAATTGTTATTCAATACATTATTTTTTGGATGGGTATAATAAATATGTGTAATTAATGTAAATAATAAATATAACATTATAATTATTTTGTATGTATGATATACCATCTAATTATATATTATTTTAATATTAAAATAATGATATTATCGCTCGTATGTACGTACAAATTACCGTCTCCGCGAACATGATGAGATTCATTCCCCATCATATCCATTCAAGAATAATTTTCATTTGATGATTAAAAATAATTTTTAAAGACTTGATATCATTCTGGATATTAATAAGATAAATCCCATCCATAATAAATATGACTTACGTAACAAATCATATAAAGGAAAATGAATTAGTTAACACCCGAAATGATGATAATACCATAATATTATTAACAAAGAAAAGTTGAAAGATCATATATGATATCATATTAATGTATATGATTATTTTATAATTTAATAACAATTATTTCACAATTATATAGGAGGTTAACCTACCCAAAACCAAGGAAAAGTACAAGGTAAGGGTTAATTTCTCAATCTCTTTATTATCTGAGGTTTTTTAGACGTAATTATCTATTGGGACCTCTTTATCATCCACATCCATGTTTCTTAAAAATGTGTTTCAAAACATTCTTACTATTTTATAGACTATGGGTTAATGTCATTTATACCCTTGTTTGTATTCTATAAGATGTTTATAAAGTAATCTTTCTATCTTTTTCCAAAAAAATGTACTTTTTGACCTTTTTGAAAAATTTAAGGTAAGAATGTTTTTTTAACTTATACAGCGCGTGTGGCTATTTTTTGACATTATAAAAACATCAAATCTTCCCTTAAAATATTATAAGAATATTTTCAAAATAAATGTTTTCTTTTATAATTATATGACATTTAAATTATTTCAAAATAGTAAGAGATATTTCTCTAAAAAAGGTTTTGATTTCATCTATGTCGACATCCTTTGATGGATTTTAAGCTTATTTGAAGTTGATTTATTATGATACAAAACTACCATATTGTATTTAAGGTTTTGTGATATGTTTGACTATGGATGTTTTATTTTTATACCATTCATGTTTTATGGATAAAGTATTGACATTTCATATTCTAGTTTTAATATGAATGTTTATGTTATGTTTAAACCTTTTCATATGAGTAATGCATTGGACATAGTAAGTGACAGGTGGAGCCCACTATAGCTCATCGATGCATCGGTAGGTCTCATGAGACAAACTAGTGTATTGGCACAAGGCCTTGACAGTATCTGATTTTTAGTCTTGGCATAAGGACTTGACTATGTGGTTATGAAAGTATGACATTATGCATTCCATAATTTTGAATGTGGCTATTGATATTGCATGTGATTATTTGAATAGTAGAATATCCATGTGAGTAAGTAAATGGAATTATTTTGATTTATATTTTCCATATTGTGATAAATTTTATGTTGAAAAAGAATTTTTTAGTTTTATACATTTCCTTAAATGTTTATGCTTATTTATGAAAGTTTCCATAATATTTTTATCCTTACTCAAGATTTGAGCTCACCCCTTTCTATGTTTAATTTTTACCAAGATTTAAAGAAGTATATTATGACTGTCCTCCAGGGATAGTCTATAGGATCTTAGTATTGTCTATAGAAACAATGAAGTTTTATTTTTCCTTTTTATGATGTAATTTAAACGTTACGAATGTATCTTTTACTTAAAAGGCTACTAAACTAATTGGTCTTTTGAGACTTGATCTTTTGTGATCATGCCAATGCTATGTAATAATGTACCTACTCTGGGTTACAAGGATCAGGGCGTTACAAAACCCATGAAACTTCAAGAGATATTATAAGTAAGATGGATGAAAACACACAACAATTCCATACTCCAGCACATGATAAAGTCAAAAAATCTCAAGATAATCAATAAATAGAGACCAAAAAGATGAACTAGTGGATGAGTGAACTTACAGGTCTTGTGGAACAACAAACTGTGGCTGCCAAAGCCCCAACCTCATATTCTCCACAATCTATTTTCTTTGGACCTATCAAGAAATATGGAATATGTAGCTCCCCATCCCATCCAATTTACACATTTCCACAACTTCAAGAGGATCCCTCCGATTCATCCGGACAAATGGAGCTTAATGCATCATATTTTTAGAGGAACCCAAACCCTCAACAACCAATTATATTTGTTAGAAAATTCAACCAAACTCATTTTGAGTCCTTCTCTTATAACTTTTACCTAGGATTGAGGTATGGTAATCCTATTTATTATCCCCCTAAATTACCTCCTCCAAACCCAAAACAATTCTAATATGGTCAAAGTGTTGGTAACTTCCAACAAACTTATCCTTTTGTTCTTCACCCTCAAAGGATCAATCGTCCTCTTCCTCCTCCAAGATTCCACTATCCTAGTGAGCCTTCACATTTCCCAAACCAATACAATCTCTTTCCCAAGAACCAAAATCAAGGTAATACCAATCTGGGACAAGCCACTTCTTCCATGAAACCATGGGATAGTGTAGTGGAAGATCTTTCCTCCTTCACCCATTCCAGCCTCAAAAACATTGAAACCCAAATTGGCTTACTTTCATCCCACCTAAGCCAGCAACAATAATCAAATTAATCCCAACTCCTAGGCCAACCATTACCCAACCCCAAGGGTAATGTAAGTGAAATTTTATTTAGATCATGAAATCAAATTTCTATGCCTCATGTTGAGTCCTCTAACTCCCCTTTGAATGTTGGCATAGAAAATGAAAAGGAAAAGAAACTTGACAAGGAATCTTAATCCATTCCCTCACCTCCTTCTATTCCACTTAGGAATCCAATTCCTTTTCCTCAAGATGTTTCTAAACTAAGGAATTCCTTTGAACCTGATCCTGAAATTCTTTACATGTTTAGATGTGTTGAAGTCAACATAACCCTCTTAGATTCCATAAAACAAATATCTAACTATTCCAAGTTTCTTAAGGAATTGTGCAACCCCAAGAAGAAACTAAGGACCTTCAAAAATGATTCCACCCAGCAGTATATTCCCATAAAGTGAAAATATCTAGGGACTTTTATGGTTCCATGACAAATTGGAAGTTCCAACTTTGATGATGCACTTATAGACCTAGGAGACACAATTAATGTCATGCCCAAATCCATCTTCTCTAACCTTGGTTTTGTTCCCTTACATCCAATGGGTGTTGTTATTCAATTGGCCAATCAAAGCACTTCTAGTCCTGAGGGTATAATCAAGGATGGCCTTGTTCATGTGAATGATCTTATCTTCCCTGCTAATTTCTATGTCCTTGACAAGGAAGGTGAGACTAACTCTTCTTGATATCCCTTAATTCTAGGAAGACCATTCATAATGACAGCGAGAACCAAAATTGATTTCCATTCAAGTGTATTATCCATGGAATTTGATGACCAACTGGTCATGTTCAATATTTTACAAGCCATGCGATACCCATCTGAGGATCACTCTGCATTCTCAATCCATGATTCTGAGGACACTTCTTAGAGTCAATTGAACCCCAATCCATTAGGTTCTTCATGATCTAATGATAAATGATCTTTTTAAATTTGCACTATGCTTAACTACATCATAAATGGTGTAGTTGATGTGGACCTATCATTCATAGAAACCATTAATCTAGAGGAACTTGAAAAACTTTCTTGAATCCCACATAAACACTAATTTCTACTACTCCACCTTGGACGATATTAAGAAAAATGAATCTGAAGCAACTGAATTCCCTTCCTCCATTCCTGAGTTGTCTAACCCATAAATGAAATATAAGACTGATCTAAAATCTCTTCCTGAACACTTGAAATATGAATTCTTTTTCCATGATCACTCATATCATGTCATTATCTTTGCTTCACTTACTGAAATTGAGGAGTCCAAACATTTTTAGGTGTTAGAAAAAAACAAAAAGGCCTTATGTTGGACCCTAGATGACATACCAGAAATCAACCTTTCTCTTTTCATGCATCACATCAATCTTGAAGAATCATCTAAACCAATTAGACAACCACAAAGAAAACTCAATCCACTCATACTTAAGGTAGTTAGGGAGGAGATCACCAAGCTTCTTGAAGCAGGTATTATCTACCCATTTTTTGATATTGAATGGATTAGTCCAATTAAAGTTGTAACTAAGTAGGGTGAGATAACATTTGTAACAAATGAACATGGTTAGATAGTCCCAACTTGAGTGAAGAACAAATGACATGTGCATATCGACTATAAGAAATTGAATGTTTATACATGAAAAGATCACTACCCTTTTCCATTCCTTGGTCAAATGCAAGAACAAATAGCCAAAAAGTCACACTATTGATTTCTTGATGGATACACCGACTACTTCCAAATACCAATCGCACCTCAAGACAAAGAAAATACTACTTTCACATGCCCCTTTGGAACATATGCATATAGGAGAATGCCTTTTGGCCTTTTCAATACTGCTACAACATTCCAGAGGTGTATGATGAGTGCCTTTTCTGAATTCATTGAACACTGCATAGAATTACTTATGGATGGCTTTACCATTTATGGTGAGCCATTTTAATCTTTCTAGAATTCAATCTCTCTAGTCCTTGAAAAGTGTGTAAAGTGTAACCTTGTGTTAAATTTTAAAAAATGTCACTTCATGGTTTCAAATGGGTTTTTTCAATGGAACATAGTTTTAAAAGAGGGTATTGAAGTCGATCCTTCCAAAATTGAAGTGATCTAATCACTTCATGAACCCACTTCTATTTGAGACATCTGTTCATTCCTCGGTCTAGCTGGTTTCTCTCAGCAATTCATCCATAACTTCAGCAGGACTTCCCTCCCACTCACTCGATTACTCCAAAATGATGTCACTTTCCATTTTGATGTGGCTTACAAGAGAACCATTGTTTCACTAAAAACTTCTCCGACATATACCCCAATAATCCAACCCCCAGATAGGTCCTTACCCTTTGAGTTTATGTGTGATGCTTCTGATAGAGCCGTTGGGGTAGTTTTTGGTCAAAGAAGGTAAAGAATTACTCTTGTCATCTATTATGCCTCAAAAACTTTGGATGAAACTCAATATCAATAAATTATCACTAAAAATAAACTTTTAACTATACTTTTCACCTTAGATAAATTCAAACTCTATCTATTAGGTTCCAAAATCATCATCTTCATAGACCATTCTACTATAAATTTAATACTCAAGAAAAGTGATTCTAAATCGAGGCCAATAAGATGGATCCTAATGCTAAAAGAGTTTGACCTTGAAATCAAAGATAGAGCAGGAAAAGAAAACCATATGGATGATTACTTGAGTATAATTCCTAATTATTCTCATTCAGAAATCATTGATCCTGAATTCCCCACTGAGCACCTTTCATCTCTCACTCAAAAAATACCATGGTATGCACCAATTTTAAATTACTTGGTTTTTGGTGTTTTTCCTAAATTTTTTTCAAAAGAAAAAAAAATGAAGTTGAAAAGTGATTAAAAATAGTATTTTTTGGATGAAAACAAACTTTGTAAAACTAGGAAAGACATGGTAATTATGAGATGTGTTTATGAAGATGAGAATTCTTCCATCATAGAATTTTGTTACTCAATTACTGGAGCTGGACACATTGGGAAACAATGGACCTACTGAAAGGTCCTAGACTCTAGATTATTCTGGCCTTCACTCTTCAAGGACTCACATGAGTTCTGTCAATCATGTACCACTTTCCTACAGTTTGAAACAATTTCAAAGAGAAATGAAATTCCCTAAAAGCCTTTAATTTTCTATGAGATCTTCAATGTTTAGGGAATTGATTTCAGGGGACCATTCCCTCCTTTAAATGGTTTCTCATATATTCTTCTTATGGTCTATTATGTTTCTAGGTGGGTAGAGGACAAACTCACTATAAAGGATGATTCACATACTATTAATGAGTTCCTAAAAACCCACATATTCCATAGATTTGGAACTCCCTGTGCCCTGATTAGTGACTTAAGAACCCATTTTTGTAATAGAACCATGGAATCTATTTTGAAAAAGAATACTGTTGTACATAAAACTTTATCTTTATATCACCCCCAAAAAAATGGCATGGATGAAGTTTTTAATAAAGAATTCAAAAGAGTTCTTGAGAGAATTATTAATCCCACCAGAAAAGATAGGCCTGAAAGACTTGGTGAAGCACTTTGGACTTATCGAACTACCTATAAAACACCCATTGGGATGTATCATTTTAGGATAGTTTTTGGTAAAGAATGCCACTTATCAGTTGAAACCAAACATAAGTAATTTTTGGCTGTGAAAAATTGTAAATAAGATTTTGAAAAATATGGTGAAAAAATATTGTTACAATTGGCTGAACTAGAGGAGCTTCAACTTGATTATTACGATAATTATAATCTCAAAAAAGAAAAATCCAAGGTACTCCATGGAAAACACATCATGCGAAAGGTATTTCATGATGGGGAAAAGGTAATCCTCTTCAGTTCTCAATTTTGGCTTCAACTAGGTATGCTTAATTCTCATTGCAAAGGTCCTTTTTATTTTTTCTCATGTTTACCCATTTGGTACAGTGCACGTAAAAGACCCCTCTTCAAAAAGAACATTCACTATAAATGGAAATCACTTAAAGCATATTTTAGAGGACATGCTTCCCAGGAACTCCTCCACTTCTCTCCAATCCAAAGCTTCCACTATCACACCGCCGGATGAGGACAACAACCCACCAAATCCAAATTAGAGGGAACCTATTTCCCTTTAACTCTCTTTCTCAATCTCTTCCTATTTCCCCCTCTATCTTATTTTTCCAAATTCTTTCATTTTTTACCACTTTTTTCATCACAGTTTTTATTTACTCTTTTTTTGGGTATGTCTTTATAAAAAAACAAAAAACCTAGAAAACTGGAAAATAAAAATAAAAATCACATAAAAAATATGGAAAATCGAGAGTCAATATTACTCACCTTCAACTTTTGAAATTTTGTCCAACCATTTTAGGCAGCCAAAAGACAATGTTTTATCTCATTTTTTTTGTTTTCATCATATATTTGGATAAAGAATATTGTGTCAAAACTAACCAATTTTTAAAGATCAATTTTTTATTGGGAAAATTATTTTACCCAATTGTGAGGAACGAAATTATCTTTCATGCCAAGGAAACCTATGGTCATCTTTTCAAAATATGTGTTTTCACCCCTGATTGCAAGTCCTTAGTTTGTGGACCTTAATGCTAAATTTCCTACTTTTGTGTGAATTAATATTATAGAGGCGTTTTATGAACCACATGAGAATCACAATATCCAAATAGCCTCACATTTCCCTTAACATTAATTTTCCTGTTGAAAGCCCCTTTGAGCCTATGATAAACTTTTATTTTATATCCACATTAAAATACCAATACCTTATCCCACACAATATCTACATGAATTGTCATTGGATAATTTTTTGAAATTTAAGTGTGGAGGGAATAAATTTTATTTTGGGTACCATTTGTTGATTTTACTATGTTATCATATGATTAAGGGTAAGCATCCATTTTGGTGTGGGGGAGAGGTTATCATTTAGTGAGGTTTTGTAATGTATATATATTTTTTCTTATTCAAATGTTATTGAAAAGTGTTCAAAAAAATGAAAAAATGAATATAAAAATGAAAAAAAGAATGGGTTGTTTCTTAGGCGGGTCCAAAATAAATCTTATTAAACCTTTGATCTTGATATAACTATTAAAATTAGTGTCTTGAGGAGATCAATCATGGGTTGGTATATGAGTGTGAGATTTTTTTTAAGTTCAACTTTTGGAAAAAAATATAAATGAAAAAAATAACCCTTACATTATATATTCTTATGTCATTGGGAGAAGTTTTGTGTTTTGTAAATATTCCATCTTCTCATTCCTTAAAATTTTATCCCACTTCTGTGTCTTGATTCACACATTTTTTTCTTGTAAATTTTTGTTTCCATTTCTTTCCATGTTTTATTTTAAAAATACTGTGCATTGATTTTTCCATGTTGGTGTTTTACCCATATTTCTATTATTTTGAATACTGAATTCCTACTATCCCATATCCACAAAAAACCCTTAAAACGACCTCTTGAATCTTGTTCACTTTAGGATAGGTAATATAATATGATATCTCTTTTAAACTATAAGAGTTTTACTTTTGGTTGGTGAAAGAGTGAACCTCTATTAATGAATTTTATCATCTTGATAGGTGTGAGTTTTGAGTGTCCATATTTTCCATTTCTAAATTTGAGCATGAAAAATGAATTGTTTTAAAAAATTATTTTTATAATAGTTTTTGGTGGAATTCAATATGGATGAGTGAAATACTCTAAACCTCCCCTGAGTGGATAAAACAAAATTTTAATATTTTTTGGTGTGCGAAAATGATTTGGTAATGTTTTTTATATTTGTTGCACTTGAGGACACGAAAAAGCCTATGTATGGTGGATTTAATGTTATTAATTTATTCAGAACTTTTTATTTACTCTCTTTATTGATTTTATATGAAATGTGCATAATTTTTGTGAAATATTAATGTTTAAATATTAAATATAATTTTAGATCACTACGTGAATTCATCTATATTCAAGTATGTTTAATGTTTTAAAAATAAATATCAGTCTACTTATCCAACATGCATAATTACTATTTTATAGGGTTCCATATTCAAATTAAAACATTTCGTTAGAAGGTACCTTTGTCCAAATCATCCATTTGGAGGGCCATATGGTCCACACAAGAAGACCCAAAGAATCTGTGAAGAAACTGGACCATCCATGATGATTGAGTTACTGGTCAAAATAAAGAAGACTATATTTTATTAAAATATACCATATGTTATTTATTATACAAGATAACCATGGATAAAAATTTTAAGGTCCAAATACAAGAACAAGGGGCCCAACTGATTCTTTGAAGTCCAGCCCACCATTCTGGACAGGAATTAAAATTAGAACACTATTCATAAATTTTTTCCCTATATGGTCATCAAATCTTGATGGTATTTTTCAGTGTGAAAGATATGATATGTAAGGAAAACTTTTTAGAAGAAATTAATATTATTTGAGGTAATATTCCTATTAAAAACCCATTCACATCTCATCCTTCAAAACATTGTTAATAAAAATGGACAGGTGAAAACTATTTAGTAAAATAACCATATCTTTGCCTCCAAAAACTGAAATGGCCCCAAATTTTGAGGGAGGAAATTAAACATAAATATATAAAACTTGTATGAAAATAATATCTCGATATTATTATGTTTGAATGGCCAAATTTTTAATTAAAGTGGAGGGTAATATTTGTAATGAAAACAATCCACCTCCTTGGGCTATAAATATGACCCCCTCTTCTCCTTGAATTTGGTTGGAATTACAAGAGAGAGGATCATACATTGGCATGTAAAATGCTTTTAAAAAGCCTTGGGAGGACCTTATATACTCATGTTTTCACTTGAGATACCTTTTTCTCTCTCTTTTTATTCATTTACGTTTGTGTTCCTTTCATTTGTTATTGCATAAGTTGTTTTCAATTTTGTTTGAATTTTAATGCAAGTTTTTTATTCATAGTATGTTTTAATCATAAACCCTATATTATTAAATATTAATTATCTTAAAATATTTGAAATCAAGTTGAAACCCCTTCCCTTATTTCACTTTCTTGTTCAATCTAATGCTTGTTTTTAAATCTCATCACCGTTCCTGTGTGTGTGTTCGATGAAAAAATATTTTCTTATCACTTTATTTACCTTATTTTTATAATTCATCATCATAAATATATTAAACTAAATTACTAATAATATTAATGGCTGAGTAGATATCTCATTGGGGTGAGTAATAATTTAGGTATATTAAGTGAGTGAGAACTTTTTCTCGATGAATATTCTTTGAATTAACATTGTGCATGTTGGACATAACAAGTCATGGATTAATGACTTGTTGTAACACCCCAAGCTTCCATGGTATGTTTCCCTTCGAATAATGCAATAGCGTGTGTTGTACGCAACCTCGAGCTCTAACACACACCACAACTAATTAAACTAACCGCTGTGAATAGTAATACCTACTTTTTGAAATTGTATAAATTTTATTTATCAAAATGGACTTCATTTTTGGATTCGGAATATCGAAATTAGCCAATGTTGAATTTTTGGTATTTTTCTGAGAACTTCTAATTTTTTATGAATAGTGAAAAATACTTAAAAACAAACTTTTTAATCAAAATAATTTATAGTGATAAATTATACTATTTAGTGCTTTTAGAGTATAATTAGTATATATTTTTACCATTTTATCCAATGGTGGTCATTAGAATTAATTTCACTTTGAAATTGGATATAAACAATTGTCAATCTTTTGATATATGTTGTTTCTTAAAAACACGCTATTTGTTGTGACAGCGGGAATTAATTATAAAATTAATTAATGCAACTTATATGTTTGGAATTTTGTAAAATAGACATAATTTTTGAATTCAGAATATCAATTATAGCTTAGGGTGAAATTTTGGCATTGTTCTGAAAAACTTCAATTTTTGATAAATAGTGAAACCACTAAGTGGTAGTTAAATAACTGATTTTTCGTTTAAATGAAATATTACCACTTCTGTGTTTTTATTTTCAAAAATCCGACAAACATGGTTGTCATTAGTATGTAAAATGTGGTTCAATGGGATTAAAATAATTTTTTGGTGAATAGTAACTTTTAGGTTTAATTAATCGCGATTAAAGGTAATTTGTGAAATTTAAGGTAAAAATGATATTATAAAAATATGAAAATACCCTTACACTTGTCCTACCCATATTGTATGAGTAATGGCCGACCAAGACAATCCATGGGTCAACTTCGGGACCCCATGGAGCCACTTTAGTTGGAAAATGGCATAAATACCTTTTATTTAATGTTAAAGTAAAAAATGACACAAACATGAAATGTTTTACTAAAACAATTTTTTACATGGGGTTATACAAGTCATATTTTTGACTATAAATAGTAATTGGAAATATAAAAAGATTTCCTACATCATAGTATTTTTTTTATAATTTTTATACATTAAATAAATTAAATTATTTATGACATCATTATGACGTAGCGATGACCTCATTATTTAACGATTTTAATAAAATGAAAAGATAATGTAAAATACAAGACTTACACTTGTCCAAAGACTATTGGATGGGTAGATTTCGAACCCTTATCACCTTAGCCACGAATTATATAAGTGTGGGACCTTTATAATCCGAAAAGCATTGTATAATAATGTAACATTTCAATCTTTCCAAAAGAGCCCCTCCTCTCCTCTTATAAAAGGCCCCCACCTCTACCACCTTATTCACACTTTCAAGCCTTTTGGTTCGGCCAACCTCTGCCCAAATACTCTCCCAACTTCTCTCCCTTCATCCTAGATGCTTTACTTTAGTCAGAAAGCCATCCTAAGGAGTCCTTTTGATCAAATCAAAAGGAAGAACCCGAAGAAGAGGTAACATTTTCATCACCCTCTTTCAAGTTTCTTTCTTCTTCCACTCCCTCTTTGTTTATTATTTCAATTCTAAAATTATAAATCCAGTATATTATATATACTGTGATGTTATTATAAATATGGAACAACCATATTCAGTATTCTACCCATCATCTGAATGACATGTCACCATACGTGCGTACGTACGGCTTACCGTCTCCACGTCGTGGTGTAATTGTTATTCAATATATTATTATTTAGATGGGTATAATAATGATATGTAATTCATGTAAATAATAAATATAACATGATAATTATTCTGTATATATGATATAATATCCAATTATATATTATTTTAATATCAAAATAATGATATTGTCGCTCGTGCGTACGTACGGACTACCGTCTCCACGAACGCGATGAGATTCATTATCCGTCGTATCCATTCAAGTATAATTATCATTTGATGATTTAAAAATAATGTTTAAGGACATGATATCATTCTGGATATGAATAAGATACAACCTATCCATGAAAAACACGACTTACGTAACAAAACATATAAAAGAAAACGAGTAAGTTAACACCCGAAACAACGATAAATCTAAGATATTGTTAACAAAGCAATGTTAAAAGATCATATATGATATCATATGAATGTATATGATTCTTGTATAATTTAATAAAAATTATTTCACCATTATACAGGAGGTTAACCTACCCCAACCAAGGAAAAGTACAAGGTAAGGGTTTACTTCACAACCTCTTCATTATCCAAGGTTGTTTATACATAATTATCTACTGGGACCTCGTTATCATCCACATCCATGTTTCTTAAAAATGTCTTTCAAAACATTTTTAATATTAAATGGAAAATGGGTTAAATCCATTTATACCATTAAACGTTTTTGAAAGGAATCTTACCGTCGTTTTCCAAACAATGTACTTTTTGACCTTTTTGACAAATTTAAGGTAAGAATGTTTTTTTAACTTATACGGCGGGTGCGGCTATTTTCCGCCATTATAACTTCGTCGAAGCTTCCCTTACAAGATTATAATAATATTTTCAAAGTAAATGTATTATTTTATAATTATGGGACTTTTAAATGATTTCAAAAAAAGAGAGATATTTCTCTCAAATAGCTTTGATTTAATCCATGTCAACATCCTTTGATGGGTTTTAAGTTTAATTGAAATTGATTTATGATACAAAACTTCCATTGAACATTTTGTGAAATATTTGACTGTGGATGTGTTATTTTTATACCATCCACAGTTTATGGAGAAATTGTTGACATTTCGTATGCTAGTTTTAATACGAATATTTATGTTATGTTTAAACCTATTCATATGAGGAATGTATTGGACTTAATAAGTGACGGGTGGAGCCCGCTATAGATCCTCGATGCATCGGTAGGTCTCATGAGACAACTAGACGTGGAATTGGCCGAGGACCTTTCCCAATTTGATTTATGGTTTTGGCCAAGGCCTTAATCATTTTAGACGTCTTGGCCGAGGCCTTGACAAAATGTTTCAGAATGTCTGGTATTATACATTCCCTCATTATGAAAGTGGTTATTGATATTTCATGTGATTATTCGTCTAGTAGAATATCCATGTGAGTAAGTAATGGCATTATTTTATTTTACTTTTGCCATATTATGCTTAGTTCAAGTTCAATAAGGCTTTTGTTTTAGTTATACATTGCCTTAAATGCTTATGTTTTCTTATGAAAGTTTCCGCTATATTGTTATCCTTATGGAGCATTTGAGATCACCCCTTTCAATGTTTTATTTTTCCCAGGATGTGAAGAAGTATATTATGACTGACTTTCAAGAATAGTCAGTAAGGATATGAGTGTAGACTAGGGAGACCATGTTATTGTAGTTTTCATTTTTATGATGTAATGTAATGTTTACGAATGTATCTAGTGTTTCCAAGGCTACTAAACTAATCGGTCTTTCGAGAATTGATCTTTTGTGATCATTCCAATGTTATGTAATAATGAACCGACTCTAGGTAACTAGGGTCGGGGCGTTACAGTTGGTATCAGAGGAAGTTTAGTACAAACCTTGGAAGCTAGATTTAGACAAACTCTGATTAGAGCACGTAGAACTAAGATGAACTTTGAGGATTAGTATAGAAGAACTTCCTAAAATTTTGGTATTGTAGAGATTTTGTGAGTTTTCCGAGTAATACATCCCTGTCTGGATACGAGCAGGTAGAGGCGGCTCTGGCACAGATGTACCTAGGGGTAAAACCCGAAAACACCGCTCTGAGCTAGACTCGAACGGGAACTGGTGCACGACAACGGGCCTTGCTGCACTCTTGGTTACGACACTCCCGGGGGATATGCTTAGGATAATTCCCATTTTCTTTACAAACCACTATGAAGGGTTACGAGTATATACTTCCTCAAAGAAAACATTTTTATAATTATGGATTATATCCATAATTAGTTCAATTTATGTTAAGTGTTTTACAAGTATGGAATTATTTATTTTGATTCATAAACTAATCTAGTTTATGCCATTATTTAGAAATGGCGCATAGTGGAAGGAATGGAAACCGTATCAATGCACGTACTCCGTGTAGGGATTTCCCTCCTGCTCAAGATAATTATGGTGGAGCTAGTGATACAACTGGTGCTGATCAGCTTCTCACCGTACTGGGACAACTCACGCAGGTTATGAATAATAACCTTACTCGTATGGAGCACCCTGATCCGCAAAATTGAGGATCAATGCTAGACCGTTTCATGAGGCAAACACCCCCAACCTTCAATGGGAGTACAAATCCTATAGTAGCTGAGCAATGGATAAATTCCTAGAGAAAATATTCCATGCCTTGGGGAGTAGTGAAAGGGAGAAAGTTGTCATGGCAGTTTACCGCCTCACTGGAGATGCCGATCAATGGTGGTCACTAATTCAAAACACAAAGGAATATGATGAATTAACAAACATGGAATGGCAGGAGTTCAAAGAGCTGTTCTTAGAAAAATACTTTCCTCGAGACCATCGAGCGGATATGGAAAGGCAATTTCTGAGTCTGAGGCAGAAGGAGGATGAGAATGTCGCAAAGTATGAGGCTAACTTTACAAGGTTAGCGAGGTATGCTGCAGATTACATACATAACCCAGGAAATAAGACTGATCGTTTCTTTGATGGGTTAAAACCATTTCTCCGTCGAGCATTGGTATCACAAACCTTTTCTTCAAACGAAGGTATTGTCTCGTGCGCTATCAAGACGGAAAAGGAATTCTCTAAGTCTTATGACTTTAAATCAAAGCAAGATAAGAAGAGATCTGCTGGAAACTCTGGGAAAGGAAATAAGGAAATAGGGAAGAAGGGTAGAAATGAATTTCCACCCTGTGATAATTGTGGTAGGAATAACCCTGGTGCGTGTCTAAAAGGAAAAGGAGTATGTTACAAGTGTGGTGAAAAAGGCCACCAAGCTCATGAATGCAAGGGAAAGAAAGCGGCTGTCAACGTGGAATGCTATAATTGTAGAGAGAAGGGACATTATGCAAATGAATGTCCTAAACGTCAGGGGAACTTACCTCAGAAGAGGCCAAGGGATCAGGGCCAGGCTTATGCTATAACTACTGCTGAGGTGGAAGCTCCGAAAGACGTGGTGGCAGGTAATTTAATGGTTTCCTCAAGTTTAGCAAATGCATTATTTGATTCTGGATCATCGCATTGTTTCATATCTTCCCAGTTTGCTAAGAAAATTAGATATTTCCAATTTGATTTAACAAGGGATTTGTCGGTCAAAACCCCTAAGGGAAGTATTGTTGCAACAAAGTTTTGTCGATTAGTTCCCATTAGAGCACCTAAATGTTCTTTACCTGCTAATCTCATCATCATACCCATGATTGAATTTGATAGAATCCTCGGTATGGATTGGATTTCAGACCATGATGCAAAAATTTATTGTAAGAGGAAAGAGGTTACGATTATTGATGATGATGATAAGGAACACCTTATCTTTAGAGAAGAATCTTCACCACATAATTCTTATCTAGATCCACCCCCAGTAGCTTAACTAAATTCAATTATTGGGGAGAAAGAGAAGGAAATTACTGAGGGTGAGGAAAGGAATATTCAAATAGAGTATGTACCTATTGTGAGAGAATATGTTGATGTGTTTCCGGAAGATTTACCTTGACATCCTCCAGAACGAGAAGTTGAGTTTTCCATTGATTTAATTCCTGGATCAAGGCCCACATCGAAGACCCCTTATAGAATGGACACTGTGGAATTAGTTTAACTAAAGAAACAACTAGAGGAATTGAGTAATAATGGATTTATTCTCCATAGTGTTTCTCCTTGCGGAGCCCCTGTTCTTTTTGTTAAGAAGAAAGATGGATCTATGAGGTTGTGCATCGACTATAGGGAGATCAATGCTATAACAATAAAGAACAAGTATCCCCTACCTCGCATTGATGATTTTTTTGACCAACTGCATGGAGCTCAATACTTTTCAAAGATTGACCTTTGGTCTGGATACCATCAGTTGTGTGTGAAGAAGGAAGACGTTCCAAAGACAACATTTCGAACAAGGTACGGGCATTACGAGTTTACAGTAATGCCTTTTGGATTGACTAATGCACCCTCTGTTTTCATGGATCTAATGAATAGAGTTTTCAAGGAATATCTTGATGACTTTGTAGTGGTATTTATTGATGATATCTTGGTATACTCCAAAAGCCACGAAGATCATGAAAATCACTTACGCATTATCCTGAATACTCTTAGAAGACATGAATTATATGGGAAATTTAGCAAGTGTGAATTCTGGCTTCAGGAGATTTATTTTCTTGGCCATATTGTCTCTAAGGATGGAATTTCCGTTGATCCTTCTAAAACCAAGGCAATCCAAGAATGGTCAGCACCGACAAGTATAATTGAGGTACGCAGTTTTATTGGTTTAGCAGGTTATTATCGACGTTTCGTCCAGAATTTTTCCAGATTGGCTAACCCATTGACAAAGCTCACACGTAAAGGGATTAAATTTGTCTGGACAAAAGAGTGTGAAGAATGTTTTGAAGAACTGAAGAGAAGATTAGTCAACTCCCCTGTATTGACTCTACCATCAGGGAATGATGGGTTTGTTATTTATAGTGATGCATCAAAGAAAGGACTTGGCTGTGTCCTTATGAAGAATGATAAGTTTATTGCCTATGCATCACGACAACTAAAAATTCATGAGAAAAACTATCCTACTCATGATCTTGAGTTAGCAGCTGTGATCTTTTCTTTAATGAAATGGAGACATTACCTCTATGGTGAAAAATGTGAGATTTATACTGATCACAAGAGTTTGAAGTATATTTTCTCACAAAAAGAACTCAACATGAGGCAAAGGCGATGGCTTGAACTACTCAAGGATTATGATTGCACGATACATTACCACTCGGGGAAGGCAAACAAGGTGGAAGATGCTTTGACCAGAAAAGACCATGGAGTTTTGAATGTGATGAGAATTGAAAGGGATCCAATTTTCATGGATCTAGTGAAGATGGACATGGGAATAACTAGGGAAGGTGAAACATCAATGCTTTTTCAAATGGTTTCCAAACCATCATTACTAGAAAGGATTAAGAATTCTCAGACCGATGATGAAGAATTTCAGAAGAAGATTAAAGATGTGAATGATGGAAGATTGAGGGACTTTGTGTATAAGGATGGAATTTTTAAATTTGGGAAGAGACTTTGTGTTCCCGATATACCTGATCTAAAAAGGGAATTGCTGGATGATGCTCATAGTTCCAATTTCTCTATACACCCTGGGAGCACCAAAATGTATAGAGATTTGAAGGAACATTTTGGGTGGGACAATATGAAGAGGGAGATTGCTGATTTTGTGTCGAGGTGTATGGTTTGTCAAAAAGTGAAAGCTGGAAGGCAAAATCCTGGTGGAGTATTGAAACCTCTTCCCATACCTGAGTGGAAATGGGATAATATTACGATGGACTTTGTAATGGGACTACCAAAGACTCCTAGAAGCAATGATGCAATATGGGTCATTGTTGATCGTCTTACTAAGTCAGCACATTTTCTGGATATACGGGAGGATCTACCACTTGAACGTCTAGCAAGACTATATATTAATGAAGTTGTAAGACTTCATGGAGTACCCCTATCGATTGTTTCTGATCGTGATCCTCGTTTTACTTCAAGATTATGGAAAATTCTTCAAAAGGCCTTGGATACTGAACTTCGTTTGAGCACTGCCTATCACCCTCAAACAGATCGACAATCAGAACGGACTATTCAAACCTTAGAAGACATGTTGAGATCATGCTCTCTTGACTTTCAGGGTATGTGGGATCAATATTTACCACTGGTAGAATTTTCCTATAACAATAGCTTCCATTCAAGCATTCAGATGGCACCTTATGAAGAGTTATAAGGAAAGAGATGTTGTACACCAACCTGTTGGGATGACGTTGGTGAAAGAAAACTTGTGGGACCAGAACTGGTGGAAGAAACAATGGAAAAGGCGAAGGTAATCCAAAACCACATCAAAGCAGCTCAAAGTAGGCAGAAGAGCTATGCCGACAACAGAAGAAAGGTTTTGGAATTTCAGGTGGGAGATCATGTTTTCCTAAAGGTATATCCATGGAAGGGAGTTATACGTTTTGGTAAGAAGGGTAAGTTGAGTCCTAGGTACATCGGACCTTTCGAAATTCTAGATCGTATTGGGGCGGTAGCTTATCGTTTGGAGATGCCACCAAATCTCTCCAAAGTTCACGATGTTTTCCACATATCGCTATTGAGAAAATAAATGCCCGACCCAACACATGTACTTACCTATGAGGAATTAGAACTGGAACCCGATCTATCTTATTGCGAAGAGCCCATCAGAATTCTTGATGTGAGGGAGCAGGTGCTGAGAAACCGGACGACTCGTCTGGTAAAGGTTTTGTGGTGAAATCATAAAATGGAAGAGGCAACGTGGGAACATGAGGAACTTATGATGAAGAACCACCTGAGTCTTTTTATGGAGTAATACCCTAGAAATTGCGAGGACACAATTATTTGAAGGAGGGGAGAATGTAACACCCCAATCTTCCACGGTACGTTTCCCTTCGAATAATGCAATAGCGTGTGTTGTACGCAACCTCGAGCTCTAACACACACCAAAACTAATTAAACTAGCCATTGTGAATAGTAATACCTAATTTTTGAAATTTTATAAATTTTATTTATCAAAATGGACTTCATTTTTGGATTCGGAATATCCAAATTAGCCAATGTTGAATTTTTGGTATTTTTCTGAGAACTTCTAATTTTTTATGAATAGTGAAAAATACTTAAAAACAACTTTTTTAATCAAAATAATTTATAGTGATAAATTATACTATTTAGTGGTTTTAGAGTATAATTAGTATATATTTTTACCATTTTATCCAATGATTGTCATTAGAATTAATTTCACTTTGAAATTGGAATAATCAATTGTCAATCTTTTGATATATATTGTTTCTTAAAAACACGCTATTTGTTGTGACAGCGGGAATTAATTATAAAATTAAATAATGAAACTTATATGTTTGGAATTTTGTAAAATAGACATCATTTTTGAATTCGGAATATCAATTATAGCTTAGGGTGAAATTTTGGCATTGTTCTGAAAAACTTCAATTTTTGATGAATAGTGAAACCACTAAGTGGTAGTTAAATAACTGATTTTTCGTTTAAATGAAATATTACCACTTCTATGTTTTGAATTTCAAAAATTCGACATACATGGTTGTCATTAGAATGTAAAATGTGGTTCAATGGGATTAAAATAATTTTTTTGGTGAATAGTAACTTTTAGGTTTAATTAATCGCGATTAAAGGTAATTAGTGAAATTTAAGGTAAAAATGATATTATAAAAATATGAAAATACCCTTACACTTTTCCTACCCCTATTGGATGAGTAATGGCCGACCAAGACAATCCATGGGTCAACTTGGGGACCCCATGGAGCCACTTTAGTTGGAAAATGACATAAATACCTTTTATTTAATGTTAAAGTAAAAAAATGACACAAACATGAAATGTTTTACTAAATATTTTTTTACATGAGGTTATAAAAGTCATATTTTTGACTATAAATATTCATTGGAAGTCTAAAAAGATTTCCTACATCATAGTATTTTTTTTTATAATTTTTATACATTAAAGAAATTAAATTATGTATGACATCATTATGATGCAGCGATGACCTCATTATTTAAAATTTTTAATAAAATGAAAAGATAATGTAAAATCCAAGGGTTACACTTGTACAATGACTATTTTATGGGTATATTTCAAACCCTTATCACCTTAGCCACGAATTATATAAGTGTGGGACCTTTAGAATCCGAAAAGCATTGTATAATAATGTAACATTTCAATCTTTCCAAAAGAGCCCCTCCTCTCCTCTTATAAAAGGCCCCCACCTCTACCACCTTATTCACACTTTAGAGCCTTTTGGTTCGGCCAAACTCTGCCCAAATACTCTCCCAACTTCTCTCCCTTCATCCTAGAATCTTTACTTTAGTCAGAAATCCATCCTAAGGAGTCCTTTTGATCAAATCAAAAGGAAGAACCCGAAGAAGAGGTAACGTTTTCATCACCCTCTTTCAAGTTTCTTTCTTCTTCCACTCCCTCTTTGTTTATTATTTCAATTCTAAAATTATAACTCTAGTATATTCTATATACTGTGATGTTATTATAAATAAGGAACAACCATATTCAGTATTCTAACCATCATTTGAATGACATGTCACCATACGTGCGTATGTACGGCTTACCGTCTCCACGTCGTGGTGTAATTGTTATTCAATATATTATTATTTAGATGGGTATAATAATGATATGTAATTAATTTAAATAATAAATATAACATGATAATGATTCTTTATATATGATATACTATCCAATTATATATTATTTTAATATCAAAATAATGATATTGTCGCTCGTGCGTACGTACGGACTACCGTCTCCACGAACGCGATGAGATTCATTCTCCGTCGTATCCATTCAAGTATAATTATCATTTGATTATTTAAAAATAATGTTTAAGGACATGATATCATTCTGGATATGAATAAGATACAACCTATCCATTAAAAACACGACTTACGTAACAAAACATATAAAAGAAAACGAGTAAGTTAACACCCGAAACAACGATAAATCTAAGATATTGTTAACAAAGCAATGTTAAAAGATCATATATGATATCATATGAATGTATATGATTCTTGTATAATTTAATAACAATTATTTCACCATTATACAGGAGGTTAACCTACCCCAACCAAGGAAAAGTACAAGGTAATGGTTTACTTCACAACCTCTTCATTATCCAAGGTTGTTTATACATAATTATCTACTGGGACCTCGTTATCATCCACATCCATGTTTCTTAAAAATGTCTTTCAAAGAATTTTTACTATTAAATGGAAAATGGGTTAAATCCATTTATACCCTTATATGTTTTTTAAAGGAATCTTACCGTCGTTTTCCAAACAATGTACTTTTTGACCTTTTTGACAAATTTAAGGTAAGAATGTTTTTTTAACTTATACGGTGGGTGCAGCTATTTTCCGCCATTATAACTTCGTAGAAGCTTCCCTTACAAGCTTATAAGAATATTTTCAAAGTAAATGTATTATTTTATAATTATTGGACTTTTAAATGATTTCAAAAAAAGAGAGATATTTCTCTCGAATAGCTTTGATTTCATCCATGTCAACATCCTTTGATGGGTTTTAAGTTTAATTGAAATTGATTTATGATACAAAACTTCCATTGAACATTTTGTGAAATATTTGACTGTGGATGTGTTATTTTTATACCATCCACAGTTTATGGAGAACTTGTTGACATTTCGTATGCTAGTTTTAATACGAATATTTATGTTATGTTTAAACCTATTCATATGAGGAATGTATTGGACTTAATAAGTGACGGGTGGAGCCCGCTATAGCTCCTCGATGCATCGGTAGGTCTCATGAGACAACTAGACGTGGAATTGGCCGAGGCCCTTTCCCAATTTGATTTATGGTTTTGGCCGAGGCCTTAATCATTTTAGACGTCTTGGCCGAGGCCTTGAAAAAATGTTTCAGAATGTCTGGCATTATACATTCCCTCATTATGAAAGTGGTTATGGATATTTCATGTGATTATTCGTCTAGTAGAATATCCATGTGTGTAAGTAATGGCATTATTTTATTTTACTTTTTCCATATTATGATGAAGTTCAAGTTCAATAAGGCTTTTGTTTTAGTTATACATTGCCTTAAATGCTTATGTTTTCTTATGAAAGTTTCCGCTATATTGTTATCCTTACGGAGAATTTGAGCTCACCCCTTTCAATGTTTTATTTTTCCCAGGATCTGAAGAAGTGTGTTATGACTGACTTGCAAGAATAGTCATTGAGGATATGAGTGTGGACTAGGGATACCATGTTATTGTAGTTTTCATTTTTATGATGTAATGTAATGTTTACGAATGTATCTAGTGTTTCCAAGGCTACTAAACTATTCAGTCTTTCTAGACTTGATCTTTTGTGATCATGCCAATGTTATGTAATAATGCACCGACTCTAGGTAATTGGGGTCGGGGCGTTACACTTGTTTTGTTTAACTAGTGGTTTATATGAATGATTGGAACCATAAATACACTACCATAAATAATATATGATTGATATTAGAACCCTAAGTTAAGTTAAGGCTTGGATTAAAGCCTTAACACTTAGGAATTCTAGTCAACATTATCTGGTGAAGTGGGTGTTAATTTAAATGCAATATAAAGAAATGTTCAAGGATATCACAATATTAAATCCTTGATAATGAAATCACCCAAATATTTATCAAATTGTTAAATAAAAACCAACCATTAATCACTTCATTTAATATTTGTAAATAAACCCCAATAAAAATAAAATCAATTAAAAACAATCGACTATTAAAAAGTATCATCGTTGATGATTCGAACCGAGTGCTACTATAGACATTAGTAGAGCATCAGAACCTTGAATGGTCAATATGTGAAAATTTGCTATGCTTTCAGATCTTACACAAAATTCCATTATTTTAAAATGTTTCCAAAATATATAATAAAATTTATGTATCTTTGATTATCCTTGTTATTGGTGAAATATTTTACGAGTAAAAAAATCAATATACTGATATCATAACATAAAAATAAAAATTTCATAAATACATATAATAGAAAAATACATAATTAATAAGTTTTATTAAATTAAAATAATTTAATTAAATATGGTAATTTACTTACATGGAAAAGACTTGGAATAATATGATTCAAAAAAAAAATAGTTACATGCTCTATGATATCCATATTTAAAATAATCATAGTCATTTCACACCCACAAATTTTAGAATCCATTAGAACAAAATAAAATCTAAAAAATGAATATTTTGATAATTTATAAATTCTAGAATAAGTAGTATCTGAATCCATATAGAATTGTAAATGTTGTTGTCTAAGGAGTATGTCTTTACCTTTAAAGTATTTTGTATAAAAACTATATTTAACTATATATATATCTATATTAAAATATTATAAAAAAATTAAAACTAATATGATATCAAGGATATAATATAAACATAAAATGGTAAATTTTATGATTTCATGTCTTAATGTCCAATCCAAAAAATTGATAATACTTTTTCTAACTATAGTGACCTTATCTATATGAAGTGGTACTCTTGTTGATTTATTTATTATACCTTTTATTGTAACCTTATATTAAACCATATCAACATTTTTCTAATGAATGTGACACACCTATATGCCTCATTGAATTCATGTGGGATCTGTTCATATAAGAATTTTTAAGGTTTTACCAAACGTCACTTTCTACAAGGTGTAGTACAGTGAAAGTTTGAGGTTGATCCCACGGGGAGCGTAACTGGCTTCTGAGAGTCAATGGATGAAGAACCTTTGGAGTAGGAATCCTTTCTACTTTTCTTCAGTCTGGGAAATAATAGATCTTTGATGGTTTATGGTTACTTCAATAATGAGAAAGGGATTTTGATAAATTTTAGGTGTCTATAGAAAAGGTGATATTTAACTTTAATGTGGTAGGATCCTAAATTTTAGGCTGCAAAGAAAGTGTAGGTCTCTATTTGAATATGGTCAAATTGGCTAGCTCAACCTAAGATGTAACTATTTTGTGATTGGGAGACAGTGACAAACTATATGGATTAATCTGGGATTCAAGGGACGAAATTATTTTAGGATATTGATCATAGCCTAATCTACTCTAATCAAGATAGGGTCCTTCGCTTAATTATCATGTGGTCAAGGATATTCAATTGAATTTAATATAATTGATCATTTATCCAGATTACTAATTATCTTAGGTTACCAAGTTAAGAATTAATGATTTTTTTAATGTTTGGATACATTTACTGTTGACCTCTACCCCGAGTGGTTTTAGCCACTCATGGAAGGCAGAGATGAAAATAAATAACTAATTTAAACCATACTTGACATGCTATGAAATATTGAATTTAAAAAGATCACAACCATGTTATTAATTTAGAGTCACTTAAAGGCGTATAAACATGAAATCGGGATAGAAGAATTATAAATCATAATGCAATTAAATACTTACCTGATAATGGAAGAGTAAATAAAGACACACAATTTCTTTGACAATTGATGAATGAAGGAGATAATGTAGAAAAAGAGGTCAAGTTGATGATTAAAACAATCCATGATTATTTTTATAAAAAAAATGAAAGAGATGAAGAAATTCAGAATTTAATGTTTGGGAAAAAAGAGGGAATAATGTGAATAAGGAAAAGATGAAAATCCTCTACTTGGGAACTTCTTTTTCTTTTTGGCTCTAGCACTCTGTCTCATATCCATTGTCCTGATCCTTTATTTACAGCCGAAAAATTACATGACTTGTAATGAGATTCATGTTGTGTAATACTAAATCTTTTTGAATCTCCATGTATTCTGTATCTATGCATATCTCATGCATATGTCATTCGCGGTTTAAATGTTTGACAACTTCCATGATACGACTCCTTGGCTCATGACGCATATCTTCTTTTCTAGTTGTATCTTCCAAGAGGATTTCTTATTCAAGTGGTTCAATGCGTGTATCTTCTACTCATGCCGTATAATGGATCTTTAGCACCTGAACTTCATGAAATTAGTCATGTCTGGGTTCATGACATCTGGAATCCCATGAGACACTATCACATGACTTGAACATAGGATTCACAACATGTAATAGGAAAATCTTCACTTTTCTCCATTTCTTAATTTGAAACCTTTGGAACCTATTTTCTACAAAATTAAGCATAAATAAAGAGTATTATCAAATATATCATTAAAAATCATTAATTTAATGACAAAAAAAAGTGTACATGATTCTGGATAATCAAATTCTGCCACCATTGAACAATTTCTTATCCTCATGAAAAAAGATCTCAATAGTGATTTAAAAAAGATAGGAAAATTTTAAATTAGGAAACATTCATTATGTCCAGTAAAATAAAACAATGTGTTAGAAGAAATGGTTAGTCACCAGAATCAACCATTCATAGAAAATCAGTTATTCCTCTATGCTTATTTCTTTAAACAAATTATGATCTTTTAATTACATTATTTTAAATCTTCCTTAAGTTATACACCCATTTTCAATCTACATCATAAGGAATTTTCTCTCATCACTTAGGGTAAAATGAAATTAGATATATTCTCATTCCTTAAGCACATGATCCTAACCATATACTTTCACTGGTTCTATCATCTTCACTTTATAAAGACACGTACAAAATTAATCATGAGGGCTTCAGAAATTGGGTTCAAATGACTTCGAGGCTATAGGTAGGTGGGTAGAAAGTAAAAATAAAGATCAAAAAGGGTAATATCTAAATTAAAATGATTGAATATCGAGATAATAAACTCACTCATTCTATCTAATCATTTATACTCTACAATGAGCTCAGGTTGGATCCATGTATATATCAAGTAAGTTCCAAAATGGCATCTTATTTCTTTCTTTTTTCTTTTATATTTTCATAATTCAAAATCTTTATCTAGGTCGAATCTCACATATATCCCCTAACCACATATGATCTGGTAAGGAATTCATCATTCTAGAAATGGTGAATTTTGACATTCCTAATACACAACCCATGTCAGTTTTTCTTTTCTTTTGAATTTTGGAAAGGAACAAAATTTAAATGAAATGTTACAAAGTATAAATGGATTTAAACCAAATAGTCTAATGAGTAAATCAATACATAAATGCAATAAAACAATCTCAGTTGTTTTAATACTTACCCCCAACTTTTTCAATAGTAAAATCATGCAGTATACAAGGAGAG
The DNA here is from genome assembly GCA_963277665.1 of Viscum album. Classification (NCBI taxonomy): domain Eukaryota; kingdom Viridiplantae; phylum Streptophyta; class Magnoliopsida; order Santalales; family Viscaceae; genus Viscum; species Viscum album. The sequence goes on along the minus strand of OY728164.1, from coordinate 2,101,836,842 downwards.
GGGTTGGAAAGGGAAAATAATCTAGGAATAGTTTTATCCAATAATTTTATTCACGGAAACTATGAGCTAATGAATGAAAGATGTCGGGTGGTTCTATGATAATATTGGTTCAATAAATATTTCCTCAATCATTTTAAAACTATAATTTCTTAATGATAACCTCAATAAGATCCCAATGCATGTTCAGATAGGTTTAAATATTGCATGTATTACTCGAGAAATATGCTCAGAAAATAATACACCGTTGTGGAATTAGATTCCTCTAGGGTAATGAAAAAAACAAAAGAAAAAGTCAATCATAATGGGTATAAAATTAAGTAGTAAGTCAAATAATAATAATTTCAAAAATATTGAATTTGAATTAAATTTCTAAGCTCAACAATCATTCTTAAAATCTAATCATAGAAAAAACATGGATTCTAACAATTATAACTTAACTTTTTCTTTAATTTAAACGTGAATAATGTTTTTAAGTTTTAATTCATGCTTAAAATTTAAAAAATGTCTCATGGAAAGGTGATAATAGAAAATAATTCAAGTTTATAAAAATTGAAAATAATGAGAAACTGTCCCATACTTAGAAGGTGATAGTGTCCTCACTATAAAAGGAATTATTGTGGGAGTGTTATAGAATATAAAGCATAAAAATGAAATGGAAGTTGATAATTGTAAAATTGATCAATCGAGAGATTCCGGTAATAATTAGTATTCCATGAGGGTACTTGGGCTGTATATTTCTAATTTTAGGGCACCTTAAAAATGGTTTAGGAAACAATTCATGGACTATATTAAACATTAGTCCACAAGTTAACAACATTGCTAAGAAGATGAAAAGGAAGGTTCAAGGTAAAATGAGAAAAGGTAAACATTTTTATTTAAATGTGTTAAATGTTTATAGTGAAGTTATAATAGAACTCAAAATGAAAATGAAAAAGATTCAAGCTTGTTCACTTGATCTAGAAAAAAATAACTATGGGTTACCTCCTATAAAGGGATAATATAAATGTTGTCCGCCAGATAGATGTACTAAAGAAACCTGTAGTGAGGTCCATCATCTTAGTTTCTCCTTTCGAATTTGAAGCTACTAGTGGTAGTGTCCTCCCACTCACATGACCGCTTGACCAGATTAAAAACTTCAGGTGAAACATGAGAATGAATTAGATTGTTGAGGAATGTAATCATCACTCTAGGTGGCTGATGTTGGGCATAGATATTTATGGACAATTCCTGAAGTTGGATTTCTATTTCTGCAACAAACTAGGTCACCCTATGAACTAGAACATATGGAGGAATCTATACATTGATAATTATGTATGATACTAGAGAAACTAGACATGGCTATTTAAAAATAGAAAGAAATAAAAATCATGCTAAGTAAGAATGATGTAAATATAAAATTTCCATATATATATATATAAATGAGTAGTAAAAAAATTAGGTCATACATAGAAGAAAAAATAAAATGACCAGCCCTATCAAAAAACTTATAAATCCTAAAAATTAATCAAAATGGCTGACTATGAATCAGGACTAGAAATCATGTCAATCGTCAACCTAATCGCTAGTGGTGATGAAGGTTATAGGTCTGGATCAGTGTCCATGGTGGTAGCAAGTGCGGGTGGATCGATGATAGATGGTGGATTAGCAGTGCCAAATACATGGGTTGGAGTGGGTGGTGGAGAGTTCAGGATATGTAAAGAGGTTGAGGGTCTAGCAGCTAGATCGATGAAAGGTACCTCTATGGATGTATCAGTGGCTAGACCCTTGTCCTGCTGGGCCTACTCAGGTAAATACTCTTGCTGGGAAGTAGGGTCAGTAAGATATAATAATAGGTCTGGGTGGGAAAAGGGTGATGAAGGAATGGTAGAAGAGGAGGGACAAGTGTTGGGACCACTTTGTGTATAAAGTTGTATTTGTAGTCAATAGTTGTCAATACTTGTCAAAATGAAAATGGAACTCTGAAGTGAATAGAGATTTATTAAAGTAAAGATTTCTTGAGAATTTCTATGGATACATAGCAATGAATTCACACTTGGGAAATTCTTCATGTTGTCATAATTCAGATGATTGATGCCCTATTCCTAAGTTTCAAGAACTTGTGTCAAAAGTGACACATTATTTAAAACATTTAAGTAACATCCTTTTAAGTATGATTGAAGCTCTTTGGAATTGATAATCCCAAAATAAAATGAGTATAAAGAATGTTGAATAAGGGGATTATACTTTGAGGTGACCATGAATATAATTTAAGGTGGCCATACATTTTCACTTAGATGATTTTTTTGTGGCTCACTTTAAAAAATTGGGCCAGCCCAAGTGCTAGATATCTATAATCAACCCGAGGCATGTCAGGGACCACTGGGGTTAACCGGGCCCATGGGGAGCCAGACCAGGCTAGCCCGAGAGCATCATAGTAGACGCATAGCACACCCGAAGAGATCTCTCCACCATGCAGGGTGGCATGGAGGTAAGGAGGAACATGGTGGGTGCTAAGTGTGCCTGTAAAACACGGTATTGGGTGGTACTTTGGAGAGGGAAGGATAATTTTGAGCCACTATTAGGACATGTGGATTAATAAAATGTTCTCAAACAATGTCTCTGTTTTGATGTGGGACAACATTTTTAATGGGGGAAATCATCTATCCATCCATCCAATACCATGTAATAATTTATCCACATGCCTCATCTTATGTACCACGATCTAATCGCCACCATACACCATATTTGTGCCTCGCATGTTCAAATGAGGGTTTCCCGATTGCCCCATGGATTTTGAACCCCCAATGTCTTATTCTTCCTATTCCATCCCTCACCAATTATGTTACCACTCATTGGAGAAGAATAAGAACCACCATTCAATCACCATGGATGGGAATCTCGACATCGTAAAGATTGTAAGAGTACACCGAGTCCATGCGTGTAGCTAACACTTTGCATGCATGAGAAAATATCAAAGAATAAGCATTGGTCAAGGAAAACAATGTTTTTGTGTCCATGAGGATCTGTGCTCAATTTAAAACAAGATACAGTCATGCATCCATGATTTAATGTGTGAAGAGAGGAGTCCACATTCAAAAAGGAAACAAACCAAATATCTCAGAAAATCTCATCTGTGGGTTTGAAGATTTTAAAAATTCTAGATATCCCAAGCATTAAAACCATGATCTCTACAGAATATCTTGAAGATTGTGAATGTGGAAGATGAGTTGTTGTCGCTTAGAAAAGGAGAGTCCTGAGCTATGAAGTGGCTGCTACTCCTGTATTCTCGAGAGCTCCTTTTTCGAAAAGAAGAAGATCTCCTTGTGCTTCCACTCTGAAAAGAGCTATAAGATAAGTTCCACAAACCTTATTCTCTTCGAAGAAGAATATCCCACATGTGATTGATAAGTTCTTATCACTCTCAAAACACTTCCTGAAGAAGTTCAATTCTTAAGAACAAACTAGTTCCCATGAACACGTGATTAGTTTCCAAACCTTCACTATTATTTGAAAAGTTCATGCCATCATGATCTAGTTATTGAGCCATATCCTCTCACTTATCATTGAGAAGATGCATAACCATGCATTCCTTGCACAAAAATAACAGTGAAACTCTCGGGTTCATGAAGAAATGGAGAACTCCCTCAGGTACGCACGACACATCCTATTGTTTTACAAGGGTTCGTTTCTTAAAGAAGAAGAAGATTACAAGGGAAGAAAAACATGTGTTTTCATACTTTCATGTGCATGATCTAATGAATCCCAAGGCATTGTGTGTGTGCTTGTGAAGAATCTATCTGAGGGATGTCACCCATTCAGGGGTAGTTTATGTGAAGAGGAGAAAGAGTAGGAATGAGGAAGTGTGTGCTTGCAATGGTCTATACCCTTTATGGTTATCACATAAGAAATTGAAGACGGTAGTCCATAAATGCATGCATTCACATACATATGTGAATCCACTTAAATAAAAGAACAAAAACAAGTGTGTGCATATGTGTAAAGAATATATAATAATGAAATGGAAGAGTTCAATTCCATAGGCATGATCACATGCCTTCATGAATAAGAGTGAGACAAATTAATTCAGATGATTCCAAGTGAGCTGATCCTCATTGCTTGAATAGTCACATTATCGTATGTGATTATAGACAAAAAATAAGAAGAGGAGTGAATTTGGTTATTTCACTAAAGAAGAAGAAGAATTCTAGTGCAGTTGGTGTTTCACTAGAGAAGAAGAGAAAGAAAGATGGAAGAATTGCTTTCCTACTACTTTTCATGTAATCAAGTGAAGAGAACTAAAGAAGATCAAAAGTAGAGCCTACCTATTGAAGAGGGAATAAGACTATACTAAATGAAATTATAAAGAACCAGAAAGTGTAAGGGGATATCCTAATTGTTTCAAGTTGGAAGAGGGTTATCTCACTTCCCCTATGAGTGTAAGGACTAAAACTGGGAAGAGATTATCTCCTTCCCTCTTCCTAGTGTAGGGAGCCACACTGACTAGTGGATTGTTTTCCTATTAAACCACTATAAAATCATATCACTTTATAGTATAGAATCCATGCACTGGCCATCACCATACATGTATAAGACTAGCTACTCACATTGAGTAGTGAATATTGTAAAAACATAGTTTACATGTTTTTACAGCTTTCTATTATTGCATGCGACAGGAAAAGAGAATAAGAGAATCAAGATCATAACAGGCCATGAGGTATAGGGATAAAAAGTTGTAATTAGTTTAAAAAGTCCCCAACATTGATTCCCCCCTCTTAGTTCTAGGTATATCCGAAACTAGTCCTCTCAATCTGTATCAAAGGCACATGTTCACCTCTGTTGGATTCTCTATAGGGAAGTTATTATTTTTTGAAGACTTGAATTTATCTCTTGAGTAATTAATGAAGTATAGTTTCCATGAAGATTCAGTTGTATCTGAGAAAAATATCATATCTACCATTACCATGATGAAGAGGAAAAATAAGGGGAAGATAAATATGAAGAAGCCCCTATTATCTAAAGAAGAGAAAGTATCTAGTTCACCAAACCTTGCTAACAATGAAGAATACTAGGTCTGGAAAGTAATGAGAAGGTGGATCAAGTTCCCACCAAGAAGATGGATAACATTCCTACCTAAATTGATCAAGATGTTTATGTTAGTAAAATTTTAAATTATACTTAGGATAAAAATACTAGTACAATTGGTGATGATTAATCTATAACTTCTCAAAAATTATATGTTGACATATTGAGAATGATTCTGCATAGTATTACTAAAGAAAATTCAACCCTTTTTTATGGAGTATTTCAATGCATGCAAGAAGATATCACCCAACTTGAAGAATAAACAAATATTTTTTATAAAGGCTTAAAAGAAAAAATTATTGAATGTTTTATGGTCTCCAGAGAGGTTGGTGCATTTGAAGCAACAAATAGAGGATTTGAATTAAGTTCCTAAATGTTCCTCAAAGATGTTGAATAAAAGGAGGGATCCAACAAGACTCTATAAGTGAATATGCATGCACATGAAATGAAATGAAAAAGAACAATGAAGTCAAGGAGTTATATTTGGAAGAAAACTCTAAGAAGATCAATCAACTTGACTCTTTGTTACAAAAAAAGTGAAGTTTCATGAATAGGAAGTTAAAAAATTAAATTAGGACTGTGAAGATAAGATGACTATTATTGCAGATCATAAAGGCATCCTTAATATGAAATTTCTAGAATTGGATGTTTAGTTGACCAATATTGAGGATACCGATATTAAGACTTCACAAAAGAAGAAAACATTTTCATCTAGTACTCAATGATCACTGGAGGATTCTAATAGAAAAATACCTCCAACATGTGATAAGAAAATCATGTATTCACTCATTGATCTACCAAAATTATATTAGAATGTAATGGTACCATCCATACCAACTTCCACTAATGTTTCTAAAATTGTTTTTACAAGGTTGGAAGAAAAATTCTAATCATGTGTGGATGAAGAAAAGTGAGGAGAAACCTACCACCATGGATATGGTGTATAAGTGAAAGAGTGTCAAAGATAGATTTCCACAAAGATCCCAAAAAATAAAGAATAAGGATCAGTAAACTTATACAGAAGATATCAAGAAGACAAGGTTTTTTGGTCAATGTTTTTGGTTCAATAGATTTGGGAATTGTGAATTGGATTGTTGGTGCAATACATTAAATGATAATGCACATAGAAAGCCTATATCATGGGAGAGAAAGCTATAGAAGAAGAATAAACATCCATAGATACAGAAGCATATATACACTACAAATAGATGTGGAATGATAGACAACATCTGTGATGTATGAAATGGGAGTAGTCACATGGTCAGTACATGTTCATCTCAACAGGTACCCAAAGATGATAAGAAAACTAGATCATAAAAGTTGGCTATGAAATAAGGTGCATCCAAAATAACTTTTAATAAGGGTGTCACTAAGAAAAATTCATGTATAAGATCCAATCTTGATTCATAAATTCAAAATTACCTATTGGTTATCTGTCTAAAATATTTGGAAAGAAAGAGGAAAATAGAAGATGCATAAGATAAGGCTAGTGAAAAAAGAAAAAAAGATTGTACATGAATACAAAGAAGATCTGTGTGTGAGGTGCAATAATTTCGGTCATACTGTTATAAAGTTCTTTGAATTTATTCCATCCCAAGAAGAGTTCCTCAAGAAGATGAATGTTGCACCAGGATATTCTAGTGCTTTGAAAGATCTTGAAGAAAGAAGGTTCACACATAGGGAGAAGGAAGAAATATTGAGGTCCACACAATCACATTCATCATTGAATATTGGTTGTGAAAGTGTGAAAAATGGATCATCTAGGTTGAGAAAATAATCTCAACCTTGTTGTTTACATTGAAAGAGCAAATAGGATCCACCTTATTCCCTTAAATCTTTGTGTATTGTATTTTTCTTATAATATAGGGAATTGAAGTTAAAGAAACTTCTCAGGTGGATAACTTGAGATTTGATGGTGCGAAGTGTTCCCTTGAGGGGGAGACACATGATGAAGCCATTAGAGTCAGTATCTCAATTAGTATCAACTTCAGTATGTATTAAAATCAATTACTCTAAAGATTTTATATGGATCATTTCATTGGAAAATGTATGTAATCCTTAAATATCTCATCCTTGGTTACTCAAAATAAAAATTATTTTATGAAGGGGGAGTAAATAAGTCAATAAGTGACATAAGAAGAGTTAAAATTCCCCAAGGCCACTTATCCTCCCAATTGCACTTGATTTTTTTTCACATTTTTGATAATGTAATTGAATGAGTTTTAGGTTGATTATTTCATATCACAATTATTATCCTAACCCAAGAATGAAAGTGGAAATCCCTTGAGGACAAGTACATGAGTTTACATCTCATGAGGTATCATGATCAGGGGGTAATGGGCAGCTTTTATGTCTAAATCAAATGTTATTTTTTTCTACACCGAGTATATCTCATGTAGAAATAGATTTAAATGATTAATGAACCATTTCTTAATCATGGATTGATACCCTATCTACCACGAACTTTTTATTTCTTGTCAATAAGGGGTAGAGAAAGTGAAATGAAAGTTCAACAGTGAGAGAATGAAAAGTGAAAGGGGAAAAGAAGATTCTAATTTTGATATTGAAACATTCATATGAGAGAACTTTGATGCATTTCCAACTATTAAAAAGTGGGATATTGTTGGGACTAATTTGTGTATAAAGTTGTATTTGTTGTCAATAGTTGTCAATACTGGTCAGAATGAAGAAGGAAATCCAAATTTAATGGAGATTGATTGAAGTAATGATACCTAGCGAATTGTTATGGACTCATATAATTGGATACCATGCTTTGGAAATTATCCATGTTGTCATAATTCAGACGATTGATGAACTATTCCTAATTTCAAAGAACTTATTACAAAAGTGACACATTGTTGACAATATTGAAGTTGAATCCTTTTAAGGATGATTGAATTTATTTGGAATTGATAATCCAAAAATAAAAGGAGTATGAATAATTTTGAAGAAGGGGCATTGACTTTGAGTTGTCCATGCATATAATTTAATGTTGTAATTTATTTTTACATCGAAGATTTTTGTGTGGATCACTTAAAAAAAATTGGCCCAGCCCAAGCACTAGCTAGCTAGCATCAACCTGAGTCATATGTGGGGCCATTGGGGTCAACTTCTCCTATGGGGAGCCAACCAAGGCTAGCCTGGGAGTGGCATAGTGGACACATAGCTTGCCCACAGAGTGCACACCACCATACAGGGAGGCATGAAGGCAAGGTGGCATAGGGTGGGCGCAGAGCGCTCCCACAGAACACGGTATGGGGCGATACCGTGGAGAGGGAATAAAAAATATGAGCCAATGTTGGGATGAGTTTATTGATAAACCATGGTCAACCCGCATCTCCATCTCGATGTGGGATGACATTTTTAATGAGAGAAATGTTCTTAGACGTCCATCCAATCCCACAAAAGATCTTGGTTGCATGCCTCATCTTGCGTCCCACTATATAATCACCACCATCCACCACATTTGTAATTCACATGTTCAAATGAGGGATGTCTAATTTCCCCATGGTTTTGGAACCTCTAATTCCATCTTCTTCCTCCACTATACCTTTCTAGTGCCACTTCCAGTCGTTGGAGAAGAAGAAGAACCACAATTGATCATTGTGGAGGGGAATATGGACATCCTGAAGAACGTAGGAGTGCACCGAGTCCATTCATGCAGTTAAGAGTTCTCATGAATTAAAAAAATCTCAAAAAATAAGACACATAAATAAATAACAAAAAAAAGTGAGTGCACATGTGTAAATAAGAATAAGAAGAAATAAGGGGAATATTTCAATTCCATATACATAATCAAATACTTGCATGAACAAGAGAGATAATAATTAATTCATATGATGTCAAGTGAGACGATCCTCATTACATGAAAAATCACATTGGTGTATGTGATTCTATCCAAGAAATAAGGTTACTTCACTGAAGAAGAAGAAGAAGTCTAGTGAATTTGGTGTTTCACAATATAAGAAGAAAAAGAAAGAAGGGATAATTTCTTACCAATGCTTCACAAGTAATCAAGTGAAGAGCACTGAAGAAGATCAAGAGAAGAACCTAAATTTTGAATATGGAAGAATTCTATCCTGGATGGTATTATAAAAACCTGAAATTGTATGAGAAAATATTACATATTTCAAGGTGGAAGAGGATTATCTCTCTTCTCCCTATGAGTATAGTGACTCACACTAGAAATAGATTATCTCCTTCCCTACTCTAAGTGTAGGGATCCAAACTAAAAAGCAGATTGTTTTCCTAGTCAATCACTGTAAAACCATGTCACATTATAGTGGATAATCCATGTACTAGTCACCATACATGGAAAGGACTAGCTACTCACATTGAGTAGTAAACAATGTAAAAATATCATGTTCATGTTTCAACTACTTTCTATTGTTGCATGAAACATGGAAAAGAGAATAAGAGAGTCAAGAACCTAATAGGTTAGGAGGTAAAAGGATAAAAAGATGGAATTGGTTTAAAAAGTCGCCAACACTGATTCACCCCCCTCTCAGTGTTTGGTATATCCCAAATTGGTCCTCTCAACTAACAAAGGCTGCTAGTGGTGGAGTGGTGAACTCTGAAGGCTCGATGAAAGGATGATGAATATGAGTGGCAATCTAGAGCAGGTTCACCAGGATGAACTATTGTGTAGCCTAGATATCAATCAGGGTAGGATGGGTGGGTGGAGGTATGGAAATTTTGGTGGAAGAGGTAGGAGGATGAGTGGGTGGTGTAGTTGTGGAAGTGGTGGATCGATCAACTGGTGGGTCTGTTACTACTAGTGGTAGTGCCTCTTGATGCGGTGCTACCTCATGCACACCCGGTGCCCAATGATATATATCATCATCCTTCACCAATTGTTGGATATTGTGAAACATCATAAAGAAAATAATATCAATGGGACACAGGAAGTGAGTGGAAGGGAACAATAATTTTTTTTAGGTATTTGGCTAAGTGGGTAATAAATGAACCTCCTATCAGAGTTCCTCAAGTCTGCTGGGAATGAGCCCAGTAATAATGAGAAAACTTTATAGTCGTGTTAATGGGTAGACCACCCATTAATACTTCTAGAATAAGAACATATACCTAGCTGAAACTACCATGAGACTCAACCCTGGTGAACCATCCATGTGTCATAGCTCAATGTAGAATCTGTAGATATGGGATCCACAACTTGGTAGATTTTATGATAAGTGGATCATGGGGTAACTGAGGGTCTCGATAAATCATTACCCATAGACATTGAGAATCATCTTGGGGTGGATCCATTGGATGTGTAGGTAAGACCACTAATGTATAAAACTCTTTTGTATAAATGTCGAGGCCTATTACAAACATAGAGAAGGAAAGTTCATGGGTTCATCCACCCAAGTGGAACCAAAGGATATCAATGGATATCATGAAAATTGAGAGGAATTATATAAAAATATCCCTATAGGACTCCTCCTAAACCTCAATAATGTAATCAACAAGGAGTGTCTCCAGGAGGTCAAGGATAGCATCACCGATGTTCATCTTTTCCAGGATAGGTAACTCTAAGGTTTTGTCTGTCTTCATGGGATTTTCCTACAGCCTAGAGAGGTTTAACCTATTTTTTGTGTTGGATAAGCATATGGAAAGATGCAGATGGAGGTTTTCATCACTTGATGAGTCCTCAGAGGTGGAGGAGGAGTCGGGCTGGGCAGCTAGTGTATCAAGGGCTTCAATAGGTGGTGCAGGAAGTGCAATAGGGGTGGTAAAAGTGGTTCCACATACTTGTTTCATGGGAGGATACTCATCGCGATCAGATGATGAGTCTAAAGTCTAATAATTCTTGGTTCAGGCTATAGAGGAAAGAGCATGAGAGGTGCAATTGTGGTTGAGAGGGAGAGGGGTGGTGTTGGTGAAGTTTAGGATGAGAGGAGGAGGGTGTGACAATGAGAGTGTTTGCAGCTGATGGGTGGAGGGTTCAGGGTAGGAGGTAGAAAAAGAGGAGGAATGTGGGTGAGGGGTTTGTGAGGTAGTATGAGGGAGTTTATGGGTTGTGGTGTAGGTAAAAGGAGGATGGGGTGTTCGGGAAGTAGGAGGATGGAGGTGAGGGGTGGGTGGTGGGTGTCATGAACCTAGGGTTCACGACCTGAATTTTTTTAAAACAGAACCAAAAAACCATATGAAATGTAACAGTTGTTCATTCCATGTACTGGTGTATTAAAATGAATTTTTGGATGAATGGTTACATGCCGTGTAATGTGGTTACACAACGCGTAACTGTATTTTTTTAGGAAAACACTATTAACCCCTAACATATAGCTCTTAGCTTATCTAAAATTTTTCTAAGTCTAGCCTAATCTAACCTAGGCTAAGATGTCCTACCCTAGGTTACCTCCCAATTAGTGATTCCTTTAAAATTATGAGGTTGAATCAATTTGGTCTCAAATGAACTTGAGGCTAATGAAAAAACCTTCCTAGAAGGGTTCTTAAAATATTTTTAGTATGTGACCATTCAACTTGAATGGTGGTCCACCCTCTCTCTAAATTTTGATGGTTCCATATGGAAAGACATGTACAATATCGAATGGACCAGACCATTGAGATTTAAACTTATTAGGGAATATTTTCAACCTTGAGTGAAATAGAAGGGCCTTATTCCCCAGTATAATGATATGCCTAGTAATGTGTTGCTCATGTAATTTTTTTCCCTTATAGATCCTATAATTTTAAAGGGAGTACCTCTGGATATCTTCTAATTTGGTTAACTACATCATCCTAGCTTCTCTAGCCTTCTCAAAATATAAATTCAGTTTTTTAATTTCCCAATACTAATGATGATCCAGTTCAACTGGAGAATTACATGGTTTACCATAAACTAGTCTAAATGATGTTTTTATTTTTTTAATTTTGTATGAAGTATGGTATGCCCATAGTTTATCATACATATTTATACTTCAGTCACTTCATCTTGTATTTATGGTCTTTTCCAAAATTTTATTGATCACTCTATTTGGCAGTTCTACTTTCCCACTTGTTTGGTGGTGGTAGGGAGTTATTGTATTGTATCTGATTCCATATTTTTGTAATAATCCTTTAAAAAATTGATTCGTGAAATGTGTTCCTCAATAACTAATGAGAAGTCTTATAAATCTAAATATTGCATACATATTCATCTTTAGAAAGTTCATGACCACTTTTTCCATGTCATGTGAAGTGGGTTTACCTTCAACCCATTTCAAGAAATTGTAAATTCCAACCAGAATGTAGGATTTTGCCTATAAAGTGGGGAATGGTCCCATTAAATCTATGCCCCAAACGTTGAATATTTAAACATCCATGAAGGGATTTTTCAGCATCTCATTCCTTTTTTCAATGTTTCTAATCTACATGCATATATCACAGCCTTGGAAGAATTCCCTCACTTCTTGTTATAGCGTGGGATAAAAAAGTAAACTTCATAAAATTTTGGCTACTATGAACTTAGGTCCATGATTTCTACCAATTGGTGACATATAACAAATTTTTATTACATTCTAGATTTCAATTTTAGGGATGTAACATTGTAGCTAGCCATCAGCACAACATTTGAACACTTATGGTTCATCCCAGTAGATTTTTTTTTCTTTGGCCAAAAATATCTTCCTTTGTTGATAGGAGAGGTCTATGTATAATAATACCGTGGAATGATAATTGGAAATATCAGAAAACCATGGTTGAACCATGTAATGACCCAAAATTTTATTAATGGAAATCCCTCTTGATCTAATTAAATGTCTCTTTATGTAAAATGTTTATATAAAATATAAAATTCTTTGGTTTTTTGTTTTGGGATTTCAAAATACTATTAAAAATTGTGACTATTTCTAATATAGCCATTGAATAGTGATCACATGAATAGTATAAATATTGGGCTTTAAAAAATCTAATTTACTCAGAAAAGGAAGCGATGACCTCATCCAGTAGACGTGCCCCATACGAAGCCCATTTGTCAAAGATCAGAAAGGATAATGCGTCTTTGGGATTTTCCATTGACCAAGCCCAATATAAGTTTGAATATGTTAAGCTTGAGTGGGACCTCCTACGAGATAAGTGGAAGATGATAGAGAACACCACTCGAGAAATGTTATCCAATCCACCCCAAGAGTCTATCAACATCGCACACCTTACTCTTCAGTCTTATGCGGGTGTTATAAGGGGTTATGTAACAAGACCTTATCACTATGGTTATGTACATTTTTTTTTGTATATAATAATGAATATACTTTCATTTTATTATTATTACCTTGTAAATATTTTTAAAGCACAAATATTATTTTTAGTTAATGTTCAACTAAGAAATCTATTTTGATGAATTACTGGTTTTTTGAATTAAATAATATTTTAATAAAATATTATTATTTTTATTAAATTAATTTTTATTAAATATAAATGATCATATAAATTTATGAATGCAATTGTAATTTTTATTAAGGTTTGAAAGCCATTTTTGTCAAAACCCATGAATTTTTGGTAAATGTCAGTTTTTATTTTAGAAATTAAAATTAACATATTTAGAAAATTATTTAGATAAAATGAATATTATTTCTGGAATTAGGACGTCAAAATTATCCAACGGTGAATTTTTCATAATTTTCTGAGATAGTCAAATTTTTGGGTAAAAATTAAATACCGTTTAAATATATAATGTATTTTATAACATCATAATGACCCAATAGTGATGCAATAAAATACTATAAACTTTATTTTCAGTCAATATATGTTTTACCATTAAAATAATGTGATTTTGGGTTTGTTTGATTTATTTTACAAAGCTTTAATGGACCCTTCAAGACTTTTAAACATTTTGTTTTTTAAATTGTTTTCCTTGGGAGTGTGACTTACATCCACATAAGCAACCCCATTATTTTAAGAAGTTCGGACTTTGGAATTATAAAATATGGTTTCCCACTCCACTTTTGAAAAAACCATGGGCAAAAACAATGGTCTGGTTTGTGGTTTCGATTAGTTTAATGTGAGGTGTCCCAAACCAAAATAATAAACAATTCATTCTCCTTTCCTATATAAACCCACCCAAGCTCCCACTTACTCCTCACTCAAATCCTTTGGAGTTCGTCCAACCTCTGCCCTCCTATATGTATTATCCTCCCAAGGTTCCCCAGGCTCCCAAGAATCCTCTCTCAAGCATCTCTCAAGCCATTGGAAGAACACTTCCAAGTAAGGGTTTTCTTCCTTTCTCATTTTTGTCCAATATTTTTTAAGTTGTTATACCATTTAAATTTCAATTATAACTATTGGGGTATGGTTTCACACCTCCCCCATACTAACATATTTATGTTTTAATGATGTTATACCCCTTTATCTCTCATTAAATTCCTCTCATGTACACCCGTTACTATGCCGAAATTCCGAAATGAATTTCGCTCTCCTCATTTACATTCAAGAAATTATTTTGTATCATGAATCTAAATTCCATTACATTTGTTGGTAGATGTATCTATATGACCCCCTTACTATCCATGTAATGTAAATATTATGAGATACCCCTTTCTCTCTCATCAACCATTTTTATTAGTTCTTATGTCATGATGTTATGCTGCTGAAATTGCACCACATTTTTCCAAGCCAAAGTCATTGTGTAGTGAATACCATGCCCATTTCTCTATCAAGGGTATTCACCTTCAAGCACATTTAATTATTTTTTAAATAGTTTCAATATATATTCCACATTATTTTATCATGGAATAAATGATTATGTTGAACGATTCAATGTTTTATGATCCATGAGGAACACTTATGCATGAAGTGAAATGTTAAAAAGGATGCGCCCTAATAGCACACCAATGCATTGAGTAAAGTACAGTATCATGATAAATCATGTGAAATGGGTATTTAATCATGGTATTTCAAGTTCAATGAGGGTTTAATCACTCTTCATGTGCAACGAGGGTTTACTCAGGCTCCATGTGCAATGATCCTTGACTCATGCTAATTCCATGTTAAGTGTTGTTGCCACATTTCCATGCTATAATTATCATGCTTTATCATGCCTTTAACATTATACTTCTCTTGTGATCTATTCATATTCCTATTATCTAACATGTATTTTATTACTCATGTTATTCCATTATTATTCCCTTACTGGGTTTTATAGCTTACCCTTTTCTTATGCATGTCCTAAGGGTATCCCATGCAACGCTAAGTACGAGGGAATGTAGTGGTCATGTAAAGAAAGTTTTCAATAAAGATATTGTATTTCATGTTATAAGCTGTTATTTAATGATCCTAAGCCCCAAAGACACTATAACTCTTGATCTTCTATGCTGTACCAAGTAAAAGTTTATGTAATAAATTATGTTTACTTGTGTAATAAAAAGCAGGGTTGTTATAGTTGGTATCAGAGGATAAATTTAATTATTTTTGGGATTAGGATTAGATTACCCTAGTGAAGACTTAGAGTCAAGAATAAGTATAATAAAAAACATCCCTAAGTGTTGGTGAGTATTGATTAAGTGTTTTATCAAGTAAATACATCCCTGTCTGGATACGAGCAGGTAGAGGCACCTCTGGCATAGATGTATCCTAGGGGTAAAACCTGAAAACACTGCTTTAAGTTTGACTCAAACGGGAACCGGTGCACAACAATGGGTCTTACTACACTTTGGGTCATGAAACTCCCAAGGGATATTATTTAGTAAATTCATAATCTTAGTATGAACCCTTATCAAGGAAATTAAAAAATATGCCCCTACGAATATTTGTTAGAAAGTAGATCATGAATAACATAGATTAAAGCCTATGGATTCATAAGTTAAGGAAACAAAAGTTATTTATACATCATCAGTTTTTTCTTTGGATTACCCTTTATGTGTTACCTCTAAATTTCATTTTATTCCAGCCAATGGCTGGTAATAGGAGGACTCAAGCTGACAATCGATGTGAAGATCAATGTGATGACTGTGTAAATGAGATGCCCAATCTGATGGGAGCGGGAATTGAAAACTTTTTTTTGCTTCTCTCCCAGTTAATTCAAGATTTGAATAGAAACATGGGTCATGAGGAAAATTCAACCCCCCTAATAAAGAACAAGTTACTATTGAGAGCTTTATGAGACAATGGCCTTCTACTTTTAATAGATCATCTAATCCCCCAATCGCTGAACAGTGGATCAAATCTGTTGAAAAGATCTTATCCATACTTCAATGTTCTGAATAAGAGAAGGTTCTCTTAGATGATTATTGTATGGAAGGTGAAGCCAATCAATGGTGTACATTGATAAAAAATATGAAGCCTGAGGAAGAGATCAAGGCGTTGTAATGGAAGGATTTTCAAAAGATGTTTTTTGATAAATATTTTCTGCGCACCCTCTGACTTAAGATGGAAAGGGACTTCCTTGACCTTAAGAAAAAAGATGACGAATCTGTTGGAGCATATGAGGAAAACATCATAGGGATTTCACGATACGCTTTCAGCTTCTTCATTACCCCAGAGTGCAAGGTTGACCGCTTCTTTGGTGGGCTGAAACCTAGCTTGTGGAAAGTGCTGGTGATATGTGACTTCGACAGCTATGAGGAAAGTTTCTGATGTTCCCTCAATATCGAAATGTAGATAGAAGAATCTCAGGGGTATGATGGGGATAATAATATTAAGGTGGAATTCAATGCTAGTGTTCTGATGGATAAATCTAATGGTGCTATGAAGATCCAGCACCCCACTTGCCAACGTGGCGGAAAGAAGCACCCTGGAAATTGCCTGAAGGGTACGGGAAAATGATTTAGGTGTGGAAGAGAAGGGCTCCTGGATATTAACTGTTGGCAAGAAAATCCCAAAGTTGTAATAGAGGAGAGGAAATCTCCATTAAAATGTAAATACATTGTTCGCTGCTATAACTACAAAGAACTAGGGCATCTTACAAATCAGTTCCCTAATCCAAGTGTTTTCAGAGGAAAATAAAAACCTCCAACGCAACAAGGGTGATATTTTTCCATCACTAATGCTGAAGTGAACCCTGAAAATGAAGTGGTGATAGGTAAGCTAGTTATTAATTCAAGAATAGTGAATGTAATTTTTGATTCATGTTCTATGCATTCTTTTATATCTCGAAAGTTTAGTAGAATAATCCCAGCTCCACCACAAATCATCGAAGTGAAGTTGTTGGTTAGTACGAGAAATGGGGAAATCATTGCATCCCTTGAATACAAATCCTCCCCTGTCATAATATATGGATTTAACTTCCTATAAAACCTCTTCATACTCCCTATGGTGGAATTTGATGCAATTATTAGCATGGATTAGCTTTCCTTATAGATCCAATATAAATTACTGTGAGATGGAAATCACTCTCCATGTAGAGAATCGACCCCAGATTCTTTAAAAGTTCAAGGAGGAAGATGAATCTTCTTTAGCTCCATCATCACAAGAGTGCATATTGCTACCCTATGAGAATGCATATCTGTCTTAGATGATTGAGTCTAAGGAGGCAACCATCCTAGAAGACATGCCTATTGTAAGGGAATTCACTGAAGTGTTTCCCGAGGAATTGTCTGGTCTTCCTCCAAGAAGAGATGTTGAATTCTCAATTGATGTTATACCTGGGGCATTGCCAATATCCAAGACTCCATATTTAATAGATATTTTGGAGCTTAAGGAGCTAAAGAGAAAACTACAGGAGAATCTGGATAAAGTGTTTATACGCCAAAGTGCTTCACCATGGGGTGCACCAGTCCTCTTCGCAAATAAGAAGTATGGGTCAATGCGCCTTTGCATCGATTATCACGAGCTTAACAAAATCATGATAAAGAAAAATTACCCCCTCCCACTAATTGATGAATTATTTGATCATCTTCATTGAGCACAATACTTCGCCAAGGTGGATTTGCAGGTGGGATATTATCAAGTAAGGGTGAAGAAGAAAGATATCCCCAAGACTGCATTTCGTACAAGATATGGGCACTATGAATTCATAGTAACGCCTTTCGGACTCATTAATATTGTAGAAATAATTATGGACTTGATTAATAGAGTCTTTAGGTATTACCTCATCAAATTTTTGGTAGTCTTTATAGATGATATTCTGATATACTCTAAAACTAAGGAGGATCATGAGGAGCATCTAAGAACTGTACTAGAGGCCTTGTGGAAAGAGAATCTCTATGAAAAGTACAATAAGTGTGAGTTCTGGTTGAAGGAGGTCTCATTCATGGGACATATCATCACAAGAAATGAGATATTTGTTGATTCATCCAAAATAGATGCAATTTAGGGATGGATGAGGCCTACATCGGTAACAGATATCCATAGCTTCTTGGGGTTAGCTGAATATTATTGACGATTTTTGAGAAATTTTTCACGATTGTCCAACCTTCTTTCCAAGATAACTCAGAAGGGAGTAAAGTTTTCTTAGAGTGATGAATGTGAGGAAAGATTCAAGGAGTTGATAAGGAGGCTTATCACTGTGCTCATGCTCACTTTACCCACAAGTGGAGAAATTTTTGTGGTATTTAGTGATGCTTCAAGGAAGGTCCTGGGATGTGTGTTGATGGAAAATGACAAATTCACTCTATGTGCTTCAAGGCAATTGAAGGTTCATGAATAGAACTACCCAACACATGTCCTAGAGTTCGCTTTAGTGACATTAACACTGAGAATTTGGTGGCATTATATCTTTGGGGAGAAGTGTGAATTATATATGGACCACAAAATCCTCAAGTATATACTAACACCGACAGAGTTGAACATGCATCAACAAAGATGGTTGAAGCTGATCAAAGACTATGACTGATCAATTCATTACCACCCTAGGAAAGTGAACAAGGTGGTAGATGCCCTAAGTAGAAAAGAACCATCGATTCTATCATTGATGAGAATTGAAAAGGATCCAATCTTATTAGATTTGATAAAGATGGACATGGGAATCATAAATAAGGGAACATCATCAATCCTTTCACAAATGATTGATCAACTGTCACTTTTGGAAAGGTTAGAGGATGATAAAAAGGATGATGTGGGAATTCAGAAAAAAGTGGAAGCTATCGGAAAAGGGAAATCTTTGGAGTTTAATGTTAATGAAGAAGGAATTGTGAGATTTGGGAAAAGACTATGTGTTCTATCCTGTCCGAAGCTGAAGAAGGAACTTTTGGATGATTCATATAGTTAAAATTTCTTTATTCACCCAGGAAACACAAAGATGTATCAAGATCTCCGAGATCATTATTGGTGGGATAATATGAATAATGAGATCACTGAATATATATCAAAGTGCCTAGTGTGTCATCAAGTGAAGGCAGAGAGGAAGAAGTCTAAGGGGATGATGCAACCATTGCCCATACCCAAATGGAAATTGAATAACATCACCATGGACTTTGTCACCGGACTTCCAAAGACATCCAAAGGAAACAATGCAATATGGGATGTTGTAGAACATCTTACAAAGGCTGCACACTTCATTACTTTTCAGGTGTGTTTCTCATTGGATCAACTGACACATATATATATCAGAGAAGTGGTAAGGATTAATGGAGTACCACTATCTATTATGCCCGATAGAGATATAAGATTCACCTTTATGTTTTGGAAGAATATTCAACATGCTCTAGATACTGAACTGAAATTTAGTATGGCCTATCATCCCCAAACTGATGTCCAATATGAGTGAACTATTCAGACACTGGAGGATATATTAAGATCATGTTGAATGGACTTCAAAGAAGGGTGGGACCAACATAATCCACTAGTTGAATTTTACTACAATAATAGATTCCACTCAAGAATCCGAATGAAACTTTATGAAGCCTTGTATGGGAAAAGATGCAGAACATCGGCATATTGAGATGCAGTTAGTGAGTGTAAACTACTAGGACTAGAAATGGTCGAAGAAATGGTGGTGAAGGTGAAAACCATTCAGCAGCATATCAAGGAATCCTAGAGTCGACATAAGAGTTATGCAGATAATTGTTGATGAGGCCTTGAGTTTAAAGTTGAAGAAATGTTATTTCTACGCATATCTCCATGGAAGAATGTCATGAGGTTTAGAAAGAAAGGGAAGTTAAGTCCTAGGTACATTGGCCCATTCGAGATTCTTGATCGTGTGGGGACTGTTGCCTATCGACTAGCACTTCCACCTACCATGGACAAAGTACATGATGTCTTTCATGTATCCCTCTTAAGGAAGTATATACCCGACCCTTCAAATGTAATATCTTTAGAGGTAGTACAACTAGAGCATGATCTTTTTTATGAGGAGAAACCAGTGAAGATCCAAGATTGTAGAGAAAAAGTTATACGAAATAAGGCAATGCCTCTCATCAAGGTGTTGTGGTGAAACAACAAGTTTTAAGAAGTGACATGGGAATTAGAGGAAATGATGAAGCAGAGTTACCCACATCTATTTTAACATGGGAAAAGGAAATTTTAAGGGCCAAATTTCTTAGGGGTGGGGGGAATATTGTAATGACCCAAACTTTAATTAATGGGAATCCCTCTTGATCTAATTAAATGTCTCTTTATGTAAAATATTTATATAAAATGTCAACTTCTTTGGTTTTATGTTTTTGGATTTTAAAATACTATTAAGAATTGTGACCATTGCTAATATATCCATTTAACAGTGATCACATGATTAGTATAAAGATAGGACTTTAACAAATCCAATTTACTCAGAAAAAGGAAGCGATGACCTCATCCAGTAGATGTGCCCCATACGAAGCCCATTTGTCAGATCTCGAAAAGGAGGTTTCATATTTGGGATTCTCTCTTGGCCAATCCAAAGCTGAGCTTGAATATGTTAAGTTTGAGTGGGACCTCCTATGAGAGAAGTGAAAGTTGATAGAGATTACCACCCAAGCAATGTTATCCGAGCCACCCAAAGAGTCTGTCACCATTGAACACCTTACTCTTAGGTCTTATGCGAGTGTTATAATGGGTTATGTAACAAGAACGTAGTACTATGGTTATGTACATTTTTTTATCTTATAATGAATATACTTTCATTTTATTATTGTTACCTTGTAAATAGTTTTTAGAGCACAAATAGTATTTTTAGTTAATGTTCAACTAAGAAATCTATTTTGGTGAAATAATGGATTTTTGAGTTAAATAATATTTTAATCAAATATTATTATTTTTATGAAATTATTTTTTATTAAATATAAATGATCGTATAATTTTATTAATGCAATTGTAATTTTTATTAAGGTTTGAAAGCCATTTTTGTCAAAACCCATGAATTTTTGATAAATGTCGGTTTTTATATTAAAAGTAAAAATTAACATATTTATAAATTTATTTAGATAAAATGAATATTATTTTTGGAATCAGGACATCTAAATTATCCAATGGTGAAGTTTTCATAATTTTGTGAGACAGTCAAATTTTTGGGTAAAAATTAAATACTGTTTAAATATATAATGTGTTTTATAACATCATAATGACCCAATAGTGATGTCATAAAATACTATAAACTTTTTGTTTGGAAAATATATGTTTTACCATTAATATAATTTGATATTGGGTTTGTTTGATTTATTTTACAAAGCTTTAGTGGACCCTTCAAGACTTATTAACACATATTATCTTTTTCAATTGTTTTCCTTGGGAGTGTAACTCACCTCCACAAAAGAAACCCCAATATTTTAAGAAGTTATGACTTTGGCCTTATAAAATATTTTTTTACACTACCCTTTGGAAAAAACCATGTGAAAAAACAATGGGATGGTTTGTGGTTTTGATTAATTAAATGTGAGGTGTCCCAAACCTAAATAATAAACAAATCCCTCTCATTTCTTATATAAACCCACCAAATATCCCACTTCCTCGTCACTCAAAGCCTTTTGAGTTCGTCCAAACTCTTCCCTACTGTCTCTATAATCCTCCCAAGGTGCCTCAATCTCCCAAGAATCCTCTCTCAAGCCTCTCTCAAGCCTTTGTAAGAACACTTCCAAGTAAGGGTTTTCTTCCTTTCTCATTTTTGTCCAATATTCTTTAAGTTGTTATTCCCTTTTAATTTCAATTATAAATATTGGGGTATAGTTTTTCACCTATACCATACTAACCTATTTATGTTTTAATGATGGTATACCCCTTTCTATCTCATTAAATTCCTCCCATGTACAACCGTTACTATGCTGAAATTCCAAAAGGAATTTCTCTCTCCTCATTTACATTCAAGAAATTCTTTTGTATCGTGAATCAAAATTTCATTAAATTTGTTGGGAAATGTATCTATATTACCCCATTACTATCCATGTAATTTAAATATTATGAGACACACCTTTCTATCTCATCAACCATTTTTATGAGTTCTTATGTCACGCCGTTATGCTGTCGAAATTTCACCACATTTTTCCAAGACAAAGTCACTATGTAGTGAAGACCATGCCCATTTATCTATCAACGGTATTCACCTTTATAATCATTTACTTATTATTTAAAGAGCTTAAAGTATTTATTCCACGTTCTTTTATTGTGGAATAAATGATTATGTTGAATGATTCAATGTTTTATGATCCATGTGGCACAGTTATGCATGGAGTGAAATGTTTAAGAAGGGTGCACCCTGATAGCACTGCAATTCATTGGGTAAAGTATAGTACCATGATACATCCTGTGAAATGGGTGTTAATCATGATAATTCAAGTGAAATCAGGATTTAATATTGCTTCATGTGCAACGAGTGTTTACTCATGCTCAATGTGCAATGAGCCTTGGATCATGCTAATTCCATGTTAAGTGTTGTTTCCACATTTCCATGTTATGATTATCATGATTTATCATTTCTTTATGTTTATTATTATCATATACTCTATTGATATTCCAATTTTATAACATGTATTTTATTCCTCTTGTTATTCCATGAATATTCCCTTTCTAGGCTTTATAGCTCACCCTTTTTTTTCATGTCCTCAGGTTATCCCATGCAATGCTAAGTACAAGGGAATGTAGTGGTCATATAATGGAAGTTTTCAATAAAGATGTTTTATTTCATGTTTTAAGTTGTTATGTAATGATCCTAATCCCCAAAGACACTAGACCTCTCGTTCTTATATGTTATATCATGTGATGTTTTATGTCATAAATTATGATTAATTGTGTAATAAAAAGTAGGGTTGTCATAAACTTTGAAGCTAAAAGGGGTTTCATCTGTAAAATCTACTTCAATTCCAGCTTCATCATCTTCCTTGATAAATGACAAGGGATGTCTGGATAGATGGTCAACAAATTTTTTTTGTTCCTTTTGAGTCCATGATTATAATCAAAAACTCTTGTAGCAAGAGGGTCCACCATATCATTCTTTGTTTGACATCCTTGTTGTTATTCATGTATCTTAGGGCCACATGATTAGTATGTACAATCACATTGGACAAAATCAGATAGGAATGGTATTTTTCAAAGGTATATACAACATCTAATATTTTTCTCTCTATATTCATGTAGTTTACATGAGCTTCATTTAGTGCGTGGCTGGCATAATAGATGGGAAAAAGATGTGGCCAATTTTTTATCCTAACACATAACTAACATAAAGGTTCCTGGAAACACACATTAACTCAACTTCCATATCCTAGTTTGGTAAAATGACGAATGGGGATGCTATCAGTCCTATTTTCAAACTTTTAAATTTATTATATCATTTCTCAGTGAATTCAAAAGATAATTATTTTTAAAATAACTATGTCAATGGGTTGGAAACTTTTGCAATGTATTTTAAGAACTATCTGTAAAATCCGACATGGGCCAGAAATCTTCTTATAAGCTTTAATTATAATGGTTCAAAAAAATCATTGATGACCTTTTTTTGTTCATATCTACCTCTATGAATTATTTTTAGATCTTATTCCCAAGGAAAATTATTCCATAAACTATAAAATTACATTTTCCCCAATTCAGGACTAAGAATTTTTCTTCATAGCATTGTAAGACTAATTTCAGATTTATTAAAAAGACTATAAATGATATTCCATAAACTAATAATTCTTCCATGAATATCTCTAGGAATTATTTTTCCATGTCCTGTAATATATGCATAATGCATCTCTAAAATGTTGCTGCATCGTTTCACATTTCAAATGACTTTCACCTATAGGTAAAAGTAACAATGGGAATGTTAATGTGGTTTTTGGGTGATTAGTAGGGTTGACTACAATTTTGTTTTACCATGAATATCTATCCACAAAATAGAATAATTCATGTCCCACAAGTCCTTATTGAATTTGATCTATGAATGGTAAGGTAAAATGAACCTTATTACTTAATTCAGGGATCTGTAATTTACATATAATCTCCATCACGTAAAGGTACGTATTGAAATAAATTCATTTTCACCTCATTTCTTATGTATAACTTTTAGGGGGATTACCCAATCAATATCTAATATGAAAAAGATTGTTCTTGCATCCAAGAGTGTCAGAATATCCTTTTTGATGACTTCCTTCTTCAATGTGTGAGCCACCTTTGAGGTTGGTGTTCTGGCTTTTCATCTTATTCAAGTATAATCATATCAGTACATTCAGTATCACTGATTCCTTTGATGTCTTCCAATCCCCAGACAATTGAAAACTTATATATCTTCAAAATATCAACCTATTTTTCTTCTTGTTCTTGAGATAGTTCAGAGGTGATAATAACTGATAGAGAGGTTGAAACTCTTATATACGAGTACTTTAGTGTAATTGGTAAAGGTTTTAGTTCAAGATTTGGTGGCTGAATGATAGAGGGGATGAAAGGTGGAAAGTTATCCCTCATGAGAGGTTCAATGGAACTTACTTCCCAAAAACTATACTCTTATCCCTTCTCCTAGAGTGACTCTTATATTTCTTCTTCAATGGCCTCATACTCATCTCCTTGTTGGGTAAGGGAGATGGAATTAAAATAAATGACACTATATGGATGTTGTGAATCATTGAACAAGTTGAACACTATCTATACTTATCCCACACATAAGTTCAGACTTCCTTGACTCACATATATCAAATAATTTCTAATGCATAGAAATTTTCTTCCATGTATAATGGGGGAATTCACCTTCTTCTTCCATTTCTAGAACTAGGAAGTCTATAGGAAAGATAAATTTTCTGAATTTACCTAATAAATCATCTAGAATTACCCCAGGGTACTTCACTGGTTAGTCAATGATTTTTAGTGATACTCTAGTTGTTTTTAGTTATTTAATTACTAAATTTTTGAATACATTCATTGGAATTATGTTGATCTTGGCTCCAAGATTTCATAGAGATCTTGCAAATATGCATTCTTCAAAAGAACAGGGAATTGAAAAACATCAAGGATCTATCATTTTTATGTAATTTTTTGCTTCAAAAAGCAGAAAATTCTTCATTTAATGAGATGAACCCAATATATTTTTTTCCTTTTGTTAGATAGTAGATCCTAGAGAAATTTATCATAAACTAGCATCTAGGTAATGTCTTCTCAAAATGGAATGTTGATGTGAAACTGGTTTAATATTTCCAAGAACTTCTTGTATTGTGCCTCTTGTCGACCTTATCTTTCTATTTCTGAGAAAGTAAGATGTGACTTTTATGGTGGTGGGGAAATTTAAACTAGATAATTTGGTTTCTCAAGAGTTTTTCCACCTTTAGCTGTTGATACTTCTTGAGGTGTGGTTTTATCAACTTATTATTCTATTGGTGGTTGTTTCTTAGATTCTTTTGGATTCTTTTTATCTCTTCTACCAGGATGTTGAACATCCAATATCTTCCCACTTCTCAGCACTACAGATTTATCTTTTTCCCTTGTGTTTTTCTATGTATTACCTGGCTAGGTACCTATTAATCTATGAGAAAAAGAATTCGAGATTTGACCCATTTGAACTTTAAGATTCTACAAAAAAGCTCTTTGTATTTTCATTTCCATTTCCTAAGTTGTCATTCTATGAACTAATTATCAAATGAAATTATCTAGGAGTATTTCCAGGTCAATTTGAGGATTAGGTTGTTGATAATGTCTAGTCTAAGTAGGTTAGAATTTTTGCTGATCTCTTTATGGGAAGAGTTTTTGTTGCATCTATTACTGAGGTCTTGGAACTAGGTTCATAGGTGGATACCCTTGTGGTTATTGATTATGAAATGATAATTGACTAATTTTATGTTGAAAATATCTTTTATTGTTATGAGGTTTATGTAGAGAAGTCCTCTGCTGTTAATATTTTCACTCTATTGAAAATAAGGGTTCTGTTTATTGTAATTGAAGTAATTACAATCATGTTGGTCTCTAACTCACAACTAGAAATCTTGGTTAATATGTGGGCCACCACACATCTTATATGATTGTATCTCTATTACAGGAGTAGGAGGGGGTTCTACAACAATAATTTGAAATGATTCAATCATCTTCATCAGTGCTTCAACATGCACTGATAATATGGTGTTCTCACCCAACTGGTTGATACCATGTAGAGGTGGTCCATGATCACTTTTCCATAGGCTGGAATTGTGAGAAAATTCATCAAGAATAGCTCTTCCGGCTTACAGGGTTTTCAACATCTGTCCTCCATCAATGACAACATCTATGATAGTTTATGTGGATGGATAGAGTATTTGGTATAACATATGTAACTAAATCTAGATGTACAGTCCATGGTGTGGACACATTCTCATCAACTCATTGACTTGGTCCCATACTTTCTATGCATATTCTCCATCAGGTTTAGTGATTTTCTAAATTTAGTTCGGGAGCTTCTAGGGCTAGATTGGTGGTATGTATTTATCCAAGAACATCTTGAAAATATCATCCCAAGTCATGATTTTCTTGAGAGATTGACACTTATTCCATTCCTTAGCTTTGTCTCATATAGATAATGGGAATACACACAGTCTAATTGTGTCTGAAGAGACTCCCTATTGGTGAATGGAATAAAAAACTTATAAGAAGTTAGAAATGTTAAAATGAGGATCTTCGCTCTAAAGTCCACTAAATTGCCCCATGTTATGCATCATATGAATGAGTCCATGTTTGATTTCAATGCTATGAACTTGGAGGAGGGATTCTCTATACTTGGGGTTTCACCAAGGATTGATGGAAATCCTCAATCAATGATGGACCTCTCTTGATGCATCAAATGCTCCCCTAGAATTACTTTGTGTATGTTTTGATGTTTTGGTAGGTTGGGTAGCACATGATTTTTTTTGGTCATTATGGTCTGGTGAAATGTAGAAAGATAACTTTCGATCTTAGGATCAACGGTTAATGGTTATTTTTCTCAAGGTTCTTTGAACGAGTCAATATACCTTGGCACATGCACTATATTATGAAGTAGAGACAAAAGGGAATCTTCTATTGTAATGAATTAAAGGGGGATAAAGAGAGGTAATCCCATTTTTAAATTTCTATACTCTTGTAAAAAAGAGCATTTCCTCCCCAAAAATGACACAAAAATTTGACACACCCACAAACATTTTTTAGTTCACATGGGTTTCTATCAGATTACATTTTTTAATGTTATCCCAAAATTCATTTTTTACAAGGTGTAGTGTAGTGAAAGTTCAAGGTTGATCCCACATGGAGCGTAATTGGATTCTAAGAGTCAATGGCTGAAGAACATTTGGGGTAGGAGTCGATTATAGTTTTCGTTAGTTTTGGAAATACTAGATCTATGGTGGTTAATGGTTGCTTCAATAATGAGAGAGGTACTAGGGTTAATTTTTTGTATTTGTAGAAAATGTGATCTTTAACATTAACTTGTTAGGATCCTAAGGTTTAGGCTGATAAGAAAGTAGAGGATTCTAGTTGACTATAGTCAAATTGACTAGCTGTACCTAAGAGATAACTATTTCATGATGGGGTGATAGTGACAACCTAGATACATTAAGTTTCTCTTAAAGTGGAGAAAGTATTTTAGGATATTGATCATAGCCTAATCTACTCCAATCAGGATAGGGTCTTTTGCTAGATTATCCTGTGTTAGGGATGTTAAATTTAATTTAATAGGCATTGATTGTTTATATTGACGACTAATTCTTAGGGTTACTAAGTTAAGAATTAAATATTTTATTAAATTTCATATGAAACTACTCTTGACCCCTACCCCCGGTGTTTTTAGCCACTAATGGTAAAATAACTAATTATAACTTTTCTAGACATGCTAAGAACGATTAAATTTAAATAGATCACAGTCATGTAATTAATTTAGAGTCACCTAAAGCAGACAAGTATGGAATTATGATCGATGAATTCTAAATAACAATGTAATTAAATACTTACTTTAGAATGAATGTGGAAATTAATGCACACAACTTCATCGATGATTGATGAATGAGGGTGATGATTCGAAAAAATAGTTGAAGGAGATGATGAAATTAATCCACAATTCTTTTTTATTAAAAATAATGAAAGAGATGAAATGAATTATAATTTCAAGTTGGGGAAACAAAGGTGGAATAATGAGTGGAAATAAAATATGAAAATACTCTACTTGGGAGCTTGTTTTTCTTTTTGGATATATCTCTCTCTCTCAAATCCCTTATCCTGGTCCTTTATTTAAAGCCAAAAATTACATGATGTGTAATGAGATTCACATCATGTAATGAAGAAGCCATGTGAATCTTTGCAGGTTATATATTTATGTGTATCTCGTGCATATATCGTATGTGGTTTGAATGTTTGTTCACTTTCATGATGTGACTCATTGGATCACAACATGAATCATCTTTCTAAAAGTATTTTCTAAAAGGATTTCTCGTTCAAGTAGTTCACAATGTGTATCTTCCACTCACGTCATGTAATGAATCTACTACTCCAAAACATCATGACCTGATTCACAACTTGGTTCATGATGTCTGGAATCCCTTGAGACATTATTAAATGACTTGAACTTTGGTTTAATGCTGTGTAATTTGAAAATACACACTTTTCTCTATTTCATCCTTTGAATCTTTAGGATCCTATTTCCAGAAAAATTCAAAATAAACTAAGTGAATTATCGAATATATCATTGAAAATTATTAATTGAATGAGATAAAAAAGTATATATGATTTTGGATTATCAGAATGGTATCCCCAATATAATATAAAATCCCATATAAAATAATATGATTCTAAGGATCCACAACATATAACTCATAATAGATGGGATGTTTTGGAAGAGAAGGTGATGGAGTTTGATATGCAGGTCGAGGTGATAGAGATGAATATGTAGTCGAAAGTAGAAGAGTGATATATATAGATTGAAACTATCTTTTCTTGTCCACATAAATTTGTTTTAATGAAGCTCTAACCCTATATCCCTTTGTCTCTACCATATATTGAAATTTATATTTTAATGATCTTATTTTTACTTTTATAAATCCTCTTTTGAAGAAGCCCCAAAATGACCAAACAATTTTTTTATCTAATACAACCTCCTCGTATCCTCATAAGTGACATCGGTGTTTAGGTTTTCCCAGTGTAGTTTCTAAAATATCATTCATACCCTTATTTATAAAGGTACTATAAGTGATTTTCTCCTAAGGGATTACTATATAGAATATTCGAAACAATCATTAGTAAATAAATATATATAAATAGTTTAAATAACATAAATAACATAAATAGCATAAATAAATTAAATAAATACTTATAATTTTCTCAACTACATCACTTGAATCTTCTGTAAGATATATTATTATTTTTATTCAGCCCATCCTATATTTTTCATTTCTTGCTGGGGGAGAGGGTTAACCACTATTGATCTGGAAGACCCATATCTCATATTTTTAATTTTTTCTTCCGTCATTTTTTCTTTAAATTATATATACCTTCATGAGATAAAGTATGATGGTATAATTTTTTTGGATTAGATATCCCAATGAGATATCCTATTTTACTATAAATTAAGGATGAAAACACCCCTAATAGATCAATATCATAAAAAAGCATTATAAAAGAAGATATTTGTCTTCCCAAACATGAATCTTGTCATCTACTTTCATGAAACCTCTTCCATGTATCATCATCTATAAAATTAAATATATCACATGGTTTTTTATTCTGTCTTTTACCAAAAAAGAAATATGATTTGAGGATTGATTTAAAATCCATCAATCACCTTGAATCCAAATATAAACATTTCTTCCTAAATTGTATATTTTATGGAATATCAAGTTTTATTTAATAAAAAAAACTATAGTATTAAAAAAATGTCATGATAAGTAAAATAATAAAAAAATTATGTTACAAAAAATTTCTCCAATGATTGAGATATTGTCTCTTTGTAAACAATTATCTTGTCACAAATAAAAATGATAACATTATACCTAGATTTCAATGCAACAAAATCCCAAAATTGTTTTAAATTTTGACCCCTTTGATTATAATTATTTTGAAACTCAATATATATCCTCTGATCATCACTATAGAAAACTGATGATTTTGGAAAACATGATTTACCACGTTTACCAATTCTGAAATCCTTCTATTCCCCTATGAAAGTAGAAGGCTGCTTTATAGAAGGATGAGGAGGTTCCTCAATAGAAGTATGTGTATGGTCCTCCATAGAAGCTCAAAGTGACTCGGTTGTTTGATCTAACATTATTATATAAGTCAAATTTACAAAATATTAATACAAAAATATAAAAATACAAAAATTAAATATAAGATTAAATAAAAATAAAAATTATCCTTGAAAATATAAACTAAACTAAACATATATTTTTGAATATTTGTTAAAGTAGTTCACTAAAATGTTAAGAAAATTAATGAGAGATTAAATGATATAAACAATGAAAAAAATTAAGTAAAATATTTTACAAATCCAACAATTACATCAAAATTTGAATAAAAACATTAAAATGATATACACAAAATAAAACAATACAAAGAAGAACACAGTACATCATATTCGTTAGATTAGTTAACAAAATGATTAAAATAGTAAAAATAATATTCTTTATCATATTTGTTATTAGTTAAAATTTTTAAAAGAATACTGATAATTTTTATGAAGTGTAAAATGATATAGTAAAAATAAAACAAATATTTAGTAAAAGTTTATATAAATATAATAGTTACAAATAATGATTAATAATTTAAAAATGATAAAAAACTAGACTAATCTAAAAAAATATTTGATCATATTTTTTCGATTATATGTTTTACATAAAAACTAAATCTAATATATATAAAATTTTATGAAATTAAAAAAATGTAAGCATGAAATAAATTTATGTTACCTAAAATATTATGAATGTAATGATGAATTTTTCATCATATTCATTCCCCATTATCATCACGTATGGAACAAATCTTGTTTTTTAAATAGTTGTCAATAATATGTTATAAAATTTTCATATAAGTAGAGATATCACATGAATCAATATTATCATCTATTTTTCATCACAAAAATACTTTTTTCCTTGTAAAATAATATTCCCTTGCACTTTTATGGATAAAAACTTAGAAAATTTTGTTTCAATGATAATAAGATTAGGCATATATTCCAATATATTATGATTAGCTGGTATCACATTGAATTTATCATGTATGAAAATTTTATTATAGAAAACACTTTTTTAGTAAAAAACAATAAAACAAAATTTAATTTAATCAATATATCATATTTAATCAATAACTATATAATATGAAATTGATACGGAGATTCAATTTTTTTATTTGGCACTCAAAAAATACAACGCTTCTGTGGAAAACAATACACCACCACTCTAAAATAAACTTTCAATTATCATGATCTTTGGTATAAAATATATATCCAATAATGAAATACTAATACCATGTTATCAAATTAAAGATTCGACCACCCCTAACCATCACAATGTTTCTAATGCATCTGATACACCATGATTGAGATATTGTTTCTTTGATCTCATAACATCTCTAATATAGAATCTCAAGAAATATTGATCATTTTCTCTAAATATTGTTCTCATTACATGATTTTTGTGTATTTATAAATGTGGAATAAATTTTTTTCACCCTCTGAAAATACTAATTGGTTAGAAATTTTTTTAGGGAAATATAAAATTTATGTGAGCCATTGAATATATTTTTTAATCTCAGATAAGATTTCTCCCTAAAAAAAACCATTGATAACATATTTATTCTATATTCTTCCATGTTTTTTTGATAATATGAAGTCAATTATTCACAAATTAGAAATGATTTTTGACAATTAACACTATATCAAGACAAATTTCAATATATTGGGATGTCATTTATGGTGAAAAAAATCATTTCATGTAGTTGAAAATGTTCCATTTTATAATAATCACAGTGTTTTATACCTTCAACCCATAAAACTATACAATCATCAATTAATGATGATAATAAAACATCAATATCATTTATAGGATGTTTTGGTCTATAAATCATTAAACCTAATATGATATATTCCTTATTTATAAAAAATTCTACATATAAGTTATAAATTTCCAATAAAACAGGCCCTGAACTATGTTTTCTACTACGGATCCAATATGGATTCATTCTATCCATGCGCAGTCTAAATAAGAAAATTATATCTTCATTTTTGAATGTGGGAAACTGTTGAACAATTTTTTCCCACCATGGACAATAATCTTGTGGATGCAACTTTCCATTATATATTTTCTCAACTATATGACATCATAAACATTTTTACATAATTTTATTTGTCAAATAGATTTTTTAAATGACGAATTATTGGATGAAACCAAATTTATATGGAAGGAGTCTTTGTAATTACTAAAACAACTTGAGTTTTTTCTTTCAATTTATAACATGACATCCCATATTTAGGTTTCTCTAATATTAATTTTTATTTCTTCATATATAACACATAGTCAATCAGGAATTCATATATCTTCTTATACTCCAAACTAACCAGGAATAATATTTTATTCACATTATAATGTTATTATAGAAGATTGTTGTCTTTAGGAAGTATGTTCATCAAGATCCATAGAAACTCTATAAAACTATTTTCACTTTATCCATTTCTAGACCTCAAGTAGATAAATATTATCACTATTGATAAAAATTTATTTTTTTACAACCGGGATACCATGGTTTTTCCACACCATCATGTAGATGCTCAATTATAAGTGCTTTCACAATTACCACCACTTCAATATAATGAATCATTTCTTCAATTTGATCATATAAATCATCTTGAAAATCACCATCATCACCAAATCTTAAATTATTACCAATTTCACCATGCCAAATTTGAAGACTATAAAAAAGATTAAAACCATGAAAACTTAAATGATATTTTATTTCTAATATTTTAACCCTTTCATATTGTAAAATTTAAAAAATATATAGAAAAATAGGTTGTCGTTTGGAACATTTGTTTTATCAAATTTCAATATAGAATCAACACCGTCATAATAATCACCACTTTTAGGTAGTGTAGTAATCCAACTATGAATAGTTATTATCTATAAAAATTTCATGAATTGAAAATAAATTAATATATTTTTATATTTTATTTCAAATTTACATTAATAAAAAAGTGAATCGTAAAATATTTCACAAAAAGATGAAATATTTAAAAAAAACACTTTAAAAATATTTAATTACAATAATTTTAGCAAAAATTAAAATGAAATAGTATAGAAACATTAAAATGGATTTTAAACGGTTGGACTCAAATAAAACATAATTATTCCTAATTAATTATATATTATTATTTAAAATTCAAATAATTAAATATCATAATATCAAGGGATACAAATTAGAGTGATAAAAAATGAGATTAAAAAACATGATAAAGAATATATAGACATGATTATACTTATACTGAAATTGACATGAAAAGGAGAGAAAAAAATAACGATTAGGATCAGCAAAAATAGATTCCATACCAAAAAATTAAAATATAAATACAATCATTATAATTTGATATTAATATAATAACTAAAAATATTTACAAATGAGTCATATTATATAATTAAAAGAATAATTAAGATGACCCAACTTAGAAATTAATTTGTATTTATGAAATTTTATATAGAAATTAATATCATATTAAAATCAATAAAAAGTTCAACATTAGTTAATCGAAATTAAATATAATGGGGGTTGACAAATAATAATGTATTCATATTAGAAATATGATTTTGTAATATGTTTTTCAGTAGTTAAAGGATTATGTATAAGATATAATGTTTTTCTTATGATAATAAGATATTTACATTATTATAATCATCTAAATATATATTATCAATAGTCCATATTAAAACTCCATAATCCACTATAAATTCAAAAAACCCTTTCAAAATGTAAGAAAAAAATAATCCTTAGACGCCCATTAATTTTTAAATTAACATTATTTATTAAAATAATTCACAATATAATCATTTAATCGAATAGTAATATCAAAACATGAATTAATTAACTTAAAAATACCTTAGATGTGTGAATAATAGGAACTAAAAATAAAATTTGTGAAAGGATATCCAAGAGAATTGATGGGTGATATAATTCAGGAAAACAATAAGGCCCAAATAAACATTCATAAAATTAAACATTCCTCAGATTCCCAAAAAAATAGAAAAATAAATTCAAACCATAAAGAGATATATGAGAGAAGTGGTGGTAGAGGATTGTGAATAGTTTGACGGTGATGGTGGAAATTTAGGTAATGTAGGTGGACAAAAAAGAGGGTTAGGTTGGTGATGGAGAATGAGAGAAAATATCAGGACCTAGAGTTTTAGCGAAGAAAAATAGGGTCGGAAAAGGTGTATTTAAAATCATGACACATAATATGTTTTTTTAAATTATTTTACATTGGTTTTTAAATACCTATTTTATAACATTTTTTTACATTAGTTAATTTTTCAAAAAGAGTAAAAAATTTATATCTTCCCATTATTTATTTAATGACTGATGTGAAATATTAAGAAAAAATGTTTTTTTGTGTGAGATAAAAATTAAGAGATGTAAAATAACAAAATTATAACATTGGTTTTTGAAACTGATGTTTTGAACCAATCATATAAAATATATTTTATAATAGTGATAATATGACTTCTAAAGGAACAGAATGTGAGATTAAAATTCTAAAAAGTGAACTCCAAAGACTGTAAGAAAACTTCCGAAGGAATGTAATGTGACTCTCTGTGACGAAACAAACCTTGTAATGTTTCTTTATGATAAATCAGTAAAATAGAAATAAATATAGTTGATTTATGATATGGCCAACATCGTCTTAAAAATAAAAAATATTATTCAAGAGTTTTTGATTCATAATGAGGATAATGAATCAGTCTAAAGATGTGTCTAAGTAAGTTGTATTTTGAGCCGATCTATCACACTATGAAGCTGTATCTATGAAAAATTGTATGCCAACATGGAGGAATTTAAAATACATGTACTGAACCAATGTTCTATCAATGAAATTACATTCCAATAATTATGTCTTATTGTATAATCATATAATATTACATATAGAACACAATATAGACCTTATAAATGAAGAATGAGTGAAATAAAAGGTATCTCTAAAAGTTAAGAAACGTATACTGATGAAATAGTAACTTGACCTTTAGAATAGTAATGTGACCCTTATTAATAGTAATCTTGCCAATTTAATAGTAAAATCACAAATCAAATTTATCCATCTTATATGTGACAATATGATATTATAATATAATAGTATATGTAAGTAAATATTTTAAATATTATTAATTAAGTGATGGAATTTTTGTATGCCATGTATATTTAATTATAATTTTATGATTAATTTAATAATTTAAAGGAAAATTTATTTTCATAAAATATATTCTTAAATAATTATTTTGATGACTTATTATTATAATAGAATTTTAAGAGACCTTAATTAATTTTTCAATGTGTTAGAGAAGAAATTTTAATTTTAATTTTTTCATTTTTCAAGTAATTTTTTATTTTAATTAAAAATTAAATATCTAATATTTAAAAAAATTAATTTTATAAATCAAATTTCCTTTCTGAATTCTATGAATAAAAAATAATTAGGGTGATTTTTTTGGGATTTTTCTAAAATAATTTAATTTATGGTGAATAGTAAAATATGATAATTTATGATAAATGCGAAATATATGAATTTTGGCATCATGCTTGATTCATGGTTAATGTAAATGGACATTGTTTTTAAATCACATGCTCTATTTACTATTTGTGGTCACAAAAATTGTAACATCCCAAGTAAATAAAGAAAATGACATTTTAATATTTATTAATATTTGTGAATAAAATGTTAATATTACTTTAAAAATAATGATATGTTCAATGGAGTACCTAATATGAAACAACGAGTTTCTTTGAAATCTTACATTGCACACTAATAATATAATAATATTATTTTAAATGGTAGTTAACACCTAACCATTGTAGTGGTGGGAATGAACAGAACTAACTACAAAATTAATATATATGTTTGTTAAATATTTTAATAATTACCCAATAAATGATAGTGGCTTAAAATGCAAATTAATCTAATTTTAAGCATAAATATTCTAATATTCTTTAAAAGGTATATTAACCACCTTTTGATGGTGAACCCTTTTTAAAACTACTTTTTTTTTCAATTTTATATCTTATATTTGACAAAATAAAATCCTTCTTTAGAATCGGGACATAAAAATTTACTTTGTGTATATTTTTGTTATTTTTCCGATAAAGTTCATTTTTAATGAATAGTGAAAATGCTGTATTTTAATTCAAAACCTCATTTTAATCTAATTTATTTATATGGTTAGATTATCATTTTTAATTAGGTTTAAAGTGTAGTTAAAATATATTTTTACCATTTAATCCAATGGGGGTCATTGGAATTAATTTCACTTTGAAATTGGACATAAACAAGTGCCAATCTTTTGATAGATATTGTTTCTTAAAACACGCTATTTCTTTTGATAGTGGGAATTAATTATAAAATTAATTAATGAAACTTATATGTCTTTAATTTGGTAAAATGAAAATCATTTTTGAATTTGGAATATCAAATTTACTTTGGATAAATTTTTGGTATTTACTAACAAATGTTCATTTTTAGTGAATAGTGAAAAATACATCATTTTACTTCAAAACTGCTTTTTCATCTAATTTAATTATATAGTTCAATTTTCCTTTAAATTTTTTTAAAGTTTAATTGAATTATGTTTTTATCACTTAATACAATGACGTTCATTGGAAGTAATTTCACTTTTTGATTGGATGTAAAAACAAGTCAATCTTTTGATAAATTTTACTTCTTAAAAACCCGTATTTGGTTTTGACAACGGGAATTATTTTTAAATTAATTACTACAATTTTTGTGTTTGGAATTTGGTAAAATGGATTCGATATTTGGAATCAGAAGGTCCAAATTATGTAATTATGACTCTTTTTTTGGACATTATGAATAGTAACGATGGTAATTATCTTTAATTATTGTGATTAATTAGTAATCAGGTAGTTACGGGTAATAAAATAATATCATAATAATATAAAATGACCCCAAAATGTGTCCAAAATCCTATTTTTTGAGTCATGGTAGACCATGGGAAGCTTTTTACAGAACTTGAGGGCCCATGGAGCTACAGGGTGTAATAGTGACTTTTATGACATTATTTTTTAAAATGAAGAGAAATATAAAAAAGGTTTGTTTATCCTAAGTAATAAAATTTTAATTTTGTTTACATAAATGATATTTTAGACTATAAATAGTCATTGGAAAGATAAAAATATTTCCTACATCATGGTATTTATTTTATAATTTTTATATATTAGATAAATAAATTTATTTATGACACCATGATGATGCAGTGATTACCTCATCAATGAACGTCTTAAATAAAATGAAAATATAAGGTAAAATATAAGACATAAACTTGTATAAAACCAATTAGATTGGTGTATTTCTAACCCTTAGTACCTTATCCTCGATATATATCATTGTGAGACCTTTAAAATCCAAAAACCATTTTATAATAAAGTAACATTTCAAGAATTTCAAAAATTGACCCTCCTCCCTCTTATAAAAGGACCCCCTATACCCCATTACCCACACCTCTCAAGCCCTTGTCTCATCTAACCTCTTCTCATATTATCTCTCCACATCCCTCTCTTACTCCTAGAAGCCTCACTTTGGGTAGAAGTCGTTCCAAGGAAGCCTTTGGCTCAAATCAAAAAGAGTAACCCTATTTAGAGGTAATGTCTTCTCTCGAGTTTCTTTATTTTATTTTCCTTCTTAACTCACCACTATTTTCATATTATTTGATTCCATAATAACAACAGTATCCTCAATATACTATGATGTTGTTATGATAAGGATTTTACCTACACTTACACACAACTTCGTCTAATGGTTAAAGAACACACTGTTTCTGTGGGTGGCGAATTACTGCCTCACGAAACGATGATTGTTCAATATTTTTTTAACACCACTTATGGTGGAAATTATGATGGAAATATATTTATATATGATATATATTATATTTATTACCTCTCAATACTTCTGTATTTCATATTTAAAACACACCTTTATGCTTTTCATGTTGTGCAAATGCGATAATTTCATCTGAGGAAGTATGGACTATCGCCCCCTCAAGTGATTTGAATCGTTCATGCCAAACATTGAATTTATAAATAATGTAATAAATGAACTTATTTTACCTATATAACATATGTATTATACTGTAATTATAATATATCTATGTCTCATTTAGTTTTAATTCATTTAATATGACAGAGAAATGAAAGTAGCGTTCATGCGTACGTACAGCCTACCGTCTCCATGAACGGTGCATTTCATTTTTATCTCCAAATGTCATGGAATAGTATAAAATGAATATATAATTGATATATATGATATTTAAATCATTAATACCTTTCTGAAGATGATATACTTACAACTACATGGGAAATTCTTTTCAAACAAGTTCATTGTTGACTCATGTACCGAATATCGATAAAACGTATGATATGAACTCACATAAATAACTAATTATTATAACACGATAATATGTGATATGGATTGAATAATAAAATTTAAAGTATGTCCTTAATCAATTATAAATTGACCAAAGTTTATTATTCATGAATATAAAGAAACGAACAAGACAAGTCAAACTTGAGGTAAGGGGATTTCTTATGTCACTTTTAATTCCGTGAGATTTCCATTGTTCGTCAATTATTTATTGCATGTGGTGTATTGTGTACTGCCATTTGATATATATTATCATGATTTTATTCATGGTATTCTATGATTTATTTGGTTTTTATTATCTTTTGGTCATACGACTTGATTGATTACAATGAGGTAAAGGGTTTTTATCTCACTTTTTATTCCCGTGAGATTCATGCTATATTTTCCACTATCTCCTTTAAGTGGTGTATGTAATGCCCATTATTATACTCTTTAATTAATATAAATCCATTTATGGGTGTTTACATAAACATTTTATGGTTCTTCTTTCATGGGGTGTATATTTTGTAGGTTCCCAAATCGGTAAGGGAACCTTTCACCCTCTTCTTTTTAAAAGACTTATTTTGGTTAGATCTTTTAATTTACATCTTCATAAGTTGGGATATGTTCTTATATATATCCTTATTTTTTAAATTTTATGTCCAAGTGATGATATACCCTTTTTATCTATCATAAACTCATTTTATGAATTTTAAAGTGACGCCGTTAGGCTGTCGAATTTCTAAAAGGGAACTTCTTAACCCAATTTCAATTCTTTAGGTTAAACCTCTACTTCTTGATTATGTCATTATATGAATATGTGTGGATGACCTATTATTGTTTTAAACTTAATATCCACATATATTGAGTGTATTTATATTTGTCCCACATAATTGTGTAATTTATTTATCCTTAATCTAAGGATACCGTCTTTGTATGGGACTTCGTCTCAATCTCTTTTCGTTGAGGCGTACTTCAATTTATAATAAACCCTTTTGACTAATAAACCCTTTTGAATTTATTAGTTGTATAATAAAACCTTTTGAATTTTTATTTCATTCAAAAGGAATATTTTTACATGAAGCATTTTAATAAATGACAAAAGGGAATGTTTTTTTATTACGTATGCAGCGACAACGACTTCTCCACCGCTGTGACCATTATTTGAGTTTCGGCTTCCTCTGCAAGCCATAATTTTTTTAAATGAAAAATA
This sequence comes from Viscum album, assembly GCA_963277665.1. Lineage (NCBI taxonomy): Eukaryota > Viridiplantae > Streptophyta > Magnoliopsida > Santalales > Viscaceae > Viscum > Viscum album. The sequence continues at coordinate 2,101,796,751 of OY728164.1, read as the reverse complement.
AATACCATGTTTTAATTTATTTTGGTATTGAAAATGGTTTTGATAATTTTTTGATTATATCAATGGGATATATTGATATCTTGTGATTAAAATGTGGAAACTCTATGTTTCCTTTATGCATGTTTTATGTGATACGATTATGTTATGGTTCTTGGGCATTATTTATGAAGATGGGTGGTTTGGTGATAAACTAAGGGCGGGTGATCCCGAGATAGCTCTTCAATTAATTGGGTAATTTTAAGGAGTTAAACGCTAATGTTTCTCCGAAGAGATTTAGGGAATATACTGTGATGGGTATTCCAAACGTAACCATGAGGGTTACTCCCTACGTAAGAATGTTATGAATGCCCCAAGTTACCTTTTTGTCTTATTTTTTATATGATTTATTTACAAATCTTATAATTTCATGAGGTATGTTAAAGTTCTTATGTTTTATGAGTCAAGTATGATTTCATTGATTCTTATGTATAAATGGAGTAATGTTTTCTTTCCATATTTTTATATCCTTTACTGATCTTTTAATGCTTATCCCATGTTTTTTAAATATTATTCACAGGACATAATATGGAATAGGGTCAAGGATGGGATCAAGGGAATGTCATGATGTCTAAAACATGGAAATAGACATGACTCTTTTGTTAAAGAGTTTTTATTTTTTGAAAAAGATGGAAACTGAGTAGATGTGTCTACTTTGTAATCATTGAGATGTAATAGTTATGTCCTAATTCTCTAAAACTCTAAACCTGAAAAGATCCTCAATATAAATCATTATTTTAATTAATGATTATTTAATGTTTTAAGTCCGTGTCCTTATAAAAATAAAGACTACTTATAGTCTTCAGAAGAAATACTAAACCAATGATTAAAATAATTGGTAACCCCTCCTCTCCTCCACTATAAATACCACACCTCTTTACCTACTCTCCTCACACCTATCAAGCCTTGAGCCTTGTAAAAATTCTAATCAAATATATCTTTAAACCCCAATCCCACTTCAAAAAGCCCTTTGTATCTTCAAATTACTAAATCCTCTCTCTTAAATATGTTCTGAAGGAAGATATATTCATGAGGTAAATTTCTCCTTTCATTTCTTTTAGTTTTTTTCAAGTTTCTTTATTTCTTTTTCTTTCCTCACATCATTTAATCTAAATGTTACTATAACTATAGTACCTTACATGAATTGTAATTTTTTTATGGTATTGGAATAATTCATCGTAATCTCTCATTTATACTTCTTTTATACTATAAATGAAAACTCCATCCGAGATGAATTAATTTATTGGATTCAAGGAGGACGTGTTTTCTATTTCTATTACTATCTTCAATTATGGTCACAAAACCATTTTTATGGTTGATAAAGAATATATTATATGTATTATTTCATATTTAAGGTTCTGGAATATTTTTTACACATGATGTTAATTTATATCAAAAAATGTGTTCGATGTGATCAAAAAACTGCAAATCAACTAAAACAATTATAATTAATGTTTTATATAATGATTCACATTCACTAAAAATAATCAAATGAATTTTATAACCATGTAATCTTATGGATGTTCACTAATAAAATACAAATTCATTTTTTGTAATCCATTCTCATTTCACTTGTTTATACATACATGTATATAACTAAACCAATCATGAAAACCAAGGAAACTAACACACCCAAACAGTGAAATTGAATTTCTTAACCCATAAAAAATGTTAATAATGAACTTAATAAGTTTATAATAAATAAATTACATTAATAATATGTTCTTAAAATATTAATTAATGAATATAATTTTGTTATTAGAGAGATTAAGATCAAGTGAAGGACATCATCGGACTTAAGGTAAGGGATTCTTCCCAAACCTCCATTATTCCTTTTGGTTGTTCTATCATTTTTTACCCAAATGAAGTTATCCATTAATTTTATACACATATTATAAATGATTTTTATATTCTCCAAAATTATGTATCAGGATCCATTCATCATTCTCTTTTGGGGATATACATGATTTTAAATAATTCCCAGCTCAATTATTCTCGATAAGCAATCCCATTTTAAGGGAACTTCCCAAATTCTTACCCAATTTCAAGTGAAATCCATCATATATATTAAGAACCAATTGTATTTATAATTTTTTTTATTATGAAAATATTCTTGGTTTAATTATGGTTTTATATAAAACATTATTCCTTTTTATATTTTAAACTCTCTTTTTTATTTTCCTTAAACCACTCTAAAATGTTTCAATAATAAAATTTCTTAAATACTCTGCCTACATGTTTTCACATATTTTTGACATAACTTACCTTGATATATGAATATTTAACCTTATTTATGTACATGTATGTTTTAATTCCTTTTTTCCTAAACACTTGTATGATACACCCAATTATTATGCTTTATGATAAGATTATGATACCCATTTCTTTCCATGGGTACCCTTATGTTTTTGTATGATTGATTATATATGAATCCATTAGTGGAAATAATATCATGAACATGTTATGATGGTTGTGACCAAATAGTTCTCCAATGCATTGGGCAATTTTTAGTCTCATGAGATGTTATGTTCAACGATCTTGGCAGTTATCCTTGACTCGTGCTACTATGTGCGAAAGTCTTGGTGGTTAACCATTACTTGTGATCCTCTAAGTTAAATGACCCTTGAATCATGATAAAATCATGTTTTATGTTTATTCTACAATACTATGACTCCATTTTTATATGATCACATGTTTATATTTTCTGATTTCATATGTTCCATGCCTTTTTATATCATTCTGTCATGCCTTATAACCCACGTTCTAAAGGTTTATTCTTATGTTTATTCCCTTACTAGGCTTTTAGTTCATCACTTTGTTCATGTTATCCCCAAGTTATCCTAGGAAGATATATGAGCACAATGGAATTTAGGAGCTCTTTATGAATATTAAATAAATAAATGTTATATTTAATCCCATGCTTTCAGTTTTATGAACCTAGTCTTCAAAGACACTAAAATTTATGATCCTTATCTTGTAATATGCCATTTTATTATGCTTAAAATTATGTAAGGATATGTGTAAAAGGATAGAGTCAAAATATTTAGTATCATAGGATGGTCTAGTTATTTTTGGATATTAGTAATAGAGAACTGTAGTAAGAACTTTAGGGATGAGATTAAGTATAATAAAACATCCCTAAATATTTTTAAGTATAGAGTAAGTGGTTTATCAAGTAAATAGACACCTGTATGGATACGAACAAGTGGATGTGGCTCTGGAAAAGATGTATCTAGGGAAGAAACCTAAAAACACCACATTGAGATAGACTTGAATGGGAACTCGTGAATGACAATGGGCCATGATGCCCTCCTGTTTTGACACTCCTGGGGGATCTGATTTGGTAAATTCATATTCTTAGTATGAACCATTATTAAAGGAACAAAAAAAACAAACCCATAAGAATATTTTGTAGGATACAGATCATAGATAACTTTTATTGAAACCTTGGGAATAATAAGTCAGGATATACTTTTCCATTAAGATTTTATCCTTTTATGTTTAATGTTTCATTTTTATTCTTATTAGCTAAGTATTAAAGCCCCCTAATTGTACATTCTCTTTCTTAGTTAATAGTAGGAAATATAAGAACACGTGCCAAAAATAAATGTGATAGAAAATGTGATGATTTCTCTAATGATATGCCTTATATGATGAAAATGGGTGGTCAAAACGTTATGATAGTACATTATCAGCTGGACCAAGTTATGAATAATAACTTCAATCATGTTGAATGTCCCACTCCTTAAAAGAAAGAGAAAGTTGTCGTATAACACTTCATGAAGAAAAGGTCTCCCATGTTTTGTGGATCTTCTAGTCCCCTCCTTGTATAATAGTGTATTAACTCCATTGAAAAGATATTATCTATCCTCCAGTGCTCAAAAGAAGAGAATGTCACACTTGTGGTCTATTGCTTTAATGGGGAAACTGATCTTAGTTGAAACTGATCAAGAATAAGAAGTCCAAGGAGAAAATTGATTCCATGGATTGGGAGTAATTTCAGAAAATGTTTTTAGTAAAAATTTCCCCCAAACCTATATATCAATAGGGAAAAAGTGTTCATCAGACTTAAGAAGAAGGAAGACGAGTTCTTAAGGGTGTATAAAGAAAACTTCACAAGGATTGCAAGATAGACCTCCAACTTTTTCATGAACACCAAAATGAGGGTTAATTTCTTCTTTAGTGGACAAAATAAAAGTTTATGAAAATTTTCTGTGATTAGATACTTCGATAGTTAAGAGGATAATGTCTTTTGTGCCCTCGGTCATGAAATTGAGATAAGAGACTCTCAATGGCTTCATGGGACCAGTAACAAAAAAGTGGAAAATAGAGTATAATATTGGTGGTTTAGAAAATAAATCACATTATGGAAAGAAGATCAAACATCCCATGTGTCAAAATTGTGGGAAGAAGTATCCTGGGAACTGTCTAAAGGGAACCGATAATTGATTCAAATGTGGAAGAATTGGAAATTTGGCTAAAAACTACTGAAGGGATATAAAGAATCACACTAATTTGGAAGAGGAAATAAAGGTTCATATCAATGCTCAACCAGTAGTTTAGTGTTTCTACTGTAAGGAACATCGACACTAGGAAAACAATTTCCCTAATCCAAGGGTTGTCAGAGGCAATCAATGAAAACTTCCAATGAATCAATGGAGGGATTATGTTGTCACTACTGTTGAGGTGGATCCAGAAAATGATGTGGTGATAGGTATGCTAATTATTCATTCAAGAATAGTGAACATAATATTTGATTCTAGTTCTACACATTATTTCATATATTTAATGTTAAGTATAACTCTTCACAAACCAACTCAAAATTTGAAGAATATGTTATCTATAAGGAAAAAATGGAGAAATTATTTCATCCAATGTATATAACTCCTACTTGATTAATGTTTGTGGACAGAACCTCCCTGAAAATATTTTCATACATCATCTAGTAGAGTTCGATTATATTTTGGTCATGAATTGGATATATTTACACAAAGACAACATTAAATATCAAGAATGTGAGATCACTCTTCACATCCCAATGTATCCTCCCATCATGTACAATTGTAAGAAAGAAGATGAATCTCCCTCAAAATAATTTTCTGAAGCATGGGTAATGTTTCCTTTTTAGTAAGAATATATTTCTCAAATGATTGAGACAAAGGAGATAATACTTGTTGAAGATATTCCCATCACGAGGGATTACACCTTTGTATTCCCTATAGAATTTCATAGTCTTCCTCTTGATCGAGAGGTTAATTTCCCAATTGGACTTATTCATGGATCCCTACCTATATCAAAGACACCTTATAGAATGTCCACCATTGATCTGGAAGATCTAAATAAGTAGTTACAGGAGAATCTGGAGAAGAGTTTTATATGCCTAAGTACTTTACCATGGGCTACGCCAGTCCTCCTAGTCATGAATAAGGATAGATAAATGTGCATCTACATTGATTATCAAAAGATCAATAAAATCAGGATAAAGAAAAATTATCCCCTACCTCAGATAGATTATTTGTTTGATCAGCTTTGTTGGGCCTGTTATTTCTCTAAGGGGGATGTTTGATCGAGATATCACTAATTAAAGGTGAGGAAGGAAGATATTATGAAAAATACCTTTCAAACGAGGTATGGACACTATGAGTTCATTTTTATTCCCTTTAGACTCTACAATTATCTAGAAATATTAATGGATATATTGAAGAGAGTCTTTAGAGATTACCTCAAAAACTTTTGGGTAGACTTTATCGGTGATATTGTGATTTACTCCAAGAGAAAGGAGGAACACGCGGAGCATTTGAATAGTATGTGGATGACATTTTTAAGGGATAAACATTATGAAAAGTATAGTAAATTCTTTTTCTATATGTAGGAATTATCATTCTTGTGGAATGTTATCACTAGAAAAGGAATATCATTGGACCCTTCTAAGATAAAGGTAGCTGAAGAGTGGCCCATGACAACATCAGTAACAAAGATCCACATATTTCTGGGTTAAGCTGGGTATTATCAATGATTTGTGAAAAACATATCATGATTTTCAACCCTAATGAAAATCTAACACATAATAGAGAGAAGTTATTATGGACTCAAGAATGTGAGGAAAACTCTAAGGAGCTCAAAAGGAGGTTTATCCCTGTGAAAATAATCACACTCCCAATAAGTGGAGAACTCTTGGAGGTGTATAGAGATGATTAAAAGAAGGTATTAGGATGCATGCTGATGTAAAATTATAAAGTGATACACTATTACATAAGGAAGCTGAAAATCCATGAGTGAAACTACCCCCCACATAATCTAGAAGTTGGCGGGTGTGTTTTTTGCATTGAAAATATGGCGTCATTATCTCTATGGGGAGAAGTGTGAGATATATAATCATAACCAGATCCTAAAATATATACTCACATATAAATAGCTTAATATGTTCAAATGAAAATTTTTATAATTCATCAAGGATTATGAATGCACAATCCACTACCATCCTGATAAGGAAAATAAGGTGGTGGATGCTCTAAGTAGAATGAATCATGTATCTTTTTAAATGACGATAATTGAAAAGGACCCAATATTCTTAGATTTTCATAGAATGGACATAGGAATCATTAAGGGAGGAACATCATCAATCCTTTATCAAATGATTTCTCAACCATCCATCATGGATAAAAAAATAAAGGATCCTCAAAGAAATGATGTGGAAATTCAGAAGAGGGCGGAAGCTATCAACAATAGGAAATCCTTGGAGTTTAAATTTGACAAGGATGGAGTCAAAAGATTCGAGTTACGATTATTGGTACCATATGATCGAGATATAAATAAAGGACTTCTAAATGACAAACATAGCTCAACCTTTTCTATTCACATAGAGAGCACAAAGGTGTATTGAGATATTGGAGGGAATTATTGGTGGGGCAATATAAAGAAAGAGATTGCTGAGTATACATCTACGTTTCTGGTATGTTATCAAGTGAAGGATGAAAGGAAAAAGTCTAAGGGGATTATGTGACCTCTACCCATACCAACATAGAATTTGGAGAAAATTACAATAGACATTGTCACTAGACATCCACAGAAATATATAGGGAACAATGCTATATTGGTCATTGTGGACCATCTTACAAAGACAACTCACTCTATCGCAATTCAAGAGTACTTCTCATTTGATCAATATGCATAGATATATATCAAAGTGGTAGTAAATATGGATGGAGTACCACTATCTATTGTATTTGATAGGGAAATGAGATTCACCTTAGAGTTCTGGAAAAGTCTCCAACATTCTTTAAGCACTGAACTAAACTTTAGTATGGCTTATCATCCTCAAACTATGGACAATTTCAGAGATCTATTCAAACACTAGAAGAAATGTTGAGAGAATATTCTATGTAATTCTAAGGAGGGTTGGACCAACATCTTCCACTAGTCAAATTATATTATAATTTATATTCCACCCAGGAATCTGATTGGAATCATATGAATTCCTTTATGGGAAAAGGTTCTGAACACCAACATATTGAGATGAAGTCGGTGAGTATAAGATGATAGGACATGAAATGGTCGAAGAAATGGTGGAGAAGGTGAAAAACATTCAGCATCACATTAAGGAAGACCAAAGTTGACAGAAGATTTATGTAGACAATCATCGACATGACCTTGAGTTCAAAGTTAAAGACATGGTATTCCTCTACATATCTCTATGGAAGAAGGTCATGAGGTTTGGGAATAAAGTAATGCTACATACCAAATACATCAGACCCTTCAAGATTCATTATCTCATTGGAGCTATGGCCTATCGACTAGAACTTCCACCAACCATGTCTAAAGTACACGATGTATTCCACGTATCCCTCTTAAGGAAGTGCATACCAGATCCTTCACATGTACTGTCTTCATAGGCAGTACAATTGTAGAATGATCTTTCTTATGAGGGGCATCTAGTGAAGATATTGGATGATAGAGATAATGTTTTATGTAACATGACTACTCACATGGTCAAATTAATATGATGGAACCATAAGTACGAATAAGAAAAATTATAACCTGAAGAGGCAATGGATGAAAAGTACTGACACCTGTTTACGTCTTAGAATGTAAAATGACTGTTCGAGGGTTAAATTTCATAAGGGGGGATGAATTTAATGACCCAATGGTTTATCAATGGAATTACCTTCTTATAATTGTGTCTTATAGTATAATCATAAATATTATGTATATAACACAACACAAACCTTATAAATGAAGAATGGGTGAAATAAAAGGTATATCAAAAAGTTTATGAACATATACCTAGGAAATAATAACATGAAATTTGGAATAGTAATGTGACCCTTAAAAATACTAAATCGGCCAATTGAATAGTAAACTCACTAATAATATCTATCAATATTATAAGTGAAAATATGATATAATTATATCATAGTATAATTAAGTAAATATTTTAAAAATTATTAATTTAGTGTTGGTATTTTTATAATCCATGTATATTTTATTACAATTTGATGAATAATTTAATAATTTTAATAGAAATTTATTTTCATAAAATGTATTCATAAATAATTATTCTAAAGACTTGTGATTATATGATAATTTAAAGATAACTTAATTAACTTTTTCTAAGAGTTAGAAAAGTAGTTTTAATTTTAAAATTTGTATTTTTCAAGTAAATTATGGTTTTAATAAAAAATTAAATTGTACATATTTAGAAAATTAATTTCTTAAAATTGATTTCATTTTTTAATACTACACTTTAAAAAATGGTTGGGTTGATTTTTTTGGATTTTTCTAAAATACTTGAATTTTTGGTTATTGGTAAAATATGACAATTTATGATAAATAGTAAATGAATGAATTTATGCACCATGATTGAGTCATGGATGGTGTAAATAGACATTGGTTCAAAATCACAAGATGAATTTACTTTTTTGGTCACTAATATCAAGACTATTCAAAGTCTTGGGAAAAATATTAACCTAATCATTAAAATAATGGAAAACCCCTCCTCTCCTCCACTATAAATACCACCCTCTTTACCTCATCTCCTCACAACTATCAAGCCTTATTTCTAGTCCAAATTATTCTTAAATATCTCCTCAATACCCAATCCCAGGTATAACAGCCCTTGGTCTCTTCAAAAGACCAAATATTCTCCCCTAAAGAGGTTCTCAAGGAAGATATATTCCCGAGCTAAATTCCTCTTTTCATTTCTTTTATTTTTTTCAAGTTCATTTCTTTATTTTTATTTCCCCACCTCCTTTCTTCAAAATGTAATGATTACTATAGTAACTTACATGTACTAGAATTTTGTTATGATAATGTAATAATTCATTATCATATCTAATTTCTCCTCCTTTTATACTAGAAATGAAAACACTATCTGAGATGTGTTAATTTATCAAACACTACTAGAAAAGTGACCTATAGCCACAGTTTAATTGGGTTGTGACTATAGGGTGAGATATAGCCATAATTATTTTAAAATTGTGGCATTATATTTAATATACCCCCAAGATAGATCAACCTATGGCAATATATCCTCAATTATTTTACCCTCCCTCACAACTTTACTCTCTTACCCACAATCCAATTGTTCAAAACATTCTCCTCTGGCCAACCATCCCTCTCCCAATCGTCCCTATCCCTCGGGATCCTCTATACCCATCTTCCCACTCGTACCTCTCCCTACTCTGCCTCCACCTCTATTTGCTTTGCCTTGGGCCACTCCGCCTCGGGTTGCTCCACCTCAGGCCGCTTTGCCTTAGGCCTCTCCACCTCTAACCACTCTGCCTCCAACTGCTCCTCTTCGACCACTCCACCTCCAACCGCTCCACCTTGGGCTCCTCCATACCCATAATCCCTATTGAACCTACCTCTTATATAGATACCAACCTTATACCCTAGGTTTTAGGCAATATAGTTCTACCCTGGTCTCCTCACTACTCTCCATTCCATTCCTGCATCTACCTCCACCTGTGATCCCGACTTCTACCATGTAGTTCTTACATTGTGTCACTCCTGATTTCACCCTCAATGCGACCATTCTGAAATTTCAACCTTCACAGCATGGTAATCTATAGGAATTTCCATTCTCTTCTATTGCACATTATAAAAAATTAATTCGAATCTTTAACCCTAATTATTTGGATTTCATTATTGGTTTAATAGTGGGATTCACATTATCTTCTATTAGTATATTATGTATTAAAAATGAAGGAAATATTCATTATTTTATATAATATAGTATATTAAGTGGATGTATTATGCTTATTTAGTGTGAATCCTAAACTTCTTATTTTCTTGTTTCATCTCTAATATTGAGGACCCAATCATAGGTTGTGTCTCATTATCTCCCAAATATTCATAATTTAATTTTAGTGGAAATTTATTCAAATAGAATCTTGATGGATTGTGGTCTGATAGTTTCCTAACTAATTTCTCTTCATGCGACTCATCCCCTAAATAACCAAATGTATGTTTTTCATATTAATAATCATATGGATCATCACACTCTTCAATTTTCTCAGTTGAGTATTTTATACCACTAATGAGTTCATATATTATAGCTCCTTCAATGTTAAAATAATTTCATAGATAATTTTAAAATTCCTTATCAATCACATCAACTATGAAATAATCATCCAATTTATGTGGATGTTTCACAACCCCAAATAAATTTTGTATCTGTATATCTTCTATATCTTGAAAAGTTATCATCCCTTGTGGAACATCTATAAGGAAACCTCTAGTGTCTAGAAAGGGCCTTCCAATGATAATGGGTACTTACCTATAAATTTTCATGTTCGAGACTAGAAAATCGCCTAGTATTACAATATTTTAAAATATATACTGTAATTATTCAATTAATCTAATCAGGTAAGTGATGGATATATTTACTAATTTAAAATCCACTATTATGGGATCAATATTTCCCACAACCAATTTCTTATCAACTAAAAAATGGTTTAAAGAAATGTTGGATACCAAATCTACTTGATAAGTAAATTTTATTTTCCTTTCAAACTCATAGGTAATTATGAATCTATGAGGATCCTTAGTCTTTAATGGGATATTTTATTGAATTAAAACACTTTATTTTTTTATAAATATATGAATATAAAATTATTCAGGACTCCTCCTATTTGAGATCATGTTATTATTGAGGTTAGTATTTGTGGTAATTTTGGAATGTAATTCTTAAAATGGAATAACAAATTTAACATTTTAAATAATTTCAATAAAACATAAGTAGTATTTATCCTTATTAATATCATGTTCTCCACCTATTTTTAAAAATTGTGTAGGTGGATTATAATACTTAAAATATCTGTTATCTAACTTGAACATAAATATCTTAGATATTTATTCATTGCAAATTTTTATTTGTTAACATCTTCATTATATTTTTGGTTTAATATTTTATTACCTTCATCTCATTTTTTGACAGTTTTCTTCAAACTAGTTAGCATCTAATTTATCTTTTTAGTCTCTTTTTCATCATTTCCCATGACTACTTGCCCTCCTCTTATGATAACTTACTCGAATCCATATATTTAATTTTCCCTAATTGTATTAGGAATATTCCCCTTATATATCATTATGTTTTCCATGAAATCCACCAACTTTTATTTTTAGATTATGGATGCTTGAATGAATACCCTGAATTTACTAATCTGGACTTGAGAAGATTTAATTTTGTGAATTTCATAAAATAATTCTTGATTTGATTATTTTCTATATCGTATATCTTTTTTAATGTATTATAAGTCTCTATATATTCTTAGGATGAATTTCAAGATTGATTCTATTATATTTTATCTTGAATCATTTATCAGATTTATTATTTCCCATTGAATATAGAAGGAAAATATTTTTTAAAATCACCTTACTCCTTCCAAGAAGTATTTAGATATTTATACCCTTAGGAGTTATAGCTATTTTAAAATTAATTATATATCACTTAATGTGTCATATAGTTACCATTTTAATATTATTCCTCAATATTTTCTTGTGGTGAAGTTTATTCTAAAATGTTAAAATTTAAGAAATTAATGAAACTGTTACTAAACATTCCAATTTTGAAGAATTCCGCATTCTTTCCTTATGAATTTGATATGATAATTTGATATTATTTTCATTCAATTATATAATTTTGGGTCTCAAATAATCTATCAGTGAAACTTTAATAAAAAATATCACTATACCTATGATTATATTTTAATACGAGTTCATGTAGATTATATTGTAAATTTATTTGAGTTCCTTTACTATTTTGTCACTATAAGAGCCTCATATAACTGAATCAGCAAGGTTTTAACCTATTACATTAAATATTTTGGTAAGTAATTTCTTTAGAAATGTGTGATAAAACTGAAAAGGATGGAATTTTTATTAATTGTTATGGAATCATTCCCAATTCTATTGAAAATTTTATTGTTATTTTTCTACAAAAATTGATATTTTAGTTCACAAGTCAATGGTTATTTATATAGGGTAAAATCTCCTGGTAAATACAATTTTTATAACATCAAATATTTTGAAATATTTATATTCCATTATAAGCATTGCATTTCTTTCTTATTAGTTCATTTAGTATGAAATACACCTTTTATATAAATCCATTGATACTCTATTGATTTGGTGATACAAGAAATTTGTTGTAAAATCTATGATTAATGATAAGGAAAACTATAATGGAATCCCTTTAATGGTAGGAAAGTACTATAAATTTTTTTAGTTTTACACATACTTCCTCACATTTGGTGAATTTATAATACTTGATGGGTTTCAAATGGCCGGTATCCTCTCCATTATAGAAATCCCTCTCTATGTTTTCATATTCTATTTTATACCTCTGCATGGTTCTCATAAAATTTGGTGATCAATCCACATATTCAAGAGAGGATAAAATTATTACACATGTAAAACAACACCAAATAACCCCCTTAAACTCTACTAACCTTGCTCATATGACCGTGATTTCTCAACTTGGTATTTGTTTCCATCTATAATACTCTTTAATATATTACCAAATTTATTTTTTTTGGAATGTAAACGGACTACCTTCATCCTCATAAGTTTTCCATATACTCCACCTGTCTTGAAATCTCAAAAATATATTCTATTACCTTTTAAATGTTCATTCTTAAATAGGCATGAAATATAACTCAAACTTATTTTTTGATTACTCATAATCTATATGAATTCATTTCATACCTTAGAATGACAAAACTAAAGTATTTATTTAATTATATACCTAAACCTACATTGTGATCCAATAATATCTATGTTAAGTCCATATATGGTTCCAAAATTGTGGTGTGGTATTAAGAATATTCTTAAATACACCACCGATTGTTATTCGTAACCTTCATGGAATACACTGTTACATTGTAATTCATTAACTATTCAAGGAAGTAGATATATATTTACTTGATGTTTTCCATCCCTTAAATTGCATATCCTTGGAATATGGTTGATATCACTGATTAGATCACCTAATTTTTCAATTCATATGAAAATAGATAATAGAAACATCTAATAAAAACTAAATGTTTCATTTTCTCAACATTCCATGTAATTGGAATTGATTTTTAAAGTTATCTTAAGAATAAATTCTCCTAAATTTTCATATAAAAATAAATACTATTATGGTTCCCATGAATTTGAATGCGTTCAGTGTGGGCATGATTCACTATTAAAAATATTAGTGTAATATAACCTTTCCATTAGATATTATTCCACAATGTTGATTAATGAGAAATTCCTTTTCTAATATTTTTATGAAAATATTTCAAAGTTGTGTTTAGACATTTTTACTATATCATGTTGCAATTGTGGGAAACATTAAAATGCATTCACTGTATTGGGAGAAGACACTTTACAATGTTATCCTTAGAATTATTTTGGGTTCTTTTATAGCTTATGAAGCATAATATCTTAGTCTTGATCCTCCAAGTATAATTTATTTGGATTACATTATTGTTTCCATGGGTATATAGTGTTTTTTCTAATAGTGTCAAAGGTTATTCAATGTATTTTATGATATCCTATTGTATTCAAAGATTCAAGGGAGTCGGTTAAGAACTGTTTCAACTATATGAGAATAAGAAATATAGGAAGTAGATAAGATATTCGATAGTTGTGGATACTATCTCTCGATATCTTTGATGTATGGGTCTTGGAATTCATTGGTCAATTTAGTAAATATCTTCGGAATGAGTGTATAATTTTTTCAATAGACAATGTTTCAATTTGGTATGATTCTATTGAGTTAATAGATAGTACATGTTTATATGTGGTGATTGTTTTTGAAAACAAATCTTATATAGATATGAAATTCCTATAACTATAACCAATGATAATGATTTCCAATTTAAAAATAGTCATTTTAGATAAATAATGAAAAATGAGGATACAAACAGAATAATGTGTGGACATTGCTAGTCCTAGCCATTGCTTCTTGTGAGCATGGTCTTTGTTGAGGGGGGTGAGTTTTGGTGTTTTTATAAATATTTTTGTTATTTCTTTGAATTTTAATTTTATTTTCTATATAACTATCATAAAATCAATGTGGCCATTTCTAGTCATATCCATTTCTTCCTATACATATTTTCTTTAACACACTATGGTCAGTAATAGTATGATAAATTCCCACATACATGAACATCATACCAAGTCACTTCAACAATTTTTTTATTTCATTTTCGGGATATTTGGGTTGGAAAATTTGTGCACCCTCAACTAGTTAGGAGAGTTTCCAATTAAAGTGCTACATGGAAAAAGGTTTTTTTCTAAGCATAAGCATGCCTTAATTTTTATGTGAATTTTCATACTCTCCATATGTTTGAAATTTTAATTCTTTCACGTTCGTGTTTTTTCATGTTCAATATAAATTGGGATCAAGATTATAAAAATTATCTATTTCAACACACCTATAATTCCATGTTTCCCCTGCTTCTGGTCTTCTAATTCCCTCCACATAATAGTTGATTAATTAGGAATATATGTTTCCTAGATTTGAGGACCCACATCTTAATTTAGTGAGGAATATCTAATGACATAGACATCTCTCCGAATAGACTCATTAATAAAATGCTCTGATGCCAATTGATCCAATGCACATGCTGCTTTCCTCCTAAATGAGGTTCAAGGATTGGTGTATCAACTAGAAAACAAAATACATAATGATGAAGCCTCTCTGATTCAAAGTAATTTATTTCTGTGGATCCAATGAACTCTGAAAGTAGAAACATCCATGGAAAAACATATTGGCACTAGTTATACTCAATGTTGTTTTCCATACCAGTTCATCACAATATCTAAGATTGATCATCTAGTTTCATATCTATATTAATAAATGAATAATGAAAAGATTTTGTAGTCCATGTCAGTTTAAAAAAAGGAGTTGAAAAGATGAAAATCAAAATATTTTCCCATGAATGAATTCCACATATTTTTTTTGGAAAAGGACATGTCTGATAAGTTTTATGTGGACTCATGTAAATCATTCACAAATAAAATGGTTTTGGGTAAGTTTTTTTTGTAGTTACCTAGTGGATTATGGAATTACTTAATAGAAAAATAATATACAGTGACATTAGAAAAAAAATTTATGAATAAATAGAGAGAATTCAAGAACTTATTCCATTCAAAAAGTAGAGAAGAAGGAAACCCTCCACACTATATATAGGGTAAAATACCTATTTATCATCCACCTTATGAGTTTTATTTAAAGACCTGGAATTTCCATATAATTTTTCTTTTAATTATATGGAACTATTAGGAGGCTGTGAAAAATGATGGCACGTAATTCTGAGGCCTGATGTGTCCAGAATGGAATTTTGATATTTCTTTTAAGTTCACCTAAGTGTACATGTGTGTGGGTTTTCTAAATTTTAAACCGGTGCTCGGAACTAAAATATGAGGACAATGTTGAACTCACAGAATTGGGATTCTCTTAGGCGAATCTTAACATTGTTCAGAAAAAGTCGGATGGGAACGTTGTTATTATTTTCAGAATTTTTTTAAAAAGGTAATAAAATAACTCAATGATATTTAATTATTGCATTAAAACTATTGAATGATGGTGGTGGGACCGCAGAGTTAGCAGGTTATTAAATGAAGTCATTTAATAACCTGTTGCACTTGGTTGTGTAACCGCACTATCGCGTAATTAATGGGTTCATTAGTTTCTTCATTAAAGAACCAAATTAATGACCAGAGAGTTAAAATCGTTAAATCTAAAATGCTAATCAAAACATTATAAAAATAGATTAGAAAACTATGGGAGAACTCTTGAAGAAGAGCCGGTGGAAACCCTCTCTAACGAAGAAAGAGGAACAAACAATGGCATTTAGGATTAGATCCAGGATCAATGAATGCCGACGAACACCTTCGAACATAGATTCTTCTCCCTCATCCACAATGTTTTCCAACAATTTCAATGTAGGGGTTTTGATTTTATTCCATGTGATTTATGAATCATATTATTCCATTCTTTTCAAAATATGACAAACATGGATCAACTGACTAATGGGTTGATACCCGATTTGTTCTTTATTTTCTTGAGTGTGGTTGACGCAGAGATCCGCAGTGACGAGCTGTACCTACCCTTCAGGTAGGATCCTTGGTGGATGACCTATGGAGTTGTTTTTCCATTTTTCTGTACTTTCTTTTAGTTAGGTTTGTATATTGGCCCATTCTACTTCAGTTCACACATAGCAGTTATACTATGTGGTGTTCTGTTGTTGTGTACTTAGCATGCGTGTTTACAGGTTTAAAAGAAATGGCTTCAAATTTTAGGGATATGCCTTTCCGTTTCTTGTCACCAACCCGTGGATTATGGAAGGAGGGCATAGGGTACTCACAGCCCGAGCCCCAAGGGGCGGGTCTTGAAAAAGTGGTATCATAGGAGTCGGTTCTATCGAAGAACTAAGACTCTGACATTTTCAATGGTGAAATAGTGTTAAGTGTTTTGAGTAAGGTTTTTAGTTATGGGATTCCAGTGTCGGTGTGAAGGCTGATGTATCCATACACTAGGACCCGGAATTCTGATTTCCAACTCGGTACAAAAAATACCAATTGTGTATGTTTTTGGAATGTTTTTCTTTTGAGTTATTTTTAGTCAGCTCACTTGGAATAACTTATTGATCATGGAACATCTATTTATTTTTAGGATGCCTCAACATATACAACCATCCAGGATTCCAAAGAGAGTTTGTGAGGACGACCCACCGAGTGATGAGGCTTTGGTGCAGGGCCCTCTTACTGTGATGGTACCTTTGGGTGGTGTACCAGCAACACCACTACCCATATGGAAGAAATTTCCACAAATCCCACCAGAAAATAGTGTATAAAGAATTAGCGCATTGTACAAGTTCCAATGGAAAAGGCCTCCAAGGTTTTGAGGTGATACAGATCCACAGGTGGTGGATGACTGGATGGAGGTTATGGATAGAGTTTTGAGCCTAGTTGGGACACCAGTAGACTAGTTGGTGACCCAAGATACTAGTCTCTTACAGAGCATAGTAGGTAGATGGTGGATCCTGACACTCTAGTTGAATGATGATGTGACCTTCACCTTGTTAGACTTTGAGGTCCTCTTCAGGGAAGAGTTCATTCAAGAAACTATTTGCTATGTGAATATTCAGGTGCTTCTGCACTTAAAGCAGGGCATCTTAACAGTAGCTCGGTACTCAGAGAAATTCAATGACCTCTCCCACTACTCCACCGACATCATATGGAACCCTTTCTTCAAGGACTAGACCTTTGAGCCGGATCTCGGATGAGATATTATACAGTTGATGATATCATTCAACATACTAATGAAAGTTGGAGTGCTAGAGCGAGCACTTCTGGTGGATAGATTCCTATCTGATCAGGCGCTGACAGCGAGAGCCACCACTAGGAGATACATAACCGAGCCATCTATAGTAGGTAGTAGAAGGATGAAGCATATACCCAAGTGGGTCAGACATTATGGTCGATGACCCCAAGATGTAGGGTCGTAGGTGCAGATCTCATGGGATAGAGGGGGTTAGCAGAGGAGAAGACTGTGCTACTCGTGTGGTGGGAAGGGTCTCATGGCTCGCGACTGCCCGAACCGCCACACAAATGATCAGTAAATGGTCGAGGGACCACCGAGGTAGAGGTGGAGATTCGAGCGGGGATGTCTGCAGTGAAGTAGACATGGCAAAGGAATTGGATGTGCCGCAGGCGGTGGGCAGTGATTTGAGGTTCTACCGCCACCACCTCAAGGTGGTCCACCTCGACCTCAGGGAGCAGGTGGACAGGGACGAGCTCAGCTTTAGACTATCGAGTCCTATGACCATGAAGCACTAGAGATTATTCATTGTATGATTTGTGTCTACTCCACCATACCTACAGTTCTTATAGACACAAGTTCTAGTCACTCTTTTATTGCCACAACTCTCATTCAGAGCTCGGAGATTCCAGTGGAGTTGTTGGATCGATCCTTATGATTAGAGACTCATAAGGGAGAGGATTCAACAACTACACATAGTTTCCAACAGGGTGATCTTACTTTAGGAGGTGAGGTCTTCATATGTGATCTACTAGTAATATCATCTAGGACTTATGATTTCATCTTGGGTATAGACTGGTTATCAACGGTCCATGCTCAAATCGACTATTTTAGGCACAAAGTGCGGTGTGTCCGAGTGGATGGGACTGAATTTTCCTTCACTAGGGAGAAGGGATCCTTTAAAACTCATGATGGACTTTCTCAAAGGATGGTACAACCGATCACTAAACAGTTGGCTGGCCTTACCCTTGGAGAAGTTCATGAGAGGAGTCTGAGCTATCCTATATTGTTGGACTAGTATGATGATGTATTTCTTGAGGATGTTTCTGGACTACCTCCTTGAAGAGAGGTAGAATTATATATCTACCTATACCCTGGGATGAAATAGATATCTATGATTTCATATTGGATGGATCCCACAGAGATTTTATTAGTTGAGGGTATAGATGGAGGACTTGCAGGGGTAGGGGTTCATAAGGACTAGTGTTTCTCCATGGGAAACCCCGATTTTGTTCACCAAGAAGGATGATAAGAGTTTAAGGGTTTACATGGACTATCAGTGCCTGAACCAGGTGACCGTGAAGAAAAAATATACACTATAGGGGATTGATGATCTCTTCGATCAACTGAAGGGGTCTCGATGTTTTTTAAAGATATACCTCAGATTAGGCTATCATCAACTTAGGGTACGAGATGAGGATGTACCAAATACGACCTTCAGATGTCGATATGGAATCTATGAGTTCTTGGTGATGACTTTTGGCATGAAAAATGCCCCAATAATGTTAATTGCCTCATGAACAGGATCTTCCAACCTTACCTAAATCGCTTTGTGGTGGTCTTCATTATTGACATCTTGGTGTACTCAGTGTCGGAGGAGGAGCACACCACTCATTTGCAGATAGTTCTGGATACACTCTAAGAGCACCATCTTTATAGTAATATCTTGAAGTGCCAGTTCTTGATATGGGAGTTACACATTCTGGGACACATTATCTCATAGGCTAGATTAGTATTGGACCCGACAAAGAAAGAGGTAATGTTTTATTAGGAGCCACCCAAGGGTGTGACCGAGGTGCAGAGTTTCATGGGGTTTTTGGGGTACTATCATAGATTCGTACCTGACTTTTCCTGAGTAACATCACCCTCGTTGTCTTTTAAAAATAAGGGAAAAACTTTCTTGTGGATAGAGAGATACCAGTAGAGTTTCCAGGATTTTAGGTAGAGACTGATGAGTGACCCCATCTTGAGGCTAGCATAAGAGGGAATTGGGTATCTAGTCTAATAAAATGCATTAGGGACTGGACAAGGATGTATCCCGATGTAAGGGAGATTTGAGATTGCCTATGTCTTATGACAGTTGAGACAACATGAATAGAACTACGCTACCCCATGATCTGGAGTTAGCAGTAGTGGCCTTTTCCATAAAGATGTGGTGTCACTACTTGATGGGTGAATGGATTATGGTCTAATCTAATCATTAGGGTATCAAGTATATCTTATCACAAAAGGAATTGAACCTGATATAGTAGTAATGGCTGGAGTTCCTCCCAAACTATGACGTTGAGATATTCTACACTCTTAGGAAGGGGAACATGGTGGTAAATGAACTCAACATGAAGTATGGTTTATAGTTGTTGAGTAAGGAAAAAGAAAAGCTAACCACATTGTAGTTATCCTTCTTGGATAGTGATCAAGTAGCTTAACTCTATTCTATGATAGTCACTCCCCACTCCTTTAGCGAGTTAGGGAGGCACATATTGGGGACGTTGACTGCGAGACCCGGCGTGCTCTGATATCTACAGGACAAGATTCTAAAGTCTTTTCTTAAGGTGGGTATCACGTAATCATTTTCAGAGGACACACCATGGTACCAGTTATGCTACGATATGATGTGTTAAGGGAATTCCACACATCCCCTTTGCATGTACATCTTGGTGTGGCGAAGATGTTCAGGACATCCAATGATAGAACCGGTGGCTAGGGATGAAGAAAGCAGTGGAAGAGTTCATTTCACGATGCCTCACTTGTCAGCAAGTGGAGACCAAACAATTGATTCTAATAGGTTTAGAATAGACATCTAATGTTCTATAATGTTAGTGGGATGACATCTCCATGGACATTGTGATAGGGATACCACGTACGTCTAGGGGACATGATTCCATTTGGGTGATCGTTGACCGAATCACCAAGTCGTCCCACATCCTACCAATCAGAGAGCGAGGATCAGTAGAGGGATTGGGACACCTCTATATACAGGAGATAATATGGCTTCATAAGGTGCCATTGAAAATCATCTCAGATCGTGAAACTCGTTTTACATCCCGGTTGTGTAAGGGATTGTTGTAGGTGTTCGAGACCCAGCTACGTTTAAGCACCACCTTTCATCCTTAGATAGATTGTTAGATAGAGCAGACCATATAGATTCTTCATGACATGATCCGTGCTTGTGTACTTGATTATGGCTACATTTGGGAGGATCATGTGCCCTTGGTGGACTTCTCATACAACAACAGCTATCACTCCACCATTGGCATGGAACTATTTGAGGTGTTGTATGAGTGACCATGCAGATCACCTCTATGCCGGACAGACCCAGGAGAGTCAGCACTTATGGGTCTAAAGTTGGAACGAGTTACCACTGAGAAGGTGAAGATCATCCAGGAGTGGATGAAGACTTCATATATCGGGGAAAAGTCATATACTAACATAATATAGAGACCCTTAAATTTTGAGGAGGGAGACACGTCTTCTTACATGTCTCACCTTTACGATATAACAACCCTTCACTTTATTACACACTTAAACATGATTTATTACTTAAAATATTCACTTGATAAAACATAGAAGATCGAGAGGTCTAGTGTCATTGGGTATTAGGAACATTTTAGAATGACTTAAAACATGAAACAAAACATCTTTATTGAAAACTACCTTTACATTACCACTACATTCCCCCATACTTAGCATTACATGTGATAAACTAAAGACATTCATAAGAAAAGGGTGAGCTATAAAGCCTAGTATGGGAATAAACATGGAATAAGATGAATAATAAAATACATGTTAGGCAATAGGCATATCAATGGAGAATAAAAGAAACATGAACATAAAGGCATGATATAACATGATTATCATAACAGAGAAATGCAGCAACAACACTTAACATTGTTTTAGCATGATCCAAGGCTCATTGAACATGTAGCATTAGTAAACCCTCATTTCAATTGAATTATAATGAGTAAACCCTCATTTCACTTGACGTTTCACGATACTAATCTTTACCCAATGCATTGGAGCGCTATCAGGGCACACCATTCTTAAACATTTAATTTCATGTGTAAGTGTTCCATATAGATCATACAACATGGAATAATCAAACATCATCATTTATTCCATGATAATGGAATGTGTAATTATTAAATGAAAATCTATAATCAATAAGTAAACGTTCATAAATGTGAATATCCTTGATAGAGAAATTGACATGGTATTCACTACACAATGACTTTGGCTTTGAAAATCACAGTACATTTTCGGTAGCAAAACGACGTGACATAAGAATTCATAAAACTAGATTATGAGAGAGAAATGGGTGTCTCATAATATGTACATGAAATTGAAAGTAAGGGGGTCATATAGATTCATGTCCAAACAAATTAAATGTAATTTAGACTCATAATACAAAACAATTTCTTGAATGTGTATGAGAAGAGAGAAATTCCTTACCGAATTTTGGCATAGTAATAGGTGTACATGGGAGGAATTAATGAGAGAGAAAAATGCCTCTCATAATTTCAAAAATAAGGAGGGTAAAATAAGGGAGGTGTGAAATCATACCCCAACATTTTTAATTTAATGTAAAAGGGTATTACAACATAAAGAAACTTGGATAAAAATATGAAATGAAGGAATCCCTTACTTGGAAGTGTGATCCCAAAGGCTTGGGAGAGGCTTCATGGGAGATTGGGGTGCCTTGGGAGGATATTAGAGAGAGTAGGTCATAGGTTGGAATAACTCCAAAGGCTTTTAGTGAAGAGGAAATGGAATCTTGGGTGGGTTTATATAAGAAAGGAATGGAATTATTTATTATATAGGTTTGGGTCACCACACATTAAACTAATCCAAACCACAAACCAGCCCCTAGTTTTTCCCATGGTTTTTGCTAAAGGGGAGTGGGAAAAAATATTGTATAAGGCCAATGGAAAAAATTATTAAAATATTAGTCTTGCTTATGTGGTGGTGAGTCACACTCTGAAGGAAACCATTTTAAAAAGATAAAATATTTTATAAGTCTTGGAGGGTCCACTAAGGATTTATAAAATAAAAAAACTAAAATCACCTTATTTTAGTGTTAAAAAATATATCGGCTTAACATAATATTTATAGTATTTTATGACATCACTATTGTGTCATTATGATGTCATAAAACACATTATATATTTAAATAGTATTTAATTTTTCCCAAAAATTCGATTGTCTCAGAAAATTATGAAAAATTCACCATTGGACAATTTAGACATCTTGATTCCAAAAATAATATTCATTTTATCTAAATATTTTTTTTAAATATGTGAATTTTAATTTTAAAATAAAAACTGATATTTATCAAAAATTTATGGGTTTTGAAAAAAATACCTTTCAAAGCATAATAAAAATTACAATGGTATTCATTATATGATCATTTATATTTAATAAAAGTAATTTAGTAATAATATTTTTTTAAAATATTATTTAATTCAAAAAACCATTAATAATTAAAAATATATTTCTTAATTGAGTGTTACCTAAAAATGATATTTATCATTTAAAAACTATGAATGCATACTCTTTATTATATACAAAAATAATGCACATAATCATAGTGCTAAGGTCTTGTTACGTAACCCCTTATAACACCCCCATAAGACCAAAGGGTAAGATGTGTGATGGTGACAAACTCTTGGGGTGGTTTAGATGAAATCCCACGGGTGGTAATCTCTATCAACACCCACTTCTCCCATAGGTGATTCTGATTGATCTTAACCCGTTAAAGCTTAGCTTGGGCTTGGTCAAGAGTGAATCCCAATGATGCCACCTCCTATTCGAGATCTAAAAAATTGGTGTTGTAAGGGGAAAGTCTACTGGATGAGTCTATCTCTTCCTTTGTCTATATAAATTGGATTGGTTAATGCCCTATATTTATACTAATTATGTGATCATTCTTCAATGGCTATATTAGCAACGATAAAAATTCTTAACGGTATTTTTAATTCTAGAAACATAAAACCAAGGAAATTCATATTTTATATAACCATTTTTCATAATTAAATATTTAATTAAATCCATAGGAATTTTCATTGATAAATGTTTGGGTCGTTACAGAAAAGGTTTTCAGAGATTTGGTTTGGGTGGAAAACTATCTCTGAGGTTCATCATACCTTTCTAGACTCTCAGTAGAGTTGGAAAGTTGGCGTACCACCTAGCTCTTCCCCATAGATGCACAAGGTGCATGACATTTTCCCCCTGTTGTAGATGATGAGATACAAGCATGATCCATTTCATTTTATCGACTGGGGTGAGCTAAACTTTGATGATAGGATGAAGTGTACAGAGTTCATAGTAGAGATAGAGGATTGACAGGACCAGGTCCTTCTTGGATAGTCTACTCCTTTGGTACATGTTCAATGGCGGCACGGGAACCTTGAAGAGAAAAAATAAGACCAGGAGGCTCAGATACGTGTTTAATACACCCATTTGTTTCTTATCCTTTGATGTGGATTTTGGGCAAGAAAATCCCTAAGATAGGGAGAATGTAAAGACCCATAATTTTCATATAATTTGTTTAATTATATGGAACTATTATGAGGTTGTGAAAATTAACAGCATGTAATTACAAGGCTCAATTTTCCTATAACAGAATTTTGATGTTTATTTTAAGTTCACTTTGGTGAACGTGTAAGTGGGTTTTCTAATTTTTGAACCGGTGCTCGGAACTGAAATATGAGGGCACCGTTGAACTCGTAGTTCCAGGATTCACTTAGGTGAAACTTAACTTTGTTAGAAACAATTAAAATGGGATTGTTATTCTTTTTTTATACTTTTCAGAAAAAGTTAATAAAATAAATAAAAGATATTTTATTCTTTATTTAAAACCATTGAGAGAAAGTGGTGGTACCACAAAGTTAACACGTCATTAAATGAAGTCATTTAATAACATGTTACACTTAGTTGTGTAACCTTACCATTAGGTAATTAATGAGTTCTTTAATTAATTCATTAATGAACCACATTAATGAATAGAGAGTTAAACTGTTTAACTCTAAAATGATAATCAAACCTTTGGAAAAAGGGATTAGAAAATTATGGGACAACTCTTTATGAATTTCTAGTAAAAACCCTCTCTAAAGATGAATGAGGAATGAATGACGCTATTGAGGATTAGATCCAGGGTCAATGAACACTGACAAACTCCCTCGAATGCAGATTCTTCTCCCTTATCCACATAATTTTCCAACAAGTTCAAGGTAGTGGTTTTGATTTTATTTTAATAGATTTATGAAATTTCTTCTTCTATTCTTGAAAAAAATATGACCAATGCTAACTAATTGACTAATGGGTTTATCCGTGGTTTGTTATTTTTTTCTTACAGGAAGTTGACATGGATAGCCATAATGACGAGCTGTACCAACCCTTCAGGTAGGATCCTTAGAGGATGACCTTAGGAGCTGTTTTTACTTTTTTCTATAATTTCTTTAATTGGGTTTGTATACTAGCCCATTCTGCTTCAGTTCACACATTTAATTTCTGCAGTTATACTACGTGGTTCTCTCTTATTGTGTACTTAGTCTATGTGTTTGCAGGTTTAAAGACAATTGCTTCCCATTTTAGGGATATTCCTTTCCAGTTCCAGTCTCTAACACATGTCCTATAGAAGGTGGGCTTGGGGTAGTCACGTCACATGCCCCAGGGGACGAGCCATGACATTCCATGAAAGAATTGTGTATAATTACCTATTTAACTCAATTTTAGATTCTATTTATTCTAATTAGATCCAATTATTATTGAGTAATTTTTTGGTTCATTAAAAAATTTGAAAACACATTGAGATGAAGATCTGTATAGAATAATTCCAAATTTTTTACTTTTTCCTCAAAAGGATCATTCACTATGTAAAAAAATCAATGAAACTATGAAGAAATTTTTTGATTCATGCATTCTTTCTGGATAGTTTGGACCCCTTTTTTGATTGAAAGGATTTAGGTAGCTTGGGTGTCATTTAAGGGAGAAAGGTTACACCCTCAGGCTATTACCAGCCTGCTTTATGCCCATTTTTTGTGGCGTCGATGTAGTGATCCATCCTACAACACATCAATTTTATACAATAGAAATTTCATAAGTCCCAAACTAAATAGATAATAACATTTATAATAATTACACCCCCAAAAAACTTTTGGAGAAGTAATTTCATGAGGCACAAGGTTTGTGGAATGACACTATTTTTGAGCATCTACTTAGTGGGAATGTCTTTGAGGATTAAATCCATCATGTAGACTTTAATTTAAGTGTAAAGAGAGTGGGAGAACTCTTACAAAACATCTTTGGTCCATGGTCCAACCATAAAAGATCCTTGTAGGCTGGAGCATGTAAAACCATCATGATACCCCCACATCTTCTTACCAAATGCGACTCATTCAACTAGTTATCCTAGAATAAACCAAGTTATATGAAGCCACAAACTTGTTAATTCATACTTTCTAACCAGCTATTCCTTCCTCTATAAATTCTATATTCTGCTAGTTCCTCACGAATAATGATATATAAGAAAAAACAAGTCACTTTTGGGGCCTTCAACATATTTTAACAATGGTATCTCCATAAATTTTAAATGTCAGTGGAATCAAATGACCAACTATACCCACTATAAATAGTTAGGGTGAAAACAATTATGAATTTTTACTTGTAACTATGATTTATATAATATCAATTGATTTATTAAATTGTGGTAAAAATGTTCTTATTCTTCCATGAGTAAAATAATGCAATATTTCTCTTTCATGGATATAAAGATAAAATTATTAATCATGAAAATATATTTTTTTTATTCCATGGTTGATTTTGATTTATATTGTGCAATTATTTTGGAGTTGTGGTCATTTGATAGTGATTGATTTGGTGTTGTGGTTAGGGTGTATTTGAAGTCTTATTTATGAAACATCATTTTATAAGATCATATGATTATGGTAGTTTAATAATTTTTTTCCATTTGTTGAAGTTCAGATGGTTTTATTACCAATTTTTTATTTCATGGATCCCAAAATTTTTTATCATATCTTGTTCTTCATCAAGGATCATTACTCTCAACAAATTATTATGGTAATGTTCTAGCCTCTATAATTTTTAATATTATTTGGAGTTAACTTATTTTGATGGAATGTAATTATAAGAAGGAAATGTCTCGATAGACAAGTTTCACATGATGACCTTTGATTTTTGAAGGATGAAGATTGTGGATTATCTATTTTAAAAGTACATTGAGTTTATATTTAAAGGATTAAAACCCAATTAAATTGATAAAGTGGAGTGATAATGTCTTTATAGGATGGAACCTGTAGTGATACATATATATTTATTGAAAAAAATTTCATATAACATCTTGGATGTGGAAACCATAACAAAGTTAATAAAGGCTATAGTTGGTACATTTGATAATCCAACAAAAATGAAAAAAAATCATGATACAAAGGTTATTTGGTATGATATATTATAAATAAGACTAGTTTCTAATCATTTCAATGAATTCAAAATGATTTAAAGTCATATCAAATGTATTAAAGTGAAATATTCATATGTTTTTTTATTAATTTTTACTCTTTTGTTCACTTATATAATAATTGGATATTATGTTGAATTCCATAAGAAATTATTATAGAAATTCTGACCATGTGTTTGAATATATTTGTGATATTATCCCAAATGAAGAGATTTTTTATAGGGAAGTCCAAGAATTTTTAGAACCATGTTGAATGAAAAAGAAAGATGATATTTTATTCAATGAAATTTTTAGAGGAAAAAATGTTAAATCAATGGAGGGGATTCAAGGTAAATTTGTTTCTCTTGTACTTTTATAAAGGAATTTTAGGAAGAGGGGGAATATAATGAGAGATTATAGAGATCACATGGTGAATTTATGATGGGATAATTAAATAATTTATGTTTTACGGACACTACTGTTAGGGGTGAATGAATTTTACTGCTAATTGTTAATATTTTATTAGAATCATAGAAAAACAGTTTGAAGGATTCATTTCATTCTATGATTGAGAGTAAGTTTATAGTGAACTACATGACTGAATGGTTTATCAATTTTTGTTTAGTTAATGTTAAATCGATAAATATCATGGGGAGAGATGAATTTAAAGTCAATATGTAAAATAGAATATTCCAAGAGTTACAGGGGGTTGGTGTAGGGGTGGTTGGGTAGGTGCATAGGTGGGGAGATGCTGTAGAAGGTGGGGTGGGGTGCTGGTATAGTGGGGGGATGGTGTTGGGGGGGGGGATGGTGGAGGGGTGGGAGATGGTGCAGGGGGTGTTGTGTGTGTGTGTGTGGGGGGGGGGGGTGTGGTGTATAGTTGGAGGTGGGGGTGGGGAGTTTAACGTAAATTCACTTTAATCCAACCTTTTTTTCTATTGGGTCTCCCTTGTCTATAAATGTACTCACAACTTCCTAGATTTTCTTCTCCACTATTTAAAAAATATGCCAATCCAGAGCAAACTTTAGGGTGGCAGATATAGCCATCACTGATCATTTGAAGTTCTATAATTGGGTTTCCATAAAAAATCCATAGGAAATGTTGTTTTTTTTCACATTCTCCATCCTTAAATAATCTTCTTCATTTATAACTAGTTAGATCATCTCCACATAACCTGGGATCCCACATTAGCATGCACTGAGCATATTCCATCAAAAGTTCTTTTTAATGTTTCTGTATATATTTTAGAACATCGGAAGATTACATCACAAAAATTTAAATGAGGTCATGTACATGGAACATAAAAATACTATTCCCTATGAATCCTAATAACTTTCCACACAAGAAATTATAGGTAGTATGAATGGATCAAATAGCAGCTGCTATAAAAAACTATAATATATACATCCCAACAGATATTAGAAGATATACATTTTTACAGTTCTTCTACTTATGCTTCAATTGTAATATACAAAAACTATAATACTATAATATATATTTCCAAGAAATACTTATTAGTCTTCTTATGATCACGATTATACAAATATTCAATACATACATACATACTCTTATGCCTATGACTATTGTCATGAGAATTCCTAGGAAATTACTAAAATACTGACATTTTGAAGTTGAAATAGTGCATATGCATATGATTTCTCTTAAACACTTGATGTAATACAATCACATTATCAAATTAAAAGTGAAAATTCCAATGATTATGTTTATATCCACGCTTATACAAATACTATAATACATGAATAATATCTAATTATATAATATAAAATTATTGTAAAAAATACGATAATATATAAAGCATAACAAATGCATTAGGTTTGGCTTATTCTTATATAGAAAATTTATTATTTACATACATATGGTTATGTTTATGGTCATTATTACACTAATTCATATACCAAAACACAAATAATACACATTTTCATGTTGTCAGTGAATATGATTTTTATGTCTTTAGATATACTATAATATATATACATTTTCAAGTTTATAGTGCTTATGATTATGCTTCAAGAAATACTAAAATACATACACATATCATATATTGTAATATTTTTTTAACTTTATTCCAATGTTTTTCATTATAAAAACATTCTTAACATGAAAAATATATATAAGTGTGTATGAAAAAATATCCATAAAATTCATATATGAATAATTTCTACAATTGAATAATGTTTTATCTATTAATGACATTATTATTTTTCTTATAGAGATATTTTCTTCTAGACTTAAATGAAGATTCATTACTAGTAACCCATTAGAGTAATTTATTTTTAATATTTCAACCTTGTTCTTTATATTTTTTAGGTATGTTACATGCATGAATTATATATATTTCACAACTTTGAATCATTATTGACTAATTAAAAAGTAGTATTTGTTCAAGAGATTACATGCCAATAATGTTTTTAACATCATGATTCAATGATGAATTATAGTGACCTCAATTCATCACACTACAACAATCCATAATTCATAGAAGACTTCAATAATAAAAATTTTCGGCACTACTTCAGTCTATTGTGATACATGGGATAGTGTTTTTGAAGGGGGTCATTTGGATTTTTGTGTTACGAGATTCTAATTAAGTGTGTTTGTTTTACTCTATTTTAATGGCTTGGTTTTGGTTTCTGAAACTGGTTATGTGTTTCATATTTTTATATAATGTCTAGAGCTATAATTATCAGAGTATCTGTTAACTATAATCATGATTTGGTGTTGTTGGGCATGCGTCTTTCTTAGTAATATTCAAATGGATGATTATGTTGTTTGGGTCTATTATAATTCAGGATAGAAGTACAAAAAAAGTATTGGTATGCGTATATCCATTAATGGTTCTGAAATCCTTAAGACTAAGGTGGGGGATCAAATGATGATGCTAGAAGGGAGCATAGAGTATGGAGCAGTGAGTAGGGCAGAGGCAGGGAGGCAGGGAGCAGGGCAGAAGTAGGGGCATGGAGCATGAAGCAATGGTTGAGCAGGGAGGTAGGGTGAAGTAGGTAGGGATTAGGGAGTAGGGGGTAGGGTAGAGTCATTGAGGAGGCATGGAGAAGTGAGTAGTGGGTAAAGAGCAGGGAGGGAGCGCCAATTGAATATGGGTGCACCAGAGTGGTTGTTTTTGAAATGGATTGCAGGCCTGGATTTTTTACTATAAAATCAAGCATATTGTGGAATTATATATGAATTGTTATTCTATATACTCCATTATGTAGCAATGGTTTATAACCTTGGCAATAGATGTATTTCCAAATTTTGAACTGTGGCTATAGGTGTAGTGCCACAATTATAAATAGTGGCAGTAAATCCATGTGGAAGAGTTTATGGCCACAGTTGCAAACTGTGGCTATATGCTTTTCCCTATAGCCACACAAATAGGAGTCGTGGTCGGTGAAATCGTGTATATTAACTATATCCATAGTTTTGGGGCCTATATCCACAGTTATAAAACGTGGCTACAACCTTTTTTCTAGTAGTGAAATTCAATGATGACAAGTTTTCAATTTCTATTACCATCTTAAATTATGGTTATGAAACCATTTTAATGGTTGAACCAGAGAATATTATATATATATCATGTATTATTTAGGGTTCTATAATCTTTTTCACACATGATATTAATTTATAAATAAAAATATTTTCGATGTGATCAAAAACCTCTAATTAAACAAAACCGTTATAATTAAAGTTTTAGATAATGATACATCTTAACTCTAAATAACCAAATGAATTTTATAACCATGTAATCATAATTATTTTCACTAATAACATAAAACTTACATTATAGACAACCTTTATCATATCACATGTTTATCCTTACATGTATATATGTAAACCGATCATCAAAACCAAGGAAATAGACACTCTCAAACAATGAAATTGAACCTCTTAACCCATCAGAAAGGTCATGAATAAACTTAATAAGTTTATGATAAATAAATAATTGAATAATATGTTTGAGAAGTATTAATTAATTAATGTAATTTGGTTATCTAGGAAATTATGATCATGTGAATGACTCCATCAGAATTAAAGTAATAGATTCTTCCCAAACCTCCATTATTCTTTCAGGTTATTCTATCTTTATTTTTACCCAATGAAGTTATCTATTATTTTATGAACATATTATAAATTATATTTATATGGTCTAAAATAATGTATCAAGATCCATTCATCCTTTTATTTTGGGGATATAAGTGTTTTTAAATGATTCTCTCCTCTATTATTCTCGATAATCCAACCCATTTTAAGGGAAATACCCGAATTATTACCCAATTTCAAGTGCACTATATCATCTATATTAATCCACAATTTTTTTATAAAGTTATTTTTTTTATTATGAACACCTTCTTTGTTCACTTTTTATTTTATATAAATGATTATTCCCTTTTCTATTTTAAATTCTCTTTAGTATTTTCTTTAAAACGACACTAAAATGTTTTAATGAAAAAATTTCTTAAATACAATTCTTATATGTTGTAAATTATGTTTGACATAACATACCATGATATATGAAAATCTTTCCTTTGTATGTTCATGTTTGCATTAATTTATTTATATCATAGAAACTTGTATGATACAACCATTTATTGTGATTTATGACAAGATTATGATACCCATTTCATTTGATGAGTACCCTTATGTTTAGGTATAACTGATTATGTATGATTCAATATGTGGAAAGCATATTCAAAAACATGTTATGATGGGTGTGCCCAGATATAACTCTAATAAATTGGGTAAATTTTAGTCTCATGATACATTATGGGCAACGGTCTTAACGGTTAGCCTTGGCTCGTGCTACTATAAGAAACAATCTTGGGGGTTAACCATGACTTTTGATACTCTATGTGCAAAAAGACCTAAATCATGCTAAATTCATGTTTTATACTACTGACACATGACTATGAATCTATTTTAATATTATCCCAAGTTTATATTTCACGATTCCATATGTTCCATGAATTTTTATTTCATTATGTCATGCCTTCTAACCCATATGATAAAGCGTTATTCTTATGTTTATACCCTTACCGAGATTTTAGATCATCCCTTTTTTCATGTTATACCCAGGTTATCCTATTAATATGTATGAAATCAATTTAAGTTTGGATCAATTTATAAAGATTAAATAAATAATTTTTTTTACTACCATGTTTTCAGTTTTATATACCTAGTCTTCCAATACACAAGAATTTATGATCCTTAGAATGTAATATGATGTTTTATTATGCTTGAAATAATATAATGAAAAATTTAAAAGGATAGGGTCTCTATAATACCCATGTTATTTGTAGATATTTTAATAAAGGTAATATGTGGAGTCTCTTGGTTATTTAAAATAGAATTTTTTGGGGATTTAAATGAGTTTGGGTGAGTATAAAATATGGGGATTCTACTAAATGATTTAGATCAAATAAAGATCAATTGACTATGAATTAAGGAGTATTTTCAAAATCAAAACATTGAAACATTATTCAATGAGTTTATTTTTGAATATAAAATAATAGAATGAAGAAGTAAAATTTAATTGAGAACTATGAATCCAATAATATATATGAAGTTTTTAACATCTCCTCTATTAATGAAAGAGAAATATAAGTAAGATCAACATCTACATTACTTTATATAGGCTTTATATTTTATCTAAGATAATTATTCAAAATAAAATATTTCATTATACTAGTGATTAATTTTTTTTGGTTAAGGAAAAACATTTTAATATGTTCAAGGTTATTCCCTTATAAATTGGAACTTGTTAATAATAAGTGAAGAGTTGTGTATGTTTGAGATAAAAAACACTGAACATAGTGGATGTAGTTGTCCCTTCAAGAAAAAAAAATCATAAAAAAGTTATTGTGTCACTATTATTTCTGATGAAACTCTGATTATAAAGTATACTATGTAATATAATAACGAGAGTGTTTGGGTTTGAAGAAAAGTTTTCAGAACTGATTCACCCCCATTATTTATTATCCTCATGTGATCCTAAAAATATGACCAACTAATATATATTACAATTTTATTCTTATGACTCCATCAATTTATTTATTATGTTTTATGGAAGGTTGATTTATTATGTTTTATTTTCTCTATTTATTATTTCTGAAAAAAGAAAATTTTGATATGTTTTGAATTTATTTTTGGAATTTAGAAGTTTTATTTTTAAATATTACATGAAATGAAGAATTCAATAATCCATGTTATTTAAAATAAATTTAATTTAGAGATCACATATTAGATAAGGTATTTTTATCAATTTTGGTATATATTTTATATTTTTATGGTGCTATTTAGAGGGGTTTTATAAACATTTGGAATTATCAGTTTTATTTTGACAAGGGGTTCATGTCCTATGTGTTTTTCACATGAATATTAAATATCATTTATAAATTCTTTCATGGAAATAATGATTAAAATTATTATTAAATAAAATAAACATCAATTGAATCAAATTTTTCACCCCAGATGTTCTATAAATTCTTATAAATACATTGGGTATATTTAAATACATTTATTTATTTATGGTAAACTTTTGGATTTTTCTATTCAGTATTCCTTGATCAGTAGTATTTATTTTGTGTGAAATGTGTTTACTTTAGTAATTTCTTGGTTACTATGATGTTATAAAATTGGACCTAAGGAAAAATTAAAATTCATTTATTAATCACAATACATTGGTTAAACTATTAGCTAAAATAGTGAACTAATTGGTGAATGGTTGATTTTGAAACTTTATGGTGAGTGTGATTACTTATATACATATACACATATATTCATTTTAAGTATTCAGTTATTCAAATACGTTTTATCAATATTATTCTTTAAAAAATTGATATCATATACTACTTTTATGTCTTTTATGACATGTTTTTATTTAAAGGCATCACTTGTGTAAAATTATTATATTTTTGTTTTGAGAAATGATTTCATTAAAGGGTTATTTTTTTGAAAATAAATTTGATATGATTTTATGATGTGAAAAGAGTTGGAGAATATTTTAACAAATAAATTTTATTTTATGCCAACTAAGTGTTTTAATTAAATGAATTTATGAGGTCCTTTATGAATATGGACTTTATAGACTATTTTGAGGGTGTTTTAGTTTTAGAGAGTCTTATATTATAAAAGCCTTGAACTCACTCTTTAATATCTCGTGTTAAAATCTTAAACATTATAGTTTTGATTTTTAAATAGATGAAGTTGGACGAATTTTCACAATTAAAAAAATAAAATATCAAAATGAAATATGGGATCACTTAAATTCTCAAGGACCATTTAGTTTTAGAGTTTTAGATAATTAAGATAAACTCTCTCATAAACAAAACCCATGTATTTAAATGATCAATTTTCACATTTAACATAACTTTTAATATTTCACATTATGTAATCAAAATAATACATATGAAATCATTCCAAACATAATTCATTCAATATAATTCTTGATAACCTGTGGAAAAGGATACATAATAAGGGTGGGATAAAATGATCAATAAGTGTAAAAATAAGAATTACAAATTGAAACTCATCAATGAGAATAGAAAGTGAATAAGGGTACGATAACATAATTAGATTACATAAGTGAATCATAAAAGTACGCATCCCCATCAATACCCAAATAATCAATCAAGAGACATGAAATACAGTTTAAACAGAATAAATAGTCAAAAGAATTAATAATAAAGAGCTATGTGACATCAATCATGATCATGAAACATTATAAATATATTGAAAGAATAGATATAACATGTCAGAGTTTTGAGACATCATCATCATAGAACCCATTAAAAACTTTTACAATCAAAATAACAACACATTATATTTCCAATATAAGTTTATGGATAACATAATCATTATCCAATGCATTCGAGTTCTATATGGGAGCACCAATCATATATGATATATTGATCTCACCCGATGTTATAAGAGAACACCCATCATATATAATTTCTAAGAACCACCACATGAATAAAGTACATAAAGATTTTATTTTCTCATAAAACACGTAAAAATATTTAATATTTTCAAAACTTGATTTAACAATGGAAAAGAAACTGGTTCCATGGAAATATCTATGATGCATGGTTAAATTGTGGAAAATAAATGTTCTATATAACAATCTCTTAGAGAAAATATTAATCTATCCAGAGAAATATTGAAGAATTTATTATTAAAAAATATCCTTGTTGGAGAATAAGTAAAAACAAGGGTCATTCTAGCTTCTAAATGAGAATAAAATTAAAAAAATAATTAAATAAATTTTGATGAATGTAACCTTTTCATTTTTCAAAAGTAAATTTCTAAAATCTAAAAATCACAAAATATTGTGAAAATATTTTCCTTGAAAGAAACCATGGAAAATATAAAGGAAAATTTGTAACTAATTTAAAACAATTCACGAGCAAACTATCTATTATATTTTGGAAAATTCTTTAAAACATAAAAAATTTTAAAACTATTTTTCTTTGAAAATAATCTTGAAAATATATAAAGGATGCATTAAAAATAATATGAAACATTTCTTGAGAAAAATATCTCTTCAATTTTGGAAATAAATTCTAAAGAATAAAATATTTTGAAAATATTTTTTAAAATGGAATTTAAAATTTATAAATTAATCTTCAAATAAAATAATGTTCATGATAGAGGTAAATTCCATCCATCTCATGCACATTAAAACAATGTTTTTTTTTTTCAGATTTCTAGTAAAATCCAAATGGTCATTGTTTGGAAAGTGACATGAATATTATGGTGAATTTTTTTTTGAAATTAAAACATGGGTAAAAATTTCATTAATAAATAATTTAAATAATTTTAAAAAAACTTATATTTTTTTAGAAAACATGGTATTGGAAGAAAAAAAGGGATTTCAACTAAAGAGAGAAATAAGTAATTGATTTAAAAAAAAACTTATTTTGAACCATTACTTATATAAAGAGAAGAAAATGAATGTAAAAATTGTATTATAATGAAATAAAAAAAATTATAATAAAATTCATGAGTTTTTTGAGAGATTTATCAAAAGATTTTATCATTGGAAACAAAATCATAAACAATCCCAATAAATGATTTGATTGTAACATAAAATATTTACCACTTTGGTAAATTAAAATTGTATGAACTCTAAAGGAGTAACTTTTATTGAAAATTTGAAAATAATTGTAATAAATAAATTTATAACATTAAATATAAATTGGTCCATATATAGACCTTATAAAATAAGAGAGTTTCATGAAATAACATATGTCTCTTGAAAGAAAAATCGAGTCAAATATACATTAACAGTTAAGAATATTTCAAATAATTAACCCTATGAATTAATAACAATAAATGAAAAATATAATATAATTTAAATAAGGGTAATAATTATATAAAATTACAAAGGGTTGATATATTAATCTCATAAAAAATATATGAGTATAATATAACATATGTCCCAAATAAGACAAATTGAGATAAAAATCCTTCAGCACTTTGGTAACTTTTCAACTATAAACCTCACAAAATATATATCATAAAATAGATGTGTAAATCCACATAAGTTGCCCAAAAAAAAATCATAAAATACATTTTTGGTCCATATATACACCACATAAAACAATTAGGTGGTGAATATGGAATTTTTCTTATAAAAGTAAAAAAGTGAGACCAGAATCCCATACCTCGAGTCAATACTATCCTTTTATTTTACTTAACTCATGAATAATATGCCTTTATAAATTATTTTATTTCTTAAGAAAATTTTCAAGGTTTAATACTTTATACGTAAATAATTTTTTGACTTGTTGTTCATGGCATATTTAAATATTTAATTAGTTAAGTCTACGTTAGGTGTTTTAAGGACATTAGATTCCTTATTTCAAAATGGATTTAGGGCGTTGAATGTTTTAAAAGAGGTCATTATTTCAATATATCTAGAATAATAATAATGAAATAATTATAATATTTATTCATAAAATATAATTTTATAACTAATAATGAATAATTTTTATGAAAAATGATATACGTTATGATTGTGGAGATGGTAGGCCATATGTATTAATGAGTAACAATTCCATTTTACAATGATCATTATGGAAAGAAGGTATGTATTATTTTACCTTTATAAAATGATCATAATATCATAAATACCATCATATTTATTTAATATTCTTTTATATATAATTTTTTTGATGTAGTGATGGAAAAATAGAATTGTGTCCCTTCATGGAGGCTGTAGTCCACATGTACCCAAACAAAATTATGGTATTTTAGTGTAAGAAATGAAATTGTAGAAACCTGACCCCAAATTTCTAGATCCAGTTATAGATACCATATTATCACAATATATAAAGAAAAACATCCATATGAATCAATAAGTTTATTATTCTTGTTAAACTAGATATATACATGAGTCTTTCATTAAATTTGAATATAATTAATTGCAACCTAATTATTTTTATTAAAGGATAAATTTATTCCATATAGATATCCCTATATATCAATGATTGTAAACTTCATGGAATCCTAATGAAAGGAAATGAAATATGGGTGAGCTCAAATGCTTAGTAAGGGTTAAATAAAATTGAAGTAATAATGAATCAATTAGCATAATTAATATGTTAAGGTAAATAACTGAACAAAAATTCCACGTAATCAATAAACTAAGATGGATTGTCATAAATATCATGGAAAGGTGAATAAATTAAAATTTATTCTATTTAATTAACATGACTATCATGGTATTACTAGAAATAATTAATATAAATAAGTAAATAATTTAAAAACAATCTATTTAATCAATAAAATGATAAATAATTGAATCCATAGATTTTTTATAATGAAAATATCATAGATAATAATAACTGAATTTCAAATGTATGAAATTCATATTTATTGGAAGCCATGTTTTCTAGGTACATGGTACCTTTAACCCCAAGATCTTTTACAATATGGTTTAAAACATACTGGGTAAAAACCCACTTAACTAAGGCTAACCAACTGTTTCATCCCCAAAGATAATAGAAGAATCTAGAGGCTATCTATAACTGGGACCTAACCACGTCATACCATTAAAAATCATTCTTCATATATCAAATAACCAATTTAATTCATAAATAAAGTTACTGATAAAATATCTGTACTGATTAAAGAATACATATTTATAAATATTTCCCCAAAAAATCAAATAAATATCAATGTAAATATTGAATATGAAAATTTTATATAGATTTATAAATAATTTTATCAATGATAAATAATGTGGATATATAGGGAAAATTTAATGTTCAAGGATTACTGGAAAGTGAATAACTCAAGCAGAAGTTTATGAGTACAAAAATGAATCATGTAATAGAATTTCAATAATAACCATGGTCAAAATAATCATAATCCATATAAATGAATAATAATCATGTTATCAACATTATATATACCCATTAGAGTAATAATAAGGGTTATTTTTATTGATGAAAAATATATTTAAATAAATTCTTAAGAAAAATACCTTTTTATTTTAAAAATAAATTTCTTAAATCCTAAAACATTATGAAAATCCTTTTCTTTGAAAATCATTTTATAAACTATTTAATTTTGAAGTAGCACTATAAACATGAAAATTAAGCATCAATGAAATGATAATAGATAATTCCATACATGTTGTAAAATGTGAAATGAATATTCCATTTTTATTATAAAAGGTCAAATAGTGCCTTGTTCAAAAAACTGAAAGAAGGTTCCATTTCGTTTTTAAAAAAAGTCAAAATGTTTAAAAATTTATATTTCAAATCATTTTCAAAAGACTAAAAAATTTAAAAAAAATTATAAAACAAGGTTTTGAAATAAAATAGGTTTTCGACAAAAGAGGTAAATGAGGTTGGGTTTTCATAAAAAATTACAAAACAATTAAGTACCAAAGAGTGAAAAAATGATACTATTAAATGAAAATAATCACAAATTACCAAATGATGATAAAATTAAATGTTTTATAAAAGAATTACCCCATAATTTCCTTGAATAGAAATCCAAGTGTAAATAATCTCAAATCAAATGATATTGTGAAGTAAACCCTTAGATGGATCATAATGTTGAAGTGAGAATTAATCAATGAATTATTATGTACATGAACTTTAAATCCATATAAAACATGTGTAAAAACAATATATATATTCAAAATATGTTATATATATAATCATAGATTTTTAATGATAAGGAGAGAGTAATATAACTCATTGAAAAGGAATTGAACTATGAAATTCCATGCCACTTGGTAACTTTTCATTCAAATCCTCCCAGATGAAATAAGTAAAATTGAAACATAAAATACCAGGAAGAATGATTTATTCATTATATTACTT
The DNA here is from genome assembly GCA_963277665.1 of Viscum album. NCBI lineage: Eukaryota > Viridiplantae > Streptophyta > Magnoliopsida > Santalales > Viscaceae > Viscum > Viscum album. Next base: position 2,101,757,095 of record OY728164.1, on the reverse strand, counting down.
GTAAAGTGATTTTATATGCACCATATAAAAGTAATTAGGTTCATAACATTAAAATATTCCTCAATGAAATTAAATTGAGATGAAAAACATTACCTCATGCTTCTTTTTAGGTAAACGTGATTTAGACTCCTCTATAATGGAATTAAAAAATTTATTAAACTATTAAATAAACATTTAAATATTTATGATATCATATATGATCATTTTAATAATATTTCATTATATTCATTGTTTCATGTGTTAATTGCCTTATTTTTTTAGTATGTTTTAACTAGTTATTTTTTATTCCTCTTAATTCAATCATCAATTAATAATATCTACAATTTAAACCATGATGTAAATACAATATATATTCAATATATATGTATTTATTTTGACCAATAAAAGTTTTTGATATAAAATCAAAGACATCATTAATGGAGATGATAAGCCGTATATACGCATGAACGTTATTTCCATTTTATTGTTATTTTGGAAGAAAGAAATGTAAATAATATTTATATACTATCAATATAGTATCATTTTATGTCATATATACATCAAATATTTTTATTAAAATTATCCTAAATACATTTCTTGTAAAGTGTGAACTAATCACATCGTTTCAAAAGTTGGTTGGGTAACGTACACACGAGAAACATTATCGTATTCCCACAAAATGGAAATCAAGAAGGTATAAGTGATATAATAATTAAAAAATCATAATAAAATAAAAAATATCATATATATATTTCATATATAAAATAAAAATCCAACTTTATTACCAACCTTGAATGCTGGTGATAGAGAAACGAACAACATCGGTTCGTGAGGCGGGAGTCTTCCATCCAAATGAATGACGATTTCATAACTAATTTTATGGAGTTGTGTAAAGTTGTAAATGGTATCTTTAATATAAAAAATATCAGAATATGGAATATAAAAAGGTTTTTATATAATCATGTTATAATACTAAGTGAAGGAGGTTATAACGCCCTGACACCAATTGACTAGAGTCGGTGCATTATTTTATTACATTGGCATGATCATAATAAATCAAATCCGGAAAGAACCAATCAACTTATTAGCTTTGAAAAAACTAGAAAAAAGAGTAAGTATTACATTAAATAATGAATTAAAAAAATAAATATTATATCCTTTGAAAGAACTCATATCACTTTGACTATCCCCATAGGTCATCCTTAATAAACCTCTTCGCATCCTAAAAAATGAAACATAAGGGGGGGGGGAGTTCAGATGCTAAGTAAGGATAAACAATATAGTGGAAACTGTCATAAATAAGAAAAAAATTTATAGGAAGATATAAATCCGAAAAACAAGACTTTTAAACATAATATTAAGCCTAATAATGTAAGAGTAAATCAAATAATTCCATTAAAATATTCACATGGATATTATACTAGTGAAATAATCACAAGTAACACCAATAACTAATTTGATAATGATGGGATGTATAATGTCGAATACGATAAACATACCATCAAGGACTCATGCCAATACCATACATAAATGGTTAAAAACCCAAACTAGTTTGTCTCATGAGACCTACTGATGCATCTAGGGGCTATAGTGGCCCCACCTGTTACTTTTTATGTCCAATGCATTCCTCATAAGAAAAGGGTGAAACATAACATAATCATTCCTATTAAAACTAGTATACGAAATGTTACTAATTTAACCATAAAAAATGAATGCTATAAAAATAGCACATCTACAGTCAAACTAATCAATTTTTTTTAATAAAATATCATTAATGATACCATAAGAGATAAATCTAAATCAAGCATAAAATCCAATAAATGCTGTTGACATAGATGAAAATAATAAAATAAACTTCGTAAAAATATTTCAAAGAAATATCCCATTTTATTTTGAAATCATTTAAATAATGTAAACTTATAATATTAAAAATTTCTTTTAAAAATAACCTTATAATATTGTAAGGGAAGAATCAAAATTTTAAGGCATCATAATGGGAAAAAATAGTTTCTCATGCTGTATAAGTTAAAAAAACATTATTTCCTTAATTTGTTGAAAGGTCATAAAGTAGTTTGTTTGGAAAATAACAAAAATATTCCTTTAAAAACGTTTATAGAAATTCATACATGGGTAAAAATGAAAAAAGTTGTAGAAAATATTATCAAAATACATTTTAATTAACATGGACATGGATGATAAATATGTCCTAGTAGATACTTACGTATAAACAACCTCAGATAATAATGATATTGTGAAAAATTAACCCTCACCTTGTACTTTCATTTAGTTGCAGGTGAGTTAACCTCAAGTATAATAGTTAAATATTTCTATTAAATTATAACATGACCATATATATTTTTATTATATCATATATAATCCTCTTATATAGTTTTTTTAATAATATCTTAGTATTACCATTGTTCCAGGTGTTAACTACTTCATTTTCCTATGCTTGTTTCGTTATGTAAGTCTAGTTTATTATGAATATGATATATTTTATTAATATAAAGAATTATATTAAGTTCATAAATATTATATTTACCCATTTTATAAATTTTATGATCATTCTTTAATGGTTAATACAGATAATGAATCTCACGACGTTGTGGAGACGGTAGGTCATACATAAACATGAGTGACAATATCATTCCATTAATGTTTAAATGGTTTGGAATTGATTGATATATTAATTATATAGAATAATTATAATTTAATATTTAGTATTTTTATCCATTATATTCTTCATTATACCTATCTAGATAAATTAGTGTTGAATAAGAAATTACACCACGGTGTGGAGACGGTAAGTCGTACGTACGCACACATGGTGATATTGTTATTTATAGGATGGATAAATTGAGGAATATGGTTTTAACATAATATTAATAACATATAAGTAGTAATATGTTACTGGATTAATTAATTTATCATAGAAAAAACATATTAATAGGAATTAGAATAAGGTAATATATTGAATTTAATTTTAAAAAATAATTACATCCTCTTAGAGCGTGTCCTTTTGATTTGCACAAAAGGACTCCTTATGTTTACTTTCTGCCCAAATTATGGCCTTTAAGATGAATAGAGAAATATTTATAGGATAAGTTTATATGGTTTGGCCAACAAAAAGGGATTTAATGGTGTGAATAAAAGATAATTATAGGTTTCCTTTTATAAGAGAGGGGATTGGCTCTTTTTGAAACTCCAAAACTATTAATTTAATATAAATTTATTTTCAGTTTAAAATATATACAATGTGATTTATTTAAAGGATAATATAATTATGGGTCTAAATCCTCACAACCAATGATTTTTATACACGTTTTAGAAACAAAATTAACCTAATCTTTTATGTTAAACCCTTAGTTAAACAGTTTAACTCTTACCATGTCTACTGGTTTTTTTCACTATAGGGTAAATAATTACTATAAAATTCCAACCAAAACCCAATTGGATCATTTGTAAAATATTTGACACTATAAAAGTTATTTAGATAGACCATATTTATTATGAATTTTATATCATTTAATAAAATAGTATTTATTTTAAAATCTCATTTATGTTGATTTTGACACTATTTAATACATGATATTTGTTAAAATCATAATAACTTAATTCCATTGAAAAAATACACTAAATCATCCTTAAAAGGTTAATTTCAACCAAAAAAAATTTGTATGGAATAATATATTTTAAATTTAATTAATTTTAATATTAATAATATCATTTAATTGATTATTTCTTTAATAAATCAATTACTACATCATCATTGTGTCACCATTTAATTTAATTATCTATTTAATGAAATTATAAATAAATTACGATTATTCAGATAAAATTTTTATATTTCTATTGAATATATATAGTCTACCATATCAAATATATAACCTCATATTAAAAATTATATAGTTATTAAATTTGATTATGGAATTTTTAACTCTTCTTTAAATAAAATAAAATAAATGTCTTAATCTTACAGAAGTGGTTTAAAAAGGATCATATTTTCAACATAAGGTTTATTTTGGTCAAAAAAACTTTATCCTTTGAAATTAGGATAAGTGTTAGGGTAATTTTTTATTAATATAAATTTTTTTGACTTTCTAATTACCCTATTTAGCTTTAACTGTGGTAAATAAAATTCAAAAGTTACTATTCACCAAAAATTATTTTGATCTGATTAGACTAAATTTTAAATAATGATTACAACCATGTATGACCATTTTTAAAATTCAATTAAAATAAATAGTAAAATTATGTTTAATCTAAAACTCTTAGATGTGGCTAGAAGGTAGGTAAAATAGACATTCAGATGTTCAATAAAATTTTATATCTAATTCTACTATTAAATGATTCCAATGAACTATATTGGATTAATATATGTATTAATTATCAATTGTGACATTAAAATAAATTTATAGTAAAATAATTATTTAAATGAAAAAGGCTGTTTTTAACAACAATGCAATATTTATAACTATTCATCAAAAATTGAAACTTTTGAGAAAAAATACAAAATTTTACCACAAGCTAATTTTGATATTATAAAATAAAATATGAATTATATTTTGAAAAATATAATTTATAAATTTATTAATGTGCTTAAAACTATTAATAACTACATTTTAAATTACTAGTTTGATAGGTTATGGTACACTCAAACTCAGTGTTGTGTGTTGAGTAATCTATTGAATTATTTACAAAGTAGCGTACCATAGAATCTTGGGGTGTTTCGTTATTCCCTACCTAAAATAATTTAATCCTAAAAGTTTCTAAAATATCACAAAAAAATATTAGGGTGGTTCTTCATCATATGTTCCTCATGTTCCCTTATCGCCTCTTCCATTTTATGGTTTCTCCAAAGAACCTTTCCTGGTCGTGTCATCTGATTACTCATAAATTGTTCTCTAGAGTCAAGAATATCAATAGGCTCTTCACAGTAAGACAGATTTGGTTCTAGTTCTACCTATTCATAAGTGAGTACATGTGTTGGGTCAGACATGAATTTTTGTAACAATGATACATGAAAAACATCATTAACTTTGGAGAGACATTACGGAATTGCTAAACGGTAATATACAACTCAAATTAATTCCAGAATTTCAAAAGGTCCGATGTATCTTAGGCTAAATTTCCATTTCTTTCTTAATTTTATTACACCCTTATATAGAGATACCTTTATAAATACATGATTTCTTACATGAAATTAGAAATCCTTCCTATAGTTATCAGTATATATCTTTCACCTAATTTGAGATTTTTTGATATGGTTTTTAATAATCTTCACTTTTTCCATTGTTTCCTAAATATGTTTTGGGCCTATGGATTTTCTTTCACAAACACCATCCCAAGATGTTGGTGTGAGACATCTATTTCTATATAAAGCTTCATATGGTGCCATCTAAATACTTAAATATAAGATATTATTATAGGATAATTCTACTCGAGGTAAATTTTGATCCTACAAACCGTGAAAGTCATCTGAGTAAGATATCATCATTTAATGTAATGATTGATTAGTCTATTATGATTTTTCAACACTTTGAGGGTGGTAGTGTATTGTGAAATCATAATCCTTGAGTAGCTCAAGCAATCTCCTTTTTCTCATGTTGATTCATTTCTGAGAGAAAATATATTGGAAACTCTTTTGAACTATATATATCTCAAATATTTCACTGTAGATATAGTGTCTCCATATATTCATAGTAAAGATTACTATAGCTAACCCAATATCATGATTCAGGTAGTTTTTTTTATGAATTTTTAATTTCCTCTATTCGTAGGTAATATCGATATCATTCTGCATAAGGAAACAATAGAGTCCTTTCCAGGATGCATCACTATAAATAAAAAACCCATCATTTCCATATGGTAATGTCAACATAAGAGAATTGACTAATATTCTCTTCATCTATTAAAAACATTATTCAGAATTTTTTTTTCAAACAAATTTTATAGCTTCACATGTGATCATGGTTAATGGGTTATCCAATAAAGCAATATTCTGGACGAAACATTGATAGTAAGCTTCTAAACAAATAAAACTGCATACCTTGTTTATGCTTGTCGATGTTGTCCATTCTGGGATTTTCTTTTCCTTTTAATAATCAATAGAGATTTCATCCATGGATACAATATGGCCAAGAAAACAAGTTTTCTAAATCTAGAATTAACACTTGCTAAATTTACCATATAATTATTCCCTTCTGAAAGTCTGAAAACTGATTCATAAGTGATTCTCATGGTCTTAAATTTTTTTAGAATATATCAAAATATTATCAATGAATACCACAACAAATAAATCAAGATGTTCCTTGAACAATCTGTTCATGAGATCTATAAAAACTCGTGGTGCTTTACTCAATCCAAATGGCATTACTGAAATTTTCTAATTATCATACCTTTTCTAAAAATCTATCTTTAGAATTTATTCCTTCTTTACACATAATTGATGATATCTAGAACAAAGGTTAATCTTCAAAAATAATTTATCTCTTTTAATTTGATAAAAAAAATCATTGATATGGGGTAAATGATACTTGTTTATTATTATAATAGAATTGGTTTCCCTCTAACCAATACACAATCTCATGGATCCATATTTTTGTTTGATAAAAGGAATAGGGGATTACCTTAAAGAAAAATTAGGACAAATATATCCCTTTTTATATACCTTCTCAAGTTTTTTTAAACTCTCTTAATTCAACTGAATCCATTCTATTAGAAGTCTTTCATATTGGTGTACATCATGCATTAAATCAATACAATACTCAACATCATGATCTGGGTATGTCTAGGTAAATATTTTGGAAAAACATTAATTTATTCCTCTACAATAGGTACATTGTCTATTTGAATATCACCTCATTCATCTATAGATGATATTTTATCTTCCTCCATAGGAATATCATTCAGTAAATCTATTGGGGGTGGATTTTGATAAGATTCACAAAATGAAGTTTGTGCCATAAAGGTAACAGATTCATCTTATTCTTAAAAAATCATAATTTCCTTCTTCTCTAAGTAATTTTTTTTCTTCATATTTTGAAATCCAATCCATACTATTGATTATATTGATGCCAATCGTAAGGATGATGACAAGGTAAAAAACTAAAGTATGTTTAGTTGTCATAAACGGAATTTACATACATATATTTATTACAATGATAATTCCATTAGTTGTTTTTACTAATAACTTCTTAGTTATATCAAAAGAGAAATGTCTAATTTTCCTAGAAAACAAGGAAGATATAAATGATTTTGATGATCCTGAATAAAATAAATTATTGGATATGTTTCAGGAGATGATTAAAGTACCTCCCACCACATCATTAGAAACTTAAACCTCAATAGCTATGATCACATAATCCCGGCGTTGATCCCTTGGCCTTTTTTGAGGTAAGTTTTCATGACTCTTAAGACAATAATTTTCATCATGTCCCATATATTTACAATTTTATCACTAAACATTAATAAATTCCTTCCTCCCCATGCAATCATGATCTTGGTGTACTTTTTCTCCACACTTGTAAAAATTCCCATTCCATTTAGGCATGTATCTATTTGTTTCTTCCCAAAATTACTACAGGTTAGAACATCAACTTTTCCCTTCTTCCCCTTATTTCCTTTTCTAGAGTGTTAAACAACCCCCTTATTCTCTTTATTTACTTTAATGTCATAATAGTTTGATAATTATTTACTTATATTAATAGCATATGATACTACATACTTGTATGATGATAAGGATTATGAGATCAGTTCCTGTAAGAGGAATGGTTTTAACCCATCAAAGAATCGATTAATCTAACCTCAAGTTAGGCCTAAAAAAACTTGTGTGAGTTGTTACTCATAGGTATATATGTTCCTAAAACATGTCCACATGTAATATCTAGAAAAAGATTTATTTCTAGGAAAACCCATATAATCTCTAATTTATTGAAATTATAGTATGTTTTTCTATAATTATTATCAAACTTTTTCTTAGGGTAATATTACCTTATCAATGTTTTTCTAAATATTCTTTCCAAGGTTTTTAATAAACATACACTAATACAAAATATAACACCCCAACTCTAGTTGCCTAGTGTCGGTGCATTATTTTATTACATTGGCATGATCACAAGAAATAAAATCAAGATGGACCGATCAGTTTATTTACCTTGGGAAAACTAGATAAAAAAATTAGTTTTACATTACATAATGAAATGAAAAACAACATAGTATATCCTTTAAATGTAGTCATATACCATATACCAACTCTACCATTAAATCACAATATACCTCTTCAAATCCTGGGAAAAAATGAATATAAAAAATGGGTGAGATTAGATGCTCAGTAAGGATAAGCAATATAGAAAAAGATATTATAAATAAGAATAAAAATTTATGGAAAGGTATAAAACTAAAACAAAATACTTTTAAACATAATATTCAGAAAAATAATGCAATAATAAATCAAATAATTCCATTTAAACTTTCACATTGATATTATAATTTTCAAATAATCAAATGTAATATTAATAACTAGTCCCATAATTGGGGATTTCATAATTCCACAAATCATAACCACACCATCAAGGACTCATTCCAAGATAGTACATAAACAAGTAAAAACCCAAACTATTTTGCCTCATGAGACATACCGATGCAGTGAGGGTCTATAGAAGTCCCTACACATCACTTACTAACTACAGTTCATTCCTTATAAGAAAACAGTGAAACATAACATAAATATTTATATTAAAACTAGTATATAAAATGTTAATACTTTTACCATAAATCATGAATGGTATAAAATAGCACATCTACAATCAAATTGATAATAAAAAAATCAATAAAATAAGGTAAGTGATATCATAAGAGATCAATCACAATCCACCATAAAATCTAACAAAGGATTCAAACATAAATGAGAATAATCAAATAAATTCATTAAAACTCTTTGAGAAAAAAATTGATTTTTTACTTTGAAATCATTTAAAATATTAATAATTATAAAATAAAACATTACTTTTGAAAATAAAACTATAATAATGTTAAGTAATCTTTTAAATGGAAAGGCTTCATAATAGTGGGAAATAGATGCTCATGCCGTATAAAATAAAAAAAATTATTTCCTTAATTTTTCCAAAAAGGAAATAAAGTACATCATTTGGACAATAAAAGAAAGATTCCTTTAAAAAAAATTATAAAAAAATATAAATTGGGTAAAAATTTATTTAAACAATTATATATAATATTTTAAAATACATATTAAGAAAATTTTACATGGATGATAAATATGTCTCTCTAGATACTTACGTATAAACAACCACGGATAATAATGAGATTGTGAAAAATTGACCCTTAACATGTAATCTCATTTAACTGATGGTGAGTTCACCTCTTGTATAATGGTTAAATCATGTTATTAAATTATACCAGTACCATAGCCATATTTTTGGTATCATATATGATCTTCTTATATCATCTTGTTAATAATATATTAGTATTACCATTGTTTCGAGTGTTAATAGATTCATTTTCCTCGGCATGTTTTCTTATGTAGGTCTTGTTTATTATGAATATGATATATTTTATTAATATACAAAGTGATATTAAGTTCATAAAATTTATATTTAATAATTTTATAAATTTTATGATCATTCTTGAATTATTAATGTTGATAACGAATCTCACCATGTCATGGAGACGATAGGTCATACACACGCACAAGCGAAGATATCATTCCCATGTTTATTAAATGGTTTGAAATTGGATGGAAAATTAATTATAAATAATCATTTTAATAACATATCCATTATTTATATATATATTATATTCATCATTGTAACCATCCAAATAAATAGGTGTTGAATAAAAAATGACACCATGACGTGGAGATGATAAGATGTACTTATGGACAAATAGTGATATTGTTATTCATGGGATAGATAAAAAGAAGAATATGGTTGTAACCTAATGATAATAATATCTAAAATTTTAAATGATACATTTTTATTACTTTATTATGGAAACAACATATGAATAGTAAGTTGAAGAAGAAATGAAGTTGAACTGAATTGGTAAAACAATTACCTCTTCTTCAAGAATTTCCTTTTGATTTGCACAAAAGTACTCTTTATGTTGTATTTGTTCCCAATTAATGGAATATAGTACGGATTGGGGAAATTTTGGAGGATAATTGGGTAGTTTTTTCCTAGCCAAATGTATTTTGAGGTGTGAATAAAACAGAATGAGAGGTTCCCTTTTACAAGAGAGGGGTGGGGCACTTCAGGAAACCCCAAAACTATTAGTTTAATATAAATTTATTTTCTATTTAAAATAGATAAAATGTGAGTTATTTATATTAAAATAAGATTATGGGTCTATATCATCTCAACCAATTTTTTTTTAGAAAATTTTAGTTCCCTAAATAAACCTTATCTTTTGGGTTTAACCCTTAGTTAAGCAATTTAACTCTTACTGTGTCTAATTGTATTTTTATACTGTAAGGTTAATACATTTAATATAAAATGACAAAAGTAAACTAAATGGAAAATTTATGAAATATTTAACACTATCCAAGTTATTTAGATAAACCATATATTATTATGACTTTTATATCATTTAATGAAATCGTATTTATTTTAAAATCTCATTTATGTCAATTTTGACACCAATTAAAACATGATTTTTGTTAATGTCAAAAAAAGAAATTTAATTAAAAAAACAAAATTAAATCATCCCAAAATGTCAATAGAATCCAAAAAAAATCATATATGGAATCGAATATTTCAAATTATATTAATTTTAATATTATTAATATCATTTAATAGATTCTTTGTTTAATAAATCAATTACTGAATAAATCATTATGTCACCATTTGATTTAACTATTTATTTCCAAAAATTTTAAAAAATTACCTTATATAGATAATTTTTTTTACTTTATAATAATATTTATAGACAACCATATCACTTATCTAACCACATATTAAAAATTATATTGTTATCAAAATTTGAAAATGAAAATTTTAACACTTCTTTAAAAAATATATAATAAATGTCACAATATTACAAAAGTTGCTTAAAAGGGATTATATTTTTTAACTATGGTTTATTTTGTTCAAAACATACTTATCCAACGAAATTAGGGAATTTTTTAGAGTAATTTTATATTATAATAATACTATTTTTACTTTCTAATTACCCAATTTATCTTTCAATGTGGTAAATAAAATTCAAAAGTTAATATTCACAAAAAATTATTTTGCTCTTATTAGAGCACATTTTTCATACTTATTACAACCACATGTGTAAATTTTTCAAAATTCAATTCACAGAAGTGGTAAAATTACATTTAACAAAAATCTCGTAGATGTGACTAGAAGGTGGGTAAATGAGACGTTCAGAAGTTCAATAAATTTTTATATCTAATTCTATTATAAAATGATTCTAGTGAACTATATTAGATTAATATATGTATTATTTATATATTGTTACTTCAAAATAAACTTACCATAGTATAATTATTTAAATGAAAAATTCAGTTTTTAACAACAATGCAATATTTTCACTATTCATAAAAAATTAAAACTTTTTAGAAAAATTTAAAAAATCACCATAATCTAATTTTATATTTTGAATTCATAAATGAGGTCTATTTTGAAAAATAAAATTTTTAATTTTTTTAATGTGGTTAATACTATTCATACCTACTTTTTAAATGGCTAGTTTGATAGGTTATGGTGCTCTCAAACTTGATGTTGCGTGTAGAGAAAGCTATAGAATTATTTAGAAAGAATAATATGATGGAAGATGGGATGTTTTAGAGGTTGATAAGGAAGTAAAAAATGCTTTTAGAAGATTATTACCTCTTCATCGGGTGTCCTCCTAAGGTTTTCACTAAATCATTAAAAGTTTGATTTCTTCTCAAAATAAGGATCCTAGGATGATTAGAGATATGCGGGCTATTGATCGGGGTAGGTCTTGACAAAAAAGTGGTTTTAAGGTGTTTAGTGTCCTGGAGAAGGGATCCCCTTTATAAACAGGGTGAGTAGAACACTTGTAATTTTTTTTGAAAGAGTGGATTCCACGAAAACAATTTCTTATCACAAAACCCCAATAATTCTCCATTTTAGATAATATAAGGTATAAAGCTGAAATAAGTAATACTAGTGGGTTACACATTAGTTACATTTTTTAACAACTATGTAGACATGTTTTCTCCTTAATCATTGTAATTAATTTGAATTTTTCTCACTAATACAATTGTTAAAAAATATTTTTAATTGATTATAAATTATAAATTATTATGATTAAAAATATTTAATCAATTTTTCCAAATTGAATTCACATAAGTGAAAAATTTTAATTGTAAATTAATACTTTAGATGAGATGAGAAAATATGATTTTTTATGTCAAAATGTTCAAAAGTTCACAATGTTTTTATGTGAAAATTCAATATGAAAATGATTCCAATGAAAATAAATTATATTAATAGATGTATTATTGAAATATTTGGACTATAAAACCAATTTAAAATTTAATTTAACATTAAAAATTATTTATATGAAATGTCATTTTTCATTTAAAATTCAGTATTTCTCACTATTCATCAAAAAATTAAATTTCTCAGAAAAATACCAAAATAATCACTCTAAAATAATTTTGAAATTAATATTTCAAAAATGATGGTTATTTTTTCAATTACATTTTATAAAAGCTAAAAAATTTAATATTAAATGAAGTGAACCACTAAAAGCGACAAAACATCCTTTCGAAAAATATATCTTTCTATGTTTAAAATTTGATTTATTCTTATCTTATGCATATAAAATAAATTGGATGAATTCCAAAAAAAAATTATTTAGTATATTACATATATATTTCATTATTATTATTCACTAATAATAATTAATTTATTTTATTAATATAAAATTCATTTGTTCAAAATAATAGTTTTTTATGAAAACATTTCCTTTATATTCAATTGGTTTTTATATTAATTTATAATTAATTGGTAACCAATGAATTCAACAATACAATTTAATAATTTTTTTAATACTATTCATAACCACCCATTTAACATCTAAGAGATAATTTCATTTTAAATAATATTATTAATATTATTCAGTAAAACACAGTCTAGCACGAAACACAATCCATTGAGGAATGTATTTGTTGTGTGTAATGCAAGAAAACCTCAGTTTTGAGCGAATTGAATGATATAGAATGTATTTAATTTCTATAAAATAGTAAATAAATCATAAATTATGTATAATTAATATTTGTTTCTACACTTGGTGTTGCATTCCATACATGTTATCAAATATGATGTTCATATTTTAATATTTTTGGGGGTTACATTTTCGCCACCTTAAATAAATTTCATCCTCAAAATTTAAAATTTATCTATATAATTAAAATTTTTATATTTTAAAATTCCATTTTTGAAAAACCCACACCATAAAGGGCCCATAAAATATCATATTTATAAGAGGGAGAGGGAACTACAATAGTCATATGGAATAACATATAACTAGGTTTCTTAGTAGAAGAACATCATAAGAAAGTGAATAAATATACAAGGAAGAAAATTGAAAATATTTGTAGGGAGTGATTGGGGTCACCAATCCCTAACAAGTAAATGTTCAATGAAATGTTAAGAGGATCAGACAAATAAATCTAATACCTGTGGAAATGTCATTAATATTATCAAAATGATGGTAATATGACAGAATTTTACTTCAAGCTATTTTTTCTAATGTTGTGGAATTATTTTACTATAATAAGAAATTTACGAAATTTAATTATAGTATAAATTTCTATTTAATAAGAAAAATTTAATAATTTGGTTTTGATTTGATCAAATTAATTTCTTATTCTAAGAAATAAATATCCAAAAATTAATTTTTTATGAATGAAGAACTAAAATTTACTTTTAACATATTGTAAGATCCAAAAAACGAGTGGAAATTATTTCCATATAACTATTTTAAAAATCCAATATGGTTACTATATTAGTTTACCAACCTCAACAGTAATAATTCTAGTTTATCATTATTATTTTTCTTCAATTATTTTAATTAAAAACAACATCATATTAAATGATACATCATATTGGACAGTGGTAGGTATGAAACCATTATCATCCATTAGTCATGGGTTTAGGACCCACCACCTTTCCGGATCTGACAGATTTTCACCATGCATGAATATTTTTATTTTTATAAATTATATTAATAAAATTACTATAATGTTCCAAAAAATGTGATAGATATCATTGAAATAAAATTAATCGTTAAATAAAACTTTTAATAATGTTTTAAAATCAATTTTTTAACAACGTCTATTAATATTATTTGATTATTATTAAAATTTCATTAATTATCATATCAACCATAATGGTTATCAATAACTTTAATATTTTTTATATAAAATGTAAAGTTATTATTCATTAAATAACTTTTCTACTAAAACATATTATTTCCATAAATTTCTCCCAAAATAACATCAATCCTGGGACATTCCTAGCACATAAAACCTAAAAGGTTATGTATAATAATTTGAACTTATGATCAATCATAAACTCATTAACCCATGATGGTATCCATAACACTTATGTTAACAAATAAAAAAGTGACTCTAAAATTTAACAGAATACTTAGATGTTTCATGATTCTTGTAATAAAAATACTATTGGTAAAAAACTAAAACAATTTATTCCTTGAATCACAATAAATAAATACATCATCTATTTTATTTCCACTTTGGTCCTTCTATGGTCTAAGGTTACCCTTTCGAAGAGGGTATTGACTTGGGTAATTCCTGGGTTCCACACATTTAGAGTAATAAACTATATATAGATACTTCATATGAATTTTAGTTCCCTCAATTACACTCTTCATTTTTCCTTAGAATTTATTTTCTTTATGCACCTATTTTACACACAAAAATCATTCCCACTTTCAATTAAAGAACTTTTTTGGTTGTATCCTTACACATTCCTTAAATGATGGAAATAAAAACTTATTTTCTCTATGCCCCCACCACTCAAGAACTTAGAGAACTTCATCCTCATCTTATTTGGTGAGTCAAGAAGTTGTTCATAGTATATATTGTTAACCATATTTTAGGAAAACTGATTAAGAATAAACATGATATATTTCACTCCAATATTCATCTCATTTAGGTGATAATTTTCACCTCCCTATCCTTCATGTTCATTGTTCACAAGATTCCTTCCGGTTCTAGCCATTGTCTAAAACCAAAAATCATAGTATGGGGAATAATTATCATAGTTGTTAGTCATTTATAGGATGTATAAATAATTAAACATTATTTAAAATCTAATATACCTTAGGTTTAACCTAGGCCATTCATTGAAATCACATATTCCAATACTTCATAATGGTTTATAATGAAAATGTGATTTATCCTATGAATATCCCCCAGGAGTGTTAAAATAGCTGCATAGTAAGGATCATTTTCTTGTACCAGGTTATGTTTGAGTCAAGAATCACATTCTCTTTTTGAATTTATTACCCCAAGGTACATCTCTTCTAGAACCACATCCACTTTTAGTATATAAACAAGCATGTATTTCAACTAAAAATAACATAATCTCTATCTTAACAAAAAAAGGATGTTCTTCTACACATATTAGCAATTCATATTATAGGGTTATGTTTCTTAATCTATTTTCTTGAAAATATTGTATCTAAGGTTTCTACTAAACATACTTTGATAAAAAATGAAAATATCTGCCTGCATAAGCCTAGAGTCAGTTCCTTATACCATTACATTGGCCTGAGATAAAATGAAACAAATCCCAAATTTCCTATTAGTTTAGTAGTCTTGGTAAAATATATTCTTACATGATACATTAATTAATTTTTAATTAAAAAAAGTAAAACATTTTTCTTTTTTACATGAATAAATTTACTCCATATATCGTATCCATACTTATCATTCATAGTAAACTTAGTGGAATCCTAGGGATAAAAAAAAGGGTAAACTAAAATTCTCTGCAAGGGATAAATATAATGGGAGTAATAATTAATAAATGAGAATAATCAATATAGAAAGGTAAATAATAGAATACACATGAAACGTAATCAAAAAATTGATAAGTAAGTCTGTATATAATATGTCAAGGTGAATAAATCATAACACATGCCATTTAAATAACAGAATACCATGATAAGACAAGGGATACTGAATATATAATGATAAATAAATAAAAACACATTCCATTTAATCAATAAACATATAATTAAATGAATCCATATATTTTTTCATTGTAAAAATTTCATGGATAATAAAAAATAAATTCTTAATAAAGGAAATACTTATTTATTGGATTCCATGTTTCCCTTGTACATGGGAACATTACTATCAAGACCATTCAGAAGATGGTTTAAAACATGATGGGTAAAAATATACTTAACTAAGGCTATATTAATAATTCATCCATTCGTACTACTAATGTATCAAGGGGCTATTAATAATTGGGCCTCACCCTTGTCATACATGTCCACATAATACATCATATATCTAACAATATATTTAATTAATTTTCATTGTTCCATATCAAATATCCATATTGAGTAAAGAATATATATTAATCAATATTTTACCAGATATTCATATATATTTCTGAAGTAAAAAATATATTTAAAAATAAAATATAGTTTTGGAAATAATAATATCCATGAAAAATAATGTGGATATTTAGGGTAAATTTAATGTTCAATGATTATAGGAAAGTGAAAAATTCATAAGGAAGTTAATAACTAAACAAATGTTTCAAGGAAGGGAATTTCAATACTATCCTTGGTAAAAATATTCAAAATCCATCCAAATGAAGAATAATTAGGTATAAATATGACATATTCCCATTTTAGTAAGAATAAGGGTTTTTATTTATGAAAATTTATTAAAAAAAATTCTTGATGAAAATAACTATTTTATTTTGGAAGTCACTCTTTAAATCTTAAAATATTTTGAAAATTATTTTTTTAAAAAATAATATTTTACCAAAAATTATTTTAAAGTATCCTTGTAATATTTAAAAGTAAGCTTCAAACAAATAAGGATATGTAATACCATACCTATCATTCAAGGTAAAATGAACATTTATTTTGAATTGTAAAAAGGTTATAAAAGTGACTTGTTTGAAAAAATAAAAGAAAAATAATTTCAAAATATTTTTTAAAAATAAAAAATATGCAAAAATGTATTTAAAAAATCATTTTAAAATGGTTAAGAACATTTTTTTAAATATTTTAAGAAAATTTTTTTTACAAGAAAACTGGTTTCAATCAAAGAAGTAAATGAAGTTGGGATTTCATAAAAACAGATTCTAAAACATTTTATTTACCAATGAGGGAAAAATTATACTGTTACATGTATATTATAATTAATAACTATAGGATAACAATATTAGATAGTTTATTAAACGATTATCAAATAATTTCCTTCAATGGAAATCCATGTGTAAACCATTCTAAATAAAACGAGATTGTGAAGTAAAACATTAAAAAGATCGTAATGTTTTAGTGATAATTAATAAATGAATAAATTATGTGTATCAACTATAAATCCATATAAAAAATTATAAATACAATAATACATTTTCAAAGGTCACTATTAAAAATTCATAAAATATTAACAAAAATGTGGAAGAAATACAATCTAATGAAAATGTATTGAGGTATAAAATTACATACCACTTTGTAACTTTTAATTTAAATCCACTTCGATGAAATAATTCAAATTTCAACTTAAAATAACATTAATAATTATTTATTCATGATATTAAATTTAAAGGGTCAGTATATACAAATAAAAAAATCTAATTAGGTGCATATCATTACAATATGCCTTAATGAAATGAAATTGTGGAAAAATCCCTTACCTTTTGATTTATTTTAGTTAACATTTTCCAAAATGTTTATGATGATTTGAAAAATGTAATTGAGTAATTAAAAAACAATATAGAAATTTATGATATCATACATGATCCTTTTATAACACATTATTACCGCTCGTTAATAATATTTCATTATTTTCATTATTTTATGTGTTAATTGCCTTATTTTTCAAGTATATTTTGACTTGTTATTTTTTGTTCCTATTATTTTGATCATGATTCAATAATATGAAAATTTTAAAACATGATTTTAATAATGTATATATTCAGTATATATGTAATTATATTAATCTATAAAATTTGGTGATATGAACTATTTAGATTCTTCATGCAGACAATAGGTCATACGTTTGCATGAACGCTATTTCAATTTTCATGTGATATTGAAAGAAATAAAAGTAAATGATATATATATATATATATATTATCAAACCAGTATCATTTTTATTATATATATATCACATATTTTTATTAAATATATCCTTAATAAATTCCATGTAAAGCGTGAACAAATAACATCGGTTCGATAGGACGTAATCTGTCATACACATGAGCGATACCATCGTATTCCCAAAACATAGAAAGAATGAATGTATGTGTGATATAATAATTCAATAAGAATAAAAACATCATAAATATAACATACATCATATAAAACTAGAAATAAATCCTTATTCCAAAATTGTAAAAGTTCTAATGGAAAAAAAATGACATCAGTATGCGAGGTGGTGGTCCTCTATAAACACAATTGTTGATTTCATAACCCATTTATTGGAAGTGTGTAATGTTTTAGTTAAAATCATTAATATAGGAACATACACATTTATTTAATATTATATGTTTATTTTATAATCATATTATCATATGAATTTAAGGAGGTGGAGAAGGAAGTAAAAAAATGCTTTTAGAAGATCATTACCTCTTCATCTGGTATCCTCCGTAGGTTTGCAGCAAAACCTTAAAAGGTTTTCTTTATGAAAAAAATAAGGATTATAGGATTATGTTAAATAATTTGTAGGTTGATTATGGAAGTTATTGTGTAACCAATTTTGTTTGAATATGTGAATGAGAGAGGAGAGGGTCCCCTTTTGTATGTGGGATGAGTGGAACACTTATAATTTTTTTTGAAAGTTCGAAATCCACCCACGTTTTTTTTCATGTAACTTGGAAAAAATAAAGCACTTTCATTTATAATATAAGTTATAAAGAATATATATGCACAAAAAATGGGATTTTTTACAAGTGTTTGGTCATTTTTACACCATAATTTCTATGTCTAACAACTAATTTAACTCGTTTTCTCCTTAGTTATTGTACTTAATTTTAACAGTTTTCACTAATTATTTTGGTCCAAAATTAAGTTGACGAAATTATACAATAAAAAATATTATTATTAAAGATATGGAATATTTTTTTCCATATTTAATTCACAAAATTTCGAAAAACGAATTTTAAATTAATCTCGTAAATGAGACAAGAAATCAGGTTTTTAAGTGAAAACGTTCAAAAGTTACCCATTATTTTATGTCAAAATTAAATATGAATATGATTAAAATGAAACATTTTATTGAAATATATATAATTTAAATATTTTTAATTTTTTAAAAAATTAAAATTTAATTTTATATTACAATTTATTTAGAATAAAAGTTATTGTTCAATTAAAATCATTATTTTTTAGTATTCATGAAAAATATTAAACTTCTCAAAAAATTAACCAAAATTAACCCTTAGATAATTTTGAAATTAGCACTTCAGAAATTATTTTTATTTTTCAAATAATTATTTTATAATTGTCAACATTTATTATTAAAATAAGTGCACCATTAAAAGGTGACAAAACTACCTTTAGATTTTTTTTTCTTTTTATGTGTAAAATTGGATTTAATCTTTTATTATACCTATAAAATATATTGGATTAATCTGAAAAAATATTGACTATAGAATATAAAAATTTAATTACGTTTATTTACTAATAATAATTAATTTAATTTATTATGTTAAAACTTATTTGGATTATAATAATTGTTTTTTTATAAATAAATTTCATTTATATTGAATATATTTTTTATTTATTTATAATTAATTGGTAACCAATAAATTGCATCATATATTTTCATAATTTAGTTAATAATATTCATAACCACCAATTTAACAGCTAGGTTATAATTATTATATTAAATAATAATATTACGATTATTTGGTACAACTCGATCTCAGGTATAATGCTAGCCGTCTAATAAAGTCATTGTTTCATGTAATATAAGCTAAAATAAATGTAAAATACATTGAAATAAATAGAATTTATTTAATTTTTTTTAAAATAGTAAATATATCATAAATTATTGTGAGGATATATTCTTTTTTATGCTAATTGTTGCGTGTAATACACACTATCAAATTTGATTTTCATACTTTAAAAATTTAGGGTGTTACAAAAATGATATATTATATTTGTAGAATGATAAATATTTCATTAATATGGTTATTATTTCATGTATATCATATATATCCATTAACATTATCTTTATTACCTTTAGTGTAATGCGTTATTGAAGAATGAATCACAACACTTTACGAGGTGGTAGTCTTCCGTACACAAGAGAGACGTTTTCTTAACCCCCAAATACTAGAAAGTAAAAAAGGTATATGTGATATAAAAAAATAAGAAGTATAAATTTGGTAAAAATATCATATATATTCTTTAAATTCATCATTAAATTAATCCATGAGTGGAGATTCTGGAAAGAAAATGACATTAGTTCGTGAGGCGGGAGTCTTCCGCACAGACGAATGATGATTTTGGGTCCCATTTGATAGAATAAGAGATAGATTTAGGATATTAAATTAATTTAACAAAATATAAGAATATATTTAATATTTTTTTATCATTTAGTATATTTAAAAAAATTTAAGTAGGAGGAATATGAAATAAAATAAGCACACATAGTTTTGATTTTTACCTCTTCTCGGACAAAGTCTATAAGATTATACCTAATGTATTCCAAGAATTAATTTATGAAAAAAATGATTATAGTTTGACTTATAGATTTTGGGATTTTTTTAGGTATTGGAAAAAAAAGTGTAAAATATTTTGAACAAGATAACAAATGGGTGGTATTTTATAAGTTAGGTGATTGGAACACTGATTATTTTTGAAAAGAAAAGGTTTACTCATGTTTTCTAGATGAAAAAAGTATCCAGAATAGATTATTATCAAGTATTAGACATGATAATGTCAGAATATGTCCATAAAATAGTTTTTATACATGTTTTTAGGTAATTTTTACCCTTATCCTTTTAGTTTAACCCTCAGTAAACATTTTTTCACTTTAACTGTAGTAATTTATTTTAACAATTTTCACTATTAATTAAGATAAAAAAATTAGTTTAACATTATTAGGTAATATAGATTTTTATAACTACAAATATTTAATCCATTTTACTAAATTAAATTAAATTTATTTAAACAGTTTAATATAATATTAAACACACAGACGCGATGAGAATGCATGCTTTCAAAATGTATATTTTTCAAAGAAAAGAAGATTTTATATTACCTATATGAGTAGTAATATTTTTTTTCTGAATTTTAATTAATATTTATTGATTTATAATATATAAATTTCATTTTAAATAATCATCATTATATATTATCTTAATTAATTAAATTGGATAAATATTATGTATTTTAAATAGTTATCAGAAAAATATGATTTTTAGACAAAAAAACTTATACTAAAATTGAATATGAAGTTAATTAAAAAAAGGTAAGTGGATTAAATATAAATAAATAGTATTAATATTAATTTTAATCAAATTTAAAACATAATGGGTCTATTAAATTGCTTAATTTATTAAATAAAATGACACCTTTAAAAAATTGTTATTTTCACTATTTACTAAAAAGATAATATTTAGAGAAAATAACAACATTTGACCCAATGTAATTTTTTAATTGCAATTCCAAAAATTTAATTTCATTTTATTAAATAAATTTTATAAAATTTCAACACAATAATTACTATTATTTTTCACGAAAATCAATAAAAACATTTTTTAAGAAGACATATTTTTGAAGAATAAAATTAATTTACTAGAAAATTGATTGATTTTTTTACAAAAATATAAATAATACATATTTAGTAGGATGTATATATATATGTATATAATAAATTATTTAATAATATTAATAACCAAAAATTTAAAAGTGAGGTTATAACGGTTATATATACCATGGTTTGTCTAAGATTGATGTTCTATGTCGAATACACAATCGAACAAAGTTTTATTTTATAAAATCTCAATGTGTTACATATTTCATCTTGGAATTGATTATATTTTGATGTAATATTTTGAATGGTAATTTATTAATTATGGACTGATGGATATAAGTTGATTTTATAATTTTTAAATATTTCTAAAAACAAAAGATGTCCTGGTTTTAGATTTTTTTAAAATTTTATATTTCATATGTAAATGATTTTGGTTTGGATAGGTTAAAATATTAATTAATATATATTATTTTTTAAATTAATTCATTAATTTATTTTGATATCTTATATACTGAAATATATTCTAACCTTTTATATAATTTTAGTATTATTTATGCTAAAAACGAGTTCATTGAGAATTTGATTAAGGTTTTGATTGATATATATAATTTCATGTTTTCATACTAAAATTTTCAAAATTGATTTCTTATGGGAAATGTATTCTTATAATAGTTGAATTATTTGTTTTATGTGGGTTCAATTACATTTTAATTGGAGGTAAATTTTATAGAATATTATTTGAGTTTTATATTTTTTTATTGAAAAGGGGAAAGAAATTTTGAAAGGCCTCATTCAGTGTAATTAAAAATTGGTTTCCATAATATATGGAATTTTTTACTCCATTATGAATTGAAATTAATTTTATATTTATGATGAAAATATTTTGAGTGGCTATTTTTTTTAAAATGGGTACAGTTTCTATTATTTTATTTCAATTTCAAATGTGTTTTTTCAAATGAGCATTTATTTATCTATTATTTGGTATTATTGAGACTATTTTATGGAATTATTCCTTGTTTGGTAGATTTTTGGGATTTTAAAATTTAAATATTATGATTATTTAACTTTTATTTATTCTTTCCATCATTTATGTTTTTTTGATTACTTTTTTAAAATTAAAATTATTTTTATAATGGTTTTACCCTTAGGGAATTGTTTTGTTTTTATACGAATAAAATTATGGTTTTTAAATTCTGTTGTGAATGTTTGGATTGTGTGAGATGAAGTGATTTAAAAACCATTTGGTTAATTTATATTGGTAGGCCTTTTAATTATTAAATGTAATTTTAGGATGTGTTTGGTTTGTTTTTAGTTTCTTTTTGAAGGAGGTTTGTTTTTTATCTGAATGGTTTCTTTTTACTAGGGTTATTTTTTATTCAAAAAATGAATTAATGTCTTAAACCATGTGTAATATGATAAGATGTTTATATTATGTATGATATAAAATTATTTTTAAATGTGAATTACAATAATGGTATCCTAAGTTGATTAACTTTCATTGTATTTATAAAACTTAATTAAGAAATAAGTTATAAAATGAGTGAAGTTCATGGAGACTTGTTTCTATTTTTTTAAAAACCCTATGGTAATTTTATTTTTATTTTTTAGGGATATGGGGAAAATTTGGATCATAATTTTGAAAAAAAGATATTTATTGATCACTTATAACGTACTAAAAAATTTGATGGTAGTGTACATGAATTAATAAAAGGTTTCTTAGAATATGAAATTTGGGATATATGGATTCCCATGTTTGGGTTCATGGTTAACCTAAACCTTTAATTTAAAATATTCTCAATGCATTTTGAGCTAGTGAATTTTTAATTTTTAGTTAAAAAACCTAAATACTCTCCAAAAAACTATGAATACTATATATAACTACTTTTCACATTAAACTAAATCAAATAACAACCATTTAATTTATAGTTGTATATAAAATCTCAAAATGGTTTAAAAATTGAAATCCACCTTCAAATGACCGTAACAATTGATCTAAGAGTTTTTTAGATTAAGAAGACATAAAATTGAAATAAATAAAATGAAATATACTCAATAATACTAGATTTACGTGTTTATTTTTTTAAGTTCACAATGTATCCTAATTTCATTCATTTTTTTGCAAGTTGAATAATGTTTTTTAGAAAAATATGAAAATGTGACTTGTTTAAATAAAAGTGGAATTTTTTGGTAACCCTTTTTATTTAATAGTTGGGTATATTTTATTTTATTAATAATTTACTATATAAAATATTTTCTCCCATTTTCATTTATAAATGAAATATATTCTAATATCTTGTTTAATTTTTTATTATTAAATGAAACCATGTATTCAAAAAAAAATTAGAATTATTTTTAGGAAAATAATGGGAACATATTTTTTAAAATATATATGAATTGGGTTTTGTAAAGTCATCATGGTGGGTAGTACCTAAATGATAATGAGATCATGAAGGGGTACATTTTGATTTGGTATATATTATTATAATGTGATGTAATTTAATGTAATTGAATGATTTGTACATTATTGATTCATCGAAAATATATAGGGTTTTTATTTATTAAAAAAAAATACAGTTATCAACAATAATATTAAAAAGGATTTCTAGGAGAGGAATATGTTATATTGTGAATAATCATCACACACTATATTTATATATTTTAAAAATAATTTATTATTTATTTTTTTAGATAATTAGTAGTTTAAAAATTATAGTATTCAAAAGGGAAATATACGAGTTTTGGACCATGAGATGGGAACTTGTAGTGTGGGTTCTATGACCATGAAGGATGCATGGTTGATTACATGATGATGGGACCTTGTAACAAAGTATAATATTATAGAGAATGAATTTTTCTATCTAGTATTCTTAAACCATGAAATATTGTTTAATAAAGTAAAATTTATACATTGTGTGATGTTAAAATTTATTATTTGGGTTATAACATAAGTTTTAAATAATTTAGTTTAGGTTTCCTTAAAAATGTTATATAATTTTATGGTGCATTTATATTTTTTATTATATAATTATTTTGATTAATTTTTTTGTGAAAAATTATCTGAAGAAATTATAATTTTTTCTACCACGTTGTTCTAATTGATATCATCCTTATGGATTTTATGTTATAAATAATATTTATCCTTACCTTATTTATAAAATTTATTATAATTTTATTTGTTTTTTCAAATATTTAATATCCTAGATTTTGGTATGCATTTTTTCCTATGTAACATTATTTATTCTTTATAATGAATCAAAACATGAATAAAAAAATCATACAAGATAAGAATAAAAATAGAGAAACTTTATTCAATTAAAATTTAACGTCACCAAACATTCCACACAATGTAATATTATATACCATGGAAGACTACATTCATTTAATGTGAATAAATTAAAATAGGTTAATAAATAGAAAAGAATAATAATTTTTTAACTAGGAAATCATTTGGATCTTCTTCTCCATTGAGAATAAATTTTATTGATACTAAACATACAATGAGGAAGAGCATAATTAAATGTCAAGGTATATTATTTAATTAAAATAAAAAATAAAGGAATGGAATGCATCCTTTGAAAAATTATATTGGAATGAATTTATAACATGTAATTGTGATAATATAGCCATCTTATAGAAATAATTTATTAATATATTATCGTTTGGTATAATACCAACGACCATCATACTAGTTTAGAATTGCTGATATATTGTTAATAAATATAATTTTTATTTAAATAATGAAAAAATACACTTTAATTATAAACAATCTATTTGAAATACAATAAATAATTTTGAAAAATAATTAAAAGATATTAATTAACTTGGAAAAATATAATTTATTTTAATGGAAATTATTTTATGAATAATATATTTTTATTAAAATTACTACTTTGATTGAATGATAAAATGAAATGTATTGAAAAAATTTAAGGAATTATTAATAAAACAAATTGATAAAATCTAATAAGTAATTATTCTTGTTTAAGGAACATTAATTTAACCATTCATTCCTAAAAAATGTTTTGTTTAAAAATGTTATTTTTATTATATATAATATTTTTTTATTTAATAATTTAAATATTCATATTTAGATTATATAGTTTAATGAAATATATTCTTTAAATATATAATTAAATTAATACAAAGTCATTAATTGATTATTAATTAGTTATCAATAAATATAAAAATATTTAATATTAAAAGACCTATTTTTACAGAATTATTTTTCCATAAATTTGGTATTTCTATTTTAATAAATTTAAATGATCACTATTAAAGAATTATTTTAACAAAATTCAATGTTTATATATATAATAAAATAAGTTAACATGCAACAAATTATTATTACATAGTAATGAATAATTTTTTTCATTTTGAATAATGCATTTTTTTAAAAAAATTATAAGCATGTTGAATTATTATATTAAAATTAAAATTTATCAGCTTTCGAAATTGAAACCATGCCAAAATTAGGTTATAAGGCCAATTTTATTTGTTAAAAAAAATCACCATGGTAAAAAATTATTTACCAAGGTAAAGTGAAAATGGTTTATATAAGGGGTAAATACCTAAAAAATCATAAACTATTGTCTTTAAAGAAGTGTATGAGGGAGTTATAAACCTCCCCTTGTCTCATAAGAAGTATTTTTTCACTCTCGTTTCATTTTCCATAATAAATATCTTTCCTTATTCACTGAAGAATGAGTAGTTTGAAATTATTACTCAAGTGAACCTATAAAAGTACCCCTTCTGTTCACACATCAACCCACACCTTTCCTTAAATTTCTTCTTAAATACCAACCCAAATCCTCTCCCAAATAATCCTTTCTCATTTTTTGGAACCTATGGACATAATAAGGAGTTCTAAATCCTTAATTTCAAAGAGGAAATTTATGATAATATTTGATTAATTAATGATTTTGGTATAATCATCTAGCCTTTTCATATAATGATATTTCATCTTTTTAGTGGAATATTAAATAGATCACACAAACAAAAGCCTGAGGACCATAATACTTTAGTTCATCTGGAAACTAGGTACACAATCTTCTAATTTGGTAAATTATCTTCAACATCGCCCATAAAGATCATTCCTTTTAGTATTATTAAAAAATATACCCTACCTAAAACCTTTATTCATAACTCAAGGAAAGGAATCATAATAAAGGGTGAGCTTAGATGCTCAATAAGGGTAAAAGTGGGATACATAAGATAATATGAACATAAGTGTATGAAAAAATGATAAAAACATATCAAAACGATACCCTTTATATCAAAATATGAAAATGGATTCATGGAATAAATATTGGTAGTTAAAAAGACCAAAATTATAAGGAAATCAAAGAACATGATCCATGAGGGCATAACATTGGGATAATTCATGTAATTGTGGCATAAACATATTAATAGTGATCCATTATAATATTAACAAAGACTCATTTCCAAGGCTATCATAGTGGAATTATTTTACACCCCAAACCTTTATGGTAGCCAAGGTTCACACTCAAGACCCTCATAGAAGAAAATTTCCCATAATAAACTAGGTTCACTCCACATTCTAGTCCTATCTATCACATGAGATATATATATTTAACCAATTCATTAGAGGCAAATATATTCCCCCACCCATCTTTGGTTATAACATAACCACTATCCTTGGTTATAATGTAACCACTACCACATAGTGAAAATCATACATATGTGTTCTACAAGATGATATAACATTTATCTTATTATAACCCATGAAATGAAATTTGTTTCAAATTTTTTTCATAATATCATAACATGTATAAATGAGACAAGTTTCATAATAATTTGACCTGTTAATCATAGCATATTTGATGTAAAAAGAAGAAGGATTCATAAAAAAATTTATTCTAGTATAACTACTATAATAGAAATAGGTTTTATACACATATTGTCATCATAAACATAAACTATAAAGAGAAAGAATAATAATTGTATCATGTGATCATATCCCTAGTAAATAAAAATTTACATCAAATGAAGTCATCTTATATAGAAAATAATTTTAAAAGATAAATCACTTGGATTTTTTTTTGAGAAAAATAAATTTTTTCTCAGAAATAAATTTTTCAACTAAAAACCTATAAAAATTATAATATTTTTTTTTGAAAATAACCAGTGAAATTAAAAAAATATAAAAAAAATTAAAAAATTTATTGAGGAAAATATCCTCTCCAATTTGAAGACAAAATTTTAAAATATAAAACATTTTAAAAATACTTTCTATTGAAAATAACATTGAAAATATATAAAGGATGATTTAAATATAATTTAAAACATTTCTTGAGGAAAATTTCTTATATTTTTTTTGTTAAAAAAATCAAAAAACAATTTTATCTGAAAAGAAATTTAATAACTTATAATGGACACTTCAAAGAAAATAATAGTCATAATAATGGTAATTTTTATTTAAGTTGAATAAATAAAAAGATATATTCCTTTCACATTTTTTATAAAATCCAAACGATTTCTGTTTGGAAAATTAAATGAAAATTCTATTATTATTTTTTTTAAAAATTAAATATTGGTTAATTTTTTTATAAATAATTTTAATAATGTTAAAAAAACTGAAAAATATTTTTTTAAACATGGTTTTATAAGAAAAATGTCTATTCGACTTAAGAGAGAAATAAAGAAGATTTTTCTTACAAAAACATTATCAAATGTTGATTATAGAAATAATTAAAAAATAGAGGGAAATAAATTTATTCCCTAAATATAACTAGAGGAGAATAAAATATATTTTTTAGAGTTTGATTAAAATATTTCATTATTATAGTCATAATCACGGGGAATCCTAATGAACAATGAGATTATAACAATATAATCATACCCCTTTTGTAACATTGAATCATTCTACCCATGAAAGAATAAAATTAAAAGAATAATAAAATATCATAAGAATAAATAAATTCATCATATTATATGTAAAATGAGATGTAATTACAACTCATAAAGAAGATATCTTCATAACATAACATATGTCTCAAAGAAGGAAAATTGTGAAAAAGACCCCTTTCTGCTTGGGTATCTTTTGATTAATAAACAATGAAAAAGAGAGATAATAAAATGGATATAAAAATCCCTATAATTTTAATGTGTATATATAAAAAATACAATAGTGGATATTATATACAACACATATAAAAAATAATTTGTGAATATGGCATGTATCTCACATAGGTAAAAAGTGTGATGGAAAACCCAAACCGCCTTAGTAATCATTTAAATCATTAGAACAAATAATTCATAACATAGAATAAATTATTAATATCATAAAAATTAGTATATTCATGAATTAAAATGTAAATAGAAAGCATAAACACAACACAACATAAATTGGTTGTGAATTTGTATGTCTCTTAGAAATAAAAGAGAGAATAAAAATCCATTACCTTAAGTCTCTACATCCATCACACACATTCAAAACTCCTTTATAATATATATAAGATTATTATATATATATATAATATAACCATTATTATATATTATATCATAAATTATTTAATTATGAAAATTTATTTCCTATTTATTAATAATTATTTGTTAAAATCACGTTTGAGGTAATAACCGCTTCGTTTTTTGTATATGTTTTGATTTGATATTTTTGGGCCTCTTAATTTGATCATAGTTCCAACTTATCTAGAATTATAATCATGAAATAATTATAATATTTATTCATCAATTATAATTTTAATACTTATCATGAATAATGGTTTTTTGAAATGAAATACATTACGATCATGGAGATTGTAGGTCGTACATACGAATGAGTAACAATTTAATTTTTTAACGATCATTATGGAAATGAGGTAAGAAATATTTAATCTATAAAGAATGATAATACCATCATATAAAATATTATTTCTTTAAATATAATTATAAATGTAATCCATGTGGTATGGTGATAAAAAGATAGAGTCACATTAGTTCTTCAAGGTAGTAGTCCACAACGTATACGAACATCATTATCATTCAGTGATTGAAAATGTAAGAAATAAAGTGATATATTATATTTTAATAGTTATAAATATTTCATGAATATAATAATTATTTCACATATATCACATATATTCACTAACTTTATCTTTATTATCTTCAATGTATAGCATTAGTGAAAAATGAATCACATCGCTTCGCAAGGTGGTAGTCCGTCGAACACACAAGCAATGTCATCTTATCTCCTCTAGAATGAAAAGTAATAAGTTTTATATTATATAATTAATTCATAGAAGGTGGGATGAGAGAGGCAGGACTTTCTATCTCAAAGTATCAGCGCATCAAGGGTTTGGAATGGTGATTGCAGCGCCGTCAGGTGCGAACCTTCTTCCTTGGGGTTGGTTTGAGGGCTATAGACATGGTGCAGTGATGGGTGGTGTGAGCGGCATGAGTATAGGTGAATTCAGACCCATGGTAGTGGTTCCTGATTCAGATGATGACGTTAATGCGGCGATGGTCACCGATGAATATGGTGTGGGCGGCGTGGCGGTAGTGCCGTCTGGTGATGTGAGAGCGGTAGCGACCACTGCGGATGGTGGAAGTGGCGGGCCGATGTCTGGTGCTGCGACGATAAAGGTTGTTTTGAATCATGAGGGTGGAGTGACAATGACCGATGATGTGAGTAAGGTGGTGATGCCTAGTGTGGGAGGCGCAACTGTGCTAGTGTTTAAACCCACTGGATCAGACTAGATCCATAGCTCTATGGCAGGGGATATACCTACTACAGTCATGGGAAACATGTGGCCTTTGTTGATGGTGGCTGGGAAGGATAGGGTAGTATCTTAGAACCCACATCAAGAGGCCAAGAAATTTGATCTAAGTAAAAGATATTTTTCACAGGTTAAAGACATTTCTGTGGAGATAACGGTTAAGAAAGGAGAAACTACTCGCATGACTGCTAGCTGAGAATAAATTCTTAATAGGTTTAAAATTTGTGTTCACTCCATAATTTCTAGGCTTGTTCTTCCCGCTGAAGGAAAGCCTTATAATCTTGTTGATTTAGTTCGGAAGCTAACCTCTGTATGGGGTTTTTTCTAGCTAGAGGTGTATTCCCTTAGGTCGGGGATATTTTCATATTACGTTTCCCATAGAGGAGCTAAAGAGAAGGGCTTGGGGGATTGTCTCAATCGCCTTAAGGCCAGGTATGTTATGTTTTCAAGAGTGGGATTTTCAGTTTAATCATTTCATTATTAAAAACAGTAAATCTCATGTTTGGATTAAGATTATTGGACTTAATTGGATATTGTGGCCTCCTAAAATCTTATTTCAAATTGCATTTACTGTGGGGATCACAATCAAGATGGATAAGAATACTGAGAATGTCAGATTTGGGTGATGAGAACATCTCAAGGATTCAGGAAGAAATCAATAAATTAAGGGAAATCAATGTGATCAATTGAAGGTGGAAAAACATAGAGGATTATTTCCTAAACAACCATCATATATTCAGGTAGTATCCAATGGGAAAGGAGTTTTTGTGGATGACTAAGGCCTTCAACCTGTTTCTCCTAGGATAGCGAGGCGGAGGAAAGACTATTCTTATCTCAAGATGACTATGGTCACCAGGTCTCATGGTACCTTATATGAATCTTATTGGTATGGTGATTATGATGATGCGTGTCATTTTGAGTATGACTTGTGATGTTTTCTTGTTTATTTTGGCATGAGTTCATGATTCTTGTATGACCCCTTCCATCTCATTCATGTACCTCTTTTTTATTTTAATAAGAGGGATCTTTCTGGATCTTCTTTCTATAATTAATCCATAGTTATAATTATTTTATAAATATCATATATATACTTTATATCCATTATCATATCAAAATTTTAGAGGTTTCTATAGAAAAATGAATAACGTCAATTCGTGAGGAGGAACTCCGTTGTACACACGAATGAAGATTTCATAACCTATTTGATGGAAGTGGGAATGGTTTTAGGTAATGACCATATAATAACAACATATAATTATATGTAGTATAAAGAGTTTATTATATCAAAATGGTTCACTAATAATTTTATTATACAAAAGATAAAATTAAATAAAATCACTTGTGGAATAATGTTACCTATTTTTCAGGTAACCTCCTTAGGTTTTCTCCAAAATCCTTCCTAAGTTGTACTTATTAAAAAATCAATTATAGGATGAGGTGAGGTGATTTTAAAAATCATTTCGAAAGGTATTTTTTTTATCTAAAATGGTTCAAATATGTGAATAGTATAAGATATGGGGAGGCCTTTTAAAAGTGAGGTGGGTGGCACACTAGAATTATTTTGAAAAGAAAATTGTGTACCCACATTTTTCTCTTGAAAAAATGAACTATAATGGGACATTATAAAACTTAAATGATATTGGATTGAAATATGTATAGAAAATCAGTGTTTTAAAGGTTTTGTAACATTTTTACCCCAAATGTTTTTAATTTAACCAGTTGATAAACCCATTTTTACCTTAATCACAGTAAATGATTTTTACTTTTTTTTACTATTCATTGTGGTTAATAATTTATTTTTAACATATTAGATAATATAAATTATTCTCATTAAAAATATGGAATCCATGTTTTCAAAAAAAATTCACATAAGTGGAATATTTTAATTTAAAATTTATCATCCATACGTGATGAGAAAGTGGGGTTTCAAAGAGAAAATACTCAAATGTTTAAAAATTTATTATATAGAAATTTAATATGAATATGATTAAAATTTAATAAATTTGACTAATATATATATACTTGAACTAATTTTTTATTTAAAACCATCCTAAAATAAATTTTTATGTTTTTAAGAGATTTAAAATAATTGATAATTCATAATAAAAACCATTATTTTTACTATTTATCAAAAAAAAATTTCATAAAAATAAAAAAAACTCACCATATGATAATTATCACACGATTACTTATGAAATAATATTTATTTTATCAAATTAACTTTCTAAAACTTTTAAAATAATTTATAAAACTATGTTCAAAAAAGATGAACAAAATGTTTTTTTAAAAATTTATAGTTTTTAGCATAAAATTGTTTTTATACTTATCTCTTGCCTAAAAAATAAGTAATATTATTTTAAAAATTTTATTAATTTTATAACATAAATATTTCATTAAAATAATTCACCAAATTCTTTTATAACTTATAAAGTTGTACATTTTTTTTCATAAAAATAGTTTTTCAAAAAAAAAAAGATTTCCCTTACATTCAAATAGTTTTTATTTTCATTTTTAATTAATTTTTCACAAAAGAATTATCTTTATATACATATGTAAGACATATATTTATATAATTTAGCTTATCATATTAATATCCATCATTATAATCACTATTTTATTACTATCATATTAAATAATAATATTTCAATATTATCTCATATTTCTTTAGACACAATGTTTTGTATAACAGAAGATAAAATAAGTTTTATATAACACATGATAAAATTGATGTTTCATGTAATAAAAAATATAAAAGAGATTAAATTTATTTAGAAAAAATATTTCACACAATCTCATGGTTTTACATTCTATCGCCCTTAAAATGAATTTCACCCTCAAAAATCATCTCAGTCATCAAAGGTTTAACATTGGAAAATTCCTTCATAGAATCCCACACCATAAAAATGTATAATAAAACATCTCATAATAAAGAAGGTTTTGAAACATAAAGTATGACATAATTAAATCACAAATAGGTTTCCACATAGGATAACATAAGTTCAAAGTAAATATTTGGACATGGAATAAAAACACATTTTCATAATAATGATGGGGAGTGATATAGATCATTGAACACAAGAAAGTGAATGATTATATGAAAATAATAAAAAAACATAAAGAAATAGCTTGGAAAATTTCATTTCTATCATCACAAATGATGGTAGTAGGATAAAATTTTATTTCTAGTTCATTTTCATAATGTTGAATAATTTTCTCGAGAAGATATAAATACCTGATTTAATTCCATTTCATAAGCTTAATCCAACCTTTTGGTAGTTCCTTGATCAATTTCCAATTCATATTTTAACCCTTGAAATGAAGGTTAATTTTTTATGACTAAAGCACTAATAGATAAAAATTTACATAATATAATGATAAATCCTTTTTTCTAGTTATCATCACTATAAAATGGTTAGAATATATTTTTTTATATCTATATGTCCTCATATATTGAGGTAGTACCATAATATCTAAATCCTTGTTCAAAGATCAAGAAAAACAATTTCATAAATGGTTATCCTTATGAACCTTCCAAATGATTGAAATAAAAAACATTATAAATAAGTTCACCAAAATTCCAAAATTGACTTATCATTAATCCCTCATACAACATGAAGTAGCTCTTAATTGTCACATACCAAACATGTAAAAACCATAATCATGTATTCTATTGAAACATGGTGACAACCTCGATTACTATAAATTCATATTGAAAACATACATGATTCTAAATTAATTATATAAAAAATATTGGATATATTCCTTAAATAAAAAATGCTATAAACTCCATCAATGATGACATAAATCACCTTGTCATCAAATCATGAATATGTTCCAATGAAATCAGTACTATCCAATTTACTTTGTCCATATCAATAATATCATTATCCAAACAACACTATCTATACATAAATAACATATTAATGGTTATATTTCCCTTAGTTATTTTTTTCAATGAATATCACCTTGACAATAAATCAATTTTTTTGGTCATCATAAAAATGAATCATATTATTTGAAATCCATATTGAAAATATTCTATAGAAAGATATTCATATATTTCATGATTCATATAAAATAATTCTTCAATTCTAATACATAAGAACTTTAATTATCCACCATATTCTTAATCCATTAACAAGGAATCATATTTTTATTCAGTAATACCTCCTTCATTTTCTAATTTCAACTACAGTATCTTCATCCTTATAAATACAACCATTAATCATAATAACATGATGATTCTTTTCATTATATTTCATCTTAAGATATCTATTTTCTTAATTCCCATACCTTACATATTTATGTACTTCAATTATAAATTATACATTAGGAATACAATTAATCTCATCCATTGTGCTGACCAAACATTTCATTTTTTCAATTGAAATTACTTGATTTTTTTCCTTTTACACACCCATAAAATATTTCTATTTATCTATGAAATCTTCATGGGTGATTCTTCTCACCTTCTTAAAAATACAATAATATAAATATTCTTTTGTCCATGAATTCCACTACCTGAACTCTCAAAAAACTCCATACTTATCTTCTTGGGTGAGTTTTAGAGTTGGATCAGATGTATATTGTTAATCATGTTTCATGATAACTAATTAGGTAGAGTCACGATATCCTAAACTACTATTATCACCCCATTTTGATTCTCATCGGAAAATTTTCCTTCACATTCAATGATAATCTAGTTTTTTCATGTTCCCAAAAAAGTCTAAAACAAACAATAATAGTATGAGAAACAACATTCATTTTGGAAAACCATATAATAAAGAAAAGTAACTTCTATTATGTCTAAATAATGACACATTATTTTTAATATATGACACCTTAGGATTATCATTGGTCATTCAGAAGTATCATATATTTAAATCATTCAATATATATTATAATGGTTTTGTTGTTTCATAATGCATATCCATCATGAGTGTCAAACCAGGTGTGGAACAATATCTGTTGTCCAAAACTGGGTGATAATCAAGTTAACATCAATGTGACCTTTTCAGAGTTAATTACATTATGTACCACAATACAAGAGGATCATCCAATTATTGTATCCTTACATGGATATAATTTCTTTGAAACTACTTTCTATATCCATTACAACAATTACAGTACATTTTCCTTTACTTTGACTCAAACATTGAATTATCCATAGATAAATCCCTAGAAATATCCTTACAAATATTCTTAGGGATATCCCTAAATATTTCTCATCCTGGTTTATAAATTTCAAATAAACCATTCATTTAATACCAACTATACAATCCTTGGATTTTCATATACAGATATTACTTATTTTTGTATGAATTTTCAATATATTACACAGATACACACCTAATGACTATAATATTTTAGTTTCTTTGGAGACTAAGTACACAATATTATAATTTTGGAAAATATCATATCCTTTAGTACTCTTCCCAAAAAAACCCTAGTTAAATCATTTCTTCATATCTGGGTGAAAGGAAACATAGTAATGGGTGAGTATAGATGCTCCGTAAGGGCAAACAAGTGAGATAAAAAATAATAACATGAACATAAGTGTATGAGAACATTATCATAACATATAAAAACCAAACATTTCATATTAAAGACAATAATATTTAGTGATTGTATAAATATTGGCAGTTCATAAGAAATGAATCATAATAAAGGCAATGAAAAAGAGATATGAGAGAATGATATTGGCATAAGACACAAATTTTTCTCACAAACATATGTATAGTTAATCATATCCATTTTATTCAAGGGTTATATACAAGTATATAATTGTGAAATATTTTCACTCCCAATACCATCATTGTAGCTAATGGTCACTTCTAAGACCATTATAGCAGGGAAAGTCCCTTACTAAAATGGGTTCTATCTCCCTTCTAGTACTTTCTATCTCAAGATATATAAATTATAACCCAATGCATTATAGGGAGATATTGGTCCCAAATGTCATTGGTTATAATGCAACACACCCTTAGTTATAAAAAAACCACTTTCAGATAATGAAAATCATATATATGTGTACCATAAGATCCTAAAACATTTATCTTATCATAACGATGAAATGAAATTAGTTTCATAAATATTCTATCATATCATGACATTTAGAAAATATAAAAGTTTCATTTTCATTTACTCATTTCATCATCGTATTTCATTGTTTAAGTAATATAATTTTGAATGATAAATCAATTTGAAAAGTTTTTTGGAAAATAAAAACTCATTTAAAATAACTTTTTAAAACTAAAAAAATCATAAAACATTTTGGAAATGATTTTATTTGAAAATAATCATTGAAACTTATAATGGAATATTTAAAAAATGTTTAAATAATTTATTGAAGAAATTATTCTTTCTGTATTGAAAAAATGTTTCAAAAACATAAAATAGTTTTAAGATCCCTTCAAATTGAAAATAACCCTGAAAACATATATTTGAAGCTTTAAAACCCAATTAAAACAATTCTTGATGAAAATATACTTTCCAATTTGAAAGTAATTTTTAAAACATTTTTAATATATATATATATTTTAAAATAACATAGAAAAGTTATAAATGAACCTTCAATGAAATTAATAGTTATACCAGACATGTTAAAACAAATATTCCTCTTATATTTGTAGTAAAAGCCAAATGAGCATTGTCTGAAAAATGACATGAAGATTCATTTTAATTTTTTTATGAAAATTAAAACACGGGTATAAATAAATTTCATAAATCACATTAATAATGTTAAAAAAAAATTTGGAAACACTTTTTCAAATTATGGTTTGGGAAGAAAAATGAGTTTTTGACCTAATAGAGAAATACAACTGTTTTTATTAAAAATGTTATTTTGAACTATTGATTAATTAAAGTGTAAAAGATAAAGTAAAAACATGTTTTATAGGAAAATAACCAGAGTATAAGTAATTATATGAGTTTAATGGGATTTATATCATAATATTTCACCACTTGAAGTATAATCATGATCAATCCTGATAAATGAATAGATTTTAACATAAAAACCTTACCATTTTGGTAACTCTAAATCATTACACCCATGAAATAATAAAATTAAATGAAACTTATAATATAATCAGAATAAATAAATTTGTTATTTTACATTTCAAATGATCTATATATAAACTTTTTAAAGAATATATGTTCATAACATAACATATCTCTAAAAGAAGGAAAATTATGATACATATACCATACAACTTGATTATCTTTTTACCAATATAAAATATTAATGATAGATAATAAAATGTATATTTTAACTCCCATAATTTTCATGAGATCTAATATAAAATGAATCCATGTATATTATATACACTACATATAAGAAACATGTGGTGAATATGGAATTTATCTCATATAAGTAAAAAGTGAGATGGAAATCCCTTACCACTTTAATAATATTTTGAACCATAATAACTAGTAAATAATAATATAAAATGAAACTTTATATATCAGTACATGTATTATATTCATGATACAACCTTACATAGGGTAATAATATACCCACATAATACATAATAGTGGTGAATTTTCATATGCCTCATAAGAATAAAAGAGAGAACATAAATCCCTTACCTTAAGTCTCGACTTCCTTCATACACATTTGAACCTATTATATAATAAATACAAGATTATTATAAATATATCACAGAACCATAATTATTTATATTATACAATTTATTATTTACTTATTACCATTTGTTAGAAATTTATCAATAATTCTTTATTATAATCATGTTCCACGCAATAACCGCTTTGTTTTTCATATATGTTTTGACTTTTCATTTTTTGTCATCTTACTTTGACCTTGATTTCATCATATATAGAATAATTTACATGGAATAATTATCATATTTATACATCAATTATACTTTTAATACTATTCATGAAATATGGTTTTGACAAATGAAGTATGTTATGCTGGAGACGACAGGTCATACACACACATGAGTAACTTTTCTATTTTTAATGTCATTTTCAAAAGGGTTTAAGTAATATTTTATCATTATAATATCATAATATAATAATATTTATAAAATATTATTTCTTTAAATATACTAATACCTATCATCGATGTGGTGTAGTGATGAAAAGAGTGAGTCACGTTGCTTCTTGAAGGCAGTAATCCACACATACAGAGACGACATTATCTTCTTTCAGTGAGTGAAAAGGTAAGAAGTAAAATAATATTTTACCTTTTCAAAATTATATATATGAAATTAATATCATTATTATTTCATTTATGTCACATATATTAATTAGTTATATCATTATTATCTTCCATGTAATGTATTAGTGAAAAAAATTTCACTTTGTTTCGTGAGGCGGTAGTCCGCCGCACACATGAGCGATGTTATCACATACCCTAAATAATGAAATGTAAAAAAGTTATATATAATATAAGGACTACATTGGTAAAATATTTTATTAATATTAATCATACCCAACCATGATATACGGTAATTAAAAAACAAATAATAATGGTTTGGGAAGTAGTAAGCCACCGTACACACCAATAGTGATTTCGTTACCCATTTTATGGATGTGGGGATGGTTTTATGTAATTAAATTAACATAAAAACATCTATGTATATTACATATAATAATTGTTTATATAATCCTAGTTTCTTAATATTTCAAGGATGCCAAGGATGAAATAAAATAAAAATGATCGTTGAAGAATGTTTTATGTTCTTCAGGTAACCACCGTAGGATTGCACCAAATACCGTATGAGGTTTTTTTTTCTAAATATAAGTATTTTAGGATGAGATTAGGGGATTTGGGACTTTATTTGGTTTGATATATTCTAAATAAAAATAGTTTAAATGTGTGGAGAGAAGAGGATAATGGGTGGCATTTTATAACTTAGGTTAGTGGCACACTTGTACATTTTTGAAAATAAAATTTTGCACCCACATTTTTATCAAGGAAAAAGGCTCCAAAATCGGTCATTATCGAAACAAGAATATATAAGGGATAAATATGGAAAAAATATGCATTGTATATTTTTTGGGTTATTTTTTACCCCGATCTTTTTAGTTTAACCCCATCCCCTAGTAAACCCTTTTCACCTTAATCATAGTATTTAATTTTTACAGTATTTTATATTAATTACTGTAAAAAGTTGAGTTGAAATTATCATATAATATAAATTATACTGATTCAAATCAGGAATCCATTTTTTCAAATTTTATTCTCATATGTGGAAAATTTTAATTTAAAATTAATCACGCAGACGTGATGAGGAAGATGGGTTTCAAAGAGAAAATATTTTTTAATGAGAAGTTTACAAAGGGGAAAAGTATACTTTATTAATTAGAAACAAAATTTCAAAAGTATGAATGGTTATTTTTAATAATAATTAATTATCCAAATATATATAATCTCACCAGGATTGTTGTTGCACCATATCAACTCAGAAATAGTGTTCCCATTATTAGCAAGCCCATATAGAAAATAATTTTCCTTAAGATATGTATGTGTGATGATATATGTCATGGATGAATGAAAACCTATGAATTTAATCTATCTATCCATCAGTTTCTATGATTGATGAATGATACCATTCCTAATAGCCTATAAAATGGTAGTGGAGTCATACTCAAGCCAAAATTTTAGATATCCTCATTACATTGAAAAATACACCACATTGGTAACACTAATAATTTCAACATCAAGGTATGTGGTGATACCAAAGGATCGATAAAATAATCCCACTGTATCAACATAATTATTTATTAAATTCACACCATAACTAGAAGGGCCTCGATTACCTATGGGTTCTCCATCCGTGTTGCATTTAATTCATCCTAAAAAAGGAGGGATCTACATGAATTTCAAGGTCCCATAATAAGGATAATAGTTAATTTTAATTACAAATCTCTTAAGTAAAAAAATTAGGAATTTTATTATCACAATTAAAATTTTGGTTGTAATATTAATATTTCACTATAGATATAATATGATACAATGTAAATTTTACACTAAAGGTAGTCCCCCTGAAACATTTAATTTTGGATGTTCCCAATATAATGGATAACCACCAAAATGGCGACAAGAATGAGGTTTATCATCTATTGTAAAACTGGTAGAGATATATAGACAATAATATGATCTATAATTCATATTTTAATGGGAATAATACTTTAAAAACAATCATATACTACATTTCATAGCACAATGGAAATGTAATTTCCTAAAAATATATGATCAATTTCCTCCCTATTCTGATGAAAATGTGCACAACCAGATAAAATAAAAATACAACAAAATTGAAAAAAATACTCAGTAGGAAGATTTCATGGCATGGGTCTCCAAGATAAGGAAAATGAGGATGGAAAGATAAAATTTATACTCAATTATTTATCATAGTTATTGAAATTACCTTGAAATGCCTCATGGTAAAGGGATATTTATGAAATATTCCCATTGAGAGAAGGTTCCAAATCAATATTATCATAACCTTTTATGATAATTGTATTTTATAACTAAATTATTTACTTGAATTGGAAGTGAATCTAAAGAAAATTTAAATTACTCTTTCATTGAAACATTTGTGTCTAAAAAAGCATCATGAGAGATAACATAATTTAAGAGAGGCATACCTATCTATTTATCTAACCAAAATATTATATAGTATTTGATGCTTTATAACTAATAAGAATTAACTAAGATAATGGAAAAATAATTCCAAAGAGAATCATAAATAGAAAAATAGAGATAATTTAAGTTCTTGACTGTGATCCTATAAAAAATACAGGAATTAAAACATAAAGAGACTCCCACTTCTCTTTAAGAAGTCACCATGTTAAATTTTCCTACAAGGCCTCATTTTATTGGGTGAGTTTTTTAATGATAAGTCCCCTATGATAAATTGGTTTACAAAATTGATTCCAAGAAACCATCCAATGTTTTCTATGAATAATACATCAACTATAGGGAAAAAAATTTATGGAGTTATTGATACTCTTAATAAGATCAACTTTCCAATTTATACCATGAATTAATATTTTTTTGAGATAATATTATTTTTAAAAATTTTAATCCATGTAGACATTAATAGTGCCTTTTATTTCTAGTTATCTAGTTTATTTTGGACCAATATAAATATATGAGAAATACATATGACATGTGGTTTTCCCTAATACATAGGGAAAACAAGATAATTGAAAGGAAACACACCTTCTATGATTCGTATCTCACCAATGATCAAATCTTTTGCTGGAGTGACATTTTTTCCAAAAATGAGAAAGACTTAGTTCAACTTATCTCCTTCCCCAGGACTCTCTCATAATGGAGAAGTGATAAATTAATATTATTAATTTTTTTTATTTTAACCTTGAGTGAAAATTATTATTTCATCAACATATAATAAGTGAGTGGGAGAAACAATGCCTCTACCATCTCTGAAAGATTTTATTTTATTATTACTTTCTATGTTTAGAAGGAGCCAACATTAGTAATATTCAACAATGTATAAAATGATAGTTATGAAAGTATCATCTTTCCTAAAACCTTTGGTATATGTGAAATAAAACTAAAGGGGTCAATTTATAAGAACTATGATATGTTCTGAGCCTAGGAGAGTTTTTACCAAATTAACAAAGATATTATCAAAGCCAAAATTGTATAAAACCTTACATATGAAAAACCTTTCTAACATACCAAAGGATTTTTTAACATAAGTCTTGAGAGGAATGTTACCCCATAGGGTGTAGTTATTGATAATATTTATGCATTCATAAGTAGTAATAGGGAAATCCAAAATAGTTCTACCTTTGATGAAAAAAACTAACTTGCGGACATAATTCAGTTTTCAATACTAGATAACTTGTTGGAAATAATTTTACAAATTATTTTATAAATTATATTAACAAGTCCTAACGGTCTAAATAAGGGAATAAAATTTTCATTAAAAATATTAATAACAATTTCTATAAATTGATCATTAATTCCGTGTATTAACTTCCCACCCTTAAAAAATTTATTGGAAGGCCTATGAACATTATAGTGAATTATCTCTCAAAAATGTTGAGAAAATGAGTATTTGAACCCATCTATTATAGGATATATTCTAGAGTTTAATCCAAAACAATAATTAATATCAAATTCAAGGGTGAGAGTAATAAGGTTTTAATTTTCCTTATCATTGAGAATTCTGGGATAAATACACTGTATAAGACCAATATTGGAAATAAAACCATAAAAAATATACTAGTAACAATAAAATATGGGTGGTGAAATCATATCTTTTTCTAAGAAAACTATTATTATCATTTATAATGGACATGGTTCTAATAACATTCCTATTTCTTTGAAATGGGTTAAGACATTTAGTGGTCTTATCCCCTTCTTTAATCCATTTAACTTTAAAATCCTCTCTTTGAGTGCATTCATTTAGGTTTAAAAGATTATTGAGATCATATATGATATTTTTATCCTCATAAAGACCAAATAAATATCATCAAAAGCATAAATTTCTTGAATAATATATTGAAATGATTCAATATGAATGATATTTTCCTATTAGTTGCAAAAGTTCCCATGACTCCAAATTTCCAATCTTTTTGTACTCACTTTGAGATTAAGAACACAATATAAGGCACCACCCTTTTAGTTTAATGAGTTTCACGAGTCTTGAACCAATTTTTTAAATTCATGATGAAATGTCTAGGAATTATTGAATCTAAATGAAAAATGATGGTTAACCACTCTAGTGAAAATATTTACCAAAATAGGATGATGATCTAAATTAATCTATGGTAGAGTGGATCATGAAATGGATACCCAAACATAAAACTCAATCTAATTAATGAATGTCTTCTTCAATATTCTAGACACCAGTTTATTCAATTGATTCTTGAAACAAGTATATCTATCACCCACACATTTGAATTCATGAAAATTGCTTTCATATATACATGTCATGAAGTATCTATTTGAATTATGGGAGCTGACAATGCTTAATAACTCATCTAGATTGAGAATAACATTTAAATCA
This sequence comes from Viscum album, assembly GCA_963277665.1. Lineage (NCBI taxonomy): Eukaryota > Viridiplantae > Streptophyta > Magnoliopsida > Santalales > Viscaceae > Viscum > Viscum album. The sequence goes on along the minus strand of OY728164.1, from coordinate 2,101,713,398 downwards.
CCACGAATAATCCAATCACCCCTAATTGTGTTTATTAGATAAAGTATAACAATAAAAATATTTATCATTTTTTTATACCCATTGTAATAGAAAATGAAGGATAACAAATGGGTCACACCAAAAAAATTATAAATAAGAGTCTCCATCTTCTCTGAAGAACTTATAAGAGAGACTCCATCAGCTCTCAAATGTGAAAAATCCAAAGTAATTTTATGTCATTATTAAACTGATTATAACTAACTAGATGATATCCTATCTTTTATAGAGTATAGTTTTTTTTAGAAAAACCCTCTTAGGCCCAACTAGGCCAAGAATACCAAGCTTTTATTATTTACAAAAAACCTAAGAGAGATAATTATCTAAGGATTGGATAATCCTAGACAATACTAGAACATAATTCCTATTTAAATTTATGTTTATAGATAGTGTTATGTGTCTTCTCACCACCAGAGTGGTTGTTCTTGGTTGATCTCAGAATATAAACTATTATATTCTCATCACTACTAGGGAATAAATGGTCTTTTAATGGATTTTATTCATTGATATAGCCCAATACCTATTTTGTTTAATAGTGAAAATGCTTTTTGGACAGTCCTCATAATGTGGATCCAAACTAGCATTGACCTAAATAGTGATGAATTAGTGTTAGATTAATCCCCCAAGATATGATGTTCCTGCCATGATATTGTCTCTAATGTAGTTCAATTGGTTTCCCTCTTCCACAATATAATTAGATAGTGATGCCTTCAGTTCTGGAAAGAACTAGAAGACCTACATGGTCAATGTTTAGTCCAGTAGAAACCATATTGACCTTGAAATAGTTATTTATATCCTCATGTTGTATTATATCTCAATGAGATGAGGTCTGGGATTTGAAATTATCTCCAATAGAGTTAACTAGATTTTTTGACTCCAAAATATCATTACATATTGAAGGCTCTCCAGTTTTGGAGACAACATGTAAACCTAAAAATTCCCTGAATACTCTAGTAGATTTCTTAGTGACCTTATAGAGGTTATATTTTTACACCTATTGAATGAATCCCCCATTATTTCAGGTGATTATTTTGATATTAACTTCAATTGAGTTTATTATATATCCCTTTCCACATTATCTTTAGATAATTTATACATTCCAGCCCTAGAGATAAGGAAAATTACAGATTTGTTGGATGTTTCACTCCACAGCAACATTATAGTATGTGTCTCTATTGTACCATATAGAAAATAAAATCATATAATTATCCATATAGGAGGATAAAATTTATTCTTTCTAGTTATAAATACTAGTTTAGTGTCCCCCCCTCAAAGACTCAATCATAATCTTGATATCCTGAGAAATATTTTTACATATAGATTCATCTTTACTATTCAAAGAAACAAAAGACTCTACACCACCACTAGAAGGATTATAAAGACTATCAATGATTAATGTATCCTCATCTTTCTCTTCATCTACAAGTTCATCCCATTATTTACCACAATATTTCTTTAATTCAAAAGTATTTGATTTTTTTTCACCCATTTTCTAGATTCAGACTTTCTTTCAGGCTCACCCTTACAAATAAAAAGAATCTTTTATTTAGTTCCCATTGACCAATTTTCATGAATTATCTTCAATAAGAGGTTTAACTTTCTTCTGGATAACTCTAAAATTGGAAATGGCATGCCCTACAATCATGCATAGATCACAAAAGGGCTGAACATATTCATATAAAACCTTTACCTCAAATTTGTGATCATTTTAGAAAATTATTATCACATCTGAAAGTTTTATATCAAAATTTTCATCAACCAAAAATAAAGAATATAAGCCCAACACTCCATAAATATTTCGTCGATCAATTTTTAAATTCACACTAATGAAATCAACAATATCATTTAAGATTTTAGGATGTCAAAATAACCAATTTAATCTATGCTATCTCACAAAAACATGAGTGGTTAAATTTATATGATTGAAGTGATTGAAATTTATATATCGCTCATAGATACTCAAAATTATAGGATTAAAATAGACATTCCAATCTTCAAGGCTAAGATAAGATAATTTTTATTATGCAAGATAATATAAAATAAACTTCTTCCAATCAGAATCATATTCAGATCATTCCCCCAATAAAATTCACAATAATTAATTTTATATAAATGTAAGACCATTTATTATCCCCATTTGAGTATGTAACATCCTTTATAATAGATAATATTTATTGATTTAGTCATTTTTATAGGGCCTCCAGATCTACAACAATAGAGATTCCCATATCCTGTATCTGTTTTAAAATAGGTTGTCTAGGAAACTCATCCTTGGAATATTATATACCACAAAGAGCCTCCAAAAAATTAACCCCCTTGAAATTAGAAAACTGTGAAACCCTTACAATATTTAGGTTATCGTAAGGTTCCTTTTTATTTTCTAAGGATTCTCAAACTATGTCCTTGAAATAACTCTCCCAATCTAGAAGAAATGAATCCATGACCTAATAGAATTATTAAATTGAGGATAATCATAATTTATTCCTACCAAAAATATTGAATAAATTAATGAAATATTCTTCTTTCCCATGAAATTCATAGAAATATCCATTCTCGTACATAAAATATACTTGTGTCATTTATCACAATTTCAAAAAAACAAGAATATTTCAAATAGAAAATATTCAAATGTTAAAAAAAGTATATAAACATTAAATATTAATATGATTCCAATGATAAAAATTGGATTAAAAGATATACAATTAAACTAATGTTTTTAAAACCATCTTAAAACAATTTTTATGTTTTAAAATCTTTTAAAAAAATTAAAATTATTAATTAGAACTAATAATATCCACTATTCTTCAAAAAAATCGATCATTCTAGAAAAATACAAAAAATTCATCATAATATTATTTTTAAATGGTGATTTATTAAATTAAGTTTATTTTATCAAATTATTTTCATAAAATTCTAAAAAATTAACTTTAATACTATGTGTTCAAAAGGTGAAAAAACTATTCTTTAGAAAATTACAGTTTTTATGAAAAAATAGTTTTTATCTTATATCATTTATAGAAAGAATACAAGTTTAATGTTAATTTGTTAATTTATTATTGAGTATATTATATGTAAACTCGATTATAATCCTTCACCAAATGTGGTTTTATTAATTTATTAACAAAGAACATATTTTTTTATAAAGACTGTTTTTAGATAAAAAAATTCCTTTATTTTCAAACACCTTTTATTTTCATTTATAATTAATTAGTCACTGAAGAATTCATTTTATATAATTGTTTAAACCATATATCGTAATAATTTATTTAATCATATTAATTCTCATAATTATAAATCTTTGGTGATAACTATCGTATTAAATAATAATATTTTAATAGTATGTTATTTTTTGTTTTGACTCAGTGTTTCATTTAATGAAAGAAAAACTCAGTATTTCATGTAACACAAGATAAAATCATTTTTAAATGTATCAAAATATATATATGATATTAAATTTAGTTGAAAAAATTTATCACCAAATTTCAGAGTGATATAATTAGATCATGTTTGACAAATCCAAAATCCATGGTAAGGGTTTTTCATCTCAATTATTATTCATTGATACATGTTTAATATAATGAACATATTTTAATTAAAATGATGTGTATACAACCTATTAAATATATATTTTAGTTCCTTGTTTATGTTTTATTCAATATTCTATTTCATTTTCTTAGTTTCATTTTAAATTATATTATTCAGTACCAATTTTGTTAGGTGTTTTGTTGTCACAATATCCTTTAATTGAGTCACACACCATCTTATTTTACTATATTCATTTATAATTTTTTATATTCAACAATTTTTATATTTCATATGGTATTTATAAAGAAATTTGGGAAAATTACATTTTTCATGTAATAATTTTCTTCTCTGATAGATATATTTCTTTATAATAATTGGGTAATGTTGAGAATAATTCTCATTTTCTCTATTAACTCTTTCTCTTCTATGTCCTTATTATTTTTTTTCCAATTTTATTATTTTAATATTTTTAAATATAACTATGTTTTATCTTCCTTACTATTCATACTTATATTTATATCTTTGTAAATTTTTTTTATAAATTTCTCATCAATTTTATTTTTCAATAAAACTAAATAAATGATTAAAAATGATTTTTTTATATTTATATGTTTTTATCTTCCACTATACAATTAATTAAATAATATTAATTTCTATTCTAGGTTCCATTTTTAGAGTGTACTTTAAAAATAAAATTTAAAATTATTCTTATCATAATATTCAAAATTTCATTTTAATGTGAATTAAAATTTCTTATTTTGATAAGAAATTTAAAAATGTTCTTTGAAAACTCATTTTATGATTTACAATTCAATTTTAGTCTCTTTCCCTAAAATATATATCTTCTATAGGTATTTTCATAATGAATGGACCTCTATATTCTCTTATTATATTCTCCCTTTGGTATATTAAATTTTATGGTGTCAACTACTCTAATTTGTGAATCCGTTTTGTGTAATACTTTTTTGAAATATTTTAGTAACTCATTTTATTTCCATGGGGTTTTGTGATAAGATACATGATTGATTTCATATTGAAAAAAATTTATATTTTATTATCATGTAATAGATGGGTATGATATAACCCTTAAAATTATAGGGCAATGTTTTTTTATCTCATGAAATAATGATGTTATACATGGAGCATATTAATATGTTCATAAATATATACAAGTACCCTATTTACATGTCTAAAAATCAATGTATGAACCTAAATGAATTTTTTAAAATCTATATATTGACCAAATTGTAATTTTCATAACTATTTTTAGGAAAATAATTGAAATATTCAAAACTCTATGTGTATACCTAATTAATATAATTATAATTCTATGTGTGGACGTAATTTACAAGTTCACAACTCTATGGGTGGTCATTATTTATATGTTCATAACTCTATACATGGAACTAATTAAAATATCCAAGACATTATGTGTATTTTAATTGAAATGTTCAAAAATCTATGTGATTACCTAATTTATATTTTCATAATATAATTATTGGACATAATTAATATGTTCATAGATCTATGACCATGACAAATTGATTTGTTCACAAATCCATGCATGGACCTAATTACATTTAGTTTTTTTTACAACACTATACATAGACCTAATTATCTTTAGATATTCCTAAAAATTTATAGTTTACTTATGATTATGTTTGTGCCACATGAATATGTTATAATCCATTTCCCATGATTATTGTCATATGTTTATACATTATTATGACATATTATATATTCGTAAGAGCCCATTTTCTCAGTCAGGTATGAATCCCTTAAATTTTAGTCTTTTCCCCTTTTATGGACATAATGTGAGGTGCCTAGTTATGTTTACGGGCCTTTAAATAATTATATGGGTGGTTTGAATTTATCTATCCTTGTATTCCAATAGGAATACCTTGATCAATCAATGACACCATTCCAATTCAAATAAGCTGGTTACCTTTGTTGAGAACCACCTTCGTACCCTATCCTAATCAATTAGAGGATTCCTATTATGACACTGTAGGATCCCCCCTTTTCTATTAAAATATTCCATGAATACACTCATTGGATCTATCATGATTTCTTCATACAAGAGGTTACTTGGTTATATCCTTGGATATGGTTGTTGATTATCCCGTTTTACCTTGGATATAATCATTGGACTCAGTTAGATCAAAATTTAGTGGAATTACTTGGATGATACTCCATGGATTACACTCTTACCCATTAGTCAGGCTAAAATTACTACTTATTTGAAAACCCATGACGTCTTGGTTTACTTGGATATCACCTTGGAACCCTTTCATTATAAATAACAGTACAATTTTCCTTGTTACATATTAGAACCTTAACGAGTACTATCATGAGGTTATGCTAGTGATTCATATGCCTCATGTGACTTAATTATAAAAATTGACTCATTATATATTTAGACACCACCATGGGGATGAAGTAGGAACATGTGTGTTTACATTACTATAATTATTTACTTTTATATATGCATGCTTGCAAACTGGTTTAGTTTATATTTTACATATAGTATGTTATAGCACCATTGGTGGTAACCCACTAAGAATTATCTCACACCCTATCTCGGTGAAATTGGTACTTGGGAAGACTACATGCATGTAGGTGTTGAAAAATGGAAGTGAGATTCTTCAGACACTTAATTTCTTTATGATTTATGATGGAGCTGGTAGAAGATGACCGCTCTAGATCTTAGGATGATTGGGAGAGATTTTGTATTCATTTTTTTTCAACATTTGTATAGAATTCATGTATGCTACTTTTATTGATATTTTCCAACTTTTTAGTGACATGACATATATCATCTTCAGTTTTTTATGTTTATATTAGTTATTCTAGTTGTTTCATTTAATTTCAATCTTCTGTCTTTCCTCTATGCCATCTACTCACTTATACCTCTTCTGCTAAATAATTTTTTATATTACTTATCACCTATGTTACACTCTAGTAATTAGGGAATAGTCTCCCCACATACACACCCAATGACCTCACTACTATTCCGCAGTCTCTAGCATTTGCGGAGATATGCTTGAGGCCATGTGGCCAATCGGGCTCGGGACACCGATAAGTGGAATCCATGTTTGGGGATTTAAAAAGTGGTACTAGAGGGGTTCCTTATTTGATTTACTATTTGGAGGAAATATATTGGATATTAGGAATTCTATAGAACTTGGTCATAAGTTGTTCTTGGTTCTAACGAACCCATGTTTGGGGTAAATTTTGAGTTTCATAAATTATAATTTTTATTCTAATTTTTCCTATTATAGTCGATATTATTTCACAATCTGGTGAATCACATTTTATGTGGTGTTGTTGATAATTATTTGGATTTATGATCTTATTTCATCATTGGAACCATGATATGATGGTAAGGATAATTGGTACATGCATCCGCATATGCACCTAGAATTCACATTGCATGCATATTGCCATTACATATAGGTGCATTTCAAAAAATTTCAAATCTTGATATGCCTATGATTTTTGAGTGATAAATTCTATTTATATTATAATTGTGTTTATTTTGAGTTGTGATCGAGTGATTTCCTATTTCAATTAATTAGGTGTTATGGGAAATTGGGGGTTGGAATGAGTAATTTACCAAATCAAGACTTTAATTATGAATAAAAATGGGTGTTAATCTCAGTGATAAAACGTATGAGCACTAATTCACGGGGATATAGTACTCCTTCTAAATGAATATTGATATAATTATAATAAAATTCAACTTTAAAAGTGAAAAATTGATTCAAAAATGAAATTTCTTCACATCCTTATACCACATTGTCATGTTTATTAATGGTAAACGTGTAAACCTAGAAATTAAATTAAAATGAAATGAAATGGTTTATAGTAATTGATGAGGCAAGGTATAGTTAACCCTTTATCTACTAGAACCCCTATAAACTATACATGAGCACATATTAATACCTATCCTCCTAATTAGGGAGTTCTGGTAGAATGACTTGGTTTGTAAGCCTTTATTAAATTCAACTTTAACAATTGTTTCTACATGTATGATTTTAATCTTGTTCTAAAGCATGTTATTGGAATTTATAGACCAATTGTGCAGTGATTTCCTCATGTCATGCACCGAGAGGGCAGTGATTTCCATGATCCAGATGTGGTGGGCCCTGATCTTCCAGTCTTACCTCTAGGAGTGACCCTTGAGGAACCACCTAGGATACCTAAATTGGGAAGTGATGTTCATTTTTTTGATAGTTTTCTAAATTTTATGCAGTCTATGTCTGGTTCTCCACAAGCTTCACCTACGATGGATAATATAACTTGTGAGTTCTAAAAGTAACATCCTCATACATTTTTAGGATATGGTGGCCCACATGCTACTAAGTCTTGGATAGAGGAAAATCTGCCTATTTTTGAGCATCTAGAAATGACTCTAGAGAAGAAGGTAAATATTCCCACTTATGTGCTGTTTTATTTTTCCAAGAATTGGTGGGATATAGTTAGCTAGGATGGTCTCCATCAGGTAATGCAATAGGCTGATTTGCAAACTAATTTATGGGATTAGTTTTTTCCTCAAACACTAAGAGATAATATATCTAGATATTTCATGCATATCAAGTAGGTTTATATGTAAGTTATGGATTATTCATCTTGTTTTAGTGAGTTAAAGTTATTTTCATCTCTTACATATATTTATGATCTTACATGAGAAAGATGCTTTGAAGATGGTATTCCGTATGACATCTGGATGTAGGTGAACGTCTTTTTCCATAATACCTTTTCTAAAATAGTCATTCAAAATATTATCATTGAGTTCATATTGAGGAAAAAATAGTCCTCAGAATAGAGGACCAGTGTCGAGGTAGGCCAGTAGTTCCTCCAGTAGAAACAATCATTCCCTTGAGTTTTCTCATTAGGGAAGTGATGGCTAGAGTACTTATGTTGGAAGCTCCATGGTGTGTCACTAGTGTGGAATACAGGGGAATATAAGGCCTTAGTGTGATATAGAACCTCTAGAGTGTCTAGATTGTGGCCATATGGGGAACTATTAGAGATTATATAGGACCTTACCATCAAATTATAGTAGAAGAGGATCTGTACCAGCTCCACCTTCAAGGGCTGGATCTTTTATTATACGTCAGGACGGGAGATGGAGCAACACTAACAGGACATGATAAGGAGGAGGTCATGGTCATTATAGCCAAACTCCTAGTCATTAATAGTTCCAAAAAATCATATTTGATCATTTTAGTCCAGATGTTTCATATGTTCTTGGATCAATTTATTTTTATGTGGTACAATCCATACCCCAGGATTAGGTTACATGATCATCTACGGTACGAGTTACTATTCTAGTAGCCAATACTATAGTATCTACTTTATTTGATACTGGTGTTTCACACTCTTTAATCTCCTTATATATTGTGGGATTTATTAGGCTCAAAATACTGTATTAAAATGGTTTAATAACCCTCAATAAAACATTCAGAGTATGGTTAGAGGGAGTACACCTTTGTAGGGATTATCCCCTTGGGGTATGTAGTTACCCTTTCTTATGGGAACCCATTTTTCTCAAGATGATGGGCTTCGATGTTATTCTTGGGATGGATTGGTTGGATCCATATCATGCCTTTGTATATTGCTATCACCATATGGTTTTATTTAAATCACCAAAGGGAAGTAGGTATCTACACAAGGGTGAGTGGGATTTCCTAGCTAGTAGATCTAGACTAGATTGCCATGGAATATGTAGTGCTACCACATATATTTCCAATATCTTCCTGGAGGATGAGGGTTTGCATCAGGATGAATTTACTTATGTTTTATATCGTTTTAGGGATATGTTTTCTGAAGATTTTTTAGCTTAGCTACCCCGAGAGAGGTGGATTTTTGGATTGAGCTCATTCTGAGAGTAAATATCATGTCCATTCCTCTATATAAAAAGACACCTACTGATCTCAAGATCTCAAGTGGTAGTTAGAGTATCTCAAACACAATGGTTTTATATGACCTAATATTTCATCTAGGGGATATCCCAAGTTATTCACGAAGAAGGTGTATGAGTCATTTCTTCTCTACATGGATTGTAGATATTTGAACTATCTTATAGTCAAGAACAGATATCCATTACCTCAATTAGATGATCTCTTGGAACAAATATAAGGATCAATGATTTTTTTAATGATCGACTAGAGATAGGGATATCATCAAGTGTGTTTTAGGACATTAGACATATCTCATAAATCATTCCATAGTAGGTATGGTTTGTATGACTACTTTATTATGCTTTTCTGTCTTACGAACATGCCTTCCATTTTTATGGATTTGATTAATAGTTTGTTCCACCCCAATCGTGATTCCTTTGTAGAAATATTTTGGGACTACATATTGGTGTAACATCATAGTTTTATTGACCATGAGAAAAACCTTAATGTCTTTCTGAGTACACTAAGACAACATCAGATTTACTCCAAGCATGATAAGAGCCACTTCTAGACCAACAAAGTTCACTTCTGGGGTTATATAATCTCGGAATCAAGAGTCTCTATTGACCTAGAGAAGGCGTGTGTTGTGGTTTCATAAAAGAATCCCAAGAATGTGTTTAATATAAAATGTTTATTGGGGATGGATATATATTACATGTGCTTCATATCGGACATCTCATGCCTCACTTCACCTCTTAATGGTCATACAAAGAATGGTTTCTTGTTCTTATGGTCAGAAGAGTGAGAGAAAGACCTTCAAGAGTTTGAAGGGAGACTTGTATCAATGCTTATCATTATTCCTCTAGAGCCTAAAAAAGGTTATACTACCTTTTGTGATGAATTAGGCATCTACCTAAGAGTAGTTATAAAGAAAGAAGTTAGAGTCATTTCATATTGATCTTTATAGTTGAGGCTTCATGAGAGAAATTATATGATGCATGAACTTAATCTCACAGTTGTGGTCTATTTCTTATGTTACTAGAGACACTATAAATTAGGTGAGTGATTTGTGGAGTAAATGGAAAAAATATCCTCAAATATATATTTAAACAGTGTGATTTGAAACTCATACAATGAAGGTGGTTCAAATATCTTTATTTCTTTTGATTTTAAGCATTATCATGTGCGTAGAATGGGAAATTTAGTTTCTAATGTGCTGAGTTGAAAAACATAGGAACAATCCAAACATGAAACTAATGATGAATGGAAATTGATGCCCCTATTTTCTAAGTTTTATCTAGAGTTTAAAAAATATTCTCACATAGTATTTACTCTCATCTTTGATAGGTACCTCTTCCCCTATTGAGAAGGTGAAGAAAATGAAATTTTCATATCCCGAGGTCTTGGTTCTTTGTGAGAATATTTTAAGAGTTGACCCGCCACTAGATTGGTCTATTGAAAGAGATGATATACTTTATATTAACGGACATGTCTGGGATCCTATATAAATGAGAGAGGAGTTGAGTCAATATTCCCATGCTTTTCAGTGGGAATTTTATCCAGACATCTAAAAAATGTATCGAGACATGTGGCACTAGTATTGGTGGCATGGGATGAAATGTCAGATAACAAGCTTTATCACTCACTATTCCACATGTAAATAGATTAAGGAAGAGCATCAGATACCTATAGGCTTGTCATAACAACTTACTATCCTAGAATAGATCTGGGAAGAAATTTCTATGAACTTTATAGTGAGTTTACCTTGTTTTCCTAGAGGTAGAAAAATTGTATGGGTTTCCATTGACTATCTGGGAAAAGTATCCCACTTCATTCATATCTGGGATACTTCATTATTTAATGAGATGGAAATATTGTATATCTGTGAGATCAAATGACTAAATGGTATCCCTTGTAATATCATTTTAGATAAGGAAACACATTTTACGTCATGGTTCTGGGAGTGGTTTTAGAATGATATGGGTACTCATGTGCTTCTAAGAAAGGCCTTTCACCCAAGGACCAATGGACAATTAGAATGAATGATACATGTTCTAGAAGACATGCCCCAATAATGAATCTCTGATTTTTATGGTCCTTAGGAGAATCATATCCCACTCATCAAGTTCTCCTACAATAATATCTTTCAAACGATGATTCATATGGATCCTTTTGAGGCCATCTTTTGTAGGCCTTATCATTCACGTCTTTTCTAGCTAGAGTTATAATAGGATTCCCTATTAGGCCCTTGTATTGTGTAAGAGAATTCAAAAAAAGATCAAATTATCATGAAGTGTATTTCTACTACCCATTATAAGAAGAAATCATATGTTGATCATCATTGAAAAACTCTAGAGTTCATGGTCAGGAATTGTTTTTTCCTACGAGTATCACCCATGATAGGTAATTGATGGATACCAAAACAAGGGAAGGTATCATCAAAAATTTTCATGCCATTTTAGATTCTAGAGACAATCATTTTGGTAGCCTATTATGTGTAACTACCTCAGAGGTACCATTCCATGCACAATGTCTTATATATTTCATAGCTTCACTATTATAATGCTGACACATCTCATACTTTTGACCTAAGGATGTTGGGTTATATGTCGATGATTAGTTTGAGGTGTACCCTATATGAATCATAGACCGAAGCATAAAGGATCTTTATTTTTAGTATTTGAATCTATTATGGGTTCTATAGAATCATATCCTTGTACAAGATGAAACTTGTGAGTGGGAGGCTGATGTACGTGCCTAGTGGGAAGTGTTATTCTGAGATGGTGTTTCACTGACCTTGGAAGGTGATCTTGTGGACGAGTTCCTTAAATGAGGAAGATCGTAAGAACATAGTTTTCCACTCAGGTATGGATCCTTTAAATTTTATTCGTTTTCTCTTTTATGGACCAAATATGGATGCCTAATTAGTCAGTGATGGTATCTGGGGGTGTTTGAGAATCGTTCAGAGCTTAGAAACTGATTTTTTTTCCGAAAACTTTCGTGTCGCAAGGTTTTTTTAAACCATATGAGGTAGGTTTATTTCACTAGTATGGGTGCTATGGATTCCCATATGAGAAAAAATGATACTTGTTACTAGAAATTAGATATATGACATCAGTGGTAAAAAGTATTCTTTGACAACATCTCTTTACAATCAGAAGGCCAACTCATGGATGAGTTTCTTTAAGAAGGGGAGGTTGTATCAAACTGTCATTTTTAAAAGTCAATAATGTCACGACCCATCCTCGGGGCCCATGCCGTGACTACCCCAAGCCCACCATCCATAAACCAGGGGCTGGAGAATAGCACCAAAGGCGTAAATCCTGATAACTGGGAAGGCATTGCCTTTATAAAATAAACAAAACACTACAGAGTACAAGCGGAATTAATACACTAAGTACAAAAGAAAGTTCTGAAAAGTAAAAGGGCCAGAATACAAATCCAAATGAAATGTATAGCTACAACTAAAAGTAATTACAACAGAATAGACAAATAGTTGGAAGTATAGAAGCAGCTCCTGGGTCGTCCACCTCAGATCCTACCTTAAGGGTAGGTACAGATAGCGCAACTCCTGGATCGTCCACCACAAATCCAACCTGAAGGGTAGGTACATATAGCCTCTACAATGATCTCACCTGTCAACCTCCTCTGAGTATCGTCTCATCATGAAGTCCACCACTGGGTACCGTCCAATCCTCGAACACTTGACCTCCGTCAGCACTGCCCATCGTCTGCAACCAACACAAAGAGGTGCTGGCATAGCCCGTGTAGGGGTGAGTATACGATACTTAGTACAGACCCTGAGACCCTCAAGGTATCACTAAATCCAACAAGGATAACGAGAAAGAAAGATCTCAACAGATAACCCTTACTTAAGTATAAGACCAAACTTATACCTAAGTTATCAAGTAACCCATCTCAATCATGAGGAAACACAAAGGTTATGAAACCAACGGATGACCACTACCTAGGTATATGCCCATACATATACCTAAGTTATAAAGTGACCCATCTTAATCATGAGGTAAACACAAAGGTCATTGACTCAGATCAAACCAGGATTTTCATTATCGAAACCGTAACTGCTGAAGAGCTCCATCTCTGATGAGTAAAGTGATCCTGTCACGACTTCGAGGTACTTCTCACTAACCTAAGACTGCTGAGGTACTCCTCCTGTCGAGTAACGCTGGTCAGCCACCCAAACATAGTAGTGCTTCCCGCCGGGGTCTACCACCCAAACACAGTAGTGCACCCCCCTAATAGCCTGCAGAGGAACTCCTTCTGTTGAGTACCGCGGGTCTGCACCCAAACACAGTAGTGGTCCATCCGCCATGGCTCTGCACCCAAACATAGTAGTGCTCCATCCACTGGGCTAGTTGACTCACTCCAAGTCGAGTTGGTTAAGCAGTCGTCAGGTCTCAGCCGGCTAGACGGTCTCCGTAATCTGTACGCTCATCTCTGGGAGGGTCCGCTCCACGAGCTATAGGTCAATACTCCAAGTATCTCAAAGGACCGCCTCGTCATAGGGGTCTCAACGCAACAGACGACGCGTCAATCAGGCGCTCGGTCTCTGAGTTATTAGCCTTTTCATCCCAGGGGCCCGGTTGGTTTTGTATATGAACCAACCTGGCCGTATCTCAACAGTACCCTGAACTCACATAGGGTATAATCATAGGGATCGTTCCTCAACGTGATCACCAATGCCGCTGATGGTTCGTCAAATGGACATCCAGTCTGAAAGTTATCAGCTTTTCCGTTCTAGGGTCCCGGTTGGATTTTGGGTTCAATCCAGATTAGCCACTATCCAACTGCGTCCAAACCTCAGGCAAAGTATGCCAAAAGTTCCGTCTAATCAAGAGGAAACCAACAGAGTTGACGAAACGTCAATCAGACGTCCGGAGCTCAAGTTATAAGCGTTTCTCCTCCGAGGGCCCGGCTGGTTTCAGGTTCGAACCAACCCTTCCATACACAAAGTTCTCCAAAACCTTAGGTGTAATATATCAAAATGACCATCTCGATCCAAGTATCCCAACGCAACTGACGGTGCGTCAATTGGAGGTCCGAAGCGCAAGATATGGGAAAAATACTGAAAACAGTCCGAAATGGGGGGTCTGGGCCCGGCCCGACCCAGACCAACCCCCCCTGGGTCAGCCAGAACTGGGGTGACCCGAACCGGGTCCGGGTCCGGCCCATCAGGGCGTGGCGCGGCCCGGCCCGGTGCGGCCGGTCCGGCTCAGCGGGTGTCGCGCGCTGAGCGGACGCGGGGGGTACGCTGCCCCCACCCCTTGGTACCAGATGCGGCACTGGACACCGTGGAGGCTCCTGATGGCGGCGTGCCGGGACACCACCGGCTCCGGGCAGCTGGCCGGTGCCGACCGCCGACTTCAGCCGCCGGCGTTGCCGCGCCGTCATGGCGCACCGGCAGCGCCTTCCGCGGACCACCGGACGCGCTCCGGTGGTCCGTTTTTCCCACCCATTACGCTTTCGGCTCTCCCGGGACCCAAAGATTACTACGAAGGGTTCAAAACGTCCTTGAGCCGCGCTTCGTCATCTCCTGTCTATACGCACACCAAATAAACAAACTGCAGAGTCTTCAAATCGCCTATGCGGCCCCGAATCCGGTTGCGGTTTCGTTCGGCCTCAACGGCGCCGCGCTTCTTCGCTCGTTCTTCTTTGTTTCCGTGCGGTGCCATTGCACCACGCTACCTTTGTTCGTGCCGTGACCAACACATCATCAAAAAGGGGGAGGAGGGTCGGCCGTGTTCGTGCGGTCCGGCCTCCTCCCGTTAATCCGAAAACAGGAAGCCATAAAATAAAGACGAAGAATGTAAAGAATAATCACAAACAGAATTCCAAACCCCTACCTCGAAATTGATGTCGCACGTCGTCGAGTCGTAGAAGTCTGGTGTCATGGAAGAACGGTATTGATTCCATCGATGTAAAAAGAAGAAGAAGATCGTTGTTGTTGGCTTCAGTCTCCACGGTCGGCGTCTCCTTCCTTGTCGTGGAAGAGAAAGTGGATGGAGAATTCCAGGACCGCTAAGTCGATGTCCTTCTTCAGAGACGTAGCATTCTTCAACGAAGGAGATGAAGTAGGAAGGCCTGTTGTCATTGGTGATGATCACCATGGTCGGAGACTTCTCCCATGATGTGGAGGAAGAGGATAGTTGATGGCCATTCATCACGGAATGCGGATGTTCTTTGTTAAGATCGATGATCGTTCTTCATGGAGGACGAAAGCTCTCCCAAAATATTTGCCCAAAAACAAATATCTCATTAAGCCTCATTCTTTTAAAAGATCTCCAGGCCATTCAAAATTTCAAGAGGTGTGACAAGGATAATTAATAAGGTCATTAATTATCCTAGTCAGCCTCATTAATCTTGAGAGGTGGAGAGGCTCCACCAAAATAAATGTGTGGAGTTTCCAAGCATTTAAACAAGGGGGGGTGAGTTATGGGGAGGTCAAGGGGGTTATGGGGGACGTGAGGAGTTAGGGTCTCGTGTGGCCACTACCACACTAAACTCTCCCATGGGAGGTTAGGTGGGTGTGGGCCCTACATCTAACTCCCCCTTTGTTGAAAAAAAAACTTTCCATGAATAAAATTTGTGCACAACAATTTTTTTTTAATTCAACTAAACCCCAAAAATTAACCACCCCATGTGACAAACACAACTGCGCTTAAGATCCTTTTAACCATTTACCGGCACTGTGAGTTCATCTGTGCCCTCAGATTTCAATTCCGAGCATCGGTTCAAAAGTTAGAAAAACCCGCTTGTTCATTCACTGAACGTACCTGATCTAAACTTAGGAAAATGATTTCGGGCACACCGGGCCTTGGAATCAGGTGCCGTCTAAATCCACAGACTCGTAAAATTCCAAAGAAATTAAGAAAAAAATTTCCTTGAAATTTATGGGTCTTTATATTACTCCCACATAAGGGCTTTACATCCCCTTAAAGCTTTAACACAAACTAGGGAAACAAAAGTGGTACTAAGCATGCATCTGAGCTTTCCGCTCCCATGTGATCTCCTGGAGGTTCCTGTGCTGCCACTGAAAGCGCACAAGAGGAATCGACCGTCCTCGTAGGATCTTCTCCTGTTGATCCTCAACCTCTACTGGAACCCCACAAAAGTCACCCCATCACCAAAGTCCAGTCCCCCATGGTCGATGACATGCGTTGGGTCAAGCACGTATCTCCTCAGTTGAGATATGTGGAAGTCATCATGCACCTGGTGCAATTGAGGTGGATGGGTCAAATGGTAAACCACCTTTCCTACCCTACTGAGGACCTAGAGAGGTCCGTTGAACCTCGTAGATGACTTGTCGCCTCAGCCAAAACTCCGTAAACCTCGTCGAGGTGAGACCCATTTAAGGACGCGTTTTCCATCCTCGAACTCTAGAGGCCTCCACTTCCTGATTAGAATTGAAACTCAAAACTCCTCCTACCATGAGGGTAAGGTTGGTTGACCCAAGAGTGATCGGCCAAACCCTCCTATGCATGAGTTCATCCTGTGCTGCCCGGGGTTTCCACTTCGCCGACCAAGGAAAACCCATCCTGACGTTGTAGTTAGACCACAACCTTTTTTTGCCTAATGCAGTCAATCTGAGCATGAACTATGAATCCAATCCATACCGAGACCAATGTCATAAGGACTTGATGCTGCCACCAAGAGATTCCAACCAAAACTCTCACCTCATGGGCCAGACCACACTTTCGGCGTATGTGTGATTATCGAGTCTCCTCCCAAGGTATCTCCAGACGTGAGGGTCAAGTATACGGCTTACCGGAAACTCTAGGTATGGGACAAGATTCGTGGAAGGAAGGAATTATTCATATCAACGTCTGTTACTATGGCAGCTAGTAGTAGACACAGACTGTCCTTTGAATCATTTTTAGAGCCATTGGGTCACACTCTTTAACCGCATACAGCCGCACTCTTCCCCTGCCCTCCAGCTCCCTGAGCCTGGCGGGGACAACTAAGGAAGGTGGTTGTAGCATGTTGAAATTTACACCACCTCATGATGCTCTCCCATCTCTACCTCCATGTATGCTTCTTTACAGATCCATATCTCCTTAATTATTCCTCTTCTTGAAACATTTAACACTCCAGAGTCTCTAAGACTGGCGCCAGTTTCCTGTTTCTTACTACACTGTGCAGTCTTCATCTACTCATGGATGATCTGCACCTTCTTTTCCTACGATCTGTAAGATCTGCTACGATTTCTCCTTTTCCAAAAATAGAAACTCGGTCTCATACCCTGGATGAACCACACCCATTTCCTAATACAGTCAATATTGACATGAATTATGCATTCATTCCATAGATGACGTCGTAAGGCCTCGACGTTACTACCAAGAGATCCAACTGTCACTCTCGCCTCCAATGGTCGAGTCACACTGTCGACATCAGTGTGAGGTCACTGGGTCTCCTCCTATAGAAATATCTAATGTGAGGGTCAAGTCAATAGTTTTAACCGGGACCTCTTAGTATCAACCAAACAAAAGGGAAGGAAAGCAAACATCGTGAAGATAAGTGTCTTTTTATTATTGCAGCTCATAATACAAAGACAAAAATACAACAGCAACAAGGAGCTGGAAGTACAAGAGTCAAAAAAGTATCCACTAGTTCTGCTCCTGTCCACATGCTTCCAAAGATCTACTTCCATGTCCACTACTCGGCTGTTTCTCAAGCATCGCCTCTGCTTCTGTCTTGGTGGCTCCTCCAATGCATGCAGATCAACTGTGCGGGGAGTCGGACAGTCACGTGCCATGTGACCATTCCTACAGTATGCATAACACATCCTACTCCTTGTATAGCTGGATCTGTTCCTCTTGGACCTCACATCATCTGTCTACTGCCCACAGATGACACAGTTACTAATCAAAAATCATGCGGCAAAGGCAGCAGCTCTTGAACACGCTCGGGGTGTAGAGTCACTGTTTTGAACTCCACCCTGAAGATGGTCTCAAAGTCTTCCCAAGTGAAGGTCATCTCATCGCAAAACTGGAGCATCCAGCTCCACCACCTGCCTGCTGCTGCCTAAAGGAGGCTGGCATCAAAGATCACCATGAAGTCTGCTAGTGTACCCACTATCCTGAAAACTCTCACCAGAGCCTCCAACCAATCCTCAGCGGCTTGTGGGTCCATCTCTCCCCAGAACCTGGTGGCCTATGGTGCTGGAACTCATGCAGCACGCTCAAGCGACGTGCACTCTCTGATGATGGGGCTGGTGGCATCGGTGGCCTAACGTATGGTAGTACCACTGGTTCCTCCAATGGTGCCTCAACTGAAAGAGGGACCTGTACCGAAGCCTTGTCACTTGGCAGGCTGTCATTACGTACATCCCTCTGGTCTCTAGCTAGTTGTCCGTGGAAAGGCATCCTAAAAGAAACATACATGACACGGTCAAATGATTTATACCTGGTGAGCTGACCTGGTTTGAGCTGTTTTAAGGGAAAACCATTGAAAACACACACGTAATCAGTGTTTTCGTGCACAAAGTCAGAAATCAGAAGTTAGGGTCCTAGTGTATGGATACGTCGGCCGCCCGCACCAATAATGGACTCCCGGAACTGAAAACCACACTCGGTACTCTTAACACCATTGCTTTACAGAAAAGAAAAATCAGAGTTATATGTTCTGTGGTAGAACCGACTCCTCTGATACCAATTTGTCACGACCCGTCCTCGGGGCCCGTGTCGTGACTACCCCATGCCCGCCTTCCATAGGCCAGGGGCTGGCGACTACCGCCAAAGGTGTAAATCCCGATATCTGGGAAGGCATTGCCTTTATAAAAGTAAAAAAACACTACAGAGTACAAGAGGAAGTAATACACTAAGTACAAAAGAAAGTGCTGAAAAGTAAAAGGGCCAGAATACAAACCCAACTGAAAAGTACAGCTACAACTGAAAGGAAGTACAACAGAAAAGACAAACAGTAGCAAGTATAGAAGTAGCTCATGGGTCGTCCACCTCGGATCCTACCTGAAGGGTAGGTATAAATAGCGTAGCTCCTGTATCGTCCACCACAGATCCTACCTGAAGGGTAGGTACAGATAGCCTCCACAACACTCTTGCCCGTCAGCCTCCTCCGAGTATCGTCTCGTCATGAAGTCCACCACCAGGTACCGTTCAGTCCTCAAACACTCGGCCTCCGTCAACACTGCGCATCGTCTCCTACCAACACAACGAAGTGCGGGCATAGCCCGTGCAGGGGTGAGTATACGATACTCTGTAGGGACCTCGAGACCCTCAAGTTCTCACTAAATCCAACAAGGATAAGCACAATGAAGGATCTCAACAGATAACTGTTACTTAGGTATAATCCCATACTTATACCTAAGTTATCAAGTAACCAATCTCAATCACGAGGAAACACAAAGGTTATGAAATCAACAGATAACCACTACCTAGGGATATTCCCATACATATACCTAAGTTATCAAGTGACCCATCTCAATCATGAGGTAAACACAAAGGTCATTGACTCAGCTCAAACTAGGATTTTCATTATCGAAACCATAACTGCTGAAGAGCTCCATCTCTGACGAGTATAGTGATCCTGTCATGACTCTGAGGTACTTCTCACTAACCTAAGACTACTGAGGTACTCCTCCTGTCGAGTACCGCAAATAGCTACCCAAACATAGTAGTACTTCCCATCGGGGTCTGCCACCCAAAAACAGTAGTGTACCCCCCCTAATAGCCTGCATAGGTACTCCTTCTGTTGAGTACTGTGGGTCTGCACCCAAACATAGTAGTGCTCCATCCGCCATGGGTTTGCACCCAAACATAGTAGTTCTCTGTCCACTGGGCTAGTCGACTCACTGCAAGTCGAGTCGGTCATGAAGTCATCAGTTCTCAGTCGGCTACACAGTCTCCATACTCTGTACGCTCATCTCTGGAAGGGCCCGCTCCACGAGCTACAGGTCAATAATCCAAGTATCTCAAAGGACAGCCTCGTCATAGGGGTCTCAACACAATAGACGGCGCGTCAATCGGGCGCCCGGTCTGTGAGTTATTAGACTTTTCGTCCCAAGCGCCTGGTTGGTTTCATGTATGAACCAACCCGGCCATATCTCAACTGTACCCCGAAATCACATAGGGTATACTCATAGGGATCGTTCCTCAATGTGATCACCAACGCCGCTGACGGTTCGTCAAACGGACGTCCGGTCTGAAATTTATCAACTTTTCCGTTCTAGGGGCCCAGTTGGATTTCAGGTTCAATCCAACCTATCCACTATCCAACTATGTCCAAACCTCAAGCGAATTATGCCAAAAGTTCCGTCTCATCAAGAGGAAACCAACAAAGTTGACGGCACGTCAATTGGACGTCCGGAGATCAAGTTATAAGTTTTTCCCCTCCGAGGGCCCGGTTGGTTTCGGGTTCGAACCAACCCAGCCATACCCAAAGTTCTCCTAAACCTTGAGTGTAGTGTACCTAAACGACTATCTCGATCAAAGGATCCCAACGCAACTAACGGTACATCGATTGGAGATCCGAACCCCAAGATATGGGCAAAAGACTGAAAACAGTCGGAAATGGGGGGTCTGGGCCTGGCCCGGCCCGGCCCAACCCCCCTAGGGCGGCCCGAACTGGGTCAACCCGACCCGAGTTTAGGTATGGCCCATCGGGGCAGGGCCTGGCCCGGCTGACGCGGCCCGGCCCAGCCGGCGCGGCACAGCCCGGCCTGGCCTGGGCGACCCGGCCCGGTGCGGCCTGTCCGGCTCAGCGGGTGTCGTGCGCTGAGTGGACGCGAGGGATGCGCTGCCCCCACCTCTTGGTACCGGACGCGGTGCTGGACGCCGTGTCTCCCTCGGATCCCGCACAACCGTGTGATCTGGTCGTCCTGCCACCGTGGCCGCCGCACTGGCATGGCGCGCCAGCAACGCCTTCCCTAGACCACCAGACGCGCTCTGGTGGTCCGTTTTGCCCGCCGTCTATGCCTGCGGCTCTCCCGGGACGCAAAGATTACTGCGAAGGGTTAAAAACACCCTTGTCGCCCGCTTCGTCATTGCCCATTGATCCGCACACCAAATAAACAAACTGCGGAGTCTTCGAATCGCCTCTGCGGCCCCAACTACGGTCGCGGTTTTGTTCTGCCTCAATGGCGCGGCGTGACGGCGCCACACTTCTTCGTCCGTTCTTTATTGTTTCCGCACGGTGCCGTTGCACTGCGCTACCTTTGTTATTGCTGCGACAAAAACATCATAAAAAAGGGGGTGGAGGGTCGGCCATGTTCGTGCGGTCTGGCCTCCTCCCATTAATCTAAAAACAGGCGGCCATAAAATAAAGACGAAGAACGGTAAGAATAATCATGAAAAGAATTCCAAACCCCTACCTCGAAATTGACATCGCACGTCGTCGAGTCGTGGAAGTGGAACATCACGGTAGTCGGGTGTTGCAGAAGAATGATATCGATTCTGTCAATGTCAGAAGAAGAAGAAGATTGTTGTTGTTGGCGTCGGTCTCCAAGGTCAGCATCTCCTTCCTTGTCATGGAAGAGAAAGTGGATGGAGAATTCCAGGACCGCCAAGTAGATGTCTTTCTTCTGATACGTAGCGTTATTCAACAAAGGAGATGAAGTAGGAAGGCACGTTGTCGTTGGCAATGATCACCGCGGTCGGCGATTTGTCCCTTGACGCAGAGGAAGAGGAGAGTTGATGGCTGTTCCTCGCGGAATGAGGATGTTCTTTGTTAAGATGGATGATCGTTCTTCGCGGAGGAAGAATACTCTCCCAAAATATTTGCCCAAAAACAAATATCTCAATAAGCCTCATTCTTTTAAAAGATCTCCAAGCCATTCAAAAAGTCAAGAGGTGTGACATGGATAATTAATAAGGTCATTAATTATCCTAGTCAGCCTCATTAATCTTTAGAGGTGGAGAGGCTCCACCACAATAAATGTGGGGAGTTTCCATGAATTTAAACAAGGGGGGGGGGGGGTTATGGGGAGGTCAAGGGGGTTATGGGGGAGGTGAGGATTTAGGGTCTCGTGTGGGCCCTACCAGACTAAAATCTCCCATGGGAGGTTAGGTGGGTGTGGGCCCCACATCTAACTCCCCTTTTGTTGAAAAAAAAACACTTTCCATGAATAAAATTTCTGCACGACACATTTTATTTAATTCAACTAAACCCCAAAAATTAACCACCTCATGCGACAAACGCAACTGCGCTTAAGACTCCCTTAAGCATTTACCGGCGCTGCGAGTTCATCGGTGCCCTTAGATTTAGATTCCGAGCATTGGTTCAAAAGTTAGAAAAACCTGCTCGTTCGTTCACTGAACATACCCGGGCTAATCTTCGGAAAATGATTTCGGACACACCGGGCCTTGGAATCAGGTGTCGTTTGAAGCCACAGACTCGTAAAATTCCAAAAAAAATTAAGAAAAAAAATCCTTGAAATATCCAGGTATTTACAAAGAACTAATACTTTTTAAATTTTAATACCTTAAAAGGCCCCAATAAATGTTCCCAGTAGATCTAAGGATGTTTCAAGAGCATTCGAAGCATGTTCAGAGCTCTAATTTTCAGAAAATGGGTTATGAAACTGGGCCTCATGGTAAGTTCAAACCATGCCGCTGAGGCCACACTGTTTGTCTGAAATCATGTGATTTCAGCCAGAGGCACGTATAGGATGCATAGTTTTTCTTGAAACCCAGCAACACAAGGTGCATTTCCACGTGGATCTGCTGTGATATTGGACAGTGGGATATTGCATGGTTGGAACATGTTTTCAAAGACTATGTACATTATACTTGCGTGAGAATTTCTAAAGTAGTGGTTGTAGCACTTTTGAGTACAGTTTGTTCAAACCATGTGAAAAAACCATAAACCTAATTATTTTGTGTTGAATTTACAAAATTTCTACTCACATAAGTTAAAATCATTTTTCCTATTACCATCCTTCTTCCTATGGATGAAAATCGGTACTCCCTCTATTTGAACTCAAAGTACCCCTAGTATAGCCATATAGATTAGTTCTTCATCCGAGGTCCAATCATAGATCTATCAGAAGATAAAAATCCATCTTTGTAAGCTCACATAGTCTCCAAATTTCTATAAAATATTATCTCCCCATCCATTGTGCTATTTGGGTTCAAACTGATATTCCTTATTTTCTGGGCATTGGACTATTTCAAAGATCTCTTCTAACCCACATCATATTTAAGGATATTATTGAGTGAACAATAATCATTATCCATGAGTATGGTGATCAAATTGTTTTCCCATCGATTTTTGGTTATTTCTTAATTATTCCATCATTCCATATGCCTACCATTTCCAAGAATATCTTTTTTATTGATTCATTCATGTATTATTGACCATTTCAGCTAGATACTGGTCTATTGATCCTTGTTTGGTGGGTTAGTGCTCGTGTATAAATTATATGGTCACCCCAAGCGTGTTACACATAGAATTGTACATTTTTTTAGTTGGATCAAATTTTATGAAACATGATTAGATTTCGTCTTTATTTTTAAATGAAAATTACCTTGATATATGAGTATTACAAGTGTAATAGACAATTCCAGCTCACAATCAATAAATTGTTCAATTTGGGCCTAGCCAACACAATTTTTATTTCCCAAGGCTCTGGCCGTCACACATCCCCAAGGAAAAGGCTTCTATATAGGATTGGTATCCACACCACCTTGTAAAGAGGTGCATTGTGATCCTCCTCCTTTGATGTGGGATTTTTATAATCCTCAACACCTTGATAGTCCCAGAGTCCTCACGGTTATATCAAATGGATGTTGGCTCTGATACCATTTCAAATGGCCCAATCCATCCCACCATCAATATATTGTCTACTTTGGGCCTACACCACAAAATTTTTCATTCCCTATGCTCTAGACCTTAGGAATCCCCCCAGAAAAGGCCTCATGATGGGAGAGGTATACACACCACCTTGTAATGGGGTGATTTTTGATCCTCCTCCTTTGAAGTGGGACTTCCATAATCATATTTGTAACGTCCCAACCTAGGTGCCAAAGAATGGTTACCGAAGATGGTCGATCACATGACCTCAAGGGAGCCTCCCCACATGCTAAATGGTACCGACTAGTAGTGAGTGTCTGATAAGTAATTCATGGGGAGAATTTACCCTCTTTGATAAGAGTAATACACCTGTTGAAATAATAAACAGTAGTGGAAAAAATATTTATAATAACAAACAACCCCAATATCTCATGGGAATCAAAATAAAAAAAATAAAATATTCAACTAGAATAAAAACATGCAATGATAATGTACGTGTCTATTGTATAAAATGAAAACTTAAAATAAAGGCCTCAACACGTCCTTGGAGGGTCCCAAACTAGGCCTGGTTCCCTTATCCAAGCTCAACCCCCAATTTTCCATTTAACATGAGGCCTTTTCCCTTAACCCGTCCTACAACGGTAATGTCTATTTGGGTACTGATTAGGTATCCCGAATACGGTGTGACTATTACTTAGTAGGACACCACCACTGATTTTTAAAATAATATCCAATAAAAAATATTGTATACAATTATATAAATAAATAATTACAATGCATAATTAAATAGTTATAAAATTATCAATTAATATTTATTTGACCACATAAACCTAAGGTTCTCATAGAAACCTATATCTCAATAGCTTATTCAACCCATATTGGTGTCTGAACTATCACTAAGGTATGTCACATGTTTAAATATCCATGTTACCATTCTTATTTTAATGAATTTACTACCTTGTTACCATTCAATAATTAAAATAATTTAATAACCATGTTACCATTCTTTATTTCACAAATGAATGACCACATTACCATTCATTAATTCACACATCTGAATGAACATGTTACAATTCCTTTTTCAAAAATTAACAACAATGTTACCATTCATTAATTCACACAATTGAATAACCATGTTACCATTCTTTATTTCTCAAATGAATGGCCATGTTACCATTCATTAATTCACACATATTAATTATCATGTTTCAATTATTTGATCCTTGGTTGAATTTCTCTGTTATCATTCACCATTGAAAAATCACATATATCACAGCAACACAATATTACATATATCTCAAAAACCTATTAATTAATTCAATAATTTGTTAATCCATTCCCAATATCTTCATTCAATAACTAATTCAATAATTAATTGTTCAAACACATAATTTCAATATCTCAAAATTAATTCTCCAATTAATTATCTAATTCATAATATTAATATCAAAAAATCAATTTATATAGTTAATTATCCCCAAATCCCACAATTTCAAAATTATATATTTAATTAATTCACCATATTAAATAATTCCATTAGTAAATTCAATTTCTAACCAAATCCTGAAATTATACAATTTTCATGAATGAAATAAAAATCAAAACTGTGATATTTGAACATTAGAACACCTACCTATAACTGAATATAAACAACAATTAAAATGGAAAAAACCAATGAATAATGATTTATATGGTTTCAAATTGGTTCCTAGATCAAGAATGACCGATAAAAAAACAAAAAACACAAGTTCTCCAAAAAACAATTATCACAACGGGCTGGATTAGAAGGAAGAAAAAGAAGAAAATATAAAAAAATACTTAACAAGGATTTATCAAATAAAAAAGATGTACAGAAGGGGTATTGTCACTCCCAAATCACCTAGTGTGTCACCTTAGTTTTGGAGGAGCATATCTAAATTGGTTTCTAATAAAAATCAGCCATTGAGCTACTTTAAAACTATAGATTGGGCATTTACATGGTGTGTAATTCAGTTACATTCCAAGTAATAATTTATAAAGTTTTCACCAAAACATTTCATCTTGAAATCTTTATTTTTAAACCCTCAATAAATTACATGACATGTAATACCCTTACAAAATGTGTAAAATTTCTGTAGTTGAGTTTCATCCCATTTTCCCTTTAAATCCTCTCAAATCACCATTAACCCATTTTTAACAATTAAAACATTTATTACTAGACTCCATTAATTCAACTATATTACAAGCCCAAGAATTAGGTCATTTTCTAAAATAATGTATCTTTATCTCTGAATAAGAATGGTCCACTAAGTCTCAAAATAACAAAAATTCAGAGAGAAAAGTTCCAAAAAAAGATGGGATCTTACAATATCTCATCCTTATAACAACTCAACCTCGAGCTACACTTCTATGAATCTATAAAATTATTATTCAAAATGATCAGGACACTGATCTCATGTATCTTCTTCCCTTTCCCATGTTTTCTCCCATATACACCCATGTTTCAACAATACAAGATCTATTGGTTCATTTATTCCCTACATGACTTCTTCACTACGATTCAATACACATATGAGATGCTCCTAAAAGAAAGAATCTATCTCAAGATCAACATCCTCTACCTCATTCACATGATAATGGATGGGATGATACTTTTGAGGTTGTGATTTATTGAAAATTTCATGTATAGAGCAATATTTTTGTGGAAGAGCCAATAAGTATGTCACTGACCCAATTCTCTCAACTACCTCAAACAATTCAATGAACATGGGCACCAAACTTCCCTAAATCTGTATCATATGATAACCCAACATAGGTTATGCATGAAGGAATACATTATAACCCTCTATTAACTCTAGGAGTAGTCTTTTTATGTTAATGTATGACTTCTTTCGACTCTGATCCATAGCCATATGTTTCTGAATTATCTAAACCTACTCTGACATCTCCTACTTGATAATTGGTCCTAACAAATCTATCTCACCAGACTCTATCCAATATATCATCTATCAATATAGACTACCCTAAAGAGCGTCATATGGTTCCATTTATATAATTTCCAAATAACTGATATTATAGGAAAATTCCACTACGGACAAGTTCTTCTCCCAAGATCCTCTTAAGTCAGGAACACATGCCCGCACCATATCCTCAAGAACCTATATAGTACAATCAAACTTCTCATCTACCTATGGGTGGAAATAATTACTCAATAATACTTTTTTACCATGTTCTTTATGAAATACCTACTAGAACTATAAAGTGAAACATGATTTACAATCTAAAATAATATTCAAGGGATTCTCATGTAGATAGAATATATCTTGAACATACAAATCTTCCATATGCTCCACTAAGAAAGTATCACATATAGGTTATAAATTTGATAATTTCATTATTTGATCTACGGAAACCAAATAACTTCATTCTTACCTGGTTTCTTCAAGATACCCACCACAAATTTCATTTTCATGTCATCCCACTTCCATTCCAGAATAGGCAATGACTATGGAAACATATAGGTTGTTGATGCTCTACCTTCAGCTACTGAAAGGTGTAGCATTGTTTTATGAAACCCACTATCTTGTTTTCCATGATCTTCCACCTAATTTTTTTCTTATATCTCGGTACATTTTGGTAACACCTAGATGTACCGCCAACTTTGAGGCATGTAATTATCACATGAGATCCTCTTGCATGCTCTTCATCACAACACATTAATTCCTAACATAGATAACCTCATTCTCATCTATACCCCACTATGATGGTGACTCCCCAACATCATGGTTTTCCATAAAAGATAAACATTCTATATAATTATACTACCTATTGTGGATTCATCTCAAAATCTTAGACTCCGCTGAAGCTGACACTAGATTCATCTTCTCATCACTCTCTTGAACCACCACATGCATTTCATCTAGAAATTATGTCATCTTCTAGTGAGAACTAGACTCTTGTACCACCTGAGTCTAATTTTTCATGCTCAAATCATTAGGGAATTTATTTCCTTTTACATTCATATATTCTATCTCAAAATCAAAATACTGTATATATTCAACGCATATTTTCTATTGAAGATCCAAATATATCTATGAAGAGATGTACCTTAAGCTCTTATAGTCTGTATACACAGTAAAATTTTCACCGAATAGATAACATCTCCAAAAGTTTGAAGTATAATCCACTACTTCTCAAATGAGATCATGGATAGGGTAGTTCTATTCATGTGGCCTTTACTAGTGAGACCCATACACTACAACTTGACCTCCTTGCATTAACGAAACTCCAAGTACAATCCCAGAAGTGTTATAATACACCTTGTACTCCTCACCTGGGTCAGGTAGGATGAAGATTAGTGACAATGTCAAGTTATTTTCCACTCCTGTAATTCACTATCACATATATCCAACCAATCAAACATTATCCCCTTTTTGGACAATCCCAAGAGTTTAACATCCAAACATGAAAATTCTTGGATGAACCACTGATAATATCCTACCGACCCCAAACCGCTATGGATATTGAACTTGTTCTTGGGTTGCTCATAAGATACTACAACCAGATCCTTTTCTGGGTCCACTAACACAGATTCTTACGAGATGATGTGTCCCAAGATGTTTAGCTGATCGATCCAAAATTGACACTTAGGTAGCTTAGCATATAGCCGATTCTCTCTCAGTGTACTCAAGATGATGTCTAGATGTTGGGAATGATCTTCATGAGTCTTGGAGTATAATAAGATGTCATGCTCAAACACCACAAAAAACTAATCTAGGTATGGATAGAAGATCATGTTTATCAAGGCCATAAACATAGTTGGTTCATTCATCAATCCAAAAAACAATACAATGAACTCCTATAAGCCATACCATCTTCTAAAAGTATCCCTAGATATATCAAAAGTCCGAACACTCAAACCATAATATCATCATCTCAATTCAATCTTAGAGAATTAAAAATATCCTCTCAACTTTTTAAACAAACTATAGATATGCGTAAGATGATATTCGTTCTTAAAATTAATTTGGTTATACTTTTGGTAATAAACTCACAAACACAAAATAACATCAACCTTCTTCAAAAAAAACACAAGTGATCCCCAAGGTGATGTACTCAGACTGATAAATCCTGTATCCTCCAACTCCTCCAGCTTGGTCTTAGGATCTTTAAGCTCTATAGGTTCCATTCTTCACGGTGGAATAAATATTTTCCCATCGCGCATAATGATCTCAATATTGAATTACACATTTATCTTAGGTAGAAGTCATGAGATGTCTTTAAGCAACTCATCCTAATATTGTTCCTCTACTAGTGGAAATTAATAATGTTTTACTCCTCCATCATCCAAAAATGAACTAAAATCTTTGTTGTCAGCTATCCCAATTTCAGAGTAATTTTACCTCCTTGTCCTAACTAGATATCCCACTCCCAATGGGGAATACAATAGTCACCATTAAGAGATTTAAAAGTAAATCTCCCTCAGTAACAATCTTTGTGGGATCAGTATGTGACTAGAGAATCCATACCTATTATTAGTTAAAATATCTTCATGTAATGAACATATAGATTCCAAAGAAAATGATATTCCTTGATTTTGAGAGAACATTCATTCAACTAACAGATGTCTCTAAATTGTACTACCAACAATTTATGTATAGTCATAACCCCACTTATGTATCCAGCTGCCTGGCTCAAACCATTAATAATTTTTTTCGATATTGTGGAATGAGAGGCACCAGTATCAAATAAGGAACAAGATAATATAGACAATAAAATAATAGTACCAATCTCTATCAAAGTTCCACCCTCATTATCCACAAGTGTAGGTTTCACTTCATGTAGTTTTCCTACCCCTATTCCTTATGATGCTGTCTATCTCCCTTGATTCACACCACTTTTCTAATATGGGTGATATTTACCAAAAGTACAACATCATCCTCCTGTACAAAATCATCTAGTATAACTCTAGCTCCCAGCCTGATACAATGTAGATAAACACCCTTCCACAGTCAAACCCCGTCAAGTTTCACCCTCACTGACCATCTTTCTTTGAATCCTACAAAAAATCTGCAGATGTCCAATCTTCCCGCAAGAACAAAAGTCTACTATTGGTTGGGGTCAATTTCTACAATAATGGCATGAACTACCTCACTAATAACAAATCACTTTCGTAAGGTCCTCTACAACCGAACCTACTATTTGTATACTCTTCTTTCCATTACTCTAACTAAATTTATCATAGAGGGACTTCTTTCCCTGTGAAGTATCACCTCTTAATACTCTAGTAGCACTTGTCTATCTAGTGCTATAATCCTCCTTCAGGTACCTCTAATCTATGGGAACTTGATCCACCACCTTAGTAAACCACGTTAAACTAAAATGGTTAACTTGAGAATTAATTCCACACATAAGTCCATCCTGATATGTCTCTTCATTTTTGTGTAATGTCTTTTCAAATTTGGGGAAAAGAATTGTCCATATGTAAAGTTTACAACATAGTCAACAGTGGACATTATACCCTGAGTTATTAGTATTAAATAAAATTCATTCTCTTACCTCAGTGTCTCTAGATAGAAGTTATCTAAGAACTTCTCAAATAATTCCTTCCATAGCATTCCATCAACCTGTTCAGTCCACACAAGAATGTCCCACAAGTTCATCTATGGTCCTTAGAGCATATAAGTGGAAAACTTAACCTTATATTCAGTGGGAGTCTCAAAATGACAATGTATTATCTCATTGGACTCAACCCAGAACTCATCACCTTCAGGTCCACCCTCTCTAGTGAAAGTCGGAGGGGGATGCAACTAGGAATTTCTCATCAGTTCAGACATGCTTTTCACAAGCCTCCCTAGGAATCTTCCGATGAATTGTATGAAAAAAGAAAAGTTCTCCTAGAACTGATCCGCTATTTCCTCACCCAGAACAATCAATTCCTCAGGTTTCACTACTGGTAAATCATCGCTAGCTATCTACTTCTATCACCCTTTCAACAATATTCATCATGGAGAAATATCTCTAAAATTTCAAAAAACATGTCTTAGGATTCATAAAACATCTTTATCACATATACATAAGGGAAAAACACAATAGGTAACAATGAGAATATTTCCCACATCTCTCCAAATGGTCAAAACTAAGGTTTTATCACTACCCTTATCCATCCTACTCCTAGGACTTGGTTACAAGGGTAAACACATTCTCATATTTTAGGTTTCTCATTTATAAACTCATTCATTCACATTATAAAATAATTTTACCATGTATTATTTCATATTAGGAATTATTTCCAATTTAATTTCATAATCTAATAATGCAGTTCAAGTTCACCAAATTACCCAAAACTCATTTTCCCTTGATTGAAAAAATGATTTATCTCAAAAAATAATCCCGGGTGCCTAATATGATTCTTATAGACTCAAATCTCATTCCATTTTGGGCCATGAGTATATTATCATAATATCTAAAAAAATAAAATCACGCAATAAGTGAGTCACTCAAGGTGAAATAATTTTCAACTATAACAATGAATAGAAATAACAACAATTCCACCCTGAGTACATGGGTTTTTTCACCATACCTGTGTTTTCAACTCCCATGAACGAGTTCATTACCAAGGTCCAACTCTTAAAAGTCTCCTTTATACCTTTCCCAAACATAAATACAATTGATAAAAGAAGAAAACTCTTATGATACAACTTTGTAACATCCTGACTTGGGTACCAGACAATAGTTCCTCAAGCCGTTCAGTCACATGACCTCAAGCGCATCTCCCTGTATTCTAAAATCTATTATCTAGAAGTGATAGTTTGATAATTAATTCATGGTGAGTCTATACCCTATTTTATTAGAGTAATTCACTAAAAGTAATAATAATATATTGTGGAAGAAATATGTATGACAATTAACAAAACCAACATCTAATGGTAATCAAAGTGTAATAATATATTATTCAACTAAAGTATAAAAATTCCATGCTAATGTACATGTCATGTATCTAGAATTAAAACTGAAAATTAATACATCGAAAACTCCAAAGCGATTCTTGAAACATGTCTGATTTCTTCATCCAATATACTTCCCCAATTATCCATATAACACATGGAATTTTCCCTTAACCAATCCTTCAACAATACAGTCTATTTTGGAACTGATCAGGCATCCCAAATAAAATGTGAGTAAAACATGGTACGCCACTGCCAATGGTATCTAAAAAAATATCCATTCAAAAGAGTGAATGTAGTTGTATAATGAAATAATTATAATGCATAATTAAAAAGTCATCACATTATTTATTAATATTTATTTAACAACATAAATCTCAGGTTCTTATGGACACCCGTATCTCAATACATGCTTCATCCCATAACTGAGTTTGAACTATCCCCTAGGGATGTCATGAGTTTGAATTTACATGTTACCATTCTTATATTTGTGAAGAAATGACCGTGTTACCATTCATTAATTCACACAATTTAATAACCATGACAAAATTCATTATTTCAAATATTAAATACCATGTTACTATTCATTAATTCCCACATTTTAATGACCATGATACCATTATTTATTTTACAAATGAATGACCATATTAGCCTTTATTAATTATCAAATTTGAATGAACATGTTACCATTCTTTATTTCAAAAATGAATGACCATGTTACAATTCATTAATTAACACATTTCAATAACCATTTTATCATTATTTGATCCTTGGATGATTGTCCATGTTACCGTTCACCATTTACTAATTAAATATTTCATAGTGACACAATAATACATATATCTCAACCTCATATTAATTAATTCAATAATTAATTAATTTTTTCAAAATATTAACATTAAATAATTAATTAACTAATTATTTATTAAAATAGACAATTTCAATATCTCATAACTAATTAAAAAATTAATTATCTAACTCAAAACATCAATATCACAAAACCAATTTACATAGTTAATTATCTTAAAATCCTATAATTTCAAAATTATATAACTAATTAATTCACAAAATCAATTAATTCTATTGGGAAATTAAATTTCTATAAAAATAAATAAACTATAAAACTTTAACACGTGAAATCAAAATCATGACTATGGGATTTCAAAATTACACTACCTAACATTAATAAAAGATCCAACAATGTTTCCAATGGCCAAAGCCAATGAGGAAAGAAGTAGATGGTTTCCAAGAGGTTTCTATGTCATGGTTGATCAAGATCAAAATTAATAACACAATTTTTCTATTGGATTGTATCTCAATGGGTTGGATTAGATGTAAGAGAAAGAGTAAAATACAACCATGATGACTTACTAGGGATTGATCGCACAAATGGGACATCTGAAAGGGGTTTTGCACTCCAAAATCACATGGAGAGTCATCGTAGGTTGAGATGAGGAGATCTAAAATGGTTTCAAACAAAAATCAGCTGCATAGATACATTACAACTATATTTCAAGCATTTACATGATTTTTAATTCAGTTACACATCATGTAATGATTTTTAATGTTTTTTCCAACATATTTGTCACCTTCTATTTATATTTTTAAAAACCATGAACAATTATACAATGTGTATTACCCATACACGGTGTGTAAATGTTCCACAATAGATTTTCATCCAATTATCCCTTCAAATCCTCTCAGCACACTACAAACCCATTCTTAACACTTAACCGATTTATACTACAAATCCATTAATGAAACAAAAATATATCCCAAAATTTAGGTCATTTTCTCCAAAAAAGGTACTCTATCTCCAAACAATACTATGAAACTAAGGATAAAATGAAAATTAACTAAGATAAAAAAGTACCTGAAAAAGATGAGATCTTAAAACAAGTTACCCAAGGCACATCTTAGGTTCTTGCCCCTATTATATTTAGAAATTTCTAGGTTGAAAATTACCGTAATAAACATGGAATCATATAAATGACCTTTCACCTTTATAAAATTAGTTTCCTCTCTTTAAATAAATTGAAAGATTTTTTAGGGTGAATAGATTGTATTGGATGGATTACTCAAGATGGTCGAATCCTTTAAATAAATTGACTGTGACACATTCCAATTAACACTTGAGACTTATGAATTTTTTCCATGTTTTAATGAATTGCAATGTGTTAAATGGTGTTGAATAAGTGAAATGGATAATGATATGCATGAGAGGTTTTCAACTCATATATAGAGTTATATATATATATGAAAATGCATACAAAATTTATTTATTTAAATAAATAAGTGGTATTTTTTATGTAATATTTTATAAATGATTTTTACACTTTTATGTATATGGGATTGATAAATGAAATGGATAGGAGGTAATTTTCCATGAGAGGTATAATTATAATGTCCCTTTATAGATACTATTATACGATATAAAGGGGTGTTGAGCATGGAGGATAATTTAACTCCTTACATTGGGTGTTGAGTTCATAGCGTCTCATTCTAGGGATACTATATAGACGTTGGGATGAGACGCCATATTTCATGATTCAAGTGATGACATGATGTCTCATTGAACATTCCGAGTGTGGTTGCATGAAATATCTCTCTCTTCTTGGGATTTAGGGAATGACCCCTTTGGCTTGATATTATAAGCTCATTAGAGAGGTCTTGGATATGTGAGTTACGACCTGGTCCAACTAGCACTAGTATTCCAGGTATATGACCATTAGGAATCCATACACACTTGGTTCGTATAGGTGGTTTCAATATATAATTAAACTATATATATATATATATATTACTATAATATACTAGAAAAGCCAGGATCCGGTGTAAGCCGATCCTAAAAAATTAAATAAAGAACGAAAGTGAAAAGAGTCAAGCATATAGGGGAATATTACAAAAGCGAGTGTGCACCACCCCACACCTATCTTCCTCCACCAGTGGGGCACAATAGTCTGGGGTTGTAAAAGACCACATCTCTCCTGCATCAGTGAATTCCCGCTTTGCCAGTGCATCCGCCACCTGATTCGCCTCTCGGTAGACATGTGAGACCTCCACCCGCATCCGCGCGATATCATTAAGGCAGCCCACCCATTGCGGAAGAACACAGCAAGGAACATGGTGTGTCTTGGTGCTCAAGGCATAGACAGTGACCTGAGAATTAGATTAAATCCATATATGTTCCCAGTTAAATCAGACAGCGTACCTGATGGCATATACCATGGCCCAAAGCTCCGCTTCAAACACGGTAACAATTCCAATGGCGTGATGATAGCACCCTTTAATGAACCCACGGTAGGTACGTAACACGCCTCCACAACCCGATGGTCCAGGAGTACCCAACGTAGCCCCATCATCATTAACCATTAGGCAGGGTCCGATGGGTGGGATCCATCAAATATACTTCAGCATCCGAGGCAAGTGAGGCCACCTCGAGACACCAAGAGTATGCAGAATTTGTAGATCTGCAACTGTGTTAAACATTGTCCCATCCTGTACACAAGATGCTACATAAACATCCCTATGTATCGCCCTCACACCTTGCTAAACAGTGGGGTGAAAATCAGTGAAATTGGCAGCATTACGGGCTTCCCGAAGGAAAGCAACAGTCGCCACAATTGCAGTAAAAAAAGATTTAAAATCTGTCCAATGAACCTGCCATGAGAAACAGCAGACAACACCTGACAAACCGGCCTGCAGGTGTCAACAGTCACCCCAAACACAAACCCGATGTAATCCCACAGTTTCTTTTCATGATAGCAGCCCACAAAAACATGCTGAACTGATTCCTCATCAGATTTACACATGAAACACATAGAGGCCATGTGTAGCCCAGCCTTCTTGAGAGCATCCGATGTGGGTATAAGATTTTTCCAGATCCTCCATATCAGAGAAAATAGATTAGGTTTGATGAAGCATGATATGTAATTCAGCAACCATGAAGGTGCATGGGAATGATCCCCACATATGGTCCTGTAAAAGTCTCTACTATTGAATTGCCCGGTTCTGCTATGCATCCAGATCAGTGTATCCTGCTCCATGAAGACGTAACTAGTTACTTCATGCTCCACCTGCACAGGAGCACTAATAGAAGCAGATTGTATCTGTGAGAGAAAATTGGAAATTGTCAAATTGGCTGCCTCAGGTGGCACATTAGAATCACAAAAGGGCTATGTGAGCAACCTTGTGCTCTAGCAGTTAAGTGTAGAATCCCTTCAAACCAACCAGCGGGTATCGTGCATGATTCTGACATAAGCCTACTTGATAGATGTCCAAAACGACGAGGCAAGGTGCCATTTGTGTCCATTTAAGAGCCTCCTTGTGAT
Source organism: Viscum album (assembly GCA_963277665.1). NCBI lineage: Eukaryota > Viridiplantae > Streptophyta > Magnoliopsida > Santalales > Viscaceae > Viscum > Viscum album. The sequence continues at coordinate 2,101,676,909 of OY728164.1, read as the reverse complement.
CCTGTTTGAGAGAAATTCATCGTCAGCTTCATGAGTAATCAATTTACAAGTGAACTTCCCAATCAACCCATCATTAAACGTCCAGAGATCCTTGATTCCTAGGCCCCCTAGCTCCACCGGTTTGATGCATTCCTTCCAAGCCACTGTAACCAGCTTCCTCTCATGTGGGGACCCCGTCCATATGAAATTCCATACCATACTCTGAAGTTCCTTGAGAAGACCCCTCGACCATCGATAAATGGAGAAGGAGTATAAAAATTTTTATGTGATAACTGAATTCACAAGACAGACCCTCCCGGCCATGGACATGGCTTTCCCCTTCCAGCTGGCCATCTGATGAACAATTCCAGAAGAGATTCCTTCAAGGTGCTGTCATTTCACTTTTCCCCAAAATAGTGGGACCCCAAGATATTGGAAGGGTAAGTAACCCCTCCTCACCCCAAGAAGTCTGACAATTCTATTCTGATTCCCAACTGAAATTCCATTTCCAATTACAATGGAAGATTTGTCCCAACTAATGGCTTGTCCAGACACCTCCACATAATGACTGAAGTGGGATTTAATAGAGGAGATAGTTTTCCTTAACGCCTAAACAAGGAGCAAGATATCATCGGCATACAATAAGTGAGATGGGGCATACTCACTCACACCAGCCCTAATCCTTTTATAAAGACCCAAATGAGAAAGGTCATTGATACACCTACTCAGCTAGTCCTCTGCCATGGAAAAAAGCAGTCCAGATAGTGGATCACCTTTCTGCACCCCCCTGGTGCAAGGAAAGAAACCACTAGGGGAACCATTGATAAGAACTGATAACCTGGATGACTCCAGAATGGTACGGATCAGATTCACAAAGTCATTTGGAAAGCCATATATTCTATGAACATCAAGAAGAAAGCTCCACTTATGAGTGTCAAAGGAATTGGAAATATCAGTTTTGATGGAAAAATTTCCTTCCTTTGTCTTCCTTCTCATAAGATTGACACTCTCCAAGGCCATAAAAAGACACTTTTGAATGTTCCTCCCAGGGACGAAACCAAATTGATTCGTAGTGATAATGCCATTAACCACCCCACCCATCTTGTTTACCAAAAACTTGCTAATGATTTTGGGTATCGTGTTCCCAAGAGAAACCGGTCGGAAGTCCTTGATGTCCAGGGAATTCTCTTTCTTGGGGATAAGAGCAATGAAACAGGAATTCATTCCATGGGGCATATATGAGTGCGCGAAGAAGTCCTTAATTCCATTCACAATGTCATTCTACAAGATATCCCAATAGAACACGAAATATGTATTTGTGAACCCATCAGGACCTGGGGAACTCTCAAGATTAAGGGATAGGAGAGCAGATATGATCCTCTCTTTGCATGGGGAAGCAAGTAAAATCTGATTCATGTGATCATCAATGTAGGGGCTGATGTTCTCAACCATGCGATGGATGTTGGACTGCCAATTATCCGAATAAATTCCTTTGAAGTATTCAGCAATAGCCTGTGAAATCTCATTTTTTTCACTGTACAAGTGCCCATCAATGCTGATCACCCTGGTCCCTGCCCGCACCCTCTTTTCCTTATGTAACCTGTTGAAAATCTTGGAATTTCTATCCCCATCTGTTAACCATTTAACATTAAGTTGATTTCTAACCAGCCTTTCCTTTAACATTAGGAGGTCATCCATCCTATTATGGGCCATTATTTCCTCTCTAGATATAGTGGGCCGCTGATCATGACAGACTTGAATCCTGGACAGCTCCTCCTCTGCCTTCTTGATGTCCTCATCAATTTTCAAAAATGATTTTTTACTCCATTCCCTTAGGAGCCCCTTAAGGTGCTTTAGCTTCATGGCAAGTCGGTGAAGAGGACTCCCAATGACATCTGTATTCCATGCCTCCAAGATAATCTCCCTGCAACCTGGAGTCACAAGCCATCCACTGTTGAATTTGAAGGGGATAGGAACCGACCTTGTGCGCTGGGTATTAACCTCAATAACCATCAGATTGTGGTAAGAATGATGCTTCACGATAGTGAAACCAGACACTCCATGATCCATATCATGATCACCAATACAGAAAAAACACCTATCAAGCTTGATTGCTTGTTTCTCCTCCCACGTGTACCCACACCATGTAAAATTTGCACCAGCTATGTTGACTTGTTCCAGATTACAATTGTCAATGCATTCCGAAAAATCAGCAACAACCTCCCTGTTGAAGTTTGACCCAGTTTTCTCCTCAGGCTTCAGTACTATGTTGAAATCACCAATAACCACCTAGTTTGGCATCATCCTCCTAGAAGTGTCCTTAATCTCTTCCCATAATTCCCTCCTCTTAATATAAGAGTTGGAAGCATAAATAAAAGAGACATAAAAATCCTTCCCAACAAATATATAGTTAATCAGGATACTTTGGTTCCCATTAGCACATGAAGTAATCTTACTGCCATCATGACTTAACACCCATAAGTGATCCATATGAGATGCATGCTAATTGTGTGAAACGAAATTGTATCCTAGAGAGCCCCATTTGAATCCTTGCCAGTTTTCAATGAGTAGCTTTGGTTCAGCAATACCAACAGACATCAGTTTATAGGTCATGAGATAATGTCGAAGGGCCCTGACTGTGTGAGAGTTACCCAGCCCTTGAAAATTCCAAAAAAGGATTTTCATTTCTTACTGGCCATGCCTCTTGTTAGAGGCCGCCCTTTCCTATCCACCTGTAACTATTTCTGTTTTTTCTTACCCTGGCCATTCTGCCCTTGCTGTCCAATAACAGTCATATTATAAGGATCTTTTGTCGCCTGGCATTCCCCACGGTCCCCTTCCTTCGGTGGGACTATGTTAGCACTTTTCTCCAATCCTAGACCAGTTGAAGCCCAGCCTGCACTCCCCTTTACCAACTCGACCTCGCTTCCATCACTCATATCCCCAATCATTTCATCACTGCCACCACCACTGGCTGCGACAACGTACACTTCTGGGCATATTGTGCCTTCACTATTCCTATCATCTTTATCGGCAACTAGACACCCATCCAATCCATCAATGGTAGCATCAAATCCACCCTATTCTATGGGCATATCAGATTTTTCATTATCTTCCACCTCATTAGCCCATAGACGGCCACCCAAGGGCATGAAAGTGTTCCCACATTTGAGAGGGGGGTCACTGCCATCCGAGAACCTTCTTCGGGCATCCTTGGATGGTGAGATATGGATGATCCTCCCTCCTTAATCAGAAGATGGATAGCCACCCAAACCTCTTCCAGTTTCTTCTGTAAGTTTGGTTGATTGATGCCCCAATACATTCGACGCCTCCAGCTCTGCAGAGCCACACTGAGGCAAGGTGTCCTGGCCAACTACAACCTGTCCAACTTGTACTCAATTTCTAGGTAGATCAGCCCTGACAGCAGAATAAGACCCTCCCATATTTAGAGCATGTTTCCCAGCTCCACTGCCATTTCCAGCATCCAGGCCCTCAGAGAGAGCTAGATAATTGTTCACCTTCCCCTTCCTTCTTCTGCACATGCTTCCTTCATGACCCTTCATCTTGCAAACATTGCACTCCATGTACCGTTTACTTTCGGATGTCATATGTACAAAGAATAAATAGTTCATGCAGAACCTGGGTTTCCTTTCATAAAAAATATCAAGCTTCATGCTATCATCCCATGTGGTAAGAATTACCTCCTCCACCAACGTGCTCGACATGTCAAATTCCACTAGAACTCTCGCATAGTGTCCAAGCTTCAGATTCTCTGTCTACCGGTCCATACGAATGGGATTTCCTACAGAGGAGGAAATGTCCCAGAGGATCCTTGGATGCCAATACATCCAATTCAACTTATAAATTCTAATCCATAACTACATATAAGAGTTTCTGACATTCGTAGGGTCAAAATTTCGATCCCATTTTCTACACATTCAGAAAACCAAGGTTCAAAGAGACCGTACCCTTGATCCATGATTTCCACTTACCTTCATCCATGGGGAATACCACATGGTAATATCCCCATCCCATCACAATCATCCTCCAGTCATCGAAGCCCCAAACCTCCACAATCCTTGTTTTCAGATCCTGCAATTTCCACAAATGCCCACCTTTTGGGGTGACTACCCGCACAATAATTGAGTACCGCCATTGATTTACCCATTCCACCACTGCTTCCTGGTTGGATGCAACATGGGAAATCTTCCCCTTCCTTATCACTCTTCCAGGTGGGGGTGCTTCGTAGTCTGAGAAGGGAGGCCCCGCTGCATTGCGCACCACTTACGCAAAATCCCTCTTTCTCTTCGCAGGTTCTTTCGAAGCATCCACATTGATGATTTCATATTTCCGAGAAACTGAAAACATCTCCCTGTGACTGATCGGCTCAGCACCTGGCCTCTCATCACCCGAATTTTCTGCCCGCATCCCCTGACTGGGAACCGATGCATCATCATCCTGAATCGGCTTAGGGTTTTCACCCGGTTCCCCTGGAGCCATTCTCTCCATTACTATAATATATGTTGTAACTATTCAGACTTCTCCCAACCATGGGTTGATGTAGGTAGACTCTCCAGGTTCCCTATCAGAACCTTAGTGAGTTGGCTTTTATTTTTGAATTATTTTACTATTCTTCTTACACTGACACACTGTTTAGTTATGATAACTACTCAAATTACACATAGACACAGTTGGTGGGGGCCTATTGTTTTTTTGTCTCATAGCCAACTCGAGATATCGTTGGAACATAAGAAGACAATATTCTTACATATATTGATTAGGGAAAAGGCCCTGCTATAGTTTTTTTATTTGCATACATAGTTGGAGCTTAAGAGTAGAGGCTCGAGCTTAGGTTAGTGATGCTTATGGAGCTATTTTTAACCTTTTTAATTTTTATACTATTGTGTAGCATGCTTGTATCTACTTGATAATTTTTTAAATCATATAATGAAATACTACATGTATAAAACACTACCTTATAGGATTTTTTACTCTTATCATTTGTTTAGTTATCTATTTCTTATGTTTCTTACTAATTTTGTTATCTATTTGAGCTTATATAGTTTAATGATTCTGATTTTTTATATTATTCTTAAGCTATTGATTATATCTATTGGTATATGTTGTTATACTCTGATATGAGGGTATATTGTGCCCACTGTACCACCGCTACACCCATTCTTCTAGATGGGAACATCTGGTGTATGTGTAAGTGCACTTGAGGCCTTGTGAACCACTGTCTTGGGACACGAGTTAAGTAGATTCTAGGTCTCTATGTTACAATATTCTACTTCCAAAATGATCTAATTATGGTTACATGTCCTATTATTCCTTTTAGGAAAATATTTTGATTCCATTACCCTTTTAATCAGATATTTCATCCATGTACATGTTTTCTCATAGGATAAAGATCTCACCCATAAGGACTCATTGATATGTTTCCACTTACTTAGTATTTGAGCTAACTGCTTTTTATGTTTCTTATTTCCCTTGGGAATTAAATTTCAGAATATGTCTGGGAGGAATTATTGTGGGGATATTTTTTTTCAGGTTGTTTAATAAATAATATGTATGAACAAATTAATTTTTCTAATATCTAAAAAACTAATGCATTGGGTTCAAGGACTGCATGTTTATTTGTGAGATGTAATGTTTCAATTATAAATATTATGAAAAGTATATTCAATTTATTTATGGGTTTTACCAGTTCATATCAACAAGGTTATTGGTTATTTTGTGGATTATGTTTTAAAGAATAAAAGGATGGAACCTAAAATAACCATCATTGTAAAAAAAAGTGATGAAAATAAGATTTTATAGGTTTAAATAATATTTTTCTAAATTAGTACATCTTGTGATTTATTTCCTTTATCCTAATATTATATACTATGGATATTATTGATTAAAAATTACATTAAACATGTAATTTTAGTTAATGGTTAGAACCATGGTGAATGAGGTAACCAATGGTGTGATGTAGAGTGCATGTATTATCCTAATGAAAACCCCAAGGAATAATATATTGAATTGAAAATATCATGGCTATTTTTAGCAGGATATCCTAATTTATGATTAGTATCCTAAACCACATCAAACTCTCAAACACATTAAATTTTAGAAAAATAAAGTTTAATCTAAATTATTATTATAAAATCCATAGAGGAAAGAATTTTTAACTTTATACACATCAAAAATATTTTAAGAATATCCTAGGGAAATGTCTTAGAGAAAATAAAAGAAAGTCTATGTGTGGTAAATGAGCTAATTGACCAACAAATAATGGAATAAAAATGAATACTTTAGCTAACATCATAGATGAAAATTAATATCTTCCTATTATACAACTGACATTTAAAATTTTAAAATGTGTAGAATTTCAGAACTATAAAAGAAAATAAATCAAACCAAGTGTTATAGTTAATAATAGACATCATAAAACTCTTAAGAAAATGTTAAAAGTATGCGGCCTATATAAACACAACTACTAAAGTTGGTTATGAAAATTAATTGTTGAAAGGTATACTCATTATCCACTAAATATATAAAAATAAAATATTTTATTATTATTATAGAAACTCATTTTTATATAGATTGATTTATTAGATAATAAAATAACTACCCCAAATATTATATAATGAATTTTCAGTGAAAACTCTTTGTGTTATGGTGATTGCATCCCAAGTATATAACTCATATCTAATAGAATTTTGTGGGATTATTCTCTATTTAGTAAAATTTGAAATGATTTTTGGAATGTATCACCTCTATATATAAAAATGTCAATTTTATTTCCATGAAATGAAAATAACATTTCATATTCCTAATGAACCCATTATTGTATATATGTGCAAGGATGACTATGAAGTCCCTTTGAGAATTTTTTTTATTACATGGGTCTTAATACCCTATCACATTGAATATTTAGATCAAATGGATAGAGAAAAACATAATAAATACTATATGGTGATTATAAATAAATATATTAGTGTTTTTCCTGAATATGTTTGGATTTATCCCCCATATCATGAGTTGGATTAATCCATATAACTCATAATTGATAATATGATTATATTAAAGACTCCAAATTGAATGAAACCTAATATATTTATGTAATTAAATAAGAAACAAAAAGAGAATCTTGATAAGGTTTTTTACGTCCTAGTGTATCAAAATTGGGTGAACTATTCCTATTTTAAAAACGATATATGGATCAATACATCTATATATTGACTACCATTAACATGACAATATCATGATCAAGAATAATAAATTTCTACCCCATATTAATGACACATTAAATGGGATCAATACTTATCAAATATTTACTTTTGATCTAGATATTACTTAATAAGGGGTAAAAGAGTGGATTTAACAAAGGTAATATTTCTTACATGATATGGAAAATATGAATTCAATGTGATGAAATTCATATTTAAATATTCCCCTACTATCTTCATGAATTTAATTAATATAGTCTTTAGATATTACATTGATTAAATTGTAGCATAATTTATAGATGATATTTTCATATATTCCAAATGTAAGGGAGATAGTAATATTCTTATAAGACTATTTTGAATACCATAAAAAATGGAAATTGTCTGCTTAATTTTTCAATAGAGAATTAAGGGTATAGAAATTATCATTCTTGGGTCATGTAATATCACGTTAGGCTATATTTGAGGATATTTAAAATTAAAAGTTTATTAAATAAAGACACATATTTGTAGTGACACAAACACAGTATCCTAGATCTAGTGATAACATTATTACATTCTAATAAGATACAAGGACTCATATACTGAAGAACTAAATAGTTTTTTAGTCTTGGTAAAATATATACATACTTGAAATTAAAAATAAAATTTTAAACATAAAATATTAAAATTATTTTCTTTGAGAATTGAATTATTTCCCTTACTTTAACCCTTCATATAAATAAAAAAAATATCCTCATATCTCAAGAAAACAAAAACATAATAATGGGATTAGTTCAAAAGTTCAGTACTGGTAATCATAAAATGGAAGAAATGAATAAGTAACTCATAGTCAACATGGGAAGGTAAATAACTAAAAAAATACATTATATAAATAAATTGATCATAATATGGTAGAAATAAATGATGATAAAATAATTCCACATAAATAATCTCATGAGCATGAAATATAACCATGGATATTCTAAAAAATTAAATAACCACATGTAATATCAATAACTAAATTAAAAATTATGGAATGCATAATTTTGGAAATATAAAACATATTATTTAGGCCTCATTAAAATAAATATAATACCTTAATTTCTTTTTCCAACAAATCTATATAAATGGTTAAGGCATTTACAAAACCCAATCTAGTTTGTCTGGTGAGACCTACTGATGCATCGAGGGGCTATAACGGGCCTCTCTTATCACCTACTAAGTGAAATGAATTCCTCCTATGAAATAGGTGAATAATAATTCTCAAAAAAATTCTTATTTGAACTATAATAAAAAATGTAAATACATTTTTTAATAGATTAACATAACCAAAACCATCCAGTGTAAAATAAATTGTACCGACATAGTATATCCCAAGTTAATGTGTATATAAACTATCTGATGAAATAATAACGATTGTATAATTAAAGTATATCCCCATTAAATAATAAGTAACATTACTTTACGTCTTATAATATGGGAAATTATTTTAAAATATGACATGGAATATTCCATGAGAAAAATAACATTTATTTAAAAATCATCATTTTATATTTGAAAATAGAAAATTCATAAAATATTATCAAAATCATTTTCTTTATAAATAAATTTTTGAAACTAAGAATTTATAGAATAGTAGGAAATCATTTATTTAAAAAAACTTATAAAAATAAAAATGATTCATCAAATACATGATGTTCATAATGGTGGGTAATTTCATACATTCTATTAAATTGAAAAATAATATTCCCTTTGAACTATAAAATGGTTATAAAATTTCCTTATTAAAGAAAAAGTAAGGATATTCATTTAATTTTTTTATAAAAGTCAAAAATTGGGAAAAATTATTTTTAATAAACCCTTTGGATAATTCCAAACCGTTTTTGAAATAATTTTTAAAAATCATGATCTTATAAGAAAAAAGATTTCTGATTAAAGGGAAAAATAATTTTTTATTTTCTTACCTAAATTTTCAAATTCTTATAAAGTAACATAGAGGTAAATATGGTAATATTACATGAAAATGTTCATGAATAACTAGGGGAGAATAAAATATATTTATTTTATGATATAAATATCAAATAATTCCCCAAAGGGAGACTTAAAAAAAATAATTCTGAATAATGATGAAATTTTGAAATAAACACTTACCATATTGGTATCTTCTGTATCATAATCCTATTAAAAGAAATAAAATTAAATGAAAAATTAAATTCCATGAATATATATTAATTATTGATATAATACAAAAAATATAAGTATATAAACCTCATAAACGAATTAACTGTTTAATATAGTTATGCTACATAGAAGTAAAAGTGAAATGAGAAATCATTACATTGAGTCCAAATTATCACATAACGTATTTAAGATCATGAATAATAAACTTTTTATTATTATTTATTAATGACCTTTTATATTTTTATTATTCCTTTAAATTAACATATTTCCCTGATATATTTGATTTATTAATCAATTAAATTTACATTGTATTTTAAAAAAATATATTTGGATTAGGCGTCAAAAGAGACTTGGTTAGGTTAACTAGGGTCAAAGTGGTCATTATTGAAACATATAAAGATTCATAACCACGAAATAATTATAATAATTATACTTTAATTATAATTTTAAAAATAATCAGAAAATATAGTTATGAATAAAATAACTACCTTACAATCATGGAGATGGTAGGTCGTACGTATGAATGGGAAACATTTTTATCTTTCAATAATCATTATGGAAATAAGTTATGTAAAATTTTATCTTTAAAAAATTATAATAAAATAATATATACAATATTATTTCCTTGGATATACTTATATATATCATTGTTTTGGTTTTTTTATGAAAAAATGTTCAAATCCCTTCATGAACGTGGTATTCCACACATACAAAAATGATGTTATCATTTTCAGTGGTTTAAAAGCTAAGAATAAAAATGATATATTATATTTTAAGAATAAAAAATATGTCATTAATATCATAATTATGTCATTTATAACCTATATAATAACTAAAAGTATCCTTATCATCTTTCATGTAAAGCGTTAGTGAAAGACAAATCACATCACTTCACGAGAGGGTATTCCGCCGTACACACAAGAGACTTCATCGTATCCACTATGAAATTGATAGAAAAAAATGTATTTATATGATATAATGACTATATAGGTATTATTATGTTATAAATATCATATATATACATTAGATACATCATTATACCCAACCATGAGAGGTGCTAAAGGAAAAACAAATGCGATCAGTTCGTGAGGAGGTAGTCCACCGTACACATGACTGATGATTTTATAACCAATTTGATAAAAGTGGGGATGTTTTTAGGTCATGAAATTAAAATAAAAAATTATAATTTTATTAAATATAATATTTTTTTATATCATTATGTGTTAATACTTATTTAATTAGTAGGAGGAAGAAATAAAACAAAAATAATAGTTATCAATTTTACCTCTTCTCAGACCACCACCTTAGGATTATACGTAAAGTATTCATAGATTGGATTTACAACCATAATTTTTTTGTATTATGAAGGTATTTAATATAGAAATTTATTTGGATAATATTTTTTAGAACCAATTGTTTATTAATGTGTGAAGAATAAATGAGATGGGGTGGCCTTTTATATGTGAGGTGAGTGACACACTTTTATTTTTTGAAAATAAATAGGAATTCCCACGTTATTAAATGGAATATGGGTAAAAAATGAAATATTATTTATTATTATACACTATAAAGTTTAAATATGTCCTTATAATATATTTTAGACAAGTTTACTTCTCATTTTAATACTTATAAGTTTAATTTAACACCAGGTGAATCCATTTTTTCCTTAACCACATTAAATAATTTTTTCTGATTTCGCTATTGATTTTTGTAAAAAAATTAAATTGACAGCAGTTGATAATATAAATTATAATAAATGAAAATATTTAATCAATTTTGTAAATTTAAATTCATTTAATTATTAATTTTTAATTTAAAATTAATACCACAGAATCGGAGAGAAAGTGTGTTTTCATAGACAAATGTTCAAAATTTTACAATATTTTTATATCAAAAGCCAATATGAAAATGATTCAAAGGACCAAGATTAGTTAAATTGTTATATAATTTAACTAATTTTATATTAAAACCAATTTAAAATATTATTTATCTTTATATATAATTGAAACATAAAGGCATTATTCAATTTAAATTAAGTATTTTTCATTATTCATCAAAAAATTAAACGGTTCAAGAAAAGTACAAAAATATCACCCAAAACAAATTTTGATATTATAATTTTAAAAATTATGTTAATTCAATCAAATAAATTTTCTAAAAGTGGTAAAATTAATTTTGTATTATGTGCATGAATGGAGACTAAACAATCTTTTATAAAAATACGGGTTTTGAGAAAACATTTCTTATTATTTTAATTTATTCTTATTTTATTTATAACAAATAGATAACTATGGAATTTTATTACATGTGTAAACCATATAATTTTCATAATTTATTTAGTAATATTCATACACACGAATTTAATTTTTATTTTATAATTGTATACTATATTATGATTTATTTAGACTTGGGGTTTCATATTCCATAAGCTATAAAAGAAATATGTTTCATGAATTGTATAATCTCATTATTATAGGTCACATTATCAATCGAATAAGCTTTTTTTCTTTTAGAATTTTTTGCTGTTAAATTATCCCTTCCATAAATAAATCTTTTCCTCATAATTTTATCTTGTTCTCTGAAATCAAGGATTTGATATTTGATAATTCGTTTGTTAAAAATGCACATAGTAAGAAAGTCAATAAAATATCTTATTAATAATTGAGAAAGGGAATTAATGTGGTCATATGGAATAATAAATAACTAGGTTTATAAGTATGATTACATTGGTGGGATGTGAATATGTGGAAATAGATTAAAAGTGTAAATAATTAAAAAGAATGATAGCAGTTTTTGATCATAATAAATTAAATGATAAATGGGACATTAAGGACGTCAAAACCATAAATCTATGATGTTTTAAAAGACCATCTGATTCATCATATATAAATTTAATTGAATAACATATTTCATTAAATATAATTTTCCTAATAGTGAGTAATTATTTTACTATCTATTAATATAATAAAATATAATTTCCTGATAAAATTATATTTTATAAGAACAATTTCATCGCTTGGTTGTGTTTTGACCAATTTCCAATTCAATCCTTACTCCAAGAAATGAATACGAAAAAATGTTTTTTTAATGTGTGATAAACTAAAACCAACTTTTAAAATATTGTATCATATAAAATAGAATGATAATTCCTTCATTTGATATCTAGTTATTACTATAACAAACTGGTTTGTATAGGACATCAGATATTTATAATTATTCATTTAGTGAAGTAATACATTAATCTTTAAATCCCCATATTAATTTCAACATAAAATGCTTCTTAAATGGTTAACCATATAAGACATAAAAAATATTAATACCCAAAAAATTATAAATAAGTACACTAAATTTCCAAAATGATCTTATCATTAATCCCCCAAACAACAAGTAACTCTTAATCATAACACACTAAACATTTGAATAATTTCAGCATGTATTCTATTTAAATATGGAAATAACCTAAATTTACATAAAAAATTATTGAAAAAATTAATGATTATTTATTACTTAAACAAAACACATGTCATTGGACATACTTATTAAATATAACAATTACGTTAACTCCATCAATAAAAGAATAAACCACTTTGTCAAAAAATCATTAATCAGTTCTAAGTTAGTAAGTACTATCCAATTTACTATATCCATATAAATAATATCTTTATCCTAACATAATTATATCAATATTAGAGTCATATTAAGGGTTATATTTCCATCAATAAAATGTTTTCTAATAAGGTAAAATTTCTATTGAATAATTTTTCTTTCAAATCAATATCGTCCAACATACATTTTAAAATCTATAATGAAAAATTATTATATTATAATTCTTATACATTTGGTAATTATCATAAACATTATATCATTTCAAGGAATAATAAAATGATATAATTATTTAATCCAATCAAAATAACAAGAATCATTTCAATTATTATATGGTAATAGAATAAACTTGACCATGATTCATTGGCTACTTTTAAGGTATATTCATTTGATTCTTGGGGAATTAATTTGTGTATTTCCCCATATACTTATAGTTAAATCATTGAACATTGGAAACATTTTACTTTCCCTAGAAACAAAGAAAATTTGTGCCTTTATCTCCAAACTTGTAGAAAACTCTAATTACCTTTATGAAAGTACTGGGGTTTTTCTTTCCATAATTATCTCAAGTTGGAAAATCCTTATTTCCATTATTACCACTATCTATATTTTTCTCTATCATCCCTTATTATGTTGATTTAATTTGAATCCATAATATAAAGATAATTATTTATATTTATTGTTATCATATAATACTATGGCCGCGTATGATTATAATGTTTTGGATATTATTTACCTTCAAATGATTGTTTTAATCACATCAAATAAATGATCAATCTTACTCATTTGATTACATGAATTTATGTGGTTCCCAATTATTCTTATAGGTTCTATTTAAGAATTATTTCATGAAAAATATAAAATCATATAATTATAAAGAATAATGTATATCTCCAAAACTAGTAAAATACTTGACATATATTGACGAAATTATGCATAGATTATCTCATAATAATATACATAGTTTTTTTTCCAGATATCTTTATTTTAAAATTAATTATAATGGATTGTAACGAAAACGTGAATTATTTTAAGTATATCTCTTGGGAGTGTCAAACCAGGTGCATAGAAGGGCTCGTTCTCTATCACTAGGTGACAATCAGGTCAATTCCAACACAACATTTTCCAAGTTATTACCCCTATATACATTTATTATAGAACTAAATCTATTTGTAGTATCAATAAAGTGATGTATTTTACAGTAAAAACAAATCATATATTCTTTACAAACACTTTAGGATGTTCTTATATAATTATCCTCAAATTCTATCATAGGTTTAAGTTCTCTAATATACATTCTTAAATCTAGTTTCTATGGTTTCTACTAAACTAATTATGCTACCAAATATATAAAACTTTACCCTTATATCCTATATATGTTATATAATTCATTATATTGTCATAATATAAAAGAAATCACATATTGAAGGACTGAATAGTTTAGTAGTATTGGAAAACTAGAACATACTTGAAATTGAAGTGAAATTCTAAAAAATAAAATAAATAATTAATTTTATTTTATAATTCCATTATTTCCTTTACTGTATCCCTATATATCAAACACCAAATAGTTCTTCAAATATTGGAGAAAATAGAAGGTAAGGAAGGGGTGATCTTAGAGGCTCATTAAGGGTAAGATTATGATAAAGGTTTTGAACAAATATGAAATGGTAAATAACATAAACACATTCCACATAATCAATAACTTGATAATTACATGGTATGAATAAATGTTGATAAAATAATTCCATATAAATAATCACATGAGTAAGACACTAGACCATGGATATTCTAACATATCAAATAATCACATGGAATACTAATAAATGAATTTATAATGATGGAATGCATAATTATAATCATATAAAACATACCATCAAGGTCATATTCCAAGTCATATAATATCATTGAGAAATTTTTCCAAGATATCTATATAAATAGGTATGGGCTAGGCCAAAACCCAATCTAGTTTTTCTCATTAGACCCATCGATGCATCGAGGGGATATAGTGGCCCCAACCCATCACTTCATATGTATAATTAATTCCTTATTTTAAAGGGGATAAACATAATGAACATAAAAATTTATATTTAAACTAACATGACTTTTGGACCCGCACATCCGATACTCCTTTATTTTACTCATTTTTTGGTCTTGGATCTTTCTGGTTGAGGTTCAGGTTGATACCCAGTTAATTTTATTTTGAGTTTTTAGAATTTTGGGTGGATTTAATCCTATGACAAGGTACTACACGTTTAGTGGAAACCGTATGGTTTATCCCAGATACCCATGTGATAAGATTTAGTTTCAGTAAAAAGCTACCACATGGTTTGAACACAGTTTCACAAACCATGTGGTCTGGTCGGGCGATAGGTCTGGGAATTCAGTAGAAGCTACCACATGGTTTTCACATGGGCACACAAACTGTATGGTTTATTAATGTAGTAACCCTCTTATTGTACAACAACCAGCACAGAGTTGGAGGACAGTTTGACAAACTATGTTGCCAAACCGTATAAGCTGCCCATAAATTTTAAAAGTTTAAACCCCCTTTTCTAACTTCCCTATTTTGTCACAAAATCCGGCCCCTCAATCTTTTGTTGATTTTGGTGCATGGGAGGGCTTCCGAACCCCTCATCCTATATCCTTATCTTCCTTGTATTCTACTCTTCAAATCCCAGGTTAGTTTTTAGGTGTTTTGGCCTTTTTTCCCTTCTTTCTCCTCATCTCTCCCAATTTCATGGTTTTCCCTTTGTATGCCCTCTCTTATTTGAACCCTAGATGTTAGGGTTGATGTGTAGCTCAGTTTTCATTGGATATAATATTTTTGGATTGTCCAAAGGGCCCTAATATACTTTCTTCGAGAATTTTATTGCATTCGCACACTATTGATGTAGGTGTCGCCATACCTATCCTTTTTGTTTCATTCCATTGATACTAGGGTTCTTCCAATTAATTTTTTGGCACTATTCACACCCATATAATTCACATGGTTAGTTTATTATAGTATTTTCATGTTGGAATAAATTTTTAGGAATGGGTTTTGAGGCGTTTATTTGCTAATGCCTATGTGTATACAAACAAAATGTGTTTGAAAAAATGTTAATTGAGTGTTCATAGAATAATTGGGTGATTTTGGTGATTTTGGAGCTTAGTAATATTTATAAAAAATGGATGGTTTATGGATTCAGAATTTTTTGTGAGATTCGTTAACATCTATAGCTTTTTGGTTGTACTAATTTTTTTTGTAAGTATTACCTTGGTTCTTTAAAAGTATTATTTTTTCCTTACAATTAGGAGTTATTAATGGTTTTCAGTTAATAAGAAAGTGGTGGTTCTCAAAAATGGTTTGGGTGTTTTCATGAAAATTTTGTGTGTGCCATTGGATGTTGGAACATCCATAGGTTCACAAGGTGAACATATGGATATAAATTCAAATGAAGGTGGTACTCTAAAAAACGTTTCCCTGAATGATTCTCACCTCTCCTCCCTCCCCGTTTTCCTTAAAATTGATCCATGATTTTCAAATGGGGAATGACATTCTTCAAAAAAAATTGAAAATGTAACTTTAAATATTGTCATCAAGGTTTGGCCTGTTTGGCCATGAAACATGTCTTGGTGATAGATTGAAAAGGGTAAAGGCCTGTTTGGAAATTACGGCATGTTTAGGTGAATGTTTGGTGTAAATGTTGATTTGGAAATTTCTTATGGAGGTGGCCTTTTACATTGTTTTGGAAATAGTTTTTGAAATGTTTTTGGTAAATTCATTGGGTTATGTAAATTCAATGTCCCATTTATAAAATTAACATGTTTTTAAGGAAATGATCAAATGTTTATACGATGTGATAAACCATTTGGTACCATTGACAATGTGAGGTGCAGTGAGAAAACATATTGGGGATGTCCCTATATAGGTTATCGTATAGGTGGTGTCAATATTTGGGGTAGGAAGGTGATATTATGGTAGATAAGATGATTCATGCATGTGAGGGACTGCTACTTACACATTATAGTTATTACTATGTGTTTCCTGGGAGTGTTTTGGAACGTCGAGTGATGGTTTCTGATCAACCTCGATTAGACAGGTTCTTACCCCAAGGATTTGATGAGATTCTAGGTGGGATGTTCCATTAGACTGTTCAGTTGAGGGTCTCCAGTTGGTTATAGAATATGGAGCTTCACAATACACTAACAGGTGGTTCCGAACCGAGTACGTACAAGTATCACTATAAGGTTTTTTAGTAACAGCCCATGGTTACTCTCTTGGTATGGTTTTTTATCTTGTACTATATCTATTTTCTATTTTTACTCCACCTGTTTATTTTTATTCATTTCAAGATAGTATTTGTCTTGTATTTTTGACTGGTTTCTAATTAAGAAATGGTTACATGTTTTGAAAATAGAGAGGTCGTGTGTGATTCATTCAAAATATACCATTGTTGTTTATTAAAATGAAAAAAACACTATTTTTATTATAAATTTAGTTCAAACTACTGTTAATGGATTGTTTCTTAGAAAGGAAACATATAGATTTTATGGTGGTTCCCTACTGATCTTTTTATCTCACACCTTACTTGTACCACTCGGTATTGGTAGATTCAATCAATTTTGTAGGTTAATCATATTGTTTAGGTTTTCTGGTAGATCTGTCTCTTGAAGAATGTTGGTATTGTGGATGGTGGCGACATTAAGGTAACACCGAGGTAGCGTTGGTAGTGGTTTCATATTTGTTTTGATTTTTTGTTTGTTCAATTGTATCTTGTAAATGAATCTTTTTATTATATTTTTATGAGATTCATTTTTTGGGTTATCTATGTTTTTTGCTTATTTTATTAGTCTTGGTGTTTTGGGATACAATCATTTCAACTTGCATTATTCTGATGCCTGACCCTAGTTGTTATCCCATGGGGATCGGGAACGCCCTTTGGCCTATGTTTTGGACTAGGTTGGGTGTTGAGTTGGATGGTATCCAAGACTTTTTTTGTTATAAAATAGTATTAGAGCCACGAAATTTGTTATTTGGGGTGTCATGTAGATTGTAGCCTAAGATTATCAGGGATCAGGAGGTATATTTTGGGTTGGCGTCTGATTACAACCACTAATGACGAGACATGAGTTATAAGGGGTAGTATGGGATTTGAGTCTTCTATTTTTCTTGGATTGAGTGATGAAAATGGAGGCGGTCCAGTGTCATGTTGTGATCCCACATAGAGTAGTGACCCATGTAGAATCTAAATGCACAGTTCAAGGTCCTCTTACTGTTATTGCTTACTTGGGGCATAAACCGCTACTTTGTCGCCAAGTTATGCATAGACACTAGTTCCTTAATCTGATGGTTTGTCTTGAGCCAAGTTTTATTTTGGTTCTAGTTTGTGTGAGTAATATTTTAAAATTAAACCAGTTTACAAAAAAAATTATTTTTTCCAAATGGTTTAGAAATTAGTAAAACGGTTTTCAAAAAAATTTGTTTTGGATTGAAAATTTGGAGAATTATTAGTTTTTTAAGATGAAATGGTAATCAAGGTCCTTGTAACTCCTTATGAAATATCTCATATGTGTGGGTATGTGTTTAAGGTGAATGTTGGAACATGTGGATGAAAATGGATGAAAACATATGTGACAGTTCATAAGATTCCATGGGAGTGTATTTGAGATCAAAGGGTTGGCCTTGTTTTTAAAAAGTGATTTATAAATAGTAAAATGAATCAAGAAATTTGGAATTGTCTATTATTCTGGTTTTGTTTTAGGAAATGTTTATTTTTCATGGGGAAATGGACTTGGAAGAAAGCAATTTCAGAAATTGAAATGGAAATGGGTTTTTGGAAAATAGTTTATCTGGCTGTTTTGGTATACTTTTTCTTTGAGAGACTCTTGTTTTGGCTTGGTATGTTCTATTTTGTTTGTACTTTTCTTCGTTAATGTTTTTTGTTTCATTTTTTTTTCAGAATATTTCTCCCATAAAGGTCACCAAAATTTATAGTGATTCATTCCCAATTTTTGATTATTCTTAGTCATTGCCTATCCATTATGGTGATGGAGATCCATTAGAGGTAGTGAAGTGTCATTAGAAAGTAGAGTGTGTTTTTAGTTTTTGGGAACTCTCAATGATATTTGAGTTTGTGTAGTTCTGGTTTTGTTTGAAGGTCCATATCTGGAAGAATGTGATATGTTTTCCTTACAATCGATGAAAATTAGAAAAACATGGGAAGTGTTTAACTCTATCTTTGTCTGATGGTTTATACTTTAGGAGGTGAAGATGAAGAAAATGGAAGAGCTCCTGAGTATTCAATAAAGGTAGTGGATGGGGAAAGCCTATGTCAAACATTTCAAGTAGCTGGTTTCCTTTTCTTCGAAGGTGGAATCAGAGGATATGTCGAGGATTCTCTTTCCATTGGGGGTATTTGTGCAGATATCGCGGAGCGATTCTTCTCTTCTAAGTATCTTCATTTTAAAAAGTTGGTTGATGAAGCATTTTTAGCTGATTTGGTTTGTGGAGCATAGGTAGTTAGAAACCTATTGTCCTTTGTTTCTTATTAGGGTTTCCCATCCAGGGAAAATGGAGTTTCAGAGGAACCTATTTCTAAAGAGTCTCCTCCTATGGTTTTGGCTTGTAGTTCATTAGACCTTTTCCTTGTGTACCCCCAATGTGTATGGTTTGGTCAATCGAATCTGTCTTATTATTTTCCTCTGAAGACCTTCCACCATTATGGATACTAGGGTAATCTAGTGAAGTTTTTTAGGAAACACCGATTGAAGAATATATTTTGATTGGAGTATTATAGTACCTGGATATGAGGTATAAGATGATTCATTCATTAGAGGACTAACCATAGGCTTCGGAGTAATGATCGCGCAAAGTCAGGTATTGCTGGGGGTGTGCGAAACCCTGGCCATGTTTTTGATTTCGTGTTTGGATAAAGACATTTAATGTTTCTTTATTCTTGTTTCCCTACTATTGTAAGTTCATATTTTATTTTGAATGTGTGATGAACTTTTTCTTTCATGATCTAAATATTTATGTACATTTTAGTGTGGCCTCTATAATAATTCGTTTTCTTAAGGTGTGATCAACCCTTGTGTGGGTTTGTCTCAGTTTTATTAGTGATCATTTAGATATCATTGAGTCTTTTAGAATTGATTTATAGGGTTCTAGGTTGATTTTTGGATTGAATTCCTTTTTGTGGGTTTCCTATAGTGTTGGGGGGTTCATGTTGTGTGGGAAATTTCTATTTTTGGTGGTGGTATTGTTTCTCTCATTCTAAGGAAGATGAATGTGTTCATGTTCAGAGGTCTATAGTTCCTAGTTATAGTGAGGGTGTTGTTTGGATGGTATGTTTAAGTTGAGTTGGTTCTCAGGGTCCTAGTTTTATGGTAGGTTCTGTAATGGGTTTCTCATTTAATTTTTTGTGATGTTATTTTGGTTTCATCATTATCATGTTAGTTGATCTATTTTGGTGGGGAGAACCCATACATGTTCTCCCATTATTTTTGTGCCTTAGTTTTCTCTGGAATTAGTTAGTTGTGACTTTTGTAGTGAATGGTGACCCCAAATTTTCTGGATTCCCTTGGTTTTTATCAGGAATAGATTTTATTTTTGGTTTTCTTTTGGCTAAGTGATTTTTAGGGGTAATATAGTGTCAATTGTGTGGAGAATTTTTACACCCCGACGTTAGATACTCCTTTATTTTATTCTTCTGATGGTCTTGGATCTTTCTAATTGAGGTTTGGGTTAAGACCCACCTTTTTTTGAGTTTTTGGTGGTTTGTATGGATTTAAGCCTGTTTGTGGGCACCACATAGTTATTGTAAATTGTGTAGCTTAGCCCAGGTACCTGTTCCATATGTTCTGGTTTTGACCAGAAGTTACCATTCAGTTTAGACACGGTTTCACAAGATATGTGGCATGGTTTTGTGGTAGTTCTTGGAATTTAGTAGAAGCTTCCACATAGTTTGTACATGGTTACACAAATCTTTCAGTTTAGTCATGTAGTCTTTCTCTTCTTAGACAACAATTGTGGAATAGTTGGAACATAGTTTTACAAACTGTGTATCTAAATCGTTTGAGATGCCCATAAATTTTAAAAGATAAAACCCTTTTTTCTCTCCACTATTTTTACCACAAAACCCGACCTCTGCCTCCTTGGTCAATTTTGGATCATGGTAGGGTTCCCAAACCCCTCATCAATGATCCTCCTCCACCATTTATTCTCCTCCTTCAAATCCAAAGCAAGTTAGGTTTTTTGGACTCAATTTCCCTCTTCCTCCTTTCCTCTCCATATATCTCCATTTTCCTTTAGTAGGCCCACTCTTGACATGACCCTAGATGTTAGGTATGATGTGTAGATTGGTTTTATTTTTATATGGGGTGTACAGATCATCCTTGGGGCCCTAATATCCTTTCTTCGAGATTTTCATCGTGTTCTCACACAGTTGAGGTTGGTTTCTCCATAATTGTTCCTTCTATTACATTTATTTGATTCTTGAGTTCTTCCAGTTAATTTTTAAACATGATTCACACCCTTATAATGAACTTGGTTTGTTTATTGTATTGTTTTATTGGAAGTATAAATTGTTAAAAATGGGTTTTTAGGTGATTATATTCTTATTATTATGTGTATATATACCGAAAGTGTTTGATAAAATGCCAATTGTGTTTTGATAAAATAATTAGTTTATTTGGGCGGTTTTGGGCTATAGTAATATTTAGTAAAAATAGTTGGGTTGTGGATTTTGAATTATTTCTTGATTTAGTAATAAATATAGCTTGATAGTTGTAGTGAAATGTTTTGCATGTATTTCCAAGGTTCATTAAAAGGATTATTTTTGACCTTACAATTATGCGTAATTATTGAGTTTTGTTTAACAAGAAAGTGGTGGTTCTAAAAAATGGTTTTCAGGATTTTCATGGAAATTTAGAGTGTGCTATTGGATGTTGTCACATCCATTGGTACACAAGGTGTACACATGGATTTTTATTCATATGAAAGAGACACTCTAAAATAGTTTTCCCTTAAAATATTCTCATCTCCCTTTCCCCCCTTTTTCCTTAAAATAGATCAATGATTTCAAAATGGGGAAAGTGTAAGCTTCAAGAAATTTAAAAATGTAACTTTAAATATGGAAATCATTGTTTTGCCTATTTGGACAAGAAACTTTTCTTGGTGAGTGATTAAAAAGATTAAAGGTCCGTTTGGAAATTGAGACATGTTTGAGTGAATTTTTTGTGTTATGGTTCATTTGGAAAGTCCTGGTTGATGCGGAATTTCAAATTTTTTAATAATTGGTTTTTAAAATGTTTTGGTAATTGAATTTGGATGTGTAAACTCAATGGATTGTTTAGAAAATTAGCATTATTTTAATTAAATGATCAAATGTTATATAATGTGACAAACTAGTTTGAAACTTTGATGATGTGATGTGTAGTGGGATCTTTTATTGGGGATTTCCTTATATGGGATATCATGTAGGTGGTGTATGTGTTTGGGCTAGAAATCTACCGTAATGGATGGTAAGGTGAGTCATGCATGCGAGGGCCTCCTACAAACATAATATACTTCTTACCCTGTGTTTCAAAGGTTTCTTTTAGAGGGTTGAGTAACGGTTGCTGATCAACCCCGATTAGACGGGTTGGTACCCCATGGATTTGTTGAGAGGCTAGGTGGGTTGTTCCATTGGATGGGTTAGTTGATGGAAGCCAGTGGGTTATATACTAGGGATCTTGACCATATGCCAAAAGATGGTTCCAAAATGAGTATTCCCAGTGATCTCTCTGGGGATATTTAGGAAAATTCCATGGTTACTATAAATGTATTATTTTTATCTTTTACTACATATATTTTCTTGTTTATTCCACATGTTTAATTTTTTAATTGCCTGCTATAATTTTATCTTTTATTTTGGTATGGGTTCTGATACATAAATTGTGACCCATATTTAATATAGAGATGTGATGTGTGTTGTTTTAAAAAGAAAGAAATGTTGTTTATGCAAATGATAAAACCTTTTTCTAGTTATAAATTTATTTCAAACTAGTGTTTATGGATTGGTTTTGATAAAGGAAATGAATATATTTATTAGTGGTTGCCTATTCAGTAGTTTATCTCACACCCAACTTGTAACACTCATCGTCAGTAGACCAAATATATTTCACAGGTTCAGATTCTGGTTGATGTTTTCTGGTTGAGATGGCCCATGGAGTGGTTCAGTCTTTTGGGTCGTGGTGACATTGAGGTAACATGGATATCACATTGGTAGTGGTTTGGTCTGTGTTTTGTTATTTTGTTTATTCAGTTATATCTTGTAAATCAATTGGTTTATTATATTTTTATGAAATTAAGTTTTTTTTTATCTTCATGTTTTGTTTATTTAATTGATCATGTTATTTTTGGATAAAATCATTTCCAATTGTATTTTTTTGATTCCCAACACTAGTTTCCAGCCCATGGGGATCAGTAACACCCTTCAAGAAATGTATCGTATCGGGTCAGGTGTTGAGTCATATGGTATCCTGGACTAGTTTGTGATAATAGGAAATATTAATACTTTCCCTAATAAATATACATAATCATAAACCATCTATAGTAAAACTAATGTGACAACATAGTACACCCATAGTAAAACTAATCATAAACCATACAAAGAAATAATAAGGATGGTATCATTGGATAATATCCCTATGAAATAATAAGCAGTATAAATGTATATCTTCTTATATGTAAAATTATTTTAAAATATCACTTGGAACATTCTTTGATGAAAATAACCTTTACATAAAAATCACCCATTTATTTTAAAAATATAAAACTCATTAAATATTGACTAAATAATTTTCTTTGAAAATAATTTTTAATAACCAAATTTTTTTAGAATATTAAAAAACCCATTTTCATTAAAAATAACCTCATAAACAAGTACAGTAAGATGTAAATAAATGATGGCATAGAAGGGGTTTAATTCTATAAAGGCCATATAAGTTAAAAATACATTCTTTTTTCACTTTAAAAGGTTAAAAAAGTTCTTTGTTTAGAAAAACTGCAAGATAATTCTATTAAATATAATTTATAAAAATTTAATATTGGGTAAAAATAATTTTAATAAATCATTTCATGAATTTGAAAATAAAATTGAAAACATTTTTAGAAACATTGTTTTGGAATAAAAATTATTTCTAACTTTAGAGATAAATAATTTAATATTTTGTTAAAAACATATTCTTAATTATTTTAAGGAAAAAAGAGGGGGAAATTAAACTATTACTTGAAAAAGGTCATGAATAACCATATAAGAAGGAAATATGACTTTATTTAATATTGTGTAATTCCTATTGGGGAAACTGAAACAAAAATAATCCTAAATAATGATGAGATTGTGAAATAAACTTTTACCACTTTGATAACATTTTTTATCATAATCCACAATAAAAGAAATAAAACCAAATGAAACTTTAAATAACATGAAGATAAATTAATTCAATATATAAAATAAAAAGTTCATAGTATATAAACCACACAAATGAAATAAGTGGTGAATATGAAATATGTTCCACAGAAGGAAAAGTTGGATGAGAAACCCTTACCTTGAGTCCGACTTGTCACATATGTTCTTTATATTCCTAAATAATAAAAATATTTTAATTTATTACTTGATTAGGAACCATTCTAAAGTTTTATATTCCATATATTTAAATTATTACCATGTTATATATGATTACATAATCAATTAAGTTTACATCATATGTTTCAATGATATTTGGATTATGTGTCAAAAAATGAAATTTGTCGGTTGAATATGTAAAAAAAGTTATTATTTAAATATATATAGAATAATAATAATCATGAAATTATTATCATAATTTTTCACCAATTACATTTTTATAACCAATTCTAATATATGGTTATGAAAAATGAACTATGCTACAATCATAGAGATGGTAGTTAGCACATACGCATGAGAAATGTTTCTATTTTCTAATGATCAATATTGAAGGATGTTAAGTTATATTTTACATTAAAATAATTATAATAATATATATTATATTATATTATTTATATTAATATTCTTATTTATATCATTTATGTGGTTTAGTAATGAAAATAGAGTCATATAACTTCATGAAGGCAATAGTCCACACATACACGAACAACGTTATCATCTTTTATTGAGTGAAAAGGTAAGAATGAAAATGATATATTATATTTTAATAATGATAAATATTTTATTAATATAATAATTATTTAATTTATATCACATAAAATCATTAATATATCCTTATATCCTTCTATGTAAAGATTTAGTGAAAGAGGAATCAGATCACTTCGTTAGGCGGTAGTCTAGTTTATACACAAAAAATGTTATCATATCCCCTATGGAATTGATAGATAAAACTTATATATAATATAATGAATATAGAGGTATAATAATTTTATAAATATCATATATATAAACTTTATATTAATCATCATACCCAATCGTGAGATGTGTAAATGAAAAAATGAATGACATCAGTTCACATGGAGGGAGTCCACTGTACACACAAATGATTATTTTAGAACCCATTTAATGGATGTGCGAATAGTTTTATGTCAATAACATAACAAAAAACATCTCAGTATATTTAATGTAATAATTTTATTATCCCATAATGGTTTAATAAGTATTTAGGTATGTGGATGAAGAAATAAAACAACAATTCATAGTTTGGAATTTTACCTATTCCCATACCACCTCTTTAGGAATATACCAAAAGTATTCAAAGAAAAGATTTATTACCAAAAAATTATTACAGGATGAGGTTATGGGATTTTAGTAGAGATATTAATAGGTATTTTAAGAACAAAAATCCTTTGAATGTGTGAATAAGAGAAGAGAGGGTGTGTCCGTTTATAAGTGAGGTGAGTCACACACATGTTATTTTTGAAAAGAAAAAGGTTTACCGACATTTTTCACATGAAAAAGTGTCAAAAATAGATTATTCCAAAAACTTAAACACCATAAAGTATATATATGTACAAAAATATATATTTTAGATAATATTTTAGGTTATTTTAGCCCTTATTTATTTAGTTTAACCCCCAATGAATCCATTTTTACCTCAATCACAATAAATAATTTTTACCATTTTCACAATTCAATTTGAAAAAAAAATTATGTTGAACTTATTATATAATATAAATTACTTTATTTAATATATTTAATCCATTTTTAATAATTCCATTCATATAATTGGGAAATTTTAATTTAAAATTAATCTCGTAAAGGAGATGGTAAAGCATGATTTCATATGGAAAATGTTTAAAAGTTTTCAATGTTTTTATATCAAAATATAACATAAAAAGGATTCAAATGAACTATATCATTCAAATTTTAATAAAATTGAACTAATATTACTTGAAAAGAAATTATAAATACAATTTATATTTAAAAATAATATAAAATAAAGGGAAGTTTTCAGTTAAAATTATGTATTTTTCACAAATAATAAAAAAATGAAACATTTCAGAAAAATGACAAAAATACACACTAATATAATTTTTATATTATAATTTAGAAAATTAATTTAATTTTTTCAAATATAATTTCTAAAAGTGGTACAAATTCATTTTATATTATGATGGTGAGTCACGACTAAACCACCTTTTAAAAAAAATACAGTTTTTTAGAAAAAATTTATTTTGTATTTTAATTTATTATTATTTTATTTATAATCAATAGTTAACTAATGAATTTTTTAATACATGTGTAAACCCTATATTTTTCATAATTTTTTTTTTCTATTCATACCAACTAATTTAATAGCTAGGTTATAATTGTATACTATATGATAGTTCATTTAGACCTGGGGTTGCTTGTCCCTTCGGATATTTAATGAAATAAATTTTGTGGGATGTTTAAGCTCCGTGTTGTGGGTCACATAAGATATGGAATAAAATTTTCATCTTTTGTAAATTTTTCCTTATTACAATATGAACCAAAAAAATAGATTCCCATAGTTTATATGGATTTTATAAAAACTACTGACACATTTTAAGAAAGATCCCATGAATTTTACTAGCGAAGATACCACAAAAGGGATTCAAGTTGGACTAGAAAAATAAATATGAATGAAATTTCAAGGATCATAAGGTATGTTTGGTCATTTAAACTATACTCACACTACCCTAAAATATAGAAGAGATTCCAATATAAAGTGATTCATCAATGAAGGGATTGGGATGTTTCCTCTCACAAAATGACATGGTGGTATATTATGATTCATGTAAATTGAATATCCACAATAAAAATTACTTTACTCATGATATGGACCTATCATTTCTAATATCCTCACCAAGGATATAGTGTCATATTTGGAACAAATAGTTATAAAAAATGAAAATCTATGTCTATTATAAAGGAGAAGATAAATTTTCTGGTGTAACTAAATATAGTGAGGTTGATATCTCATTAAAAATTAGAGAATAAATATAAAATAATTAATATATTTAAAATATTTAATTTTTTTTATCTTATTCACTCTTAAGAATCACTATTAATGAAACAAATCCTATAATGAGAATGAAAATCATGATAAAATAAAACATTTTTGGAAAATTAAAAAATGAAAACTATATGAATCTTATTTTTGGGATTTATGTTATAATGCTACGAGTTTATATGATTTAATGGGAGTATTATTTCCATTATATGACTCTAATTAATTCACATGTAGATTTTTGGTATAATACGGGTAAACAACTTTCTATTTTAGACTTACATGTTTATAGTCATTGTACACAAATCTTGTTCAGATATTGATCCTATATATTTTTATTTAAAATAATTTATTTTAAATAAAATAAACTATTCTAGAATATAATTAAAAGAAATCAATTCACATGGTAAAATATCATTGACAATAAGGAAACTATTTTTTATGATTACATATTTTTTTAGTATTTATTTCATTTAAAGAATGATATAAATAAAATTTATTATTTAATGTTAATGAATTATTAACAAAATAAATAAATAACATGTAATAAATAATTATGGAACTATATGGAACATTAATCTAATTATTCATATATAAACAAAAAGGATTTAAATATTTTTTTATAAAGTTAAATTTCGAATATTTGTTTTATGATATTTATTAATATATATATTTATATAAATTAATAAAAAATAATTTTATCATTACTAATTATTTACAAATAAAGATAAAATCATTTATTGTTAAAAGAATTATTTTTTAAAAAATTCTTTATCAATATGTTGGGTATTTTTATTTTAATAAATTTAAATCATATATATTAAATCAATATTTTAATGAATTTTATTGTTTATAAACAAAAACAAATAATTCAATATCTATAAAAATTTTATTTTATGGTAATGAATAATATTAAGTTCATTTTATAATTAAAAATTTATTTTTCTAAAAATTGTTTTTAGGCCTTATGATTTATTATATAAATATTAATTTATATAACCTTTTGAAATTAAATTTAATTAAATGGATTTCATATTTGGAATAATATTATCCAAATTAGGTAATAAGGTCAATTTCATTTTGTTTCATAAAAATGAGTTACTAAGGTAAAATATGAGTTACAACTACAAAGATTGAATGAGGTAAAAAGATTTAATTGAGGGGAAATGAATTCAAATATCATAATAAATTATATCTAATAGAGTGGATGCGACATTTTTAAACTACCCATATAATATCTTAATTATTTTTTAACTTTGGATATAGTTTCCATGAGAATGTACATTTCATATTTATTAATTAATGGGTATTTATTAAATTTCAGTTCAATCTCCTCTATAAAAGGACTCCTCCACAACCCACCTAAATCTACACATTTCCTTTAATGTACTATTGAGTCCCAATCCAAAATAACTCTATAAAAACACTCTCTCAAATTTATTATCCTTTCATCTCAATTAGGAGTCCCAAATTATTCATTTCCAAGAGTCCCTTTAAGAGAAAATCCATACCTGCAATGAGAGCATGTCCAATCGAATGAGAATCCCAAGGAAGGGTCTTCATCTCAATTTATCTTAATTAATACATATTTCATTTTATAAAACTATTTTCATTTTTATAGTCTATATATAATCTAGATGACATATTTTATTATAGGTCTCACTTTTTTCCATTGTATTTTAATTCCCATTTCAAGTTCCCTCTTTCATTTCTAATTACCCAATCCCTTAATAAATTTGTAAGGGGATTTGTTTACTTAATCTCTTTTCACTATTTCATACACCATCTTCTTCATCTATGTTTAATTTTTTTTATATTATATATTTTCCTTATTTTATATTGTATTTTCTTTTTCTCTATAGGGAAATTAATTTTTGAGGAAAATATATTTTTCTAGGATGGATTTATTTCTTTAGAAATATATGACATTGTTATGAATAATTATACTTCTCTGTATTATATATTCATCCTCCATGTACTTATTATTTCTTATAAAAAATGTTTTAATTAATTATTTTGAAATCCTTATTTGGTTTGTCATTTCCACTCTTTATATTTCTCCTTCTATCTTTAAAATGAAAAACTTATTACATTTTTATTGATGTGTGTTTTCATTAAAACTGAATTAAAATATCAAAAAGTAATTTATTTTCACATTTATATATTTTGTATCTGACAATAAAAATTTGATTAAATAGACATTATTTGACTATAAGTTTACATTATTGGGGATTACTTTTAAAATAACTTTGTAAAATTAATATTGTGACCCTCTAAAAAATTATTCTTTCAAGTTCGTTAGAACTTTATATTCTTATAAGAATTTTACAAATATTAAATGAAACATATTTTTACAATTTCTACCCCCATTGCTATTCCTATCACTAAAATATCTACATCCCGTGGAGTTATGTTTCATGAATGAAAATATTAATTCACTTATGATATACATCCTTCAAGAGATTGAATTTTTGCTATGAATCAATAAAATTATTGATTTAATTTTATGCGACACAATTTCCAAATGTCATATTGACCAATTTATTTTAATTATATTTTAAGATAATATGCATTGTTGATCTCATATTACAAAAATCACACACACACACACACATATATATTTATGATTTAATATTGTGTTATGGGTGAGTGTAATATATCCCTCCAATTCATAGGTTAATGATTTATATCTCATTAGATTATAATGTTATGTGGGTACCTTATTGATATGTTTATAACTTTATGAATGGAACTAATTGATATTCTTCCAATTCTATGGTGGCCTATGATATTAATACATATATATCACTTTTTTTTAGATAAACATTCAATACATTCCATTAATACAATCGTGAGGACTATAATGTGTTAGTGTCTTTGGATAATAGATATACGATAATCATATCTTATAAAATATATTAAACAAATCCCATAATTATATTCCCATTTAGTAATATTTTTTGACACACCATACTTAATATATTCTTAATAACCTAGGGAAATTAAGCATAAGAAAGGGTGAGCTCAGATTATATGTAATGGTAAACATGGTAGATTTTATTTGATGATCACATAAATGTATAAGATAAGAATAATGGATTGAGATTATGAATAAATTTTAAATAGATCATACCCAATATATGATTAATCATAAAAATTATTCACAACATACATCTTTATCAACCCAAAATAAATTTATCATAAGAGTGGGAAATTATCATTAATATATCATGAACCATAAGTTCATGTCATAAATCTCTATCACCATTATATCTATTGAAACCATTTCATATTTAAAGGTTAAATACCAAGAACATCCAATCATAATGCCTAAATAATACCTATTAGTTTCTTATATCAAAATAGATCATTAATCACCACCTTCATCCCATATTGTATCAATAAAAATGGATTTTTTCTCATATTTTACCAAGAACATCGACGTGTATTCCATAATAATCTCATGAGATATAAAGCATTAAACAATGTATTAAAAAAATATAATTATAGGCCAACCCATCACATAATGAAAATAATATATATCTATTCTAATAGACCATAAATTATTCATCATTTAATAACCCATGATAAGAAATGGTTTTTACAAACATTGCATCTTGTTATTACCCATTTAATAGAAATTAGATTCATAAACATTTCATCAATTCAGAATAAAATAACCTATTGAAAAATAAACATGATTCAGAAAAATATCATCATCATAATTATGAACAATCTAGAGGAATAACAATGATTGTATCATTGGGTCATGTCCCCATTAAATGATAATTAATATCAAAAGTTTCAATCATAGATGAAAATTCCTAAAAAGATATCATTGTAATATTTTTTGAATAAAATACCCATTTCATTTTTATATAACATATTTAAAATATAAAAATTAAAAAAAATAGAAATTTTTTATTTAAAAATAACCATGGAAACATGTAATGAAGGATTTATATAATTTTTCTATCAAGATTGTGGTAAATTATATTAATGGTATATTTGTTAGAATAAAACATTCTTTAACACTTTTGTAAAAAATTAAAAATCATCTCATTCGTAAAATAAAAATAAGATTCCTTTGAAAAATTGTTATAAAAATTAAAAAATGGATAATCATGAATTTAAAATTTGTAATTTTATAGTAAAAAATTTGTTGATTTTTTTCCAAGAAAACATGGAAATGAAAGAAAAATTCTTTTCAATCGTAGAAATAAATAAAGTCAGATTCCATAAAAATGTTCTTTCAGTATCTTTAGTACTTAAAGTGAGGAAAGTAAAAGGAAACAATGAATTAAAATTTAATAAATATAGTTGAAAAAATGAAATATATTTATCTGATAAATATCATATAATTTCTTCAATGAAAATTCAGGCATAAACTATGCTGGTAAAATCAGATTGAATCATAAATCCCTTACCTAAATTCTTGGAATTATTTATATGAATTAACACCTCATGTATAACAAATATATATTAATTATGAATTTATTATATAACCATACTAATATCTTTCATAGCATTTATGATTTACTTATCACATAATATCACCCATTTATTAATAATTTGTTACTAAAATTACTATTTTTGGTGATAACTGCTTCATTTTGCATGCATGTTTCAATTTGGAAGTCCTGATTATAGTAAATTGAACATGATTACATCATATAAAGAATTTTAATCATGTTATAAATATAATATATATTCATTACACACAAACAAAGATATATATTTATATATATATATATAGTCATGCATAAAAGTTATAGATAGAAAACTGAATTACACCGTTCACAAAGTCTGTAGGTCAAACACACGCATGGAAACTATTACAATTTTTTGAAGGACGGAAATAAAGAATACAAAATTCAAATTAAGACATAAATAATAATTATTATATAAAAAACTATCCTATAACTCAATTAATTGTATCTTTTTTACCATCCAACTTGAAGATAAACAAAGAATAATTCACATCGCCTCGTGGTATTTTGCACATACACATTAGAGAAATTATCATTTTACAACAGGGAATAATGGAGTTGTGATATAATAATTAATGAGGTATACTAATTTCATAAATATCATCTATAAACATTATACCCATCATAATACAAATCCATAAATGATGGTGTTGAAAAATGATTTGTACCGCGAAGTAGAGATGGTAAGCCTTAAGTATGCACTAGCGATACTTTCACTTCCCATTTTTTTTTAAAAAGTGTTGATATTGGTTTTTTCATAATAATAATAAAATTTATAATATTTAAGATACATAATTTATTATTTTATGATAAATAAAATATATTTATAGGTGGTAATATAAAAAATAAAAATAATGTGACCAGTTAGGGAGATTTACTTATTCTTTGAATGAACTATTTTAGATATCCTCTTAAGAACCCTAGGGTTGGTATTTTGGGGATAAAATGACATATATAATGTGTGTATAGAATTTTAGAGGATAAAAATCTTGGTTTTGGTTGATCTAGAAGGCTCAAATTATTTAAATAAGAAAAAGGTGAAGAGCCCATTTATAAGGGAGAGAGAGGACACAATTGTAATTTATTAAATAATTAAAATATAATAAAGTATTTATTTATAAAAATTATTAAAAATGGAAATTTATTTTACTATATATATTCGTGTATAAAAAAATAAAATAATCAAATTAAAATTATATAGATTTTTTTTTCATTTTAAAATATATCTTTTTTATTAACAAATTCACTAATCATTTTTGACCTTAATAATAGTACCAACAATTTCAATATTAAAGGGATAAAAATGTTACCATAAGTTAAAAAAATACATTTAAATAGAATTTTTCTATATTTTAAACAAAATTACCTTCAATTTTCCAACTATAATTTTTTTCCAAATTTAAATCATTTAATAATGTATTTTTTATTATAAAATATCAATAATGTCAATTTTTGAATTATTCATTTGATTAAAAATTAAATACACAAATAAAAGGATGGAATTAGAATAAAATCCTTCTAATGTTCTCTAATATGTAATATGTATCTAAAATATTCATGGAGCACTATAAATCCATCAAATTATATTACTTTTAATAATTTTAATATCATTTATTTTATTTTTCTATTAATTGAAGATTTTTTTCAATGATTTTTTGTTAGAATTTATGTTAACTATATAATTACTAAAAATTATAATCAAAATACCATATTTAAAATAATTTTATTATGATAAAAATAAATTATGATTCATTCAGTAATTAATTTTTCCCTATTGAACACAAAAGAGATATTTAAAAATAAGAGTATGACATTTTGTATTTTTCTTTTAATAAATTTATATAATGGCCATATTCCATGAAATATGGAAATAATTAGACATATATTCTATAAATTAATATAAATTTATTAATTATACTCATAAAATAGTTTAATGTAATTTTTTAGATAAACTATAAGGCATAATCCAAATATTTTAACCATATTTTATCAATTTTACCCTCACCTAGGTGAAAAAAAATTATTTTGATTATTATTTATATTGATTAAGAATATAAGTGACCTATTTAAAAAACATTATACCAATGGTTCAAAAAATTTAATCAATTTTTAATGTTTCAATTTAGATAATTTAATGAGATATTTTTTAAAAATTGTGTGTAAAATGTGATGAAAACCACATTTTAGAAAAAACTAATTTTAAGAAAAATGCTAGTTTTATTCTTATCCCCCACCAAGAAAAAGATTATATGAAATTTAAAAAATTATAATATATATATATATATATATTTCATTAAAATAATTAAATAATAGAAATCAATAATATTTATTAAAATAAAAAACATCAAAGGAAAAAAATAGTTTTTTTCATAAAAACGTCACTTTTATTTTAAATTGGTTTATATTTTCATTTTTAATTAATTAATATACAAATAAATCATTAGAAATATATATATATTATAAATGGATTTAATAATTTAGATAGTATTATTCATAAATTCCAGTATAATGAACATGATATAATTATCATACTAAATAATAATATTTAAATAGTATATCATGGTTTTTTTAAACATAGTGTCGCATACAAAGTGAGATATCAAACAATGAAAATTTATTTAATGGAAAATATATTGTCAAATATCAACACTACTATAAATATGATCTATGCCAACAGTTTTGGGAAAACCATTGGTATAATTCCCTTATATGGACCTATACCAATGGTTTGGCCAAAATCGTTGGTATAGGTCACTAATTTGTACATATACCAACACTTTTGGACAAACCATTGCTATAGTGGGGGACCTATACCAACTTTTTTTTGAAAAAACCGTTGGTATAGGTCACTTATATGGACCTATACCAACGGTTTGGGGAAAACGTTTGGTATAGGTCCATAATATAGACCCTATACCAACGGTTTTCCCCAAACCATTGGTATTGGTCCCAAAATAAATGAATCTATACCAATGATTCTCAAAACTATTGGTATAGGTCTATACCAATAGTTTTCAGAACCGTTGGTATAGTTACCAGTATTTTTTATGTAATCTTCTTACCGAGACCATTAAATAATTCAATATCTAAAATAGTTATGATAATACATATATATATTTATGAAATTATGTTCACAAAAGTAATGTTCGGTTAGCAGTTAGGTCGTTCAATAATAAACTGGAGGTACTGGGATAAAAATCCACAAAATTCATTTTCTTGAAATAAATATACCAACGGTTTTATGGAACCCTTGGTATAGATTTATCTTATTACTTATACCAATGGTTTTGAAAACCATTGGTATCGGTCTATACCAATGGTTTTGGGAATTCTGTTGGTATAGACCTATCCCCATGGATTACTTGGCCATGGTTCTCTAAACATTTGGTATAGGGTATTTTTCTACTAGTGAAAGGTGTCAAATACTTTATGAATTTATAAATTTTATGTGTTCATAACTCTATTCATATAACTAATTGACATATTTATATCTCTATGCGTGAACAAAATTGATATGTTTACATCATTATGTGTGAACTTAACTAATTTTTACACAACTGTATGCATGGACCATGTAATATATTTGAAAAACCATGCATTGTATTAATAGATATATTCAAAACTCCATGCATGATCCTAATTGTGTTTATTTAGGTTCTCAAAGTTATAGATTAATAATTCATGTGTTTGTTCCATATACCTATGTTTTGTTCCATTGTACATGATTATTCTCAAATGTGTCCCAATCCTTATTCCATGGCATGTGGTATGATTCCACGAGGGTACTTTAAGGTTATATACCCTTCTATGATTCCCTATGGGAAACTCTTATGAATCTATTTTATTTTTAATTTTATATTTTTTCATGTTAATTTTTTTCTCACAAGCTTTTGATATAACCATTTCTGACTTATTGATAGGTTTTTTCCCTTATAAATAATTTAGGATCACTATTTTTTAATGTTTCTTATTTACTAAGGGAATTACATGCCAGAATAAATTTAGAAGGAAGTCATGTGGGGAAATTCTGATGGGTTTTTTTGAATAATTAATGACCCATAACACATTTACCTATGTAATCATTAATGAAACTTAAAATTTTGGTTATACTATTCTGTGATCACATATGAGCTCTAATATTTAAATTATAATAAATGATATAAATTCTATGCATTTTATAATTATATTGTGTCAAAGTAAAAAATATATAAAACTCGTCCATTTTACCATATTTATCCCATTCACAATTCATGGGAGCTAAGGTGAGTCATAATCCTTCCATATTCCTTTGGGGAATCATAAGGTCATTACATTTAAGTTAGATCTTAACCCATTTTTTTCATCTCTAACTCTTCTTCTATTCATATATTCCTTCTCCTTATATAGATTTTCTAAATTTAGGTTTTACAGGATATGGGGTTTCTTTATAGAAAGGAGAAACAATTAGGAATGAAGTAAATTTTTACTCTAATGAATATGAGAGTCCTATATAGATTTATCACACCCTATTTCAGCTTACAACATCATCTAACAACACTAAAAGTGAGTATTTCCCATTCATAAGGATAATTAATTATTTTATTTTGGTTTAATATTTTATCCAATTGATGTATTGATGTATTATCGGTGTTTGTATGTTTTATAACTCTGGTAGTTCTCCTTGAAAGTTAAAAAATTTCATCAGACACCATAAAAGGCAGTCTATTTAATTAATTTTCCATTTGTATGACATGTATAAATTGTGTTTAAATAATTTTACTCTATTTTTCAAGAAATATGTTGAATGTTTTAACTTTTAAATGAATTTTGATTAATTTATAGGTTTTCTCCAGAAAATTATGTGTTTTTGGGATGATTTTATATTTGAATTATATTTACAAAACCTTATATTATATTTTATAATAAATTTTGATAAAAAATATGGTTTTTTTGTCACGACCCATTCCCCTGGCCCCATGTCGTGACTAACCCAAGCCCTCCTTCCATTGGCCAGGGGCTGGCTACTAGCACCGAAAGGCATATTACCCAAAACTGGGAAGGCATTGCCTTTATAACCTGTAAACACACACAACCAAGCACACAATAAGATACAAAATAAAAGTAAACTATATAACAAAAGTGCGTTGAAAGTAAAAATGGGCCAAAATACAAGCCCAACAGTAAAGTACAAGAAACTGAAAGTACAAGATTGCTGATAGGTGAAAAACAGATCCATGATCGTCCACCACGAATCCTACCTGAAGGGTAGGTACAACTCACGAACAGTCGTCTCTGTGGTTCACCTCGTCTAACGTCCACCTCTGAGATACGTCCAGTCCTGGTACTCTCATCTTTCATCAGCATTGTCCATCATCTGCACTAGACACAAAAGGGTGCAGTCATAACCCGTGTAGGGGTGAGTATAATGATACTCAGTAGGGACCTTGAGACAATCAAGGTCTCACACAATCTACCAAGGATAAACTACAAGGCATGAAATCAACTGACAACCCTACTTAGGTATATGCCCATACATATACCTAAGATATCAAGTAAACCCATCTAAATCATGAGGAGAATACATAGCCCAACTTCAAAGCCCAAATCTCAACTCTTCCACAAAGTAAGGAATACCGTGAAGGTAAGTACCACACAGGTATGCCACAGAGAAGAATACCACCAAGGTATTTCCCTAATGGAATGAACCGCTCAAGTTCGAACTTAGCTCACACAATTTATAACTTAAGTATAGTAGTAGAGATGATTAGATATAACTACTGAATCACCATACTCTATTAAGAGACATAATCACATAAGATCGCTCGGTGCTGACTCACATAGGATCACTCAATGCTGATCCACCCAAGATCACTAGGTGCTGACCCACACAGGATCGATACGTGCTGACCCACATAAGATCGCTACGTGCCGACCCACACAGGATCACAAAGTGCTGACCCACATAGGATTGTTGGGTGCTAACCCACACAAGATCTCTATGTTCCAACCCACACCGGATTGAAAGATGATGAACCACACAGGATCACTCTTCATTCTTCACGTCACAGCCAACTAGAGGGTTCCCGCACAATGTTAGCTTGTCTCCGGGACAGTCCATTCCACAAGCCTCTATTTGATACTACAAATACCAAGATGTCTCATGAGGAAGTATCTCAAAGTATCGCCACATCATAGGGGTCGCAACACAATAGACAGTGCATCAATCAGACGCGCTATCTGTGAGTTATTAGACTTTTAGTCTCGATGGCCCAGTTGGATTCATGCTCGATCCAACCTGACCATTCCCCAACTTTATCCACATCACTAGTGGAGTTTACCAAAGGGGCCATCTCTTTCCAAGGTTTGTGGCGTCGTAGACGATTCGTCAAACGGATGCCCGGTGCCAAAGAAATGGCCGAAAATGTGTAAATGGGTCGAAGTGGGTATGAGTCTGGTCCCACCCGGTCGGTCCGACCCAGCCCTACACAACCTAGTTCGACCCATTATGGGTCGAACCTACCCAAACCACTGGGTCTGGCCCAGCCTGCGTAGGGTGGCTCGACCCGCGCTGGGGAGCCCGACCCGTGCTGGGTGGTCCGGCCCATGCTGGGTTGTCCGGTCCGCGCAAGGAGGCCTGATCCGCACTGGGTACCCCGACCTATCGGTCTGGCTTGGGTGGAATGGAGGTGGCATGGGACGTAAAGGCCGTGGGTGGCCAAGGGTGCCATGGGGCGGCGGAGTCCGCATAGCGGCGTGAGGCCGCGGGAGCCGCGGGCTGGCGGGTGCCGCGGGTTGGCGGTGGCCATGAGTGCCGCAGGATGGTGTGAGCCTGCAAGGGCCTCCAGACTACGTGAGGCCATGGGGGACACTAGACGGTGGACCTCCGTAGGTCTTGGAGGCCACGGGAAGCCGAGGCCGCGGATGGAATAGCACCGCGGGGCTCGGAGGCTACGGGCAGCCACGACCGAGGATGGAAGAGCGGCGAGGGGCACCGATACAGAGGGCGGAAGTGGCCACGGATGGAAGAGAGCCATGGGGCATAGAGGCTATGTGGGTTGCTGGAAGGTGGAGTGCCGTGGGCAACGGGGCCGCATAAGGTGGAGTGTCGGGGGCGCGGAGGCCGCAGACAATAGTGGCCACGGACGACGGAGGCTGTGGGTGGGGTGGCCACAGACGGTGAAGCACCACGGGGAGGCGGAGTTTCGTGCCTTCGTCAGCGGCTAGCTTGACCGGCCGTTCTTCATTTGATTCCTTCTTCGTGGTTCTCATGTTCCTCCGGTGCCAACCACCAGCACCGGTCACCATCACCACCGTGAAGATCACATAAAAGAACCAAGATTTATGGAGAGGATGAGCAATGTTTGTTTGGCCCGCACTCTCTACGTTAGGGTGGTAGTAAGCGATTATAATTTCTTCCTTGATTCACAATGAATGGCTAAGAACAAGAAGTGGACAAAATCAAATATCCACACTACCTCGATTTTTTTTATTGACGATGATGATAAAGGAAGAACGGTAACCGATTGAAGACGTCGTATGTTGGTTGCCTCATCTAGGTGCTTCTGATCAAGCCCGAGGTTGGTTTCCTCATTCTTCGATCTCCAGTGGTCGTTCTACATTGTGAGGTGAAGTTTTTCATTGGAGTAATTTAATTCTCCCAGTATATATCTTCTTATCCTTTTCCAAAAACCTTCCCCCAATCCCCCCAAAAATTAATTATCCAATATTATAGAATTTGTTGGCCTAATTTTAAATAGTAATAATTAATTAATTGAGTTGGTGTATTAATTAAATTGGGGGGGGGGGTGGCATAATTAATCACGGGGAAGTTCAAGAGGCTTCACCTCATTTAAGTGGGATGTTCAAAGGGGTTTTAATCTCGTGTGGTCCCCACCACCATTACCTCTCATGGGAGATTTTATGTTCGGTGGTCCTGACCTCCATAATCTCAAGGGGAGGTTTAATTCTGGTGGTCTCCACCTCTCAACATCCACAAGAAGTTTCAAAGAAAATAAAATGTTAGACCATTTTATTTTGTTTTATTCTTTCACAAAAAATCCAAATTCTATCATTCACCCTCGACCTACTATGGTCGAGGTGAAGGTTCCCTTAAGCAAATATCAGCACCGTGAGTTCAACAGTGCCCTCAGATTTCAATTCTGAGCACCGATTCAAAAGTTATAAAAATCCACTTGCACGTTTACTAAACTTACATGAAAAAAAGTTTAAAAATTAATTCTAGGCACACCGGGCTTGGAATCACCTGTCGTCAACTTTAACAGCCTCGTAAAATTCCCATATATTAAAAAAACTACATGAAAATTCCAGGTCTTTACATTCTCTCCACATGAGGAATTTGTGTTCCCATTTGCCACAACTCAAACTAAGGAAATAAGTGGGGGTACTGAGCATGTATCTAAGCCTCCCTCTCCCATGTTCTCTCTTGGAGGTTCCCGTGATGCCAACGAACGTGCACTAGAGGTATCAACCACCCACTAAGGACCCTCTCCTATCGATCTTCAATCTCTACTAGAACCTTCATAAAAGTCTCCCCATCATCGAAGTCTATCTCACCATGGTTGATGATAGAAGAAAGGTCGTTCATGTATCTTCTCATCTGTGATACATGGAAGACGTCATTTACCTGGTGCAACTGATGTGGAAGAACTAAGAAGTTTGCCACCTTTCCAAATCTACCGAGGACCTAAAAAGGTCTGATGAACCTCGAAGATAACTTTCCGCCTTGACCAAATCTCCATAATCATCATCGAGGTGAGACACGTAGAAAGATTTGGTAGCCATCCTCAATCTGCAGAGGTCTCTGTCTCTTGTCAACATAAGACTTTTGCCTGCTCTGTGGAATCTTCATCCACTCTTGGATAATTTTCACTTTCTCTGTGGTTGCCCGTACCATCTCTCGTCCCACTAGTACTAACTCCCCTGGGTCTGTCCAGCACAAAGGTGATCTGGAAGGTCGCTTGTAAAATTCCTCAAATGGTTCCATCCCTATGGTGGAGTGATAAATGTTGTTCTATGAAAACTCCACCAAAGGCAAGTGATCCTCCCAACTACGACCGGAGTCGAGGACTCAAGCATGTAATAGATCCTCGAGGGTCTGAATGGCCCACTCAGTCTAACCATCCATCTGAGGATGGATGGCGGGGATAAAATGAAGATACATCCCAAAAGGCTCCTAGAAACACTTCCATAGCCAGTAAGTGAAATTTGAATCATGATCAAAGACAATCGTCGAGGGTACTCCATGTAACCGCACAATATCTTTCACATAGAGGCGTCCCAAGCTCTCTGCTGATCCCTGCTCTCTGATCGATAGGAAGTGAGAAGACTTGGTGACTCAGTCCAAGATCATCCAAATTGAGTCATAACCCCTAGATGTACGTGGAATTCCAATCACTAAGTCCATGGATATCCCGTTCCAATTCTACTCTGGGACCTATAAAGGTTGAACCAAGCTTGCTAGTACCTAATGCTCCGTCTTCACTAGCTAACATGTGAGGCATTGAGAGAGTAACTCTACAACTTCTTTCTTCATTCCCGGCCACCAGTGCTGTCGTCAGAGATCCTGATACATCTTCGACACTCCTAGGTGTATCGCTAGAGGGGATGTGTGGAACTCCCTCAATACTTTCTCCTGAAGTGACACTGGTACCATGGTACGTCCTCTAAAGAGAATGGCATGCTCCCCACTTTCATAAAATCCATCAGGTGCCTAACCTAAGGATATTTAAGCATGTCATGTCTTGCAGTCAGTGTCCCCATGCTACGCCTCCCAGAATAACTGGAGAAGTGGGGGAGTAACTGTAAGAGACTGAAGAAAAGCTGCTCCGTCACGTTCCATGAAGGATATATGTAAAGCGGCCAGCTGCTCCGTCACCTCACCTAGTAGATGTATACCAGATCTCTGGTTGATTGTATCTACTACAACGTTCCCCTTCCCAAGAGTATAGACTATCTCAAAGTCATAGTCCCGGAGGAACTCAAGCCAATGTCACTATCTCTGGTTTAGGTCCTTTTGAGAGAAGATATACCCGAGACTCTAGTGATCAGAGTACACTATAAAGCGTTTCCCATCAGATAGTGTTGCCACATCTTCAAGGCGAAGACCACTGCTGCTAACTGTAGGTCATGAGTAGCATAGTTCTGCTCATGTTGTCTCAGAAGTTGAGAACCATATGGATCACTGCTCACTCTTTCATCAGGACACATCCAAGCCCAGTACCTGATGCGTCCTAGTATACTACGTACCCTATGCCCTCCTCCAGTTTCCTCAAGATGGGTGCACGAGTCAGCCTCTTCTTAATCTCCTGAAAACTCTACTAGAATCTCTCCGACCACATGAAGGGTTTCCCTTTC
Organism: Viscum album; assembly: GCA_963277665.1. Lineage (NCBI taxonomy): Eukaryota > Viridiplantae > Streptophyta > Magnoliopsida > Santalales > Viscaceae > Viscum > Viscum album. Next base: position 2,101,634,638 of record OY728164.1, on the reverse strand, counting down.
TTCAACAATTCTTATAGAGGTGTTGTAACTCTAGAGAAATATGGCACAAACCTCCAGTAGTAACCAACCAATCCTAGGAAACATTATACCCCCGTCACACTCCTGGGTGGCTCCCAAGAAAGTACCGCCTCAATCTTCACTGGATCAACTGCAACTTTGGCCTCCGATATGACATGTACCAGAAAGTGAACCTCTCATATCCAGAAGAAGAACTTCGATAGATTACAATAAATATTGTGCTCTCAGAGTGTGTCTAGTACTACCTACAAATGATAGGCATGCTCCAGCTCAGTAGTCGAGTAGATTAGTATGTCGTCGATGAAGACTACTACAATGCGATCAAGGTATGGATGAAAGATCATGTTTATGAGTCCCATAAACACTAATAAAGCATTGTTTACACAGAATATCATAAACAAGAAATCTTAATGGCCATACTGATATCTAAAAACCATATTTTTCACATCCTCATCTCATACCCTGAGTGGGTGATAACCTGATCTGAGGTCTATCTTCGAGAACCACCGTGATCCCTTCAGCAGATCAAAGAGGTCATCAATCCTCAGAAGTGGTTACTTATTCTTCACAGTCACCTGGTTTAGGTTCCAATAGTCAACACAAAGTCTCAAGCTCCCATATTCCTTCTTGGTAAACAGAATTGGGGCTGCCCAAGGAGAAACACTGGGCCGAATGAATCCCTTCCCCTACGAGTCCTCTAGCTGTAACTGTAGCTCATGAAGCTCCGTAGGAGCCATCCAATATGCTGGTGTAGATATTAGTGTTGTACCAGGGTACAAGTCAATATAAAAGTTCACCTATCTGTGAGGAGGTAGACCTGGAACATCATCAGGGAAAACATCCGCGTACTGGTCCACCACTACAGGACAGATCAGACTCTCTACATCAACTACTCCGAGTGTAAGGATATCCAACTGATGAGTGATCAGCTGCAATCTTCTCTGGGTATGTTCATCATATTCTTCCATGGCTCCCTTCTCGCCGGTGAAGGTAAAACTGGTCCCATCCGTGCGGACACACCACACTTTTCACCTAATACAGTAAATCTGAGAATGGACTATAGATAACCAGTCCATACCCAAGATGACACCGTAAGGCCTTGACACCACTACTAGAAGATCCCATCCGAAGTTATCCCCTCCAAGAGTATGCTCGAACTTCCGGAAAAAGTGTTTAATCATCAAATCCTCTCCTGTAGGAGTCTCTATCCATAAATGTAACACCCCAAGATTCTACAGTACGCTTCTCTTTGAATAATGTGATAGCGTGTGTTGTACGCAACACCGAGTTCAAACACACCATAACTAATCAAACTAGCCGTTATGAATAGTAATACCTACTTTTTGAAATTATATATATTTTATAATTGAAAATGGACTTCATTTTTGGATTCGGAATATCGAATTTAGCCTAAGGTGAAATTTTGGTACATTTCGGATAACTTTCATATTTTGATGAATAGTGAAAATTACTAAGTTTTAATTAAAAACAACTTTTTTAATCAAAATAATTAATAGTGATAAATTATGAATTTGAGTGATTTTAAAGTATATTTAGAATATATTTTTACCATTTAATATAATGTTGGTCATTGGACATAATTTTACAATTAAACCGAACATAAACGAGTGTCAATCTTTTGATAGTTATTATCTCTTAAAAACACGCTTTTTGTTTTGACAGCGAGAATTAATTTTAAATTAATTTCTGCCACTTCTGTGTTTTGAATTTAGGAAAATGGATTCCATATTTGGAATAAGTATGTTCAAATTGTGTAAATAGGTAACTTTTATTTTTAGACATTTTGAATAATTACTGCGGTAAATATTTTATTTACCATGGTTAAGGGTAAATCCGGTAAATAAGGGTTAAAAAATAATATTATAATAATACTAAATTACCCTAAAACGTGTCTTAACCCTATTGGTTGATACATGGTCGACCATGGGAATCTTTGGGTATATTTTGGGACCCCATGGATCCACTTGTAAGTGATAATGACACTTTATTTAAATTTAGTTAAAATGAATACAAAAATGACACAAGCATATATCTTTTCGAAAAACAATTGTTACATAGGGTTATATATGTTGGATTTTAGATTATAAATATTCATTAGAAAGATAAAACGATTTCCTACATAATGATATTTTATTTATAATTTTTAGACATTAAATAATTTATTTTATTTATGACACAATGATGATGCAGTAATTACTATAATAGTGAAAAATTAAAATAATTGATAATATAAATACCCAAATAAATATAATATGAAACTTTTAATGAATTAAACTAATTTTCTAGGATAATATGATATATTAGGATTGATTTAATGGACTTTTTTCGAAGTAATCAATCTGTTATGAGTTTCACAAAAATCAACTATTGAATAGTGTCAAAATTGACATAAAAGAGTTCTTAAAAAAATATTATATTATTAATTGATATTAAATTCCTAAAAATCTAAGGTTCGGCCAAGAGACTTATATCATGATAGGTTCATCATTAACGTACCACTTGGGGGTCTCTTGGATGTATATAGTAAGTTTATTAACCATATTATATAAAAATACAAAGAGACATTGTAAAAGTGAAACTAATTAACATAGAGTTAATACTTAAAGATAAGGTTAATATAAGTACCCAAACCTGTCTAAATTCTATTGGTTGAGTGGTTTTCGACCTATCCCCACCTTAAACTTTGAATAATAAGCTTTGGAGCCATTAGAAACCGAATATAAATTTATTATAAATTAATATTTCTAGCTTTTCCAAAGGTGCCCCTCACCCCTCTTATAAAAGGGCACTCCTCCTTCTCATTTCTTCACACCTTCAAAGCCTTTTTGTTCGGCCAAACTCTGCCCAAATACTCTCCCAACATCCCTCAATACAACCTAGAGGCCTTAGTTTGATCAGAAAGCCAACCTAAGGAGCCCTTTTGATCAAATCAAAAGGAAGAACCCGAAGAAGAGGTAATGATTTCACCACCCTTCTCCAAGTTCATTTCTTCTTCCACTTCTTCTTCCTTTGTTCTTAACATTCTAAAATAATAACTCCAGTATCTCACATATACTGTGATGTTATTATAAATATGTTACAACCATATTCAGTATTCTATCCACCCTTTGAATAACATGTCACCATACGTGCGTACGTACGACTTACCGTCTCCACGCCGTGGTGTAATTGTTATTCAATATATTATTATTTGGATGGGTATAATAATGATGTGTAACTCATGTAAATAATAAATATAACATGTTAATGATTTTTTATATATGATATACCATCCATTTATATATTATTTTAATATCAAAAGAATGATATTGTCGCTCGTGCGTACGTACGGACTACTGTCTCCACGAATGCGATGAGATTCATTCTCCATCGTATCCATTCAAGTATAATTATCATTTGATGATTTAAAAATGATGTTTAAGGAATAGATATCATTCTGGATATGAATAAAATACAAAAACCATGGCTTATGTAACAAAACATATAAAAGAAAATGAGTAAGTTAACTCCCGAAACGACGATAATTCTAAGATATTATTAACAAATCAATGTTAAAAGATCATATATGATATCATATTATTATATATGATTCTTTTATAATTTAATAACAACTATTTCACCATTATACAGGAGGTTAACCTACCCCAACCAAGGAAAAGTACAAGGTAAGGGTTTATTTCACAATCTCTTCATTATCTGAGGTTGTTTATACGTAATAATCTACTGGGATATCTTTATCATCCACATCCATGTTTCTTAAAAATGTATTTCAAAACATTTTTACTATTTACAAGAATATGGGTTAAAGTAATTTATACCCTTGTTTGACTTTTTATAAGAGGTTTATAAAGGAATCTTTCCGTCGTTTTCAAAACAAGGTCCTTTTTAACCTTTTCGACAGAATTGAGGTAAGAATGTTTTTTTTAACTTATACGGCGGGTGCGGTTATTTTACGCCATTATAAAATCTTCAAAGCTTTCTTTACAAGCTTATAAGATTATTTTTAAAGAAAATGTTTTATTTTATATGGATCTTAAATGATTTAAAAATAAAAGGAGATATTTCTTTAAAAAGAATTTTGATTTCATCTATGTCAACATCCTTTGATGGATTTTAAGATTATTTGAAGTTGATTTATTATGATACAAAACTTCTATATTGTATTGAAGGTTTTGTGATATGTTTGACTGTGGATGTGCTATTTTTATACCATTCATAGTTTATGGTGAAAGTATTGACATTTCGTATGCTAGTTTTAATACGAATGTTTATGTTATATTTAAACCTTTTCATATGGGAATACATTGGACTTAATATGTGACGGGTGGAGCCCGCTATAGCTCCTCGATGCATTGGTAGGTCACATGAGACAAACTAGTGTCTTGGAACAAGGCCTTGACAAAATCTTATTTGTAGTCTTGGCACGAGGCCTTGACTATGTGGTTATGATAGTCTGGCATTATGCATTCCAACATTATGAAAGTGGTTATTGATTTTTGCATGTGATTATTCGATTAGTAGAATATCCATGTGAATAAGTAAATGGAATTATTTCATTTTATTTATGCCATACCATGTTGAAAGTTCATATTTAAAAGGCTTTTGTTTTAGTTATACATTGCCTTAAATGTTTATTCTTATTTATGAAAGTTTCCGCTATATTGTTATCCTTACTGGGCATTTGAGCTCACCCCTTTTCTATGTTTTATTTTTCCCAGGATGTGAAGAAGTAAGTTATGAATGACCTGCAGGGATTTTATGAGGGGTTAATAGTGTGGATTGTGGAAACATTATGTTGTTGTAGTAGTTTTTCATTTTATGATGTAATGTAAAACTTATGAATATATCTAGTGTTTCCAAGGCTACTAAACCAATCGGTCTTTCGAGATTTGATCTTTCTCGTGATCATGCCAATGTTATGTAATAATGCACCGACTCTGGGTAACTGGGGTCGGGGCGTTATAGTTGGTATAAGAGGAAGTTTAGTACAAACCTTGGAAGCTAGATTTAGATAAACTCTGATTAGAGCACGTAGACCTAAGATGAACTTTGAGGATTAGTATAGAAGAACTTCCTAGAATTTTGGTATTGTAGAGATTTTGTGAGTTTTCCAAGAAATACATCCCTGTCTGGATACGAGCAGGTAGAGGCGGCTCTGGCACAGATGTACCTAGGGGTAAAACCCGAAAACACCGCTTTGAGCTAGGCTCGAACGGGAACTGGTGCACGACAACGGGCCTTGCTGCACTCTTGGTTATGAAACTCCCGGGGGATATGCTTAGGATAACTATCATTTTATTTACAAATCATTTTGAAGGGATTATGAGTATATACTTCCTCAAAGAAAACATTCTTATGATTATGGATTATATCCATAAATAGTTCAATTTATGTTAAGTGTTTTATAAGTATGGGATTATGTATTTTGATTCATAAACTGATCTAGTTTATGCCATTGTTTAGAAATGGCGCCTAGTGGAAGAAATGGAAACCGTATCAATGCACGCACTCCATGTAGGGATTGCCCTCCTACTCAAGATAATTATATTGGGGCTGGTGATGCAACTGGTGCTGATCAGCTAATCACCATACTGGGACAACTTACTCAGGTTATGAATAATAACCTTACCCGTATGGAGCACCCTGATCCGCAGCGTGGAGGATCAATGTTAGATCGATTCATGAGGCAACAACCACCAACGTTCAATGGGAATACAAATCCCTTAGTAGCTGAGCAATGGATATTTTCCCTAGAGAAAATATTTCAGGCTTTGGGGAGCAGTGAAAGGGAAAAAGTTATCATGGCAGTTTACCGCCTCACTGGAGATGCTGATCAATGGTGGTCATTGATTCAAAATACGAAGGAAGATGATGAAGTATCAAATATGGAATGGAGGGAGTTCAAAGATCTGTTTTTAGAAAAATACTTCCCTCGCGACCATCGAGCAGATATGAAAAGGCAATTTCTGAGTCTGAGACAAAAGGAGGATGAGAATGTCACAAAGTATGAGGCTAACTTTACAAGGTTAGCGAGGTACGCTGGTGATTATATTCGTAACCCAAGAAGTAAGATTGATCGTTTCTTTGATGGGTTAAAACCATTTCTCCGTCGAGCGTTAGTCTCACAATCCTTTTCATCGTACGAAGACATTGTCTCATGTGCTATCAAGACCGAAAAGGAATTCTCTAAGTCTTATGACTTTAAAGCAAAGCAAGAGAAGAAGAGACCTGCTGATCAATCTGGGAATGGAAATAAGGGGAAGAAGGGAAAGGTTGAATATCCATCTTGTGGTAAATGCGGGAAGAAACATCCTGGTACTTGCTTGAAGGGAATGGGAGTCTGTTACAAGTGTGGTGAAAAAGGCCACCAAGCTCATGATTGAAAGGGGAAGAAGGAAGATACCAACGTTCTGTGCTACAATTGCAGGGAGATGGGGCATTATGCAAATGCATGTCCTAAGCGTCAGGAGAACTTACCTCAGAAAAGGCCAAGGGATCAAGGACAGGCTTATGCTATCACTACTGCTGAGGTAGAAGCTCCGAAAGATGTGGTGGCAGGTAATTTAATGGTTTCCTCAAGTTTAGCAAATGCATTATTTGATTCTGGATCATCACATTGTTTCATATCTTCCCAGTTTGCTAAGAAAATTAGATATTTCCAATTTGATTTAATAAGGGAGTTGTCAGTTAAAACTCCTAAGGGAAGTATCGTTGCAACAAAGTTTTGTGAATCAGTCCCCATTAGAGCACATAAATTTTCTTTATCTGCTGATTTCATCGTCATACCTATGATTGAGTTTGATATAATCCTCGGTATGGACTGGCTTTCGGACTATGATGCGAAGATTTATTGTAAGAAGAAAGAGGTTACGATTCTTGATGATAATGATAAGGAGCACCTTATTTTTAGAGCAGAATCTTCACCACCAAATTCTTATTTAGATCCACCCCCAGTAGCTCAACTTAATTCAATTATTGGGGAGGAAGAGAATGAAATAACTGTCGGTGAGGAAAGGAATGTTCAAATAGAGGATGTACCTGTTGTGAAAGAATTTGTAGATGTATTTCCGGAAGATTTACCTAGACATCCTCCAGAACGAGAAGTTGAGTTTTCTGTTGATTTGATTCCTGGATCAAGGCCTATATCGAAGACCCCTTATAGAATGGCCACTGTAGAGTTAGTCGAACTAAAGAAACAACTAGAGGAATTGAGTAATAAGGGATTTATTCGCCCTAGTGTTTCTCCATGGGGAGACCCTGTTCTTTTTGTTAAAAAGAAAGATGGATCTATGAGGTTATGTATCGACTATAGGGAGATCAATGCTATAACGATAAAGAACAAGTATCCCCTACCTCGTATTAGTGATTTATTTGACCAACTGCATGGAGCTCAATACTTTACAAAGATTGACCTTCGATCTGGATACCATCAGTTGTGTGTGAAGAAGGAAGACATTCCGAAAATAGCATTTCGAACCAGGTACGAGCATTACGAGTTTACTGTAATGCCGTTTGGATTGACTAATGCACCCTCTGTATTCATGGATCTAATGAATAGAGTTTTCAAGAAGTATCTCGATGAATTTGTGGTGGTATTTATTGATGATATCTTGGTATACTCCAAAACCTACGAAGATCATGAAAATCACTTGCGCATTATCTTGAAGACTCTGAGGAGGCATGAATTATATGGGAAGTTTAGCAAGTGTGAATTCTGGCTTCAGGAGATTTCTTTTCTTGGCCATATTGTCTCTAAAGATGGAATCTCTGTTGATCCTTCTAAGACCAAGGAAATCCAAGAATGGCCAGCACCTACGAGTATAACTGAGGTACGTAGTTTTATTGGTTTGGCAGGTTATTATCGACGTTTCGTCCAGAATTTTGCCCGATTGGCTAACCCATTAACGAAGCTCACACGTAAAGGGGTTAAATTTGTTTGGACAAAAGAGTGTGAAGAATGTTTCGAAGAACTGAAGAGAAGATTAGTCAATGCTCTTATATTGACTCTACCATCGGGGAATGATGGGTTCGTTATTTATAGTGATGCATCGAAGAAAGGACATGGCTGTGTCCTTATGCCGAATGATAGAGTTATTGCCTATGCATCACGACAGTTAAAAATTCATGAACAAAACTATCCTACTCACGATGTCGAGTTAGCAGCAGTGATCTTTGCTTTGAAGATATGGAGGCACTACCTCTATGGTAAAAAATGTGAGATTTATACTGATCACAAGAGTTTGAAGTATATTTTCTCACAAAAATAACTCAACATGAGGCAAAGGAGATGGCTTGAATTACTCAAGGATTATGATTGTACGATACACTACCACCCAGGGAAGGCAAACAAGGTGGCAGATGCTTTGAGTAGAAAAGACCATGGAGTTTTGAACAATATGAGAATTGAAAGGGATCCAATTTTCATGGATCTAGTGAATATGGACATGGGAATAACCAGGGAAGGTGAAACATCAATGCTTTTTCAAATGGTTGCCAAACCATCTTTACTAGAAAGGATTAAGAGTTCTCAGACTGATGATGAAGAATTCCAAAAGAAGATTAAAGCTGTGAATGATGGGAGATTGAGAGACTTTGTGTATGAAGATGGAATTTTGAAATTCGGGAAGAGGATTTGTGTTCCCAATATACCTGATCTAAAAAGGGAATTGCTGGATGATGCTCATAGTTCCAATTTCTCTATACACCCTGGGATCACCAAAATGTATAGAGATTTGAAGGAACATTTTTGGTGGGACAACATGAAGAGGGAAATTTCTGATTTTGTGTCAAGATGTATGGTTTGTCAACAAGTGAAAGCATGAAGGCAACAGCCTAGAGGAGTCATGCAACCTCTTCCCATACCAGAGTGGAAATGGGACAATGTTACGATGGACTTTGTCATGGGGCTACCAAAGACTCCTAGAAGGAACGATGCAATATGGGTTATTGTTGATCGTCTTACCAAGACAACACATTTTCTTGCTATAAGAGAAGATCTACCCCTGGAACGTCTAGCAAGACTATATATTAATGAAGTTGTGAGACTTCATGGAGTACCCCTATCGATTGTTTCTGATCGTGATCCCCGTTTTACTTCAAGATTCTAGAAAAGTCTTCAGAAATCCCTGGATACTAAACTTCATCTGAGCACTGCTTACCACCCTCAGACAGACGGACAATCAGAACGGACTATTCAAACCTTAGAAGACATGTTGAGATCTTGCTCACTTGACTTTCAGGGTATGTGGGATCAATATTTACCTTTGGTAGAATTTTCCTATAACAATAGCTTCCATTCGAGTATTCAGATGGCACCATATGAAGCGTTATACGGAAAGAGATGTCGTACACCAACCTGTTGGGATGAAGTTGGTGAAATAAAACTTGTAGGCCTAGAACTGGTGGAGGAAACGGTGGAAAAGGTGAAAGTAATCCAAAATCACATCAAAGCAGCTCAAAGTAGGCAGAAGAGCTATGCCGATAATCGAAGGAAGGATTTGGAATTTCAAGTCGGTGATCATGTTTTTCTGAAGGTATCTCCGTGGAAGGGAGTCATACGTTTTGGTAAGAAAGGTAAATTGAGTCCCAGGTACATCGGACCTTTCGAAATTCTAGAACGAATTGGGGTTGTAGCTTACTGATTGGCAATGCCGCCAAGTCTCTCCAAAGTTCACGATGTGTTCCATGTATCTCTATTGAGGAACTACATGCCTGATCCGACGCATGTACTCACCTATGAGGAATTAGAACTGGAACCCGATCTGTCTTATTGCGAAGAGCCCGTTAAGATTCTTGATACGAGAGAACAAGTGCTGAGAAATCGGACAACGCGTCTGGTAAAAGTTTTGTGGAGAAACCATAAGATGGAAGAGGCAACGTGGGAACCCGAGGAACTTATGATGAAGAACCACCCGAGTCTTTTTATGCAGTAATACCCTAGAAATTGCGAGGACGCAATTATTTTAAGGAGGGGAGAATGTAACACCCCAATCTTCTACAGTACGCTTCTCTTTGAATAATGTGATAGCGTGTGTTGTACGCAACACCGAGTTCTAACACACCATAACTAATCAAACTAGCCATTATGAATAGTAATACCTACTTTTTGAAATTATATATATTTTATATTTGAAAATGGACTTCATTTTTGGATTCGGAATATCGAATTTAGCCTAAGGTGAAATTTTGGTACATTTCAAATAACTTTCATATTTTGATGAATAGTGAAAATTACTAAGTTTTAATTAAAAACAACTTTTTTAATCAAAATAATTAATAGTGATAAATTATGAATTTGAGTGGTTTTAAAGTATATTTAGAATATATTTTTACCATTTAATATAATGTTGGTCATTGGACATAATTTTACAATTAAACTGAACATAAACGAGTGTCAATCTTTTGATAGTTATTATCTCTTAAAAACACGCTTTTTGTTTTGACAGTGAGAATTAATATTAAATTAATTTCTGCCACTTCTGTGTTTTGAATTTAGGAAAATGGATTCCATATTTGGAATCAGGATGTTCAAATTGTGTAAATAGGTAACTTTTATTTTTAGACATTTTGAATAATTACTGCGGTAAATATTTTATTTACCATGGTTAAGGGTAAATCCGGTAAATAAGGGTTAAAAAATAATATTATAATAATACTAAATTACCCTAAAACGTGTCTTAACCCTATTGGTTGATACATGGTCTACCATGGGAATCTTTGGGTCTATTTTGGGACCCCATGGATCCACTTGTAAGTGATAATGACACTTTATTTTAATTTAGTTAAAATGAATACAAAAATGACACAAGCATATATATTTTAGAAAAACAATTGTTGCATAGGGTTATATATGTTGGATTTTAGATTATAAATATTCATTAGAAAGCTAAAAAGATTTCCTAAATAATGATAGTTTATTTATAATTTTTAGACATTAAATAATTTATTTTATTTATGACACAATGATGATGCAGTAATTACTATAATAGTGAAAAATTAAAATAATTGATATTATAAATACCCAAATAAATATAATATGAAACTTTTAATGAATTAAACTAATTTTATAGGATAATATGATATATTAGTATTGATTTAATTGACTTTGTTTGAAGTAGTCAATCTGTTATGAGTTTCACAAAAATCAACTATTGAATAGTGTCAAAATTGACATAAAAGAGTTCTTAAAACAAATATTATATTATTAATTGATATTAAATTCCTAAAAATATAAGGTTCGGCCAAGAGACTTATATCATGATATGTTCATCATTAATGTACCACTTGGGGGTCGCTAGGATGTATATAGTATGTTTATTAACCATATTATATAAAAATACAAAGAGACATTGTAAAAGTGAAACTAATTAACTTAGAGTTAATACTTAAAGATAAGGTTAATATAAGTACCCAAACCTGTCTAAACTCTATTTGTTGAGTGGTTTTCGACCTATCCCCACCTTAACCTTTGAATAATAAGCTTTGGAGCCATTAGAAACCGAATATGAATTTATTATAAATTAATATTTCTAGCTTTTCCAAAGGTGCCCCTCACCCCTCTTATAAAAGGGAACTCCTCCTTCTCATTTCTTCACACCTTCAAAGCCTTTTGGTTCGGCCAAACTCTGCCCAAATACTCTCCCAACATCCCTCACTACAACCTAGAGGCCTTAGTTTGATCAGAAAGCCAACCTAAGGAGCCCTTTTGATCAAATCAAAAGGAAGAACCCGAAGAAGAGGTAATGATTTCACCACCCTTCTCCAAGTTCATTTCTTCTTCCACTTATTCTTCCTTTGTTCTTACCATTCTAAAATAATAACTCCAGTATCTCACATATACTGTGATGTTATTATAAATATGGTACAACAATATTCAGTATTCTATCCACCCTTTGAATAACATGTCACCATACGTGCGTACGTACGGCTTACCGTCTCCACGCCGTGGTGTAATTGTTATTCAATATATTATTATTTGGATGGGTATAATAATGATGTGTAACTCATGTAAATAATAAATATAACATGTTAATGATTCTGTATATATGATATACCATCCATTTATATATTATTTTAATATCAAAAGAATGATATTGTCGCTCGTGCGTACGTACGGACTACCGTCTCCACGAACGCGATGAGATTCATTCTCCATTGTATCCATTCAAGTATAATTATCATTTGATGATTTAAAAATGATGTTTAAGGACTAGATATCATTCTGGATATGAATAAAATACAAAAACCATGGCTTATGTAACAAAACATATAAAAGAAAATGAGTAAGTTAACTCCCGAAACGACGATAATTCTAAGATATTATTAACAAATCAATGTTAAAAGATCATATATGATATCATATTATTATATATGATTCTTGTATAATTTAATAACAACTATTTCACCATTATACAGGAGGTTAACCTACCCCAACCAAGGAAAAGTACAAGGTAAGGGTTTATTTCACAATCTCGTCATTATCTGAGGTTGTTTATACGTAATAATCTACTGGGATATCTTTATCATCCACATCCATGTTTCTTAAAAATGTATTTCAAAACATTTTTACTATTTACAAGAATATGGGTTAAAGTCATTTATACCCTTGTTTGACTTTTTATAAGAGGTTTATAAAGGAATCTTTCCGTCGTTTTCAAAACAAGGTCCTTTTTAACCTTTTCGACAGAATTGAGGTAAGAATGTTTTTTTTAACTTATACGGCGGGTGCGGTTATTTTACACCGTTATAAAATCTTCAAAGCTTTCCTTACAAGCTTATAATATTATTTTTAAAGAAAATGTTTTATTTTATATGGATCTTAAATGATTTCAAAATAAAAGGAGATATTTCTTTAAAAAGAATTTTTATTTCATCTATGTCAATATCCTTTGATGGATTTTAAGATTATTTGAAGTTGATTTATTATGATACAAAACTTCTATATTGTATTGAAGGTTTTGTGATATGTTTGACTGTGGATGTGCTATTTTTATACCATTCATAGTTTATGGTGAAAGTATTGACATTTCGTATGCTAGTTTTAATACGAATGTTTATGTTATATTTAAACCTTTTCATATGGGAATGCATTGGACTTAATATGTGACGGGTGGAGCCCGCTATAGCTCCTCGATGCATCGGTAGGTCTCATGAGACAAACTAGTGTCTTGGCACAAGGCCTTGAAAAAATCTTATTTGTAGTCTTGGCACGAGGCCTTGACTATGTGGTTATGATAGTCTGGCATTATGCATTCCAACAATATGAAAGTGGTTATTGATTTTTGCATGTGATTATTCGATTAGTAGAATATCCATGTGAATAAGTAAATGGCATTATTTCATTTTATTTATGCCATACCATGTTGAAAGTTTATATTTAAAAGGCTTTTGTTTTAGTTATACATTGCCTTAAATGTTTATTCTTATTTATGAAAGTTTCTGCTATATTGTTATCCTTACTGGGCATTTGAGCTCACCCCTTTTCTATGTTTTATTTTTCCCAGGATTTGAAGAAGTAAGTTATGAATGACCTGCAGGGATTTTATGAGGGGTTAATAGTGTGGATTGTGGAAACATTATGTTGTTGTAGTAGTTTTTCATTTTATGATGTAATGTAAAACTTATGAATATATCTAGTGTTTTCAAGGCTACTAAACCAATCGGTCTTTCGAGATTTGATCTTTCTTATGATCATGCCAATGTTATGTAATAATGCACCGACTCTGGGTAACTGGGATCGAGGCGTTACAATAAAGATCAAGCCAACAGATTCATTAGGATCTCTCTGCTCCGAATGAGGGTAGTGAAAATAAAAAAATAATTGGAACCTCTATCTATAAGTACTGTAGCTAAGGTAGAGTAGACACAGATCATACCTCATATAAAATCTGGAGCACCATGATTGTAGGCCTCAAATTCCTCGATCTGAGCTCACCCCAGTCCTCCTACTCTCTATAGTCGTGGTGGACCACCTGGTGGTGGTGGTGGTAATATCTTGAATCGTCGCCCAATGCTAGCAATATGGCCAGCTCCCCTACCACATCCTCATGCTCCCTGTGGCCCTCCTCGGTCTAATCTCTGTATCTACCTAGGCGGTCCTTCGACCATCTAATAATCATTCATACGGAGGGTCAGATAGTCACAAGCCATGTGACCCAGCCCACTGCATGAGTAACACTGCCCACTCCTGGCATGAACAGCTTTGCCTTGGGGTGCCTCGCACAATCGACTCTGAATCATGCGGTATTCCACCTGTAGGTCTGGTCCTCTCAGAGATTTTTGACATCTGTATACTTTCAGCTATAGAAGACACTGTTACATGATGTCTAGTGGTGGGTCTTGCTACTGGTGACTACTCAGCAAGACAACTCTCCACTAAGAGGGCTTGCTCTAACACCCCTGCCTATATCAGGATTCATAGTGAGATCATCGAAGCCCTGATCTCCCACCTGAGTCCCCGATCAAAGGTCTAGGCTCGGAAGAATGGGTCGCACACCGTATTTTTAGAGTAGTGTGAGAGTTTAGTGAACCTCACTGAGTACAGAGCCATAGTCATGTTGCCCTGCTATATATGAAGTAGCTCCTGTATGTGCACTGCATGAAGAGTCGCTGGAACACAACTTTCCCGAAACAGAATCTCGAAGTCTGTCCAGAGAAGCGTCACCTCATTGTGAACCTTGAGCATCAAGCTCCACCATCTACCTGATACTGCCTGTATAAGACTGGTGACAAGGATCACCATGAGATTGGCTGGTGTCCCTACCAGTCGATAGACTCTCAACACATCCTCCAGCCAATCCTCAGCTGCCTGTGGGTCCGTCTCTCCCCTGAACCTGGGTGGCCTCTGGCGCTGGAACTCATGCAATGCACTCAAGCGGTGTGCACCCTCTACTACTAGGGCTGGTTTCATTGGTGGCCCAACGGGTAATTGTACCGCTGGTGCCTCTTCTAGAAGAGGGCCATGTACCGAGGCCTCCTCACTCGATAAGCTATCAGTGCATACAACTCTTAGAACCATCGCTAGCTGTCTGTGTGGAGGAATCCAGAAAAGTAAAAGGTGCACCATGATAAAAAAGTTATACATGGTGAGCTGATTCAAAGAGATCACAAAGAAAACTCTTCAAAACATAGACACAATCAGTGTTTTCATGCACTGAGTCGGAAATCCAATGTCAGGGTCCTGGGGTATGCATACGTCTGCCACCGCCCCAACACTGGTTTCCCTAAACTGATAACCATACTCACGACACTTAACACTATTTACATTGAAAAGAAAGATCAGAGTCCATTGTTCTATGGTATAACCGACTCCTCTGATACCTATTTGTCACGACCCATCCCCCAGGGCCCGTTCCGTGACTACCCCAAGCCCGCCTTCCATTGGAGAGGGGCTGAAAACTAGCACCGAAAGGCGTATTCCCCATAACATTGAAGAAATTTCCATTATAACCTATAAACACACACAAACAAGCACACAACAAGATACAAACAACAAGTAAACTGTATAACAAAAGAGTTTTGAAAGTAAAAATAGTCCGGAATACAAGCCCAACAGTAAGGTACAAAAAACTAAAAGTACAAGACGACTGATAGGTGAAAAGAATCTCCAGGAGAATTCACCATGAATCCTACCTAAAGTGTAGGTACAACTCATGAATGGCCATCTCTGTGGTTCGCCTAATCTAGCATCCACCTCTGAGCTGCCTCCAGTCCTGGTACTCTCGTCCTTCGTAAGCGCTGTCCATCGCCTACACCAAACACAAGAGGGTGCGGGCATAACCCGTGCATGGGTGAGTATAACAATACTTCATAGGGACCTCAAGACCCGCATGGTCTCAGAAAATCCCTCAAGGATAAACTACAGGGCATGAAATCAACTGAAAAACCTACTTAGGTATATGCCCATACATATACATAATTTATCACATCAACCCATCCCAATCATGAGGAAAACACAGAGTCAAACTTCAAAGCCCAAATCTCAACTGTTCTACAAAGGAAGGAAAACCACAAAGGTAAGTACCACACAGGTAAGCCATACAGAAGAATACCACCAAGGTATTTTCACAAAGGAATGTAACGCTCAGGTATGAACTCATCTCACACTAGGTATAACTTAAGTACAGTAGTAGAGATAATTAGATGTAACTACTGAATCATCTTACTCGGTTAAGAGGAAGACCCACACATGATCTCTTGATGATGACCCACACATGATCGCTCAGTGCTGACCCACACATGATCGCTTGGTGCTAGCCCACACAGGATAGCTAGGTGCTGACCCACACAAGATCGCAAGGTGCTAACCCACACAGGATCACTAGTTGCTGACCCAAATAGGATCGCTAAGTGCTAACCCACATAGGATCAAAAGGTGCTAACCCACACATGATTACTAGGTGCTGACCCACACCGGATCACAATGTGCTAACCTACACACGATCGCAAGGTACTGACCCACACATGATCACTATTCATTCTTCACATCACATCCAGCTACAGGGTTCCCGCACTACACTCGCTTGTCTCCGAGAGGGTCTGTTCCACAATCCCTTGGTTGATACTCCAACTACCACGATGTCTCTTGAGGAAATATATCAAAAGACTTCCATTTCATAGGGGTCTCAACTCAATAGACATTGCGTCAATCAGACTTCCGGTATGTGAGTTATTAGCCTTTTAGTCCCGAGGGCCCGGTTGGATTCGTACTCGATCCAACCCAACCATTCTCCAACACTATCCACATCTATAGTGGAATATACAAAAGGGACTATATCATTCCAAGGATTCTAGATCCATAGACGGTTCATCAAATGGACGCCTGGTGTCAATGATATGGCAAAAAAATGCATAAATGGGTCGACGTGTGTCTGAGTCCGGTCCAACCCGGTCAGACCGACCCGGCCTGGGCCGACCTGGTCTAGGTCGAACCGGCCTGACCTGTTGGGTTTGGCCTGGCCTACTCAGCGACATGGCCCACACTATGTCTGGCCCGACCTGCGCCAGGTGGCCCGGCCTGGCGGTCCGGCTTGTGCAGTGCATGGCGGCGCGGAGGCCGCGTGGGCCGTGAAGGCCACGGGGGCCGCAGAGTGGTATAATCCATGAGTGTTGTGGGACGGCACAAGGCCATGGGGGCCGCTGGACGATGCTAGGCCACGAGGGCCACTGGACGGCGGAGCGCCGAACGGCGCGGGGGCCGCGGATGGCGGAGCACCGCGGCGCACGAAGGCCGCTGGGCATTGGCGGTCACTGACGGTGGTGTGCCGTGGGGCGGGGAGGCGGCGGGTGGCGGGGGTTGTGGATTGAAGAGGCGACGGGTAGTGGGGACATGGACGACGGAGTGCTGCACGGCGGTAGAGTGTCGTGCCTTTGTTGGCGGTCGGCTTGACCGACCGCCCTTCGTTCATTGCATTCATCACGATTCTTAAGTTCCTTCGGTGCCAACTGCCGGCACCGGTCCCCATCACCATCACGAAGAACACTCAAAGGAACAAAGATTTATGGAAAGGACGGGCCATGTTTTCTTGGCCCACACTCTTCACATTAGGGCGGTAGCAAGCAGTTATAATTTCTTCATGGATTCATGAATAATTATTAAGAACAGAAAGTGGAAAAAATCAAACGCCCACCCTATCTCGATTTGTTTGTTGATGTCGATGAGGAGGGAAGGACGATCATCGATTGAAGACATCCTACACTAGTTTCCTTTGCATAGTGCTTCTGATTTGGACATCGGTTGGTTTCCTCATTCTTCGATCTCCAGTGGTCATTCTTTGTTGTGAGGTGAAGTTATTTGTTAGAGGACTTTAATTCTCCGAAAATCTCTCTGCTTCTCCTTGTCCAAATACCATCCCCCAATCCCCAAAAAATGAATTTTCCTACATTATAGAATATGTTGGAATAATTTAAAATTGGAAGAATTAATTAATTGAATTGGTTTTTTAATTAAAGGGGGTGGTATAATTAATCAAGGGGATGTTCAAGAGGCATCCCCTCATTTAAGTGGGAGATTCAAAGGGGTTTTAATCTTGGGTGGTCCCACCACCATAACCTCTCATGGGATGTTTTAGGTTTGGTGGTCCCCACCTCTATAAAGTCAAGGAGAGGTTTAATTCTGGAGGACCCCACCTCTCGACATCCTCAAGGAGTTTCAAAGAAAATAAAATGTTACACCATTTTATTTTATTTTATTCTTTCACAAAAAACCCAAATTCTATCATTCACCCTTGACCTACTACGGTCAAGGTGAAGGTCCCCTTAAGTTAATACCGGTGCTGCATGTTTATAGGTTCCCTCAGATTTCTATTCTGAGCAATGGTTCAAAAGTTACAAAAAACCTCTCACACGTTTACTGAACGTACCCAAAAAAAAGTTCATAAATTCATTCTGGGCACACCCAGGCCTCAGAATCACACGCCGTTAATTTTCGCAACCTCGTAAACTCCCATATATTTAAAAAATTACAAGGAAATTCCAAGTATTTACTTGTTTTAGTTGAAATTTTATTTTTTTCCTAAAATATAGTAAATTCATTTCAAGTAGGGAATAAAAAACTCATTTAATAAGGTTATTCTTTCTAATTTTAATTGATTTAATTTGAAATTATGTTAATGTGTGTATCACCGTTGGTTTTTATCAACAATGTAATTATGAAATTTTATCAATTGAAACATAAATTAGATTTAATTTATGATATTGGTGTTGTTTCAATGCGATAGGGATTGGGTGCAGTTATGGGATAATTTTAGAAAATGTTTAGTTAATCATTGATTTTGAAACTGCAAGGTGACGCTTGGACTTATAGTTAGGATTTACCTTTATGTTATCCACTATTTAGGCCAAGATCATAAATACCAATTAGGTTCTCCTGATGAATCATAAGTAATGTGAGTAAAGGGAGATGATATGATCATATAGCTAATATCATGGTTGTTCAATGGACTAATATTTTGTCAATAATTCCTTTTATATCTAAGTAGTCTATCCTATGATAATAAGAATAATGACTTGATTTGGTATCACATGTAGTGCGGATACATGTTTAAAATTCAATATTTTCAAATATTATTAATTTTTATATCACTTATTGTTTTAGAAATTGAAATTCCATATGTATTTCTATTTTTACATTTTATATATTGAACCCCAATTTTAAAAATTCTACTGTAGACATAGATGTTTAGTTTTATTGTCAGATATAAATTGAAATAGTTTTTATTTGAATTTTTTTTATATATTGAAATTTAAAAAATATTATCTAAAATAAAATTATTATTATAAAGTAATTTTTTATTATTATTTCCAAACTATAATCTTTGTTTTTCTTATGAATGAAAGTGTGTAAAATATTTGGAGGCATTCTTCTAGGTTCTATAATCACACATTACTTCTACACTAGTGGTGGACATATACATATTGTAATGCATTGTGTTTCCAAGATGGTAAAGTATTCCCTCTTGGTAGGGTATTGATCTTTGCTTCATCATGGAAGATAAGAGGATGTTTAAATATATAAATGGATCATGTGTCACATATATTTTATTTAATATCTTCATTTTAGTTTTAATTCAAAATGTTTGTATTAACCGTATAATATTTATTCTTTTCATATGTCAATTTCTTTTCAATATTATGAAAACATATTATATATATTATTTTAATGAATAATATGTTTATCTTTAAAATTTTAGACACATTTGGCTATTTAAAATTTTATTATGTGTTTTTTACATTCTACGATAATTCCAATATATGGGTCTGATTAAAGAAAAAATGAAAAACAAAGTATTGTAAAATTCATTGAACACAACCCCCATAATCTCGTTATTCATGGGTAATATAATTTTTTTAATAATGTTGTAATTTTTTTACATATTGGGAAATTCAAAATTATTTATGAAATTTATTGGTTATTTTTTCATTAGGTTATTTAATTATGATGGATAAGATTTTATGGAATATTTCTACTATGGAACAAGTATAAGTAGTCGATTGAAGAATTTAAAAATCAAGGAATTATTAAATAATGGGTAATAATATTTAATATATTGAGAAATTAATTGTGAGTGACTGAATTCATACGTTCATGAAAATGATATAAGGAGATAATTATAGTCCATTATTGTTTATTGTGTTCGAATAACACATTCTGATATCGTTATATTAGCACCTATAATGCATGAAGTCAAATATGATATCATCATATTTGTGGTTCGATTATAGAAATGAATGAGGGAATGATAGTTATATTCTATGAAATCCCAATTTTAATAAAAATAACTACAATATAAATTATTATATGAGGTTATAATTACATGATCATGACATTATCGTTTTAGGTACAACGAATAGTCACCGTATGTATAATTTTTCATTTATGGTATGTATATATTCTAGTAGATGATTAGAGGTGGAAGGAATATTAGGGATTATGAATTTCAATTGGTATGGTTGTGGCCTAGGAGATCAATGAAGAAGGACTTATCATAGATGGAGAAATGATGATATTAAAAGAATAAGTACTGAAGCTAGGGGATTGTAGCCTATAAGGGAGATATGTCCTAAATGATGATTAGGTAGTTGAACTAGAAAAACCTAGATGAGTAATAAAATATCTAAAGAGAGATCATTATCATCAATTTCACCTACCATAATCCATGTATCACTTCAATAGGGATTACAAGTTTCTTGTGGTAACCTATACCCCACCTTTCTCCCCTCCATGTTCATTATCTCTAGGACTATAAAATAATAAATTCCTGGACTATAACAATAGTATTCAAGATGTAAAATAATTTCCTATCAAATCCATCCAAAAAAGCAAGTATACGATTGACAAGAAGTGGAATATGGATTCAGATTAATAAAATGTGGTTTAAAATAACATATCGATATAATGAAGGATCTATGATCTCTCTGAGTCATAATAAACCTCAAACTATGGATAAATGTTAAAGCACAAAATAACTATAGTGATATCAGTTTTCACTATCCATTCATGCTCCGAAAAAAACTAAACCATTAATAAGATAGCATGATACATGCATTGAAGCTATCACAAACCAGACCGGATCTCCATCCGACCCAGCACTCGAACCGACCTGTGACATGGCCCAAAGGGAGTTCCCGATACCTAGGGGCTGGCACAAGTGCTTGGGTATAAGTAATAACATGTGGTAATGGTTTACCTAAAATAAAATATAGAAAAAACAACTACAAAGATAAAGTAACAAAAGCTAGAAAAACTGAACCAAAAAAGCCCTTAACGTTGGACCAAACATAATGTTTACAACTCCACCAAAACTCTAAGAATAATTCATTGAAAATAAAACTAACACATCTATTCTCACCTTCATGCAACATGAGAAGACACCTCCTCAAACCACCATCGTCAGAAATACATGGGAAAACCATCAACAACCTGAACCACCGTCACTAACCATTATACATCAAGCTGGAATACACAAAGGATAGTATCTACAGACACCCGAAGGTGTATGTAGGCTATGATCAAATTCCCAGTATGATACCACCAAATAAAAATGTTATATGTCATAGAATTATAGAGTTAATTAAACATGATTATTTTAAACCAAACTTTTAAAACACTTTTAAGTGAAACATTTAAAATATGAAAGTAAAAAAAGAAAATAACACTAGGGAAAAAACATTTCACAAATAATACTTTAAAAATAAATATAAAATAATAAATAACACAAACATACTCATGTGGTCCTCCGTATACCAACAAAAGGAACCATATCAAGAATAGTAGAGCACCGTGGGTAAATCCTATATGGTAGCAAGTATGCATGGGACACTAAAGACATCATACCTCAATATAAACGTGGCATAAGAAACACTATAATCAATGGTCTTATGCAGGAGCCACTATTATAGAAACACATCCATAACCTAGTGACTTCCAATCATCACAAAAGTTTAGTTAGTGTTGTAACGTCGATCTTGCTAGATTAAATTGGGATGAACCACTTGCATGCCATCTAGCATACTAGTCCTAATCCACCCACATAAGTACCCAGTGGTTTCCTTTATGCTCAATCAAGTTTCACATTCATGTAATATACCACCTTCACATATCACAAAACAAAGACGAAATTACAAAAAAAATCACCACTGGCATACCCAAACAACATTTCAAAAACACACACACCACAATAAATTTCCAAAATACATTTTCGATTACTTAATCATTTTATAAATCCCCAGTTGGAATCACTCAAAGAAGAATATAATCAATTTTCACAACTTAGAAAAAATTATTCAAACAAAACAACAAGGGCCGACACAATAAACATAATCAACTCCAAGTAGGAAAGGAATTTCAAAACACTTCACAAATTATCCTCAAAACTAGTTTCTCACCAGTTAAAAAATTAAATGAACTGTTTTCACAATTTATAAAACACCACCCAGTGACGCAAATAGGGTTTACATAAAAACCAGTATTATTTTATATAAAAATACTACTTAAAAAAATGCATATTCAACTCTTTAAAAATACTACACTCATGAAATCTTAAAAAAATCAATAAATCATTAAACAATTTAATTGATCATTTCAAGAAAAAACAAGAAGTATTTTCACGAAAATCCATTTGATTTCATATAGAAACGTCACATTAAAACCGAGTGCACAAAATAACCATACCAAACACGTTTTCCACTACTCAAAATGTTTTAAATTCAATTTCAAAGATGAAAAAAAGTCTAACATGCCAAGGGAAGACACTTTTTTATTAGGAAACACATTTCCAACACATGCTACATTTGATATACTTTAAGAAATTATTATAAAAATTGATGAAAACGATATCACACCATCCAAACAACCCTTAGAACACATTCTAGAGACATTACATCAAATAACACATAGAAAACACAACCAATACCCACATTACAAATCCAATTCTTACCTTTAAACACACAAAAAATTTCAAAACACAAAACACACCACATGATAAAACAAAATAATACATTAATAAATAAAAAAATATATTACGTTAATATAATGATGTTATGGTATGGAAACACCTACCTCAAATGAAGAAATCCCATGAGTTTGGTGAAAATATGCATATGCTCCACAAGAAACTAACATAGAACCCTAAATAGGAAGATTAAACCCCAAATGAACAAAAATTGATCCCACCTAAACAAAACCTAAAAATTTGGAAAAAATAAAGAAATCTGAAACCCTTCATACCAGAGTGAGTTTCCAGAAAGGATGTAGGAGAGTCAGCATATCAGTACTGGTTTAGGATCAAGGGTGTGGTGTGACAAGGTTGGCCAGGGAGCAGGGGTGTGGCGCAACGAGGCTGGCCATGGGAGAGATAGGGGTTGTTTGGAATTTTTGGAAGAAGATGATATAGGCGGCATGATAAGATATTAGGGAAAGCAGGGTGATGATGTGAGGGAGGTGGTCGAATAAGAGCATCAGGAAGCAATTGGTGCGACGGGCTGGTGGGGAGTAAGTCTGTGCAATATAAAGGGCTCCATAAGGAGGGGTGTGACCAGCTTCGAGAAAAAGGGGGGACCCTACTCAAAGAAAATAAAAAAACATAAAACAAAATAAAAAATAAAATAAAACTAATAATAATAATAATAATAATAATAATAAAAATAATAATATCCTCAAAAAATAAAAACAATATTATTACTATTATCATTGAAATAAAATTCATCAAATTTTAACACATTTTTTTATTTTACCACTCATATAATGTTACTTATTTATTATTAATTCCTTTTATTTAATTATTTGCACATCAGGCAGGCATGTGGGAAACTAGGAAAGGTCGCGCGATGACCCAGGCGAGGCCGCATAGCTTCAACAATGGCACACTGAAGGCTATCCAAGATAAAATGTGAATTTTTAAATTAGAACTCAAAATTATATGTCGGGATTCATCCTAGACTACTTGATGCAAATAAAATTAATAAGATAAATATTTGAAAGATGGAGGGTGTGAAAATTCTCCCCATAATAAATCTTTCCTCTCGTAGAAATTCATAACATAGATTGAACCCAAATGTAGAAAATGACACCCCTTAAGGTTCAAAGCATATCCACACAATCAACAAGAGAAATGAGGAAACACACTATGCTTAGAGAAAGAGACATAAATGAAAACCTCAAGAAACCCATAAAAAGACTTTCTACTATGTGTCACCCACCCCAAAGAGCTAGGATACCTCCAATTGACTGATCTAGGAAAGGAACTATCACACCCATAGAAACCAACCACACAAACCGAAACACTTCAAGAACAATAGAATGAAAAATACACCGTTTGTATAAAAAGAACAAAAAAGATCAAACTACCTCCTAAGAAAACTCTTATCACCTACCACCAAGTCACTTCTACGAATAGGACCGAAAGACCAACTTAGGGAAGCCCGAATGGGCGCCCCACCATTAAAAACCTACCAACACCCAAGATGAAAATGGAAAATAGACATAGAGAGGAAAGTGGGGACTCCACACCATTATGAAAAAGGAAAAAACTAATTCATTATATTGAAATTTGAGCGAGACCCACTATGGGTCTCCCCGTTATTAGAACTGATAGAAGATACAAAACATTGAAAAGTTCCTGACAGAGACCAAACACCCCAACAAAAGGGGAGGGGAGGGTGGAGCCCAACTATTGGGGCTTCAAAACCATGAACCAAGACAAACCAGAATCTCCCCATCCCTGGATGAGTACTATTCGAATTTGAGACCGATATATCCAACATACCCCATAAGGACCACTAAAAGTGATTACATTCAGTGGGTCTCAACCCGCAGGACATTAAGGTAACAAGATACCCACACTTCCTCATAGCCACATGAAACATCACACACCCAAATTGGTTGTTTGAAATTGAAGAACCATATAAAACAATTTAAAATTCTTTGACATTCAAAACTAATGAAAAAAATAAAGCTGGGGTCTCATACACTCACAGGGTTCCTGACCATGTGCTAGCTTCACTCCAGGGCCTATGGATGAAGATCTGATGTTCAACTAATTTCCTACCTTGCAGTCATTCATTGATGACTTTCGAACAGAGATTCTCTATTTTAGTTCCACATGCAACCACACCACAATCGAGAGAATTCCAACAAACACAACATACCTTGACATCCAAATACTCCCTCATGACACATCTACAAAGACTAGGGTATAGATTATACACATGCATCACCTCTTACCCATCACTAAGAAACATCAAAAGTAAAGATGCATGAAAAACACTCCCTTTTGAAGAGAAGAATTAGATCTCTCTAAAAGGATGAAACGCTCCTATGAAAACAGGGATTCATGAAGGGTTCTATGAATTCCACCATTTCACTTCAAAGAGAACTCATTCTATGAGTTGTCACCAAACATGAACCTTGCAGCTGATGAAAGCAGTACCAATCCATTCAAGACACAGGTTAACTCTGATAACTCTAAACTGCCTTCACCCTTCCCTACAGGAATTTATTTTACCATTTTCAGGGGGACCATCTGACACAACAATGTCAAACTTCATACCCAACAACTCAAAAAACTCATAGGGACTAATACTCCCTTCAACTTCCTCACATCTGTCATCCCGCTATGAGAGAATCCACTGAGTTGTAAAAAGGAGAGGACGGTTAAATTCTTTAACTTTATAAGAGAGTCCTTCGTTCAATTGGAGGGCCGGTAAATGGAAGATTTCCCATGGAGGCACTTCAATCGCATGTTAACACTTTATGTGGGTTCGTGAACTAGTCAAGAAAAAAACCATGGACCCAATCAAACTAGTCCAGTTGCCAAGACATACCACAAGTGAACACTAAACATGTAAGGGAACCAATGCACGGGCTTCCTGAAGTACTTTTCAAAAGAAACCACTAACCACACACTTTTCCAACAACTTACCAGTAAGAATTCAAAATCAAGACACAAATAAGTCAAAAGGATTCTTGGATCAGAATGCCTCACATCCAACATTTCAAAAACACAAGGACACACCATACAATCATCGATTTTTAAAAATCTAAATTTTCAATTAATTATTTTTTGAAAATAAATAAAGCTTGTGGGTTTCAAAAACACAAATGGTGTCCCATGGGCCTCACACATGCATGTTCCTATGCCACACCGATGCCCACCTCATGTCCATCCAGAAAATCATCTTCTCGTACCATTAACCATCTCTATTTCTGAATATACCCATGCATGCGATTTCCCATGAGAACATTATGGTTCAAAACCAGACCATTCAATTTTTCCAAGCCAAAATAATCATACAACACTTTTCAAACCTTAAAAATCATTTTATTTTTAAAGCACTTCATTTAAAAACATTTTCCAATAACAAATCATTTTTACTTAAAAACCAAATTTCAAAAAATCAAAAAAAAGAGACGAAGAACGATGAAAACAAAAACAAGTGTCAACAAGTGACTGTGACATATGGTTGACAACCATACGCCAATCATTCCACCACCAAAGAGAGTATTCTAGGATAGTGTCCACTGCTCCACAATGCTTACCAAACCCTGTGGGATCACCAGGACAACTGAACATACTCCCTTTTAATTTCCCCTAAACAAGATTAACCACAAGGATAAAAGACTCAGACAAACCTCAACTTACCCTGGTAACTCGAGTCCCGTTATGAGGTGTACTGGACAGGAACCTTGCTCATAGCTAGAACGTCGAGTTCCAACACCCTTAACATTGGTTTACCTTGAATCTATCCCACTGTAATACGACCAAAAAGATCAAACCTCCTCAAATATCATTTTTTTCAATAATCAGGCACAATCTCCATCCGACCCAGCGTCCAGCCTAGTCCGTGACATGGTCCGAAGGGCATTCCCGATTCCCATGGGCTGGAACAAGTGCCCGGGTATTATGAATAACATATGGGAACTTTCTACCTGAAATAAAAGACACAAAAAATAACTAAAATAATAAACAAAAAAAATATATAAAATATAACCCAACACACCCTTAACATTAGACCAAACTTACAGTTTACTACTCCACCCAAAACTCTAGGAAGAATTAATTGAAAATAAAACTAACACATCTATTCATAACATCATTCAGATTGAGGAGAAACAAACTCAAACCACCATCGCTGAAACTACATTGGAAAACAATCAACAATCCAAACCACCATCACTAAGCACGATGCGTCAACTTGGAATACAAAAAGGACAAGATCTACATACACCCATAGGTGCAAGTGGGGTGTGATCCAAATGCCTAGTAGGATACCACCCAATAAAAAGGATATATGCCACAATATCACAGAGTTATTTTATTATTCTTATTTGAAACAATACAATTAAAATGTTTTTAAGGAAAAAAATTTAAAAGTTGAAAGTAAAAAAGAGAAGAACACTTTAAGAAAAACCATTTCACAAATACAACATTGAAAAAAAGTGAAAAATCATAAATAACACACACATACTCAAGTAGCCCTATGTATTTCGATATAAGGCACCACGTCATGAATAATAGTGCACCACCGATAAATTCCCTAAGGTAGCTAGTATGAGTGGGACACTAGATACATCATACCTTTGTGTAAACATGGTATATGTATCACAATAATCGATGCTCTCTTGCATGAGCCACTAGTAGGGAAACACATCTATAACCTAGTGGTCTCCAATAATCAAAAAAGTTTAGTTAGTGTTGTAATATAAATCCTTATAGACGAAACTGAGGCGAACTACTTACGTTTTATCAAGGTTAATAGTCCTAATCCTCCCACCTAAGTACCTAGGGTTTTCCATTTTGCTCAATCAAGTTACAGATTTACATAATATTTCACCTTCACATATCACAAACCAAACAAGGCATTACACACAAAAGTCACCACTTGCATACCCAAACAACATTTCAAAAACAGACGCACACCAAAATACATTTCCAAAATATATTTTTCGTTACTTAATCATTTTACAAATCGCAATTTGGAAACACTCAAAGACTAACATAATCAATTTTCACAAAATAGAAAACATTATTTAAATAACAGAATAAGGTAAAACACAATAAACATACCCAATTCTATGTAGGAATTTTATTTCAATCTACTTTCTTAACAAATTATTTTTAACACCAGTTTCGCACCAATTACACAATTAAATGAACTGTTTGCGCCATTTATAAAACAACACCAAGTGAAACAAATATTGTTTACACCAAAAAAACATGTATTACTTTATATAAAAACACTACTTAAAAACATGTATTAAACTCTTTTAAAATACTACTTTTATGCCATCTAATTATTTTTGATAAATCATTAAACTATTTTCTTGATCATTTCAAGAAAAACCAAGAAGACTTTAGAACAAAAACCATTTGATTCCATATATAAACTTCACATTAAAACCAAGTTCACAACATAACCATAAAAACATGTTTTACAATACTCAAATAGTTTTCAATTCAATTTCCCAGATGAACAGTAAGTGTGAAACGCCATGGGAATACAATTTTTATTAGGAAACTCATTTCCAAAACATTCCACCTTTGATATAATTTAATAAATCATTACAAAAATTGATAAAAATTATTTCTCACCATACAAACAACCCTTAGAACACATTCTAGAGACATTAAATCAAATCACACAAAGAAAACACAACCAATACCCATATTAATAATCCAATTCCAACCTATAAACAAACAATACATTTAAAAACACCAAACATGCCACATAATAAAACCAAAGAATACATTAATAAATTTGAAGAAACATATTATGTTAATGTAATGATGTTATGGCATGGAAACACTAAGCTCGATGGTGAAAAATTGTGAGTTTGCTGCAAATATTCATCTGAACCACAAGAAACCAACATAGAATGCTATTCAAGATGATTAAACCTCAAATAAAAAAAAATTGAACCCCCTAAAAAAACCTGAAACATTGAAAAAAATAAAGAAATTTGAAACCATAAAAACTGGACTGAGTCGTGTAAGGGGCTGAAAGACGGCGGGCGTGATGGGGCTGGCTGAGGAGCAAGGGTTTTTCATGATGGGGTTGGAAGGGGAGTAGGGTTGTGGTGTGATGGGGTTGACTAGGGGAGAGACAAAAGTGGTAGGGACTTTCTGGAAGAGGGGGATGGAGGCGGCGCGATGGGGTCTATGAGGAAGGAGGGTGGCAGTGTGAGGGAGGTGGCTGGAAAAGAGCCCTGGGGGGTATACAACACGGCAAGATATCGGGGAGCAAGGTAGTGCGACGCGATGGTCTCCATAGGGAGGGGTGCGACCAACTTTGGGAAAGAGGGGGGAAAACCCTACTCAATGAAAAGAAAAAAAACTAAAACTGAAATAATAATAATAATAATAATAATAATAACAATAACAATAATGTTAATAATAATAATAATCATAAGAATGAGAATAGTAACAATAATAAAATCCTCAAATAATAATAGTAATACTATTATTATTATCATTAAAATAAAATTCACCAAATTCATCAAATTTGATCAAATTTTTCTTATTTTATTTTATTTTTATTTTACTACTCATTTAATGTTATTTATTTATTATTAGTTCCTTTTATTTAATTAGTTTCACATAGGGTATGTTTGTGGGGAACTTGGAGAGGCCGCGCAATGACCTAGGTGAGGCCGTATGGCTTTGATAGTGACGTGTTAAACACTGTCAAGGACAAAATGTGAGGTTTTAAATAAGAACTCAAAATTCTATGTTGGGATTCATTCGAGACTACATGAAAAAAAGAAACTTAATCAAATAAGTAATTCAAAGATTTTAGGTGTGAAAAAATCATTTTTAAATGAAATAAAAATCTTATATGAGCTATAATAAAACTACACTACCACCACCAATCAAAACCAATCTCTCTCTACAATAAAAAATGATGTGTGTGACAACACATGAAATCCCCCATGGATAGTGATGTTGACCTTCCACATCTCAAGAAATTTCATTTAAATGTACTATTTTTAGAAGCTACTATGTTTTATTTTCCAATATACATTTATAATATAATTTTTGAAATCATTATTTTACACACTCCACTAGTAAAGTTAAGTGGAAATTTATAATCATAATTTAAAGATGAGACTATATAAGATATGATTATAATAAAATTAAATTAAAAAATGAGGCCAAATAAATAATGATATCTATCATCACAGTTCAATTCAGGATAAACACATGAGATAGCCATCGGTGTGGAATAAGGATGATAATCTTCTTGAAAACTGGCTCTAAGAACCTCATTTACGGCCACCTTTAATAATAAATATTTCACAGCACACCTCAACAGTATATCCAAATTAAAATCCTTATCAAAGTAAGATATAAGGAAAAGTCAATTTCCAGGGGGATGAATAATATTTTATCATTTTCTTATTTTATTTAATTCATTTTTCTTTTTAATCATTTTTACACAATTTTTTTATTATGTTATTTCTTTTATTTAAATTCATTTATTTTTATATTTTGTTTTATTTAATTTTGTTGAATTTTATTATTATTTTGGAAATCATTATATTTTTATGTCGTTATTTATATCCATCATTAGACCCCATGTAATTATAGTGTAATATTATTAGTTTTTTTCATTTGGAATATTTCTTTTAAAACACTGTCTTGTTTCCACATTGAATTCCTTAGGGTCATGATTTGATATTTTTTCCAAGATACGTCAACATATCTATATTATCCTCTATAAAAAAAATCAAAAGTCCATCATATTTTTATCTAATATTCCAACCAATGATCTTTATCATCAAACATGAATATTGTTATCAATTATGGATGATGAAGTAATTACTAAGCAAAGAGAGAGCCCATGGTTATAGATAATGAAAGTGAACCATATAACATCTTAGATTTTAAAATTATATTTCAATTTTTTATATTATTAATATTAATTTTAGGGATTTAAATTTATTTGAGATATATTAATTATTAAAAAAGTATTCTATATTTATTTCAAGTAAAAATATGTGTTATATGATTAATTAGATACTCTTTATAAATAAAAAAAATAATGTTCACTTAATCTCAAAAAATATATATATTATTTATAAAGGTTAATAAATTTCATTAACTTGATTTCATATTTCAATTTATTTAATGTGTCAATTAATAAAATATGTGTTATATGATTAATTAGATACTCTTTATGTTATTTCTATTATTTAAATTCATTTATTTTTCTATTTTTTTAATTTAATTTTGTTGAATTTTATTATTATTTTTGAAATCATTATATTTTTATGTCGTTATTTATATCCATTATTAGACCCCATTTAATTATAGTGTAATATTATTAGTTTTTTTCATTTGGAATATTTTTTTTAAAATGCTGTCTTGTTTCCTCATTGAATTCCTCAGGGTCAATATTTGATATTTTTTCCAAGATACATCAACCTATCTATATTATACACTGTAAAAAATAAATCAAAAGTCCATCATATTGTTATCTAACATTCCAACCAATGATATTTATTAGCACACATGAATATTTTTTTCAATTCTGGATGATGTAGTAAGTATTAAGCAAAGAGAGAGCCCATGGTTATAGATAATGAAAGTGAACCATGTAACATCTTAGATTTTAAAATTAAATTTCAGTTTATTATATTATTAACATTAATTTTAGGGATTTAAATTTAATTGTGATATATTAATTATTAAAAAATTATTCTATATTTATTTCATGTAAAAATGTGTGTTATATGATTAATTAGATACTCTTTATAAATAAAAAACAATCATGTTCACTTAATCTCAAAAAAATATATTTCATTTATAAAGGTTAATAAATTTCTTTAACTTGATATCATATTTCAATTTATATAAATAAGTCTATACTTAATGTGCTTGTGTTGGAGTTAAACTCTCATTCCTTCACTGAATCCCAAAAGGTCATCACATGGAACAAAATGATTTGAGAATAAATGAAGAAGAATATTGATAGAAACTAAATCATTCTATCATTTTATATTAATCAATAATCATACCTCCCCCAATCCCAAATGGGGTTTTCACTCATGATCATTCTAATATAGTCTAAATAACATAATAATAAAATGAATCAATTGTATCGATCTTTGAGATATATTCCTCAAATTTCATCTATTATATCTAATTATTAAGTTAGTTGAACTTTTTAACCCTTACAAAAAATTCCCAAACACTATGCATAGAATATCTTCTTGGTCAATCATCTCCCTTTCCATGATCATTTCTTAAATATAGTGAGTTTTTTAGATCATCACGTGTATTATAGAAACTTGAATTTATTTTAGTTATTCTAAAATTAATTTCCCACATTATATCATTACATTTATTTGAAGATTTAAATAATAGGGAATATTTATTTTTATTTCGTGTTATGGTAATGGGAACATGGGATTCTTTGATTTTTTTTGTGTCCTTTTTGAGATTTTGTTTTTTTATTTTAGATTAATACATGATTTTTTTGTATAAGGATGGAATTATAGGTGTTTTTATCAAGTTTTTTTGTTTTTTGGGAAATTATGGAGTTTAAAAGACGCTTGTGGTGGTTGAACCTATATTCCTAGTACTGATGGTGACACCGTGTACATAGTGGGTGACACAAAATAGTCAGTGGCACTAGGTACCTATGAAGTGGAACTAGGTACCTCATCTTCTTGATAGAGTAGTGGTACCCTTGGGGTGACATCAGGTACCTTGTGCTCCCATACTGGGTACCTAGTAGGACCAATCCTTTTTTGAAGCACATTTTATTCATTATCCCACAACTCGTTTTATCCCATTTTATATACACATAAAACCCAATTTCCTGTATCCTTATGATATCCATCTATATTTAATTTCAGGGACTCCTCCTTATCCTTTTACACTTACTTTAAGACTAATTAAAAGAGAGTTTTCATTCTATATTTAAGATAGACCTCCACTATTACCTTATTCATTATTTGTGTACCATTATTATCTAATTTATCATGCTTTAATTATATATTTTGATATGATTTTCAATAAGTAAAGACTAAATCTTATTTTAGATTTATGATTCCACTTCCCCTATTAAAATAAATCTCTAAGATGTTGTTTAACTCTCTTATTTAATAATTCGAAAGAGAATAGATTTATGTGAAATTTATTCTAAGGTTTTTATGGCTAGGTTTAAATTATTATACAAATATTTTATTATAATTGGATCATTATACTATTATAAATAAGGGCTGATTTTTGGAATCATTTTCCAAGGGTTTTTTCAAGGTTTGGTCTTCTTGGATTTTAGTGATTTATTTATTAAGAATATGATTTTATGGAAATTATTGTTGGACTTTATAAGCTTTTTAGAGACATAATAATGTTATTCAGTGGTCATTGGATTTGGAAAACTCACATGTCGTTAAAGTAGAGGGTCTTAACACTTTCTGTGAACATCCAATATATAATTGAAAACTTTCCACCATATATTTTTACAAATTTAATAATAAATCCTTAATATTATTCTTGGAAATATCAAGTCATAGTTTCCTTTATATTAATTTTCTAAAATAATTTGGAATATTTTAATGGTATTTCACAGGTTGTAAAACAATGTTTCCAAGTCCCTCCTTAAAAACTCATTATTGTGATCTTGTGAAACATTGGGTATTCATAATTTTTTTCTTGATTAAGACTCACTTATTTTGATTATTTCATGAATATTAACCTATAAATTTTAATAATATTATTTCATATCATAATTTATGATGTTTTATAAACACATGAAAATTCCCAACATTATAAAAACATTTTGATGATTTATTTTATACGAGTTAAATTTTGGGAGTTTTATAAGATATTATAAGGGTGGTCGAATATAAATGGTTTCATTCAGGAAATGAATCCTTAAAAAATCCATATGTGGATATAATATTCCCATCAATATTAATTATTTGTTAGTATGGCCATGTTATTGTAGGTTAACCCTTTTGTGACCATTATCACATTCAGTAAAAGTGGTAATCTCTTCTCACTGTAGACTGAATAAGTTATAAGTAAATAATTAAAATTTAACCATAGATAATAGTTGCATCAGTTTTAG
The DNA here is from genome assembly GCA_963277665.1 of Viscum album. Lineage (NCBI taxonomy): Eukaryota > Viridiplantae > Streptophyta > Magnoliopsida > Santalales > Viscaceae > Viscum > Viscum album. Next base: position 2,101,600,525 of record OY728164.1, on the reverse strand, counting down.
AGAAACAAATATGATAGCCTAATGGAAATAGATGATTTGGTTCTTAAAAATGTTATGTTTTCATAGTTAGGTTTTTTCATAAATAGAATTGAAATATTATAAATACCAAACCATTTTTTATATAAAAGGAATTTTTTTAACACTTTAACTTGTTACAAGATTTAACAAAATAATATATTCTATGGGTAACATAAATTTCATACACTATAATGGGAGTTATCATTGAAAATAAAACATATTGTTCACTTTAAAGTGTGTGTTCATTTTTGGCAAGGTAAGTGTTTTGAGTATAATATACCTTTTAAATTTTAATTTTTTCCATTATTGGGATTATTTTATTTATTTTTTTAATATAAAAAACTTTTTATTTTTTAAAGGAAGTTATCAATAGTTTATAATATAGGAAATCCTTGTAATAAATATAACTTTGTTTGTCAAGGATTTTAGTGATCCCAAATTTTTTACAAACAAAATATCTTGGAATTGATATGGTTTACCACTAAAGTACTATAAATAACATATCATAGTATAACACGAGACATGTTGTATTGTTTATAATCTTTAGTTTATCGTAATTTACTTTCTAAGGATAAAATTATATTTATACTATGATTATTTGTTTCTTTGAATATTATTATGTCAACACCAAAATTTTTATTTGATATTGGAGCATATATATTTCTTATTTATGATAATGAGAATGATAATTTTTATGATTTAATTATTCATGAATGTGGATTTTATTTGGTAAATTTGTGATAATTCATTTATGAGTGTGAGTATATACAACTTATATATAAATTATATGTAGATATGAAAGAAAATAATGTACAATGTTTAATTTTATGAGAGTATTACATTTACCTCTATATACAAATTTTCCTTATCCACAATGTGGGTATATAGTTCCCTTACAGTTATATACACATTTCTATTTCCATGGGATAAGATTAATACCCTGAATCTTATTATGGACAAGGGTGGGAGTCCTAGTTTTTCTATTTAGTTCATCTAATATTCCATGAACTAAGTGTAATGGAATTATGTTTAGGTATAGACCCACCTAGAAAAGGAGGATACTTATTATATATTTCCACTTCTGGTAATTGTTATTTTCATGTTTAGATTGATGACTTCCAATGACACTACATTTCATATATTTAAATAAATGAGTATCCATGTTATTGAGAAAAATTATTATTCATTATTGTGTCGAGGAACATTGGTTGTACCCTACTAAATATTTTTTTTCTCACACATTTCATGTACACTCTAGAGGAAAGAAACCTCTCCATATTATATTTCACATATGAAAAGTACATGGTTATTTGTGGGTTGTTTTATTGGATATATAAGTGCCAATATGATTTTATGTGTAAATACCCAATGGGATAGTGGAGTTAGATGTAATTTTTGGTTGAAGGACCATATTTCATATCATGTTACAACATCAAATCCAATAACCTTGAGCTTGTCGTTATTTTATTATATTATTACAGAATAAATTGATCATAATACAGAAAATCCAATAATTTATTTTTCTTAGGATTCTAGATACTTAAAATAAATTCCTATTTAATTTCAATATTAATGTATATCATATAAATATATAAAAAAGTTAATAATTATCCTTACTTAGTATTAAGTCATAAATAGTTTTCTTCATGGATTCATGGGAAAATAATAATAAAAATAAATAGGTGACCTTAGATGCTCTAAAAGGAATAGAATATAGTATAAGATAACATAACATTAACTTGGAAGACATTTTTTGGTAGGAGTAAATAATTAGATAATCCAATAATAAATGAAAACATTAGAAAAATACATCCATGTATAGAAAAAATGGAAATTACTCATAACATGGATAATAAAAATAATAATTGAATCATGGTAATAAAATGAATAATTCAATACAATGTTAACATACCTTCAAGGCCTCATCCAAGTTAGCATTTAAAAATGGCAATGAATATACCAAATATCTAAGCTATTTTGTCTCATGATACTTACTAATGAATTAACAGCTTATATAATCTTCTTCCCCACTTGTCACATAATAGGTCCAATGCATCAACAATATAAATATACTGATTAATAATTATCGTAGATAATATATCATAACTAACATCATATATAATCATGGATAAGTAATAAATAGATATCTATAATACTCTAGATTTTCATCGAGGTATGTTTTCTTTTAGTTTTTTGTAAAACCATTATCAAGTTCGTATTTCAGCTTAGATTATAAAGATAGGGCATGTAGGCTGGTTAGTTGATTCTATGAAGGAAGAGAATTAAAGGATGAATTTTGACTACAGGAAAAATACAGAGTGTGTATTTATAATACATGATGTGAAATGTACTGTCCATATCCTACATTCACGTCTTGAACTTGGTTTTCTCCTGGGAAGGAACAAAACTGATCATTACATGACATGTAATGCATTTACTTTCCTTGTAATTTTTTTCTTCTCAAGGGAAAGGACCCATGAATTAAATTAAATTTAATGAATTTACACACTATGTAAATTATAGGGTCTGTCTTTTTAAGAAAAGGTAAGAATGCCTCATTTTCTAACATGGATTCATTTCAACAACTTCCCATAATAAGAAATTCGAGACATATTCTCCTCACACCTCACCTTGGTTCCACTGGATCTCCTTTGTTTGAGCTCTTATTTATTCAATGTTTGGTACATTTGATCCACAAAAGAATGATCATATTTCATCTTCCTTAAATTATTCATTTATCATGCTATATTTTAGGCTATTTTGGTGTGAGTTTATATACCCTATTTTTAGAGTTTCTGTCTATTATCCCGATTACAACTAATATAGATTTATTCAAGGGTTAATAATGAACAAGGACAATACTAAATTATTAAATTAGGTGGTCTATCTCTCTTCCAAAAAGACTCATTGTTGTTATATTATGCTCTGCAGTTCCATGTGTTGGAATCCTCAGGTGTTACCTCTATAAAGCCAATTTTATTAAATTAAAAATGTTTCCATGGTTAATACGATCCAATATAATAGTGTATCGATATTGTAGGTTGATTAGCATGATGTGATCCACCACTACGGGGTGGGGGGGTCCTTTATTAAATGATTTAAATATTCATATTTTTTATGGAATTAAACCACAATTTTATGTGTGTATTTTCTCTTATAAGAAATTATTTTGAAATCTTAAATGGTCTATGTAAAATGATTGGAGATTAGTTAGTCCCTTGTGATTTATGCTATAGATTTATTTTCTTGAATTAAATTATTTTTCCAACATGAAGAATGTGTTATGATGAATTTGAATTATTGAAATGGTATGAGTTATTAATAGATAAACAGAAGCCTAGTATGAAATATAATCAAACTGTTTCTGTCAAGGGTGTTGCTTAGGTTGTTGTTGTTGATTCTGTTGATACTAAAACCTCTAACTTAGTTCCTAGAGATAATCTTAAGGATAATAACATTGCTGAAAATCAAATTTAGGCCTTATCCATGGCTATCTTAGATGATACACCCCAAACTTCTGTTATTAATCAGGTTACATTACAGGAACCTATTTGGGTTGTAATGGAAAAAGGGAGAGTTACTACCCCTACTTCAAATACTAATGAAGGCCTTATCTCGACTCAAGATAGCACACAACCTATAAAAGAAAATGAAGTTGAAAGAGATCTTGAGTCCTCTGATCATAATGATACTCCAGGATAGATTGAAGATACACCTCTAAATTCTTTGGCAAAAAAGGTAAATATCCCTTGGTGGATGAGGATGGATTCATCACCCCACATACAAGAAAGACTAGAATACCCAAAGATTACTCCAACACTGAACACACAATTGTGAAAAGATCAGTGAATGCTTCTAAGTCTGAACCAATTGATTCCCCTCCGAAAAACATTACCGTTGATAATTACAAACCTCAACTTGCAGAGGACCCTCAAGAAAACTCTCAGGTTGCTGCCTCTCATACTTTATTGTACTAATTTAATCAGAATTTTGATGAACATGATCTATAGGAGTGGATTCAATATATGGATAGGCAACAAGAAATTTCCCTTAACGAGTTTCAGGATGGTATGATATCAGCTGGAGAGTATCTTAATATAAAGGAATCCATCTCCACTAAAAAATAGAAGATGAGCATAAAATCATCCTAATTCTAGAAGTTTTTTCTCCTTTTCTTTGATTCTATTCTTTTTATAATTTGCTTTAACATCTGGTGAAGCTGCTGCTTAGCTGTTTTGTTTGATGGATTTGTTTGACTACTGTTTCTTTAGTTGTTGGACCTCAATGTGTCTCTGATCTGGTTGAGGGTGATATTCTGGTTTTGAGGGATACTACATATTTTGGGCATAGTTTTTAGACCCTTATTCTCACTACTGGGTTCAGTTTGCCGTTCTGTTTGGACTGGTTGCTTTGGGTTTTTGATATTGGTGGTCACTGCTTTTGAGGCTGATGTTTCTTTTGAGATCTTGATATTCTACTTTTAAGAGGAACTTGTGAGATGCTTATTTTCGGTTTGAATCTGCTTTTCAAGGCTGGATTATTCTGCTCTGATCTGAAGAGATGGCTGGTTTTTGTGGTTCAACTTTCTTGGATAATCTTACTGCATAAATGTTTTAGGAAAAATCTGCTTTAATGGCTGTTTCTGTTTTGTTGTGACTCATGTTACAACATTCTTCCTTTGAAGAGGTTCCTACTGAAGTCTCTTTCCTGAAGCTCTGTCTGGATACTGGCTATGTTCTTGTTCATGCATGATGTTCTGATCTTATCTTGAACTTTGCACTGCGATTCTGCTTGATTTTCTATACAGAATCTTGATTCTGATTATGACATGTTAAGATCCCTTTTGGTGGAATTGGATGCATGTAATCCTTGGACTTGAGACTCCTGCTGAAGCAATATTCTAAAGTTGGACTCTCTTGAAGTCTCTATTTTAATGGTCACTCTGGCTAGTAATGGTGATGTAAGTTTTCTGGTTTCTTGTTTTGGGATGATGTTGTCTTTGTTTTTTTGTATCCCCATTAATTCCCTACTGGTGTAAGTGTCTTACACCTCGTGTTTGTATTGTTTCTTTTTTATTTTAATAAATTCCATTGGGGGAATGAATTGGGAAACTAATTCATGTCTCTCCCTTATTCAAAAAATAGATAAAACACACATTCATACCAAGACGAGAGAGATATAAGGGTCCTGAATTAAGGATTCATGCTTATTAATAAATATTTTTTGAATATTAAAAATATACCTAGAGTGATAAAAGAATTATTATAATAAATACTTATAAATTCTCACTATAGATAACATATCTTTTCAAACATTATCATTACATAACTTTTTCAGAATAATATAAATAATTATATGAGTCGATGCCCAAATGCCATACAAGTCTAGTGCATTTGAAAAAATGGAAACATAAACACTCATACACAAATGAGATACATCATCTCCCACTAGTTTATTCTTGGCTAGAACCCTTCTTAGAAACATAAAACATAATACATATCTTTGTAACTTGGGGGAAATAAACATTAAAAGGGTTGATCTCAAATGCTTATTAAGGGTAGAAAAGGGAGGTACATAAGTATAATAACGAGCATAAGGGTATGCGAACATGATCATGAATATAGAATATCATTCCCTACATATAACATATCATAAACATGAATCATGGCATAAATATTTACATGTCATAAGACATCAATCACACGAAAATAAATAACATACTCCCTGAAAGAATAACATAGGAATGAAACATGGAATTGTGGAAGAGACATAATCATATATAATGATTTCCTTAGTAGTCAAGGAATCTCTTCTGAGGAAATATTAGTGGAAAAAGTCTTGTACTAAACTGGGTTTACTCCCCATTCCATCCTTGAATTACTAAACCCTGTTCTCTCCTAATTCCATACCTAAAAAATTAAAGTGATTTCATTTCTTGATTCAGCCCATAATAATAAACCGAGTTTATTTCTCACTCTATACATGTTAATATCATGAGATTAAAATATTTACCCAATGCATTGAAGGGAGATATAGGTCCCAACCATCTCTTAATTAAATCATACATACATTTTTTATAAGTTAATAAAGAATAATATCATAACCCATGGAATGAAATATGTATTATAAAAATGTAATTATATCCTAAACCATGAAAAAAATATAGGTTTCATAATTATTTTTTATAAACATATCCTTAAAAATAATCTGGTTTCAAAATCAAATAATTCATGAAGGAGAAATGACTTTTATAAACATCACGCCTTGAAATAAGAATACATTCAGAGAAAAATATGAATATAAACATTGAATAATTTTCCCATGAATTCATAAGTAACACCAAAAGTTGTTATCTTACATGGTAAAATTTTTTCGAAGATCTTTTAAAAATATTTATTTGAGTAAAATATCTTTTCTTCTTTGAATTTTTTTTAGTACATAAAACATTTTGAAAATTATTTTTATTTGAAAATAGAATTAAAAAATTATAATGGAATATTTGAAAAAAAAATTAAAATAATTTTTCTTTGATAATTATATTCATGGAACATTCAAAAAAAATTTAAAACATTTTTTAAAACACTTTTTAAAACATTTTTTATAACATTTTTTAAAATATGGTTTTTGAAATTAAACAGATTTCCATCCTAAGAGAGAAATAAAATCATATTTTAATAGAAACATTTTATTAATTATATTAAATAACAAAGAGAGGAATAATTGTATAGATACATTGATATATATTTAATAAAATGATAATTAGGAAACTCATGATTTTTCTTGAGATGTGGATAATAAAATTTCATCAAATAAGTATAATCATTAACAATATTGAAAAGTGATGAGATTGATTCAATAAACTATTATCACTTGGTAACATGGGATCATACTCTCCATGTAAGAAAAAGAAATTAAATGAAGAATAACATATCATGGAAAATGAGATTAATTATATAATAGGTAAAAGGGATGTATAAACACCTTGAAGAATAATTTTGGTGCACAACCAAACATGTGCCTCAAATAATGAAAATCGAGACAAAACTATTCTACCAATTTGGTAAATTTGGAAACAAACACCTCATGAAATAAAGATAATATAATTGATATGTAAATACCAATAAATTTAATTATAATAATAATTTAATACTTCCATGTGAAGTTTACACACCACACAAAATGAATGTTTGGTGAACAAAACATATATATCATGTAAATAATAAGTGAGATGAAATCCTCTTACCTTGTGTCTTGAATCTCTAAATACTCTTACAAGAATCATATATAATAAATTTATGTTAATTATAAATATTTTATATAATAATTATCTTATATCTAACACCATATATTGGTTTATTATGAATTTATATTACCCTCTCTCTAAAAATATTATGTTATGGTTTTACTTCAGGTAATATTCGCTTTGTTTTTCACATGTGTTTTAATTTGTTATATCTTTGGCACTTATAATTATATCATGATTTCCATAATGTAAACCATGATATATATATATATATAATTTGTATTCACTATATATGTATTATTATAATCTATATAATATATAATAATGAAATTAAATATAATGTTCATGGAGATGGTAAGTCATACGTATGCATTATCGATGTTTCAATTTTACTGTTGTATTGAATAAAATAGAGTAAATAAAATATATGTTTATATATAAAAATATATATTTATTCACATTACATTATGGTTTCATATATAATATATTATTTTACTCAATTCATCCTTAATACATTCCATGTAGTGTGCTAGAAAATCACATCGCTTTGAGGGGGCGGTAGACCGCACTGCATCAAACGAAATTATAATATTTACAAAAAATATATAGTATAAAGATATGTTTTATAAAATAATTTAATAAGATTAAATAAATTATAAATATAATATATAGCATATATAAACATATTTTCCATCATAATTTTCACCATGATAGGTGGTAAAAGAAAAATGAACAATCGTCGTTTCATGAGGTGGTAGTTTGCGGTATACACAAATACTTTGTTTGTTGCACATTAGTTGGAAGTGTGTGTATGTTTAGTTTGAAAAAAATAGAATAAAAAGATACTAGTATATTTATTATACTAGTGTTTTTATACATTCATGTTATAAGAAGTGTTGATGGGGTGGAGAATTTAAATAAAATAAAAGATCTCGAGGAAGAATGTTACCTATTATTTAGGTAACTCCTTTTTGGTTTGCAACAAAAGGAGTATTTGGATTGATTTCATCCCAAGGAGAGGATTATAGGATGAGGGTGGGGGGATTTTTATGACTTATTTATGTAGGTATTTTTAGATCTAAAGTGGCTTTAGAGTTGTGAATAAGTGGGAGGAGAGGAGGCCTTTTATAGCAGAGGAGGAGTGACACTCTTGTAAATTTTTGAAAAGGGAATTCCACCCATGTATTTCCCATTCCATGTGGATAAAATGAGGATAATAATTATAGAAAAGTTATTATAGGGTCTAAATATGTCCATAAAATTTATTTTTTACAAGTTTCTAGGTCATTTAGGACCTTATGTTTAATGTTTAGTCCTCAATTAAGTGTAATTTTACCTCAATCGATGTAATTAATTTTAATTACATTCACTAATATTTTTGGTAAAAAACTAAGTTGAACATATTAGGAATTATAAATTATTATCATTCAAAATATATAATCCATTTTCATACATTAAAATCACATAATTGAAAGAAATTAATTTAAATTTAATCCAGCAGTTGGGTTGACAATGCCGAGTTTTAAAGTAAAAATGTTCAAAAGTTTGCTACGTTTTCATATTCAATTTCAGATTTAAAATAATTTAAATGAAATAATTTTATTTTTTGATAATAATATTATATAACTATACTTTCAACTCAATTTTAAAATTTGTTTATCTTTGTAATTGAATTAGCTAAAAAACTAAATTTCAAACTAAAATTAAGTATTTTTTTCTATTCAATAAAAAACGTTCACCAAAAAACAACCAAAAAATTACCCAATAATATTTATTATGTTCCAAATATATAAATTCATTTTATTTTTACATATTGAGTATATAAAATTATTAAAAAAATTAAAATGGGTCCGCGATTAAAAGGCGATGAAAATTTCTTAATAGAAATATTAGTTTTTAAGAATAAAATTGGGTTTGTTATTATCTTATGACTATAAAATCTATTGGATGAATATCAAAAATATTTTATTGAATATTTAAAATATATATTATATTAACATATCTCACAAATTTTAATTATTTAATTTATTAGTATAACACAGTTTTTTGATCATAAAAATAGCCTTTAATAAAAATATTCCCTTTATATTCTATTGGATCAAAGTAACTAATTAATTCATTTTATATTTCTATAAACCAGTGGTTTTAAAAAATTATTTAAAAATATTTATATAATCTTAATTAATGGCTAGGTTATGAATTAATAGTTTAAATAATAACAATTTGATAATATATTATTTTTTGGTAAAACTCAATCTTGCGTGATTTGATGGCCATCAGGAAATTCAATCTTATTTGTAATGTAATCTAACCTCAGTGTTTCATAAAGATAAATATAACCTTAATATTTAATTTAGTGCATGATTTATAACGCCCTGATCCTACTATGCTAGACTCAGTTCTTAAAAAATGTTGTGTAATTTTTTTAAAAAGAAACTTAATAATTACACAACAATTTTAACAAATGAGGATATTTTTCCGGTCTAGGTTCTGGAGAAAAGATACATGCAAAAAAAATATTAGAGTTACAAAATAAATTAAAATGAAAAGAAAGATCGGCTCCGCTTCCGCGCACGCTACAACAAAGATGTTCAACTCTATATTCCAAGGCAATATGTGAAAAACATTTTGAAAATGTAGGGTGAGAACAAAAGGTGCCCAGTAAGGTGTTTTTAAATCCTTTGATAAATTAATTTTTTAAAAAATATCAATTTGATAATAATTTTGAAATGTTTAACTTGCAATTCATTTGTAAAATAATTCTTTGAAAATTAATTATTCTTCGAAAACACGTTTAAATTAATCCAGTGATCCGATTGAAAATATTTAGCAAGCTCTTAAAAACAAAACAAATAAGGTACCTCATTATTTTGAAGGCTATCATGGGCTTACCCACTTAAGGGATAGATTCACTATCCAATTCCCTATCGTATTTACAATGTTCGAGTACCAGTATTTATAAAACATTTTTTGTATTATTTTTCCTTATATATTCATATATTTTTCACTGGTGTTTTAGTTTCAAAAATAGATTTATAATCGTTTATAGAAAAAGTAAATACCAATCTTTACAGAAAATTACATATTTCTCTTTGTATGATCACATCTCATGATACATGACATTTCATAATCACATGGATGTTTAATCAACATCCACGAACTTGAAATTTTCAAAGAAATATTTATTCATTTTCATTTATGCATAAAAGAGACATGTAGGTATAAAATAATAAAAATAGTGAACTTACAATTATATTAATTGATAACCATGAATAATTATGTGACACACACAAAAATCATCAAGGAAACATTTACTACAAAAAATCATCATTTTAACTGTACTTATTTTTTAAGGAACATGCCTTTATGTACGCACGTATATATATATATATATATCATGCATGAAAAAAACACAACCATGTTCTATTTGTGAGTTCAAATTATAGATTTGGATTTTATAGAAGTATAACACATGGAATTAAAATATTTAAACAATTAGAAACTACAAAATATTGGATTATAATGTTAACGGAGCAAACTCCACTTACACAAATATGAAATTATATATTGAAAATAATTGAAATGTGAATACTGAAATATATAATCTGAATTCATATCATAAAAAATAATTTTTATAAAATGATCTCTTTCAAATAATATCTTAAAGTTAAAAAGTAATATCAAAATTATAATTCTTTCAAAATGGTATTTTCATCCCTTACGCAAATAATAAATTATATAATAGAAGCTGAAAAACAATAGATAGTATGTCACATACAAAAATAATATGGAATTGAAATAGTAAAGAAAGTATCCAAAAATAAGCAATCCCTTACTAAAATAACAACGCAATTGCACAAAATTAAAAAAAATTGAAATTGTAACATGATATGTACATATAAAGTTCTCTTACACAATTATTATTTTGAGAAGGAAAAATAAATTGACAAAATAACTTTAAGAAATCCCTTACTTGTTTCTGCAGAGTCTCCTTCTGTTTTGGTATACTCTTCGGACACTATTTTCTCTCTCATATAAAAGTGGAAAAAAGAGAGAAAACATAGAAAAAAGCACTCTCACTCCCTCCTGAACTACCTCACCACACTCCTATATTTATAATAAACTATATTTAAGTGAAAAAAGAAAGGAATGTATATATGGTACAAGTACAACAATGCATAGATTAAATATTTGATGACTAACTGTTTACTAGTTAAATCGGTTACATGAATGATTATATTTTCTTTAATTTAGTTGACCATATGTACCACATATCGAGAAAGAATACATATCATTGAGAATGTATTATATATTCTATTCTAAGTGGAAAAATTCAGGGATTCAGATGATTATTTGTAGGTCTGTTGAAAGTGGCACAACATGACAAATAGATTATTTAAAAGAATCAAAACATACTATTGATATGGAAATCCATAGAGAATGTTGACAAAAATAAATTAAAATAGTGTTAAACCAGATTGAATAAAATAAAGAATTGATGCCAAAAGGGTTTGTATACATCAAAAGATTAATAAATTTGAGTAAAGATGAAAAATCAGTAAGTTAATGAATTGAAAACAAAATCTGGTTTGAAGAATATGAAAACAACAGAAATCAATGCAGTGAATTAGATACGATTTTTTTCAGAAAGATTCGGATAACAATAATAGATTAAAAAAACGAACCTACTTGCATTATTGAGATGATTTCCTAACTCGATGTCTATATCAATTAAGAACAAAAACAAAGAAAACAATAATTATGAATTCATACACTAAAAGTAAATCCAAGAATGGGATCTAGATAATAGAAGCAGGACAACATACCAATCTGAATATTGAATTCCTGACCACATTTTCACCTCACGATTAACTTTGAAAAAATGAATCTGGAACCGTAACATGAAACAGTTCATGTGCGAGATGACCATCGAACTCAGAACTCAAATCTAGATCTGGATGTGTCGGTCGGCTGCAAGCTCGCATCTGGACCTCAATCACTTGGCCGGCTCATCGATCTCTCACAATGACAAACACGATCTCAGCCTCACCGTGCGTCCAACTCCCTGAAGATCGAGCCTCTGTATCCCTAAATCCTGTTTTTTCCTCTTTTCATATTCTATATTTTTTTTATTTCATTGCATATATATATTTTTAAAACGTTTTCATATTTATAAATTTATTCACCCTTATATATATATATTTATATATATATAAAGAAATATAATTAATTAATTTTTTTTATTAAGTTAATTTAATAATAATTCATATATATAAATCAGCATATAACATATTAAAATTTCAATTAATTTTTATATATTTAAATTTTTTATGACTTATTATTATCATATTTCATATATCTATATATATAACACTTTTAATTCATAAATATAAATTTAATTTATCATAATTCAAGCTTATATTAAGGTATATTATTAAATAATATATATAAATTTTTTTAGTTCAATAAAATTAGAAACATATTTTGTCATCCTAATATAAAATAAGAATATTTATGTTGTTTAAATGAAGTGTTTTATTTATTTTAATTATTGCTTTTATCATTATTTTAAATCAATGTTTGTTGTAAGTTATTTTAATTCAAAACATTATAATAATATATTACTTATGTTAATCCCTTTATTTATTGATTTATGTTTTTTAGTAAAATAACTCGTTTGAAAATTTTATTTCATAAAAAACTATATAAATATAAAATTATTTTTATATTATTCGAATATATAAAATTGAAATAATGAAAAATAATAGGAACAAATTTAATTTTGATTAAATGAAATCACATAATTTTATAAAAAATATATTAAAAATAATCAATTTATTAATTACTTAAAATATCTGGGATGTTACATTCTCCCCCCCTTAAATAAATCATGCCATCGCAATTTATCTGTCTGACTTAAGAAAATAATGAATTTTCATCTTTCAAAATTATAGAATGTCTAAGAAGAAAAAATTAACTAAAGGACGTTTTATCACATAGATTTATTTTTCCTCAAAAGACAATATCTAATCTCCAAAGTTGTCTAGACCGTGCCTTTGACACCAATTATAAGCCCCGAGCCTGATCTTCTAGACTCAGTGGTTGAAAAATGTTATTTAATTTTTTTTAAAGAAAATTAACAATTAAAAAAAAATTTAAAAAAATAAGGATCTTTTACTGGTCTAGGTTCTAGAGAAAATGTACAAGCTAAAAAAAATCAGAGTTATAGAATAAATTAAAAAAAATATTGACTCCACTTCCACGCACGCTAAAAAAAAGACGATCAACTCTGGATTCCAAGGTAACCGGTGAAAAACATTTTGAAAACGTAGGGTCAGCACAAAAGATTCCCAATAATCTGTTTTGAAAACCTTTGATAAATCCATTTTAAAAAATATTACATTGATAATACATTTGAAATGTTTAACATGAATTAAATTTTTAAAATAATTCTTTGAAAATTAATTATACTTCGAAAACACTTTTAAATTAATCCAGTGATTCGATTGAAAATATTAACTAATCTCTTTAAAACAAAACAACTAAGTTCTCTAATAGCTTCGATGGTTATCTTGGGCCTACCCACTTAAGTGATGGATTCACTATCCAATTTCCTATCGTATTAACAATGTTCGAGTAATGGTTTTTATAAAACATTTTTGTATTATACTGCCTTATATATACATATAATTTTCACTAGTGTTTTAGTTTCAAAAATATATTTATAATCTCTCTTGGAAGAAGTAAATACTAATCATTACTAAAAATTACATATTTGTTTTTGTATGATCACATATTATGATACATGACATTGCATAATCACATGGATGTTTAATCAACATCCACAAACTTGAAATTTTCAAAGACATATTTATTAATTTTCATTTATGCATAAAAAAGACTTGTAGGTATAAAATTATAATAACAGTGAATGCACTATTCTATTAATCAATAACCATGGATAATTATGTGGCACACATATAAATAATCAAGGAAAAATTTACTACATAAAATCATCATTTTAATTATAATTATGTTTTAAGGAACATGACATTAAGTATATATATATATCACGCAAGAACAAAACACAACCATATTCAATTTGTGAGTTCAAAGTATAGATTTGGATTTCATAGAAGTATAAAATATGGAATTAAAATATTTAAACAATTAGAAACAACAAAATTAGGGATTATAATGTTAACGGAGCAATATCTCCTTACACAAATATAAAATTATATTTTATAAATAATTAAAAGGTGAATACTGAAATATATAATCTGGTTTCATATCATAAACAAAAATAATTTTTATAAAATGATCTTTTAATAATAATATCTTAAAGTTAAAAAGTAATCTCAAAATTATAATTCTTTCAAAATGGTATTTTCATCCTTTATACAAACAATAAATTATATAATAGAAACTGAAAAGCAATAGATAGTATGTCACTTACAAAAATAAAATGGAATTTAAATAGTAAATAAACTATCTGAAAATAAGTAATCCCCTTCTAAAATAACAATGTAATTGTGAAAAATTGGAGAAATAAAAATTGTAACATGAGATGTACATACAAATTTCTCTTACAAAATTATTACTTTATGAAGGAAAAATAAATTGAAACAATAACTTTAAGAAATCCCTTACATGTTTTTGCAGAGTATCCTTCTATTTTGGTATAATCTTCGGACATTATTTTCTCTCTCATATAGAAGTGGAAAACAAAGAGAAAACTCAGAAAAAAGCACTCTCAATCCCTCCTGGACTACTTCACCACACTCCTATATTTATAATAAATGAGATTTAATTGAAAATTGAAATGAATGTATATGTGGTACCAGTACAACAATGAATAGATTAAATATTTGATGACTCACTGTCTATTAGTGAAATCAGTTACATGAATGATTAGATTTTCTCTAATTTATTGGACTATATGTACTGCTTATCGAGTAAGCATAAAAATAATTCAGAATATATTATATATTCTATTCCAAGTGGAAAAATTCAGGGAATCAGATGATTATTTATAATTCTGTTGAAAATTGCACAACACGACAATTAGATTATTTGAAAGAATCAAAACATACTATTGATATGGAAATCCACAGAGAAAGTTGACAAAAAGAAATTAAAATAGTTTAAAACCAGATTGAATAAAATATAGAATAGATACCAAAAGGGTTTTTAAACATCAAACGATTAATAAATTTGCGTAAAGATGACAAATCGGTAAGTTAATGCATCAAAAAACTACAACTGGATTGAAGAATACGATAACAATAGAAATCAATGCACTGCAATAGATATGATTTTTTTCTAGAATGATTCGGCTAACAATAACAGATAAAGAAAAGAACCTACCTGCATTATTGAGAAGATTTCCAAACTCGATGTCTATATCGATTAAGAACAAAAACAAAGAAAACAACAATTATGAATTTATTACAATAAAAGAAAATCCAAGGATGAGTTCCGGATAATAGAAGCAGGATAACATACCAATCAGAATATTGAATCCCTAACCATATTCGAACCTCATGATTTAATTCACAAAATGAAAATGGAACCCTAAACGCAAAACAGTTCATGTGCAAGATGGCCATAGAACTCAGAACTCAAATCCAGACCTGGATGTGTCGGTTGGCTGCAAGCTCGCATCTGGACCTCAATTAGTTGGCCGACTTGTCGATCTCCTACAATGAAGAACACAATATCAGCCTCATCACGTGACTCCTTGGACCCCATGAAACCGTTTCCGTCGGACTCCCCTGAAGATCGAGCCTCTGTATCCCTAAATCCCATTTTTTCCTCTTTTCATCTTATATATTTTTTTTATTTCATTTCATATATTTATTTTTAAAACGTTTTCATATTTATAAATTTGTTCACCATTATATATATATATATATATATATATATTTATATATATATAAAGAAATATAATTAATTAAAAATTTAGATTATGTATACTTTAACAATAATTCATATATATATATATATATATCGACATATAACATACTAAAATTTCATTTATTTATTTATTTTTAAATTTTTTATGACTTATTATAATATTATATCATATATCTATATATATAACACATTTAATTCATAAATATAAATTTAATTTATCATAATTTAAGCTTATATTAAGTTATATTATTAAAAAAAAATATATTTTTTAGTTTATTAAAATTGCAAACTTAATTTGTCATCCTAATATAAAATAAGAATATGTATGTTGTTTAAAAAAAATGTTTTATTTCTTTTAATTATTCTGTTTATCTTAATTTTAAATCATTCTTTGTTGTAAGTTTTTTTAATTCAAATCATTATAATAATATATTACTTATGTTACTACCTTAATTTATTGTTTTATGTATTGTTTAGTAAAATAACTATTTTAAAAATTTTAATTCTTAAAAAATATATAAATATATAATTAAGTTTAGATTATTCCAATATATATAATTGACATGATTAAAAATAATAGTAAAAAATTTAATTTTGATTAAATGAAATCATGTAATTTTATAAAAATATATTAAAAATAACAATCGATTTATTAATTACTTAAAATATTTGGGATGTTACATGATTAAATTGGAATTTAGTATAATTAAATCCAAACTTGATGATTTAATATATATATATATATATATTATTTTTAGTGTTGTATGAAATGAAAAAAATGAAAAAGAATAAATTAATTCGAAAAAAATAATTCAAAAAATCTTAGGGTGTTACATTATAACCTCTTTAAAAATAATTTCACCCTTGAAATTTTTCTGTGTTATTAAAGGTCTAATACATGGAAGTTTCTTTCCTAGAAACCACATCATATAAATGAATACTAATACTTAATTTTAAAAACAGAATGTTTGAAACATAAAAAGTACCTACAATAACATGTAAATGGGTTTGATTATGGGAGAACATAGGTGGAAAGTGAAAACATAGACATGGAATACAGATATAACCATCATTTTTTGATGGATAGGGATAGATAGAAATGTCAGGATAAAGTTAAAAATAAAAAATCTATAAATCTACGATGAACTGAGTGACCATCCAATTCTTTAAAAAATGGAGGTACAAGGGTAATATTTTTTTTGAAGATCCTTTTTCTGAAATTTAGCTAATTTTTATGATAATATATACTTGCATGATTTTAGGAAAACCTCACCCTTTGTTTTTCCTTTATCTACACAACCATTTTCTCAAAAAATGAAGGTGAATTTTTCATTCTTGAAGCACTAACAGATCATGAAGTCCATGATATACCATTTGAAATGCTATCATCCGAATAATGTTTTTATAATAGGTTATCCAATATTCAGAAATCCTCATCTGGTAAGATAATTCTTTAATCTCATAAACATTATATGATGTTTAATATAAACATTCTATACTTGTTTAACCTTATAAACCCTATGAATGATAAAAATCCAAAACCTTAGAAATAAATACACTAAATAAACATAAAATTGATCCCATATATATCATAATGTAACTCTAATTTGTCAGATTCAAAACATTTGAGTAACCTCGTTTTATCTTCTCTTGAAACATGTTAATAACCGAAACTAACATAAATACTTTTGAAAAACATGCATTCTTCCTTATTAAAAAGTTTACGGGATATATTCCATATATAAAATAATTTTTAAACATAATCCATGAAGATATATTCCACTTAGTCAACAAATCAGTATTTGGAATCCAGGGTAATCAGTGCAATACAATTTACTTTATCCAAATAAATCATCTCCTTACCCAAACTAACCATATTTTTCTTGATGTCTTGATCACATAAAGGGTTACCTTCCCTTAATAAAAATTTCACATTTCCAATTCTTTATCACCATTAATCATATAACATTAAATATGTAATGAAAACATATACAAAAAATAATAATATATTTCATGACTCATAAAACATAATCTTTGAATATCCAAATCCTAGGTATTTCATTCATCCAAATTTATTATTAAAACATTACTCATGATTTATAAACTTATTCTATAATACCTCTTTCCATGTATATGAAATATAAATCATGTCTTAAGGTTCCTCAACCTTAATCTAATCATGATTCTTATTTTTAATTTAAGAAAAATTGGAAGAAAATAAAATACTTTTCATATATCATTTTTTTTATATTTATCTTTAGAAGTATAAAAAATACTCATACAACCTTTCTATTCTCCTTTATAAGATTTACACTTGGAAAATCAATTCACATAATTCATATACATCCCACATCTGAAATAATCAATGTTAACCATGTTCTTTCTAGTTATCTCCATTGACTAAAATTAGAAAGAATAGGGTGAGAAAAAAATATCATAGAAAAAACACATAAATATGAATAATTAAATAATGGATGTCTAAATAATTACAACTACAATTTAAACAAATACACCTTAGGTTTATCATTGTATATTTATGGTCATATTATATTTAAATCCTTCATAATGGTTTCTAATGATTTTTTGAATTTCCAAAGCATATCCTCTAGGAATTTGAAACAAGGTGTTCAGCAAGGCCCATTGTTATATAATATATTACCCCGAGTCAGGCATAAAACATCTTTTCAGAGTTGTTACTTCTTGGTATATTTTTTCCAAAGACGCATTGACTTTTAGTATATAGTCATAGATGTATTTCTAGGGAACCACTTACTCTATCGTATACCAAAATTACATGACATTTTCTTATACTTTTACTTATCTATATACTTATCCCTAGGCATGTACTTAGGGTTCTCACTATGTTTCTCTCATCCTATATTCCAAAGGTTAACTAAACCATTGCTCTGATACTAACTATAGTGACCCTCACATTTCATACATTAAAATTACATAACTTCTATGGAATACTTAAAATATTATACAAACACATTATCAAAGGCTATACTATTCTAGTTCTTTGGGAAACAAGAAAATAGAAACACTAGTACAAAAATGAGCTACATCATCTCCAACTAGGTTCCTCTTTACTACCACCCATCTTAGACACATCAAACATAATAAATATATTCATAAACTGGGGAAAGGATACATAAAAATGGGTGATATAATATGCTAATTATGGGTAAACAAGAGAGATATGTAAGAATAATCATGAGAAAAAGGGTTTGATAACATCATCCTAAAAATATAATACCATACCCCACATATCAAATATCATAAACCTAATTCATGGCATAAATATTGGAAGTTAATAAAACATGAATCATATGGAAATAAAAAATAATCCATGAAGGAATAAAAAAGGAATAAAAAATTGGAATTATGGTATATACATGATAATATATAAGTATTTCAATTGTATTCGAGAAACATCTACATAGGACATCATAGTTCAATTTTTTTATTAAATCGGGTTCACTCTCTATTCTAGTATGGTATTACGGAATTGAGTTCACTCCTTGTTCAACCCTATAACAATGAAAAATATTATTTCTCATTACATATTTTTAATTATAAACCAAGTTCATTTCCCATCCTATTCATTCCAGTCTCATGAGATATAAATCTTTACCCAATGCATTTGAGAGAGATGTAGGTATCAATTATCTCATAATGAAATCATACAGACATGTTCCTAAAGATCATCAATAATCATATCATAAACCATAAAATGAAATGTATATTATAAAAATGGAATCATTTCATACCCTGTGGAAGAGTATAAGTTTCTTAATATTTTCATCATAATCATAACCCATGAAATGAAATAGGTTTCAAAATCATATAACCCGTGGAAGAGAAATGAGTTTCAAAAACATCATGCCATGAAAACATAATCCATTTAGAGATATAATATGTATGGAAACATTGAATAATTTACCTATGAATGCATATGTAACCCCAAAATATTTCATCATATATTTGAAATTATTTTGAAAGATCTTTGAAAAAAATTTCATGACGAAAATTTTATTTCTTTATTGAAAAAAGATTTTTAAGACATAAAACATTTTGAAAAACCTTTTTTATTTGAGATTATCATTGACAAAATATAAAATAATATTTTAAAATTTAATAAAAAATTAAAATTATATTTCTTTGAAAATTATATTCATGGATCATTTGAAAAAAATTTGAAAACATTATTTTAAAAATGGTATTATAAATAAAACAGATTTCCCACTAAATTGGGAAATATAGTTATATTTTCATAAGAAAATTCTTAATTATCCTAAGTGTCAATGAGTAAAAAAAAATTAATAATACATTTATAAATCATTAATATATATATTATAATTAAACTAATGAGTTTTCTTAATATATTCATTCTAATAGTTCACTAGAGAATCATAATCATTAACTGTCTCGAAATGCTATACCATTGTTTCAATACACACTTACCATGTAGTAACTTGCAATTATACTCTCCACTTAAGACGAGGAAATTAAATGAATATTAAAATATCATTAAAATATCATTAAAATAATTATATTCATGATTTAACTTGAAAATTTGATGTATATACTCCTTGATAAAGAATTTAGGTGCATAACCAAACATGAGTCTCAAAGAAGTAAAATTGCGACAAAAATATTTTTCTAATTTGGAATATTTTGAAAAATAAAACCCATGAAATAAATATCATGGAATTTATATGTAAATACACATAAATAAAATTTCAATAATAATTTAATACATTCTTGGATGTTATATAGACCACACAAGAGGAATGGCTCGGGAATAAATCATATATCTCACAGAAATAAAATGTGAGATAAAATCCCCTTACCTTGTGTCTTAAATCTCTTCATACTCCAAAAATATTCATGTATAATAAATTTAAGTTTATTATAATCATTTACAGAATTATATTATTATATATAATATGATATATTGTTTTTTATTACCATATATTACCCTCTTGTTAATAATCTAATGTTAATTTTTCATTTCAGGTAATATTCTTTTTTTTCTTTTAATGTGTCTTAATTTGTTTTAACTTTGGTCCTTATACGTATATCACGATTCATGTAACTTAAACCATTATGTAAATATATTTTATATTCATTATATTTTTATTATAATAATGTATTTAATAATGAAGTATGAAATGGAATACACCATTCATGGAGATAGTAATTCGTACGTATGCATGAATGCTATTTCCGTTTTATTGTCTTCTTGATTGAAAGATAATAAATGAAATATATGTATATATATGTATACATATAATCATTGTAGTAGAATTATTATTTCATATATATCATATAATTTCACTAATCTCATTCTTAATACTTTCTATTTAGTGTGTGAATGAATCACATCGCTTTGAGGGGGTAGTTGTCCACACTTCCTCAAATGAAATTATAATATTTACATCAAACGGAAAGTAAAAATATTTTTTTTAAAAGTATTAACAAAGATTAAATACATAATAAATATAATATATAACATATATAAATAGATTTTTCCATTATATTTTCAACCATGAGTTGCAGGAATGTAAAAAAGAACAGTCGTCATTCCCTTAGGCGATATTTCTCTATACATCCAAATAGTATATTTGTTATCCATTATATGAAAGTTTGTGTATGTGTAGGTATAAAAATTAAAATAACATCATCCAAATATATTTATTATACAGTTTTTTATAAAATTATTGAATAATATGTTTTTAGGGGGTAGAGAAATGAAATAATATAAAAGAACTCGAGGAAGAATGTTACCTCTTATTTGGGAAAATCCTTTTGGTTTGCACCAATAGTGTAACAACCCAGGTAAATTAAGAATATGACATTTTTATATTTATCCCTATTTGTGAATAAAATGTTGATATTAATATAAAGGGAACACTATGCTCGATGGCTTACCCAATATGCAACAACGAGTTCCTTTGAAATCTTACGTTGCACTCTAATAATAAAATAAATTTATTTTAAATAGTAGTTAACGCCTAGCCGTTGTAATGGAGGGAATGAATAGAACTAACTACAAAATGATTACATATGTTTTTCAAATATTTTTACTCTTTAAAATAAATGTTAGAGGATTAAAAATGTGAATGAATCCAATTTTAAGCGTAAACATTCTAATATTCTTTAAAGGGTTGATTAACAGCCTTTTGATGGAGAACCTCATTTAAATCCACTTTTTGACAATTTTATGTGTTATATTTTACAAAATAAAATTATTCTTTATAATCGGGACATCAAAATTTACTTTGTGTAATTTTTTGGTATTTTTCCGATAAAGTTCATTTTTTAATGAATAGTGAAAAATGTTGTATTTTAATTCAAAACCACTTTTTAATATAATTTATTTATATTATTAGATTATCTTTTTAATTGGTTTTAAAGTAAAATTAGAATATATTTTTACCATTTAATCCAATATTGGTCATTGGAATTAATTTCACTTTGAAATTGGACTGAAACTAGTGTCAATCTTTTGCTACTAATTGTTTCATAAAAACACGCTGTTTTCTCAGACAATGGGAATTAATTATTAAATTAATTAATGTAACTAATATGATTTTAATTTTGTAAAATAGACATCATTTTTTAATTCGGAATATCAAATATAGCTTAGGGTGACGTTTTGGTTTTTTTCTGGAAAACTTCAATTTTAGATGAATAGTGAAACCACTAAGTGGTACTTAAGAAACTGATTTTTCGTTTAAATGAAATTTTACCACCTCTGTGTTTTGAATTTCAAAAATCCGACATACATGGTTTTCATTAAGAATTAAAATGTGGTTCAATGGGATTAAAATAATTTTTTGGTGAATAGTAACTTTTATGTTTTTAATTGCGATTAGTGGTAATTTGTGTAGTTTAAGGTAAAAATAATGTTTTAATAATATGAGATGACTTGGACACATGTCCTACCCTCCTTGGATGTGTCATGGCCAACCAAGACAATCCATGGGTCAACCTGGGGACCCCATGGAGCCCCTTTGGTTGGAAAATGACATAAATAACTTTTTATTTAAAGTTAAAATAAAAATGTCACAAACATGAGTTGTTTAACTAAAACAATTTTTACATGGGGTTATACAAGTCATATTTTTGACTGTAAATATTCATTGGAAATATAAAAATATTTCCTACATCATAGTATTTTTGTATAATTTTTAGACATTAAATAAATTAAATTATTTATGACACCATGATGATGTAGTGATTACCTCATTATTTAACGATTTAAATAAAATGGAAAGATAATGTAAATTCTAAGACCTAAAAATGTCCAAAACCTATTGGATGGGTGGATTTCGAACCCTTATCACCTTATCCTCGAAACACATCAATGTGGGACCATTAAAATCCGAAACCCATTCTAAAATAAAGTAACATTTCTTTACATTCCAAGAGTGCCCCTCCTCTCCTCTTATAAAAGGCCCCCACATCTACCTCCTTACCCACAATTCCAAAGCCTTTGAATCGGCCAAAACCTATCCATTTTGTCTATCCAGATCCCTCTCTAACTCTTAGAAGCCTCACTTTGGTCATAAGTCTTCCCAAGGAAGCCTTTGAGCTCAAATCAAAGGGAGTTACCCGATTTTAAGGTAATGTATTCACTTGAGTCCTTTTGTTTTATTTTGCTTCTCCAACCCCCTAACCTCTTTTTATTCTTTCATTTTGTAACAACACCAGTATCTTAAATATAATAGGATGTTTTTATGTTAATGATTCGAGCTACACTTACACACACCTCCATCTAATTGTTAAAGAACATATTGTTTCTGTGGATGGCGAATTTCTGCCTCACGAAACAATGATTGCTCAACACTCATATAACAACTTCAAAGGTGGCCATTAATATGACACTATATTTATATATGATATATAATATGTTTATGTTTTACATAAGATTCTGTATTTTTCATTTATGGCATACCTTTATGGTTTCCATTATGGGTAAACGCGATATCTTCATTTTAGGAAGTGCGGACTACCGCCCCCTCAAAGTGATTTGATTCGTTAATGCCATATGTGGGACGTATAAATGATGGATATAAAGTTATTATATATGATTTTATACTGGAATTATAATATAACTTTATATCATTATTATTTTCTTTCCATTAAAGTATGATATAGAAATGAAAGTAGCATTCATGCGTACGTACGGCTTGCCGTCTCCATGAACGGTGCATTTCATTTCTTATCTCCAAATGTTATGTACTATTATAAGTACATATATATAATGGATATATATATAATATATTACATCTAAATTATGGATATAATTCTTGAATTATAATATATATATATATCTCATTTTTTTTAATTCCATTAATATGAAAAAAATGAAAGTAGCATTCATGCGTACGTACGACCTACCGTCTCCGTGAACGGTGCTTTTAATTTTTTATCTCCAAATGCTATGGAATAGTATAAAATAAATATATACTGGATATATATGATATCTAAAACATAAATTCTATTCTGGAGATGATTTACCTATAACTACATGGAAAATTATTTTCCAACAAGTTCAATTTTTGACTCATGTACCAAACATCGACAAAAACGTCTGATATTAACTCATATTATTAACCAATTATTATAACATTAAAATATGTGATATGAACTGAATAATAATATTTATATAAGTTCCTTAAGAAATTATAAATTTACCAAAGTTTATTATTCAGGAATATAAAGAAACGAACAAGACAAGTTGGACTTGAGGTAAGGGATCCTACCTCTCTCTTTCTTTTTAAGTACTCTCTTTTATGTAATTTCTTTTAAGCTCATATTTCTTATGTTTGGGGATGTTATTTTATATTCCTCATACTTTAATTTTTATGGTAATATTATGAGAGACCCTATTTGATCTCATAAATCCATTTTTGGAAGTTTTATGTGGCGCCGTTAGGCTTCCGAGTATTCGTAAGGGATTTTTCATCTCACTTTTATTCCCGTTACATTTATGCTACGTTTGCCACTATTTAATTTGAGTGGTGTATGTACTTCCCATTATTATACACTTTGTGTAGTATAATTTCATTTATGGGTACTTAAATCTTCATGGTATGACCGTTCTTCAATGGGGTGTATGTTTCGAAAGTTACCCAACTCGGTAAGGAGACCTTTCACCCTCCTCTTTTAAAAGACATCTTTCGTTTTATCTTTTTAATTTACATATTATTATGTTGGGATATGTTCTTATATA
Organism: Viscum album; assembly: GCA_963277665.1. Taxonomy (NCBI): domain Eukaryota; kingdom Viridiplantae; phylum Streptophyta; class Magnoliopsida; order Santalales; family Viscaceae; genus Viscum; species Viscum album. The sequence goes on along the minus strand of OY728164.1, from coordinate 2,101,575,104 downwards.
TCCTTATTTATATAAATTTTATTTCCAAGTGATGAGATGCCATTCAATCTCTCATCGACTAATTTTCTTAATTTTTAAGTGACACCATTAGGCTGTCGAATTTTTTCAAGGGAATGTCTTAACCCAATTTCTATTTATTTGGGTTCAACTTGTACTTCTTGAACATGTCATCCTATGAATATGTTTGAATGACCTTTGATTGTTTCACACTTAATATCCACTTATATTGATTGTATTTGTATTTATCACACATAATTATGTGATAGATTTATCCTTAATTTAAGGATACCATCTTTATAATGGATTCCATCTCAATTTACATTTCCATTGAGACGTCATTGTTGTTATGCACCAATTCACTCTTATATGGTGTGTATACTGTCCTTTGACATATTATATCATGAATACCTTTATTCTCATGATATTATAATGCTCAGATTTAATGATATTATGCAATTATTTGTATTCAAGAGTCTCTTATTTTGTTAAAAATTCTCTAACAAAAATATCATTTTAAATGTTTTAAAGATTCATTATTCTAAATCATTATCTTTAATGTCCATGTTTTCAAAATGGTTTTCAGTATTTATTTATATGGACATTAATGTTTTAAAATTGTAATTCCATTAAAATATTCAAAGTGGTATGGGACACTTTGATTCAAAAATCTCTTTTAAATGATTTTTGAAAATGGATTGATTAATTCAATATCTTGGAATTACTTATTGTGATTGCAAATAAAATTTTGTTATAGAAATATTTATATTTTCAATATTTTATGTGTAATGATGGTACTTGGAAATTTTACGGGTGGTTATGTAATAAACCATATGACATGTGGTGTCGTGAATACCAGGACGGGTGGTTACGTTATAACCTCCAATGCATTGGGTATGGAAGTTGGCTGTATGGCTAATCCATTAAGTATGTGTGGAAGTTGGCCGTATGGATATTCCATTAAGTGATATGTGTGGAAGTCGACTGTATGGTAATTCCACTTAAGTATGTTTATGTCCCAAGTTACCTTTATATGTTATGTGTTCTTTATACGGGTTTTATGGTAATATTTTGGTTAGAAAAGGGTAAGTAATGATATTTTAATCAATGAAGAGTTTTTACTACTTCATAAAGGTGAAGGTATTACTTTGATAAAGTATATATGGTTTACTTGTTGCTTGAAAAAATAATAGTTTTCATTATTTGGGTATCCCTTACTGAGCTTTTTATGCTCACCCCACATTTTTTTGAAATGTTTTTCACAGGACTTAATGTGGAATCGGGTCATGTATGGGATCAAGGGAAAGTCATGCTATCTAAAACATGGAACTAGACATGTTTCTTTTTAAGAGTTTTTATTTATGCAAATTTAGTAGAAGTGACTACTTTGTAATCTTTTGAGATGTAATATTTATGTCCTAATTATCTAAAACTCTAAACCTGAAAATATACTCAATGTGAATTATTAATTTAATTAAATATTAAGTAAGGTTTAAGGCCGAAGCCTTATAGTTGGTATCAGAGGTCGGTTTAGAAAACGTTAGAGGTTAGTGTGTTCTCTAAGCATAAGTGACATTACCATAATGGTTAGGATTTCAGAAAGAGTCCTAGTTTTAGATAAAGTGAATGAGTATGTATATCTTAGTGTTTACCTTCCTCATTAGTACATGATGGTTTTGTTGATATACTCACACTGACATTTCTGTTTTTAGTGGATGGATGGATCTAGCAGGCACCAAAGAGACAGCAGGTTTGAAGGAAACTGCGGAGGTTCTCTGATTAAGATACTAGATAAAATGGGGGATTCAATGATGAAACTCGTGGTTGTTCTAAACCAACTATCAAAGAGTCATGATCAACCACTTGAACCTTGGTATGTTCTATAATGAATCATGTACGTGATGACCAATCGATGTGGAAGTTCAGGTAATAATTATAAAGGTAACCATTAGTGTTTATATGATCCTTACTTTTGAGGTAATTATGGGTTATTATATGATATGATGGAAAATGAAAGGCATGAGATAAACATGAGGTTAAAATATGTTATGATTATTTTTGAATATTTTATCTCGTTTTGGGGACTGTTTTAAGAATTATATAGTTTTTGAAAAAGGACAACACGCAGACCGTGTGACAACCCATCGCGTCGGACAAAGCAGCAGGAATCGAACCCACAAACAAAGTGCAACTGGTATTTATAGCCTACCACTGGACTACGTGAAGTCCCCGGTTAGTATGACTTTTTCTATTTAGTATCGTGATTTTATGAATTAAGAGTAAATTTATTTTGGGTTATCTATGGAAATTTATTAACCTATCATGGAGGATATGTGATTAGGTTAATTACTTTTCAATACGAGACTTTAAGAGCAACTGATGTTGTTTGGAGATAAATGTTATGATTTAACATGGAAGACTTTGTGAGTAAATCCTTCAAATATTTGGGATTCAATCTTAGTTTGGTTTACCTTGAAGAATTTTATGGGCAAATTGTGTATCGAATGGTCCTCGTTAAACTTTGGGTTTTGTTGGAAAAATTTTGGAGATTAAGAATAGATTTTCTTTTTATAAAGGGTTATCCTTTTCTTGATTATCTGATCTTGTACTAACCTTTTTGGTTTTGGTTTTGGTTAAGGTCTAAAGATATGGGAAGTATATAGTTCTCTTTTGTGGATTAGGTGATTCTCTATAAGTTGATTAAAGTACTCTTAATGTGAACAAGTCTTCCTAAATACTCGTCTTTTTGGGAAAGTATGGGTTTGTGTAAGAAATATAGTAAAAGTTGAAAGTCCACATGAAAAGTAAGTATGTTTCCTTAAGATCAAAAATATATTCCTCAATGAAGAGTAACTTAAAACAAAAATGTTGTCTGTTAACTTTTCTTACTGGGGAATCGAATACTGTTTAACCCATCACAAGTTTGTGATTTTCTTATGGTTAACTTTATCCTAGACATGTTTACAATCACTCTCCATCAGAATATGACCCTTTTTCCCCCATGTCCATATTTTCATTCTTGGAATCCTAGTATGGGTTAACTTGGGTGACCTTTGTACTTATCTTTCATTATTTTAATGTGAATGTTTTACTGACTCTTGTTCTGGTGTGGGACTCTCAAGGATGTTTCCGAGCCCAATTTTAAAATTGCGAGGATGCAATTCCCAAAAGGGGGGAAGGATGTAACACCCCAGGTAAATAATGAATATGAAATTTTTCTATTTATTCCTATTTGTGAATAAAATGTTAATATTAATATAAAGGGAATGCTATGCTCGATGGCTTACCCAATACGCAACAACGAGTTCCTTTGAAATCTTACGTTGCACTCTAATAATAAAATAATATTATTTTAAATAGTAGTTAACGCCTGGGCGTTGTAATGGCGGGAATGAATATAACTAACTACAAAATGATTATATATGTTTGTCACAAATTTTTACTCTTTAAAATAAATGTTAGAGGATTAAAAATGCGAATGAATCCAATTTTAAGCGTAAACATTCTAATATTCTTTAAAGGGTCGATTAACAGCCTTTTGATGGAAAACCTATTTTAAATACACTTTTTGACAATTTTATGTGTTATATTTGACAAAATAAAATTCTTCTTTATAATCAGGACTTCAAAATTTACTTTTTGTAAATTTTTGGTATTTTTCCGATAAAGTTCATTTTTTAATGAATAGTGAAAAATGTTGCATTTTAATTCAAAACCACTTTTTAATATAATTTATTTATATTATTAGATTATATTATGAATAGGTTTTAAAGTAAAATTAGAATATATTTTTACCATTTAATCCAATAGTGGTCGTTGGAATTAATTTCACTTTGAAATTGGACTTAAACTAGTGTCAATCTTTTTCTACTTATTGTTTCATAAAAACACGCTATTTGCTCAGACAACGGAAATTAATTATTAAATTAATTAATGTAACTAATATGTTTTGAATTTTGTAAAATAGACATCATTTTTGAATTCAAAATATCAAATATAGCTTAGGGTGAAGTTTTGGTTTTTTTCTGGAAAACATCAATTTTAGATAAATAGTGAAACCACTAAGTGGTACTTAAGAAACAGATTTTTCGTTTAAATGAAATTTTACCACCTCTGTGTTTTGAATTTAAAAAATTCGACATACATGGTTGTCATTAAGAAGTAAAATGTGGTTCAATGGGATTAAAATAATTTTTTGGTGAATAGTAACTTTTTTGTTTTTAATCGCGATTAGAGGTAATTAGTGTAGTTTAAGGACAAAATAATGTTTTAATAATATGAGATGACTTGGACACATGACCTAACCTCCTTGTATTTGTCATGTCCGACCAAGAAAATCCATGGGTCAACTTGGGGACCCCATGGAGCCACTTTGGTTTGAAATTGACATAAAAAACTTTTTATTTAAAGTCAAAATAAAAATGTCACAAACATGAGTTGTTTAACTAAAACAATTTTTACATGGGGTTATTCAAGTCATATTTTTACTATAAATAGTAATTGAAAATCTAAAAAGATTTCCTACATCATAGTATTTTTTTTATAATTTTTAGACATTAAATAAATTAAATTATTTATGACACCATGATGATGCATTGATTACCTCATTATTTAACGATTTAAATAAAATGGAATGATAATGTAAATTCTAAGACCTAAACATGTCCAAAACCTATTGTATGAGTTGATTTCAAAACCTTATCACCTTATCCTAGAAACACATCAATGTGGGACCATTAAAATACGAAACCCATTCTAAAATAAAGTAACATTTCCTTACTTTCCAAGAGTGCCCCTCCTCTCCTCTTATAAAAGGCCCCCACCTCTACCTCCTTACCCACACTTCCAAAGCCTTTGGATCGGCCAAACCCTATCCATTTTGTCTATACACATCCCTATATAACTCTTAGAAGCCTCACTTTGGTTACAAGTCTTCCCAAGGAAGCCTTTGAGCTCAAACCAAAGGGAGTTACCCGATTTTAAGGTAATGTCTTCACTTGAGTCCTTTTGTTTTATTTTGCTTCTCCAACCCCCTAAAATATTTTTATTCTTTCATTTTGTAACAAAACCAGTATCTTAAATATACTAGGATTTTGTTATGTTAATGATTAGAGCTAAACTTACACACACCACCATCTAATGGTTAAAGTACATATTGTTTCTGTGGATGGGGAATTTCTGCCTCACGAAATGATGATTGTTCAACACTCATATAACACTTTCAAAGGTGGCCATTAATATGTCAATATATTTATATATGATATATAATATGTTTATGTTTTACTTAATCTTCTGTATTTTTCATTTATGGCCTACCTTTATGGTTTCCATTATGGGTAAACGCGATATCTTCATTTTAGGAAGTGCGGACTACCGCCCCCTCAAAGTGATTTGATTCGTTAATGCCATATGTGGGATGTATAAAGGATGGATATAAAGTTATTATATATGATGTTATACTGGAATTATAATATAACATTATATCATTATTATTTTCTTTCCATTAAAGTATGAGATAGAAATGAAAGTAGTATTCATGCGTACGTACGACTTGCCGTCTCCATGAACTGTGCATTTCATTTCTTATCTCCAAATGTTATGTACTATTATAAGTACATATATATAATGGATATATATGTAATATATTACATATAAATTATGGATATAATTCTGGAATTATAATATATATATATATATCTCATTTTGTTTTAATTCCATTAATATGACAAAAAATTAAAGTAGCGTTCATGCGTACCTACGACCTACTGTCTCCATGAACGGTGCTTTTAATTTTTTATCTCAAAATGCTATGGAATAGTATAAAATGAATATATACTGGATATATATGATATTAAAAACAACAATTATATTCTGGAGATAATGTACCTATAACTACATGGAAAATTATTTTCCAACAAGTTCAATTTTTGACTCATGTACCAAATATCGACAAAAACGTCTGATATGAACTCATATTATTAACCAATTATTATAACATTAAAATATGTGATATTAATTGAATAATAATATTTATAGGAGGTCCTTAAGAAATTATAAATTGACCAAAGTTTATTATTCAGGAATATAAAGAAACGAACAAGACAAGTTGGACTTGAGGTAAGGGATCCTACCTCTCTCTTTCTTTTTAAGTACTCTCATTTATGTAATTTCTTTTAAGCTCATATTTATTATGTTTGGGGATGTTATTTCATATTAATCATAATACACTTTTTATGGTCATATTATGAGATACCCTATTTGATCTCATAAATCCATTTTTGGACGTTTTAAGTGGCGCCATTAGGCTGCCGAGTTTTCGTAAGGGATTTTTCATTTCACTTTTATTCTCGTGAAATTTATGCTATGTTTTCCACTATTTCCTTTGAGTGGTGTATGTACTGCCAATTATATACACTTTGTGTAGTATAATTTCATTTATGGGTATTTAAATATTCATGGTATGACCGTTCTTCAATGGGGTGTGTGTTTCGAAAGTTACCCAACTCGGTAAGGGGACCTTTCACCCTCCTCTTTTAAAAGACATCTTTCGTTATGTATTTTAATTTACATCTTATTATGTTGGGATATGTTCTTATATATCCTTATTGATGTAAAGTTTATGTCCAAGTGATGAGATACCATTCACTTTCTCATCGACTAATTTTCTGAATTTTGATTTGACACCGTTAGGCTGTCGAATTTTTACAAGGGAACGTCTAAACCCAATTTCTATTTCTTTGGGTTCAACTTGTAATTCTTGAACATGTCATCCTATGAATATGTGTGAATGACCTCTGATTGTTTCACACATAATATCCACTTATATCGTGTGTATTTGTATTTCTCACACATAATTATGTGATAGATTTATCCTTAATTTAAGGATACCATCTTTATAATGGATTCCATCTCAATTTACATTTCCATTGAGACGTCATTGTTGTTATGAACCAATTCACTCTTATATGGTGTGTATACTATCCTTTGACATATTATATCATGAATAACTTTATTCTCATGATATTATAAAGTTCGGATTTAATGTTATTCCACAATTATTTGTATTCAAGAGTCTCTTATTTTGTTAAAAATTCTCTAACAAAAATATCGTTTTAAATTTTTTAAAGATTCATTATTCTAAATCTTTATCTATAATGTACATGTTTTCAAAATGGTTTTCAGTATTTATTTATATGGGCATTAATGTTTTAAAACTGTAATTACATTAAAAGCTTCAAAGTGGTATGGGACACTTTGATTCAAAAATCTATTTTAAATGATTTTTGAAAATGGACTGATTAATTCAATATATTGGAATTAATTATTGTGATTGCAAATAAAATGTTATAGAAATATTTATATTTTCAATATTTTATGTGTAATGATGGTACTTGGACATTTTACGAGTGGTTACGTGATAAACCATATGACGGGTGGTGTCGTGAATACCAGGACGAGTGGTTACGTTATAACCTCCAATGCATTGGGTATGGAAGTCGGTTGTATGGCTATTCCATTAAGTATGTGTGGAAGTCGACCGTATGGCTATTCCATTAAGTGATATGTGTGGAAGTCGACCGTATGGTTATTCCACTTAAGTATGTTTATGTCCCAAGTTACCTTTATAGGTTATGTGTTCTTTATATGGGTTTTATGGTAATATTTTGGTTACAAAAGGGTAGGTAATGATATTTTAATCAGTGAAGAGTTTTTAATACTTCATAAAGGTGAAGGTATTACTTTGATAAAGTATACATGGTTTACTTTTTGTTTTAAAAACTAATAGTTTTCATTCTTTGTGTATCCCTTACTGAGCTTTTTATGCTCACCCCAAGTTTTTTTGAAATGTTTTTCATAGGAATTAATGTGGAATAGGGTCAAGGATGGGATCAAGGGAAAGTCATGCTATCTAAAACATGGAACTAGACATGTTTCTTTTTAAGAGTTTTTATTTATGGAAATTTAGTAGAAGTGACTACTTTTTAATCTTTTGAGATGTAATAGTTATGTCCCAATTCTCTAAAACTCTAAACCTGAAAAGATCCTCAATGTGAATTATTCATTTAATTCAATATTAAGTAAGGTTTAAGGCCGGGTCCTTATAAATGGGGTTATTTGGATTTCTTTATGACCAAAGGGGGGATTATTAGATGAGTTTAGGGGTTTTTATGATATAATTTAGTAGATATTTGTTGAGCGAAAGCATACTGAGATGTATGTGGAAGTGGTAGGAGATGGGGCCTTCTTATTTTGTAGGAGGAGTGACACTCTTGTAAATTTTGGGAAAGGGGATTCCACAGACATATTTACCTTGAAATGCGGATCAAATAATGGTCTAAATTCTATTAATTTTATTTTAGGGTCAAAATATTTCAAAAAAATGGGGGTTTACAAGTTTTTAGGCTATTTAGGCCCATAGGTTTAGGGTTTGGTCCTTAGTTATGCTTAATTTTACCTTAATCGATGTAATTAATTAAATAAAAATTGGTCAAAAAATAATTTTAAATTAAATTTTTTTATTCTAAATATGTAATCCATTTTTTTAAATTCTAATCATAGAAGTGGAAGAAATTAATTTAATTTGTATCCCGCCATCGTGTCGACAATGCAAGTTTTTAATGTAAAAGCGTTCTAATGTTTTCTACACTTTTATGTTCTATTTAAAATTAAAATATATTATAATGACCTAAATTTATTTGATTGACAAAAATAATACATAATTATACTTTTAAACCAGTTTAAAATTTAATTTATCCATATAAAAAAATAAGATGAAAAAGTTTTTTTGAACTGAAATTTAATATTTTTAATATTCATTAAAAATGAATCTTCACAGAAAAATATCAAAAAATTACCCTAAACTAATTAATATGTTATGAATTTATATATATAGTTTATTCACATATATTAAATCTATAAAATTTCAAAAAATTGAATTTAAAATGGGTTCTCCTTTAGAGGGTTGTAAAATGCCTTAATAAAAATATAGGGGTTTAACCATAAAGTTAGGTTTGTTCTTATATTATGTCTTTCAAATATTTTGGATGAAAAAAATATTTAATATATAAAATATATTTTAAATTAATATCACTCACTAATTTTAATTAATGTAATTTATTAGTGTAAAAGAGCTCTGTGAGCATAGAAATAATTTTCTATAAATGTATTCCTATTATATTCCATTAGTTTGTTTAAACTAATGAATTATTTTTATATTTCTTTTAAATTATAGGTTCTTATTATTTAGTTAATATTATTCATAACCACTAACATAATGACTAGTTTATGTCTTAATATATTAAATAATAATATTTTAATAATATATTTTTGTTTGGTAAAAGGTAGAATTGCTTGATCCACAGGGTGTCTATGAAAATCAGTCTTGCATGTAATGTAAGGATACCTCAGTGTATCTTATAGAGGAATATAATGTTTTTATTCCATTAAGATCATGATTTACATGGAATTCCATATAGAAAAATCCAAAATTAGTGCTTTAATATATATAATATAATTATTTTCACTGTTGCGTGAAATGAAAAATATAAAAAAGAATAAATTAATTCAAAAAAAATAATTCACAAAATCTCAAGGTGTTACACTCACCATGATGATTAGATACTTAACAATGAGTGATACTAGATCCCTAGGGATTGACCTTGTACTATCTTGGTGGAGAGATGGTTATACCATTCCGTGAGTGATATTTGGCCCCCTACATGAGATACCAAGGATGAGCTCAGAGGTTAATGCTTACAACATTCTAAGAGTAACACTTGGGGTTCCTATTATATTTTTACTTGGACGGAATACCATGATAATGAGTATTCATAGGGATCCTAGAGTGATATTTTTATTCCTTATATATATCACCTTGTATGGGTTATGGTTTTCTCTAATTAATTCTAAGAATGTAAATTATTAACCAAGGTATGTATATGAAAAGAAAAATAAATATATTGGGCTTGGTACAATCATGATACTATATTTATGATGACACATTTATACACCACTACCAAAATTATATAGGATGATCCTGGTTCAGATATTTCCATATTAGGATGAAGCTGGTAGTGTTGGTTGGGTATTCCATGTGGATCCTGATTTGATATTTTATCTATTTATTTCCTATCAATTATTATGTACATGCACAATATTTATTTTATATGCATAGACTATATTGTTATTGACACCATTTATGGTGTCCTACTAAGTATATCTCACATACTTATTGGGCCACCTATTGTACCTAAACAGACATCATGTTGGCTCTTATTGATAAGGGGAAGTTTCTAGCATCCAATGTTTGATCTTTGGATCTTAGATGGAGTATGAGTGAAAATGACTAATAATATTCTTATGATTATATTCGATGCATCTTTTGGGTCTCTTGGACATTTTTTCATTATAGAGTATATAAATGTACCTATGTATCCCATGAACCTTCCTTTTTATATTCCATCATGGAATGATTATCATTTTTTTTATATAATATTCACTCATCTTCGGTTTATTGGTTGGATTGGAAGTCTATTTATTATTCCACTACTAGTTATTTATTTTATTTTTGTTCATTATATTTATTATTACCAGTATTTTTAACTATTATCACGAGTTTATATTCTTCTTTTCACTGCTAGTCATCAACCTCTAGCGTATCAGGTGGCATGCTTGAGGTAATGTGGACAATGGACTTAGGGAACCGCTTAGGGGATTCCAAGGAAGGATCCTACAAAGTGATATCAAAGCCTTTTTTTCTTTTGTCTTGATGTTTGGGTATTATATAGGATACTCATAATTTTTTTGGAATTTTGTAATGAGTCGGTGCATGGGAGTAGCTAACCCACATACCTGCGAAATGAAAATTACCTGGGATAGGATATCAATGTTTTTGTTATTCCAGTTATAGTTGTATTGATTTCACCATTGGGTGACACACATGTTTTTGGGAATTATTATTATTTATCTCCTTATTATATTATACTTGTACATTTTCCATGTATGATAATGAGGTGTTGTCTCATGCATCATTTTAAGAACTTTAGGACTTATATGTCATGCATTTTTTCATGACACATTTACCTTATACATGCATTTCCTGTAATTTTTGTGACATTCTTGATTATTATATATAGAAACTTTCGAAAAATTATTTTAAGGATAATAATTAGATTAATTAAAGTTTCTAAATAGACTTTTTCGACATATATTGATGATGGAATAGTGATCAACCTATTATTCCATATTTTTTTCATGAAAATTTGGTTCTTGTGGGCTAAAAAAATCTAGATGATTTGATTTCTTGAATGCAAATTTTATTTTTTGATGTATTTACTTATATAAAATTTGAATTGGATTTAGTTCAATAAAATCATTATATATGACCTATAATTTCATGATACTATATGTAAGGATCTGTTCGCAGTTACAAGATGCACCAATTATAATTTTTAAAGATTATGGGCCTTTATAAATTAGGAATGATAACACATCTAACTAGAATAGACATCTATATGAAAATAGATATGTACCTTCTTAATAAAATTTAAACTTTTAAATTAAATGTTCACCACTAAATGAGGATTCTAATTCCATGTTAAATGTTTTTTCCTCTTCAAATTTGAATTATGACTTCATATATCAGAACCACTTCTACGTTATATGAGACATTGACCCTTACTTGACCATAGTAGTGGGTACTAGGAAGTGTGTCTTATGACTATGGTGACACATTCATATTACCTGGACCTTGGTATAGAAGAAGGAATAGATTCGATACTGATTTATAAGAAGGATTTGTACCAGTGTTTTCCTATAATCGTGCTTCCAATCTGTTGCGAAATATTATCTAAGTAATATTCTTGGATGTTTTAGAGATATTCACCCATTACATGATCTAGTTTTATACCATGAAGGTGGAGGAAACCATGATATTGAGGTGGTGGGCCCTAATCCACCCGCATTACGTCCCGTAGTTCTACTAGAGGAAATTACTGTAGGTCATCCATTATATACTGATGATCAGTTTCAAGATAGATTCTTACACTAAATGTAGTTTATATAACGAGATCCAGGATTGAACACTACCATGCCAGAGTTGATGAGATAATTCCAAAACATCATCCTTTCACTTTTTCATGGTATGGTGGTCCTCTGTATTATTATTCATGGCTAGAGTTTATGTCATTATTCTCTGGGTATAAGGACAAACCATCACAGTGGAGGGTTAGGCTTCCCACTTACATACTCTGTAACTCCAAAAAGAATTTTAGGGATGTCATGTATCAGGAGGATCTTTATTAATGTATGTCATGGGTAGAAATTCATACATCCTTTAATGGATACTTTTTTTCAAAAATGTTGATAGAAGACCACTCTAAAGATTTCATGCACTTACAACCTGGAGAAACATATGTGCCAGATTAAATATCTTATTTCAAAACATCATTAGTGATTTTCACGAACACATAACAATGATGAATTGACAACTACGATACAAATTAATAATGGTATTGTGTTTTCAATCTGATCGTAGGAATTGTTTTTATAATGACCACCATTTCAGTGATTGTAAACATGGTTCTCCTTATATAGTGAGACCTAAGGGAAGGAAGAAATGTTAAATAGGGTGGTTCAGCATCGAGACAGGGTGAATGTTTGTCTAGTGTTAGGAGACATCATTTCAAGGTTTCATATAGGGGAAGAGATAGTTTGATGAAATTTTCCAACAGTGGAGTAGGGTGTCACCTGTGTGGTAGGATATTCCATAAGAATCCCATGTGTATGGGGAACCCAATCGAGTTCTGAGCTTATAAAAAGATGGGTCACCTATAACATCTCTACTAAACCTCCCCACCTGTATATAGTGAGCTGAGGTCTATAAAAATGCTACATTAAGGTACATGATCAGTATCTCTATGTCAGGATGGGGGTGGGTCCACTTTTAGATGATATATCTGATGAGGTGGTCATGTATTAAGTAGTGAGACCTCAAATATTAATTTCGAGTAGAGATAACCTAAAAATATTAGTCAGGTAGTATCTTAGGGTCATGTATGAGGTCATATTTATTTAGTGTATCCTATACCCAATGACAATTTTCTGATTCCTTCTATAGTATGGTGTATTATTCTAGTAGCCTCTATATTTGCATATACCTTATTTGATATCAGTGATTCATAGTCTTTTATATCTGTAACAATTATGGAATGATTAGCCTCATAAATGGAGTACATATGAATCGTGACACTCTATTAGGGGTTAGATCAGGGAGTATACACAAGTGCGATGAGTAACCCCTTGGGATATGTGGGTACTAATTCTTATAAAATTTCTTTATCCTTGAGATGACTGAATTTGATGTTATTCTTGAGATTATCCTTCTAATACCTTACCACATCCATGTAGATTTCTATCACCAATTGTTTTCCTTTACATCACCCAAGGGTAGTGTTATATTCAAAAGGGTTAATTAGAAATATATGAAAGTTAATATGGAATAAAGCATCATGAGTTGAGATGAGTGACAAACAAGATGGATAGTCTCTTTATGAGTTCTTTGGGAATGTGGCTTATGGAATTTCCTCCAGTAGTAGATCATTTTAGGGAGATCTTCCCTTAACACTTCTATAGATTACCTCCTAATGGAGAGGTGTATTTTACCATTCAGAATTTTCCTGGAGCGGTTCATGTGTAAATTCCTTCTTACTAGTTGGAACCTACAATGATTTATGAACTCAATATGAAGTTTGGGTATTTGGAAGAAAAGGGTTTCACAGTACGTAATATTTCTTCATGGGATTGACCTATTATTTTCACCAAGAAGGATGATGGTACCCTCGTGTTGTGTGTATATTACCAAGATTTAATAAAGATTATTGTGAAGAACTAGTATCCACTACCTCGTATAGAAGAAATATATGATAAACTATGAGGAGAGACAATTTTCTCTAATATCGATATTTGGTCAGGATAAAATTAGGTGCATGTTAGAATTTCATATGAAGGAGATATAATGTTTTAGAGTAGATACATCTTGTATAAGTATAATGTCATGTAGTTCAGCCTTAATAATGTTCAAATAGTCTTTATGGTTATATTGAATTGGGTATGCCACCTGTGCTTGGATTCATTATTGGTAGTATTTGTGTATAATATCTTTGTGAATTCATGAACATGACCTAACCATGAAAAAAATCACGAGATCATACCGAATACACTGAGAGATCACCAGATTTATTTAAAGGTCACCACATTCCACTTTGTGTCAATAAGGTTCACTTATTGGGTAATATTATCTCATAGCTAGAAGTATTTGTTTAACCAAAGAAGGTGAGAGTCGTAGTTTCCTGGTAAAATTCTAAGAATTTCATTTACACGTACATTTTATTTATGTTGGGTGGACATTAAATGAATTTTATTTAGGAATTATCATGCTTAGAAGTTACCCTCATGGGATTGACTAAGAAGGGTGTGGATTTCTTGTGGTCTGAAGCCTGTGAGGTTTCCATTCATGAGATGAAAGGTATATTGACTTTATTTATAAGCTTGATTATCCCAAAGTAGTGAAGGAGATATATAGTTTATTATAATCCTTTAGTAATTGGTGTAGGAGTAGTTTTGATGTAGGGTGATCAGTTTTTGGCATCGGGTCTCGCATGATTTGAGACTACAAGTGGAATTACTATACACATGACCTCAATATTTCATCAGTGATTCATACTTTATGCTATTGGATAAACTACTTATTTGGATAATAGTTCATTATTTTAAAAGATAAAAAATTATTAAATATATTATCAAATAATGTGACATGAATAATTGGCTATGCAAGTGGCTATAATACCTATATTCGTTTGACTTTGAGCATTCTTATATACATAGCAATGGTAATGTTGTGGACAATTCACTAAATTAGAAGAATCAAACACAATCTATTGAAGAGGCCCATAGTGAGTTTCCCTTAATGTCCTTGTTTTCTAATATTCACCTGGATGTTCAGGAATATAATGGTACGCTTGTTTTAGAATATTTCATATTGAAATGCCCCCTTTTGGAATGGGTGTGGATGAGATAACTTTCAAACCTTGAGGACCTATTCCTATGAGAATGTATTTCATGATAGGACCAACTACCTGGTTGAGTTATTGATGAGGACATGATTCTACACTTCTATGAATGTATCTAGGTCCCATTGGAAATACATGAAAATTTCTATGGAAATATTATTCATCAATATGGGTAGCACACCCTGGTCTTATTAAGAAATATAGAGACATACATCATTAGTATTGGTGGTTGGATATGAAGTGGCAGATTAAAAGTTTTATCATGTGGTGTGCCACCTATTATTTGGTGGAGGATAAACACAAATAGACTATGGTAATTTTACAACCTTTGTCTATTCTTGAGCGGAAATGGGATAAAATCACTATGGTTTTTTTGAAAAGTTTTTTCGAGATCTCCTAGAGGTAGTGTTTTGGTATGTGTGATCATTGATAGGTTGAACAAGGTTTCACACTTTTTATATATATGAGATACCTTTTATATTTATGATCATTGGAGGACTTATATTCAGGAGATTTTACACCTTCAAAATGTTCCACATTCTATAATATTTGGCTAAGATGCTTGGTTTACATCATAGTTCTGAAAAGGCTTATATTAAACATTGGGTTCACAGGTGCTACTATGTACAAAAAATCACCCTTAGAATGACAGATAGTCTGAGCATTTGGTATATGTTTTTTAAGACATACATAGATCTTGCATCCTTGATTTATGAGGATCATGGGAAAAAATACATATCTTTGAGTTTTCCTATAATAAGAGATTTTATGAAATGATTCTAATGTCTCTTTATGAGGCCATTTATGATATAAAATGTTATTCACTCCCATTCTTGTTAGTGATAGGTGATCACTTCTGGGTTTTCATCTCATTTAATAGACTTTTCCGCAAGTATAGTTAATTCAGAAGCCTATCGAAATTGATCTGTCCTGATTGATGTCTTATACCGATAGTCACAACAGACCTTTGGAGGGTGAGGTGGGACACTTGGTCTATCTGAGATATTTTTCTAGATTTGTTCATAGATGGATTCAAAGATAGGGACATATATCAGATTGTTATGTCCGGACTTTTGAGATCATGGAGAGTGTTGGACTGGTGGTTTATCAGTAAGATTTAGCTTATATATACCATTCGATACATGAAATAATCCATGTGTCACACCTTCAACATTATCATTTTGAATAATCTCATTATTTTGATCATCAATATATAGAATAGTTGGTAGATGTGTCATTTGAGAAGCATTAGAGATATATCATTTATCAGAGACACAAAGGCTCTATAAGACCGGTCAGTTCTTTTTGTAATGGTTATGTAGTATCATGACCATGTACAAGATGAAAAATAGGAGTAGGTGGCTGGAGTACATGTTCATTTTCTGATACTTTTCTCAAAAAAGGATTTTCGACCCAAAGAAGTGTAACTTAGGGAAAAGATATTTTAAGGGGGAGGCTGTAACGTATTGGGATTTTAATAAGGTATGTTTTATTTTATTTTCTATTATACCCTTTTTGATTTTTTATTCAATATTATATTTTGGTGACTAGACCTTTAGGCCAATTGGTTGTTTCTATAATGGAAGAGCATGAATGACTAGAGGCTAGATGAAAGCCAAATAGACAGTGTGTTTTTTAATAAATAACACGAAATTGGATGGCCAGAATCCCTGCACATCGTGAGTTTGTTTAACCCCTATTGGGAAAAAACCGAGAACAATATGATATGTAATTGAATTACATGAAATAAATTTTTTCCCTAGGAGAATATAACTAATCACCACACTAAGTTTAATGCATTAATACACCATTTAAATATCGGGGTCAAATTAAAAAGAAATCGTATGACCCCTTATTTTCTTATAGGGGTTCATTTATTCTTCCAAATAGAAGGAGTATCACAAGATATATCATCCTTACACGTCACCTACGTTTCACTAAATCACCTCTATTTGAGATCTATTTTCTTTATTATCAGGTATATTGGATCTAGAGCTATAATCTCATCATTCCTCTTCCTTTCTTTTGTTTTATATCTCTCCATCTTTCATGCTATTTTGGTTTGATCTCATTTTACTTATTTTACTGGGTTTCCATATATATATTTTTTAATTTCTTCCAGTCTATCTTGATTTAATGGATGATAATTGATGAGAAGAGTACTATAGTTTTATGTTAGGAGGTACAACTATCTTTTTCAAAGTCTCATTACTTTTATATTTTTCACCATTGTTTCATATACAAGACTCTTCTAGTCTCACCTATATAAAGTCATTTTTAATAAATTAAATGTATTTCCAACCTTAATTCAACACTTTATAATGGATAATCAACATTGTTAGTTGAATTTCTTGATGTGATCCACCCTTATGGGTGTTCACTTCTTTAAAGGATTAAAATAAACATTTATAGAATATAATAAAACTATAAATTGAGCTGTGTGTCATCACATGCAATAAATATTTTTGAAATTTAATTTGATCATTGGAAAATGATTTTCCCTTTGTTAAGACCTTATTCTTTATTCCATATCTTTATATATTTAAATTAAATTATTTTTCCAACATGATTAATGAATTTTGATGAAAGTTCCTTTGTGAAAGGAAAACTGTTCTTGATAGCTAAGCCTTACTTTCATACAAATATGTGTGTGATATAGGTGTACCAAATTAAGGAAACCTTCAATTGGATCATTATTCTTATTAATTATAAATTGTTATGGATTGAAAATATTATAGTATATATACATGGATTCTTATTTGAATTTCTTGGATAGGCTCACCGGGTGTATTACTTACCTACCCATGAGAGATACTAGTTTTCAAGGGGATTAACATTGGATAGGATTGGTGGAAAGATGGTTATTCCATTCATTGAGTGATATTAGATACCATACATCAGGTATCTTTGATGGGATGAGAGGGTCATGATTTCACCATACTGAGCTTGAAACTTGATATTCCTTTTATGAATCACCTTGGACGGACTCTTATGGTGTTTGGTATTTATAGTTCTTGTGGATAAATACATGGGATTAATTTTACAAATATCATTCGATGTGTTTAGGTTTCCTCTTATTAATTTCTAAGGATTACATTTACTAAATTCTAAGAATATAAACTATTATACTAAGATGCATCTACAAATCCAGATAAAATTATTGGGATCAGTCCAATCATGATACTTGATTTATGATGTCCAATTTATATAACCATATCAAATTTGTAAATTTGGATATTGGTTTTGAGATATATGTGTTAGGATGAAGTAGGTTGTGTCGATCAACTATCCCTTGAGAATCTTGATCTATGGTTTTATTTATTTATTTTTTTACAATTGTTATGTACCTACACACTGCTAATTTTATATTAATTGAAAGGATTTTTTAGAAACTATTTGTGGTGTAATACTAAGTATATCTCACAACCGGTTTGGGCCACCATTGGTACCTAAACAAACTTCATATATGTAGGTATAGAAAATGAGAAGCATCCAGCTTTTGATGTTTAATATTTGGTGTTAGGATGGAGTATGAGGGAAGAGGACTGAGCAAGTTTTTATGAATCTATTATAGGAATATTTTTCACCCCTTTTTCTTTTCATAATATTACAGTAGATGTATGTACCCATGTATCATAAAAAATTTCCTTTCTGTTTAGAATCATGGAATGATCATCATTTTTTATATGATATTGACTCAATTTCCACCCATTGGCTATATTGGATGTTTATTTTTTATTCCTCTACATGGTATTTATTCTGTTTCCATTTCATATCATTATTATTACTGCTATTTATTACTCTTATCATGAGGGTACAGTCTCTGCACTATACTATCATATACCCTTACTTATAGTTGTCAACCTCTAGAATGAGGGTGGTGCTTAATGTCATATGGAAAACTACATTATGGAATATCTTAGTGGCTTCCAAGAAAGGATGCTACATTGTCTACATATAAGTAACGTATACATGGATTTCCAATATTTCATTATTCAATTGAATAATATGTCTATCTAGGTGAATATCAGCCAGTAAAATTAAAAATAATAGGATATTCATAATATAATGGAATTTTCCATTATCCAAGGGATTATAATGTAGTAGTAGAGTATGATACATTTATTGTATAAGAAGTTCAATAATAAATAGTCATTTAATACACTATTTCTCTAAAAAATAACTCCAAATAAATAATAGAAATATCCAATCTAAAAATTAGAAGTGTGTGATAGACATATTTCATATTCATTATGGATATTAAATTTCATTAAGGAAATACTTATTATTTAGTACAGAATGATGTAAAATGTTATATTTTTATTAAATAGTGTTTAATCCTCCTGGAAAATCATAGTCTTATGAAGATAAGTCACCATTATCCTTCACTAAAAAAATCCCACCTCTTAGAAATAATACATAAGTAATAAAAAAAATATGGCACACTTAGGGATTTGAATAATGATATTTCTTGATACTAGAATTTATTAACATAATATCAACTTATGAATGTGGTATAAAGAGAGGAAAGTGTAATCAGTCATTGAAAATAAAATAACAGATTTAAAATAATGGTTTTTATCAACATTGGGTATATAAATGTAAAATAAATAAAATTATTACAAATAGGAAATTATGAAAGATGGCAAGGAAGCCTCGCTTTGCAATGTTATTTGTTAATTCTTGAAAAAGTACACCTTTGAACAGTAATTGTCACGACTTGTCCTAGTGGGGCATGTGAAGTGACTCCCCAATCCCACCTCCAATAGGCCAGAGGCTAGTGACCAACACCGAGTACGTATATCACTAACATGGGAGGCATTTCCTAAGTACCAATATAGATACACACATCTCCATGTCCACAAGTGCTGAAATGAAAATATCATTAAGGGAAAAAATTCATGCATACAACTAAACCCAACTAACATAATATAATGTAAAGTAATATAGAGAAAGTGAACTAGGACAGAATATATTCCCACCAAAACAAAGAGTCTTCAAACTACCAAGTCCAACCTGTAAGAAAGAAAAAGTGTATTGGGACGACTACTCATAGTTTTAGGAACACATCAATCTTTAAGGAATCTCACAAATCTGATTCTTGTCCTAGTCCACCATGGACTCCATCAAAAGGCCGCTCATCTTCACAATACATGAGACATGTGGAAAAAGCTTGTGCATGGGTGAGTATAACAATACTTAGTAAAAGACCTCGAAAACCACAAAGAAATAAACAAGTAATGGAACAGTAATCTCTACACAATATATGTCTATAGAACATATGACAAGATAAATATATCTAGATATACATGAATATTAGACCTGTAGTCTTAAAGGTAAGTCACAAAAACTACAAACCCATGCTAGAGATTCAGTTCAAATTTTCGATGAAGAACTCATCTGGGAGAACTCACTCCATGAGACTGATATATATAATGAAATATTTCTAAGAAGCACATTCATTTGGAAGTGTCACAAGAGAGATAGACCCACCGATAGATCTGAAAAGAGAATAGATACACCCATTCTGGGAGAACTCGCTCTTGAGTGGGGAAATATCATGATACATGGATAAGTTACCCCGCCAGGGCCATGTGGGTGATACCATGACTCATCGTGATTCACATGCTATGTAGGGGACCAACATCTGGTAGGATTGGTCACATCGAAAAACTGACTCTACCTAGGGCACACGAATTTGTAGAGGATATCTCTCTAGACAACTTGGAGGGATTCCTACTATATCTAGAATGTCATACTGGGGGGGGGGGGGGTGTACTCCTTTGGATGGAAAGGACACCTGACCTTCAAGGGAATGTGAAAATGGGAACTAACCCAAATGAAACATGTCCAAGGAACAATGGACAATAAGATCAATCAATGTGTAGAAAAATACATGGTGTGTAGAAAGATCACACACCGTGTCCTATGAACGAAGGTACTGCTTGTGTACAATATCCTGAGTCAAAGATCATTTCATGTAGAAAGATATATACATGGTGTGTAAAAACATGACACACCACATCCTACTATTTGGGGGATTCCACATGTTCGTTGGTCGTGTGCCCATACATGGCTTCAACCAATTTCTACCAACTCATGTACCAGTACACGGGGTTACCCGAATAACCAGCCTGGTCTATCCTTATGGTAGAGTACGTGTCGTGTACTCTAACTAGTGTCTATGTATCATCAGATATACATGCTAAGTCCCACATAGGGACCCACATTCCGTGTGACAGTTGTCACATGTCGTTTCATCACTTCCTGTCATAAAGAACCCTAGTCACCACTGAACTAGTTCCACACACCATGTTCTTTGGGATACATGCTGTATTCATCACGATTTTCTTGAAATAACTATTCTCCCTCCCATGCCATTTTTTTTATCATCGATCCATTGATATAACAATCCAATTTCCATGAAACTCAAAGTTCCCTGTCCCACTGACACTACAAAGCTGATTCCATTGGTTTCGAGCCTTCGATCGGACCCAAAAACATGTTTCGATCTACTTGAACAAAGAATCATTGACGAATGGTTTCTCTTGAACTAAGTCGATTTATCTGCTTCTATTTTCTTCACACCTCTTCTCGATATTCAGGATTTTTGATCTCTAATTTTTGATCGTTATGTTGCGAAATGGACACTAAATTATCAGTCATCCATAACCCCGCCTAGAATGGAAATAATGCAAGGTAAAAAGGGAGAGGAAAACCAAATAAATAATTAAGGAATGAATCTCCTCTATCATTCGTTGTGACATTGATATACTCTCATTAAAAGGATCAAACAAAGATAATGAAATTAAATCAAACCAAACACGGATTAATTCCAAAAAATAAATCCGATAAAGGACCCTCCCTCAAGAAAAAATCATATACGGGTCAACCTGATCATGGATTGATCTATGTTAAATGATTTAATCCAATAAAATGGAAGAGAGAATTGAAATAACAACCCCTACCTTGATCATTGATGATGAGGTAGAGTGATTGTTGGTCGAGATTCGATATCGCTGTGCAATGATTCGCACGACCTCGTTCATCGTCCTTCATCGACAATTCTCTGGGGGGGATCCACTCTCAAGTTAAAAAGGATTATAGGGAAATTTTATAGGGTTATGAACCTAACCCAGTGCTCGTTTTCATTTAAAACTAATTAACACATCGCTGTGTTATAAAAAAGTTTAAAAATAAAATAAAATTTTAATTTGTTTTATTTTCATTAAAACGTCCAAAAAATAACTTCTACTATCGGAGCATACCGGTTGATGTTAGGAATCTCCTAAGGTAAATTTTATTATTTTAATTCAATGATGACCTTATATTTTTTTTCTCAGAACCTATTTAAATGTTATTTCACTTATTCAGAAAAACCACCCACACACGCTATTTAAAAGATTAATTTATTTCAAACATTTATTCTGGGAGCTTCGGGACTTGAAATCACACTCCTTATTAAAGATTAGTCTCAAAATACTTCTATATAATATTTAAAAATAGTACACCGAAAATCTAAGACTTTAAATTCTCCCCACCTTGAGTATTTACATACACAAAAAGCCAAAATAAAAGGCTACTAACAAAGATGTGGGTACTGGGCAAGAATCTGAGCATCCTACTCCCACATGGTCTCTTGAAGATTCTTGTTCTACCACCAGAGAGGCACTAAGATAATCTATCACCCATAAAGGATCCTCTCATGTCAATCCTCGATCTCTATTGGATACTCTACAAAGGTTTGTCCACCCACGATGTTCAGCTCTTCCCATATGATGACGTACGATAGGTCATGGATATACCTCCTCAGTTGTCACACATGGAAGACATCATGTACCTAGTGCAACTACGATAGTAGAGCTAGGTTGTATTCCACCTTGCCAACTATGCGCAGTATCTGGAAAGGGCTGATGAACCTCAAAGACAACATTCTGCCCTGAAAAAATTTCCACAAACCTCAGTGAGATGAGACATGAAAGAAGGAACAGTCTCCCTCTTTGAACTCCAGAGGTCTACTTCATCTTTCCACATAAGACTTATGTCATATTTGTGTAGTCTTCATCCTCTCCTAGATGATCTTCACCTTCTCGGTGGTATCTCTCACCAACTCTGGACCCATTAGTGCTAACTCTCTGTGGTCGGTCTATCAAGGTGGCGACCGACAGGGTCACCCATATAAAGATTCAAACGGTGCCATACCAATGTTTAAGTGGTTCATATTGTTGTATGAAAACTCCACCAGTGGTAGGTGGTCCTCCCAACTGTGACCAAAGCCCACAATACTATCCTTCTATATATCCTCTAGAACCGGAATGGTTCTCTCCGTCTAACCATTTGATTGTGGATGGAATGCTATGCTCAAGCATAGATGAGTCCCAAACACCACATGCAATCCCATAAAAAACATGGATGTGAAATGAAAATTGAGATTTGAGACTATTGTTGAAGGGATTCGATGAAGTCGAACTATCTATTGCACAAAGAGGCATACCAAGCTCTCTACAAAACTCTCCTCCCTATTAGCAAGGAAGTGGGCTGACTTGGTGAGTCAGTCAACGATC